>CM059784.1:26176250-26850000 GCA_030435695.1 Brachymystax lenok tsinlingensis | reverse complement strand
GCTCTCTCGCCTCTCCCTATCCCCCCCCCTTTCCTTCTCAGTAATATGTGCCTGGCTAAGGTGATGTATGGGGAAACTAAACAAACAGCAGATCGATAATGTAAACAGCAGTGGAGAGAGGTAGTAAATTACACCCCACAGACAGCATGGTCTGCCTGAGGTGACAGAGAGAGAAAGAGAGAGGGAGACATATTCAGACCTGGGCCCTGACAGTGAATCTCAGTAAGGCAAAAATAATCTTCCAAACAAGGTCCAGTTGCCATGACCACAAATGCAAATTCCATTTAAACACCATTGCTCTAGAGCACACAAAAAAATAATTACCTCAGCCTAAACATCAGCACCACACGTAACTTCCACAAAGTTGTGAACGATCTGAGAGACAAGGCAAGAAGGGCAGACACTGGCTGGCTTCTCAGTGCATCGGCAGGACAGAGCAGCTATGTCTGGTAAGACGAGGGGCGGGAGTGTGTGTCTATTTGTCAATAACTGCTGGTGCGCGATGTCTAATATTAAAGAAGTCTTGAGGTATTGCTCACCTGAGGTAGAATACCTCATGATAAGCTACAGACCACACTATCTACCAAGAGAGTTCTCATCTATATTATGCGTAGCCATCTATTTACCACCACAAACCGATGCTGGCACTAAAACCGCACTAAACAAGCTGCATAAGGCCTTAGGCAAACAAGAAATGCTCATCCAGAAGCGACACTCCTAGTGGCCGAGGACTTTAATGCATGTGCAAACAGAGGAAAAAATACCTCTAGACCACCTTTACTCCACACACTGAGACACATACAAAGCTTTCTCGCCCTCCATTTGGCAAGTCTGACCTTATTTCTTATCCTCCTTCCTGATTCCTTACAGCCATGTTTAAAAACTAAAGCAGGAAGTACAAGTGACTCGCTCAATACGGAAGTGGTCTGATGCTAAGCTACAGGACTATTTTGCTACCACAAACTGGAACATGTTGCAGGATTCATCCAATGGCATTTGGGAGTATACCACATCAATCACTGGCTTCATCAATAAAATACGCCATCGACGTACGCTATCCCTGCACAGTGACCGTACATATCCCAACAAGAAGTCATGGATTACAGGTAACATCCACACTGGAGCTAAAGGCACATAGGCTGCCGCTTTCAAGGAGAGTGACTAGAAAATCCCTTATAAGAAACCGCGCTATGCCCTCCGACAAACCATCAAACAGGCAACGCGTTAAAACATAACTAAGATTGAATCCTACTAAACCGGCTCTGATGTTCGTCAGATGTGGCAGGGCTTGAAAAATATTACGGACTACAAAGAAAACCCAGCCACGAAGCTACCCAGTGACGCTATAAGCCTCACCAAGGCCCCGAGCCAAATGCCTTTTATGCTCGCTTCAATGCAAGCAACACTGAAGAATGCATGAGAGCACTAGCTGTTCTGGACGACTGTGTGATCACGCTCTCCGTAGTCGATGTGAGCAAGCAAGGCGCTTAAAACTAATAGCTCCAGCAGCAAAGGTGACTGTTTTGGGAGAGCCTGGTGATGCCCCCAAAGTAAAATGCCTCCCATTTAGGCCCAGAAAATGGGATATGCATATATTTAGTACCATTGGATAGGGAAACACTCTGAATTTTCCAAAACTGTTAACCATTTGTCTGTGGAGTCAATCAGAACGAATTTGGCAGGCAAAACCCACAGAGGAATCTCTGTCCTGAAAAAGTCGTTTTTGACACATTGCTCATTTTTGAGCCCCTCCCCTATCCAAAATGACCATATATGGGCATGTGAACTCTGTGCACGTCGCTTTCCATATGCGATGTCATCAACCACGAGACGGTGTTTTACTCCATCTTGGGGAATTTCGGCCATTGATAAACAGCTGGGAACGAGAGACCACGTTATGAGAAACTCTTCAGAGTAGCGCGCAATGGAGAAGTGGAGCGCTGTGCCTTTATTTACTCGCTTTTTAGCGCTCAGTTTATATTCGGGCATTTTGATTTATAATAGTTAGTACATATCACATTAAAGGGTTCCCTAAGGATACATTTAAAACTATGTTTGATTGTTTTTGGACAAGTTTATAGGTAACATTTGAACGAGTTGGCGCCGCTGCTTCCAAAAAGAGTAATGGAGCTGTCAGCGGTTTTATATGAACCAAATGGAGGATTTATGGATAAAAAGACGCATTACTTTCTAACAAAAGAACCATGGATTGTCTTCAGTGGGACACTTAGGGAAGACCTCAGCAGAAGTTCTTCAACAGGAGTAATTACTTTGTTTTCGCTGTGAACAAGAAAATATGATGTGTGCCATGATTGCTAATCGATACATGGCTATTAAGGTAAAATATGTGAGGTGCTACCCTCAAACAAATGAATATTGCTGCTACCGTGTCTTTTTTTGAAAATCTAAACAACGCTGTGATATTGCCCCAGAAACAGAGCTTTTGATGAGTATGGAACACTTGTATATACCTGATGTTTAATAATTCAATTTTTCAGATTTTAAATCTGGCGCTACAGGGTTTTAGCTGTAGTAGTGTCGGGATGATCTCGCTAGCGACCCACTGGTATTTGAGTCGTTAAACACTTCCAGCAATCACAAGGCCGCGGATTACCAGGACGGGTACTCAAAGCATGCAGACCAACTCCGGCCAAGTGCGTCTTTCACTGACATTTTCAACCTCTCCCTGACCGAGTCTGTAATACCTAAAACAGATTCACCATAATTCTTGTGCCCAAGAAAGCCGGTAAGGGAACCTGCCTAAACATTTATTACATAGAAGCCAGCACTCACGTCAGTAGCCATGAAGTGTTTTGAAAGTGCTTCAACACCATAATGCCGGAAAACCCTAGACCCACTCCACCTGCATACCGCCTCAACAGATCCCTGAATGACGCAATCTCAATCGTGACTCCACTGCAAGGCGCTTTTTTAAGCGCTTGGACAAAAGAAACACCTATGTGAGAATGCTGTTTATTGACATCAGATTAGCGTTCAACACCATAGTTCCCACAAAGCTCATCACTAAGCTAAGGACCCTGGGACTAAACACCTCCTCCTCCTAAACACCTCCACCTCCTCCTGAAATGTCTCTATTCCTTTGGAACCTTTGTGAGTGTAGTGTTTACAGTAAATTTTGTATTGTTTATTTTACTTTTGTTTATTACCTATTTCACTTGCTTTGGCAATGTAAGCATATGTTTCCCATGCCAATAAAGCCTGTTGAATTGAATTAAGAGAGAGCGGAAGTGAGGGGGAGGGAGAGAGTGAGAGGGACAGAGAGAGAATAGAGACGGAGGGGGAGGGGGAGGCTAGAGAGAGAAAGAGAGGGTGAGGAGGAGGGAGTAGAGAGGAGAGAGGGGTGAGGAGGAGGAGGGGAGTGTAGAGAGAGGATGGAGAAAGGGAGGATGGAGAAAGGGAGGATGGAGAAAGGGAGGATGGAGAAAGGAAGGATGGAGAAAGGGAGGATGGAGAAAGGGAGGATGGAGAAAGGGACAACAATTAAAGAGTAGAGAAGCAGTGCGGAAATTATACTTCTTTTTTTTTTAAAGTAGAGAATTGTGTTTTTAGATTTAGAGGATAAAGAGAGTTGGAGAGTAGAGAACTCTATTTGATGGGGTCAGTCAGACTCATTGCTATAGTGTGGTGGCTGTGTCTGAGGCAGAGGCTGAGTCCATGACATTTATCACAATGACATGCAGATGGGTGGCCACCATAAATGACCGTTCTCTGAACCTTGAGTCATGTTGGGCTTTTAACTGGAGTACTGTGATGGTTGACCTTTGTATTACTAACAGAGGCCACAGCCCACCCTAAGCCCCCCTCTTACCCACCCAGCCCCCCAAAGGTCCCCTCGCTCTTGACTGGCTCAGTGCACAGGGCTAATGTACTCTGTGACCTGCCAGCCCAGAGGGGAAAGGGCTTTAGTTTAGTAATAGATTGACGCAGTGTTCCTGTTGGGATTGTGTTCTGTTGTGCTCAGAATACCAGAGTAGTGTAGTGTGTTGATTGCAGTGTGCTGTGAAATAACTTAATCTATCTCACTCTTCTCCTCTCTCTCTCTCTCTCTCTGTCTGTCTGTCTGTCTGTCTGTCTGTCTGTATTTGTGTGTTCCAGATGTGATCCACAGAGTGGGGCCCATAGTGAAGTGGGGGAGGAGGAGAGGAGCTGCCTCAGGGACTGTTACCATCACAGCCTGGAGAAGGCCACCGACACCAAGCTATGCACTGTGGTGAGGGGGAGACTGATACCAAGTTACATACTGTGGTGAGGGGGAGACTGATGCCAAGTTACATACTGTGGTGAGGGGGAGACTGATGCCAAGTTACATACTGTGGTGAGGGGGAGACTGATGCCAAGCTACACACTGTGGTGAGGGGGAGACTGATGCCAAGCTACATACTGTGGTGAGGGGGAGACTGATAGGGGGAGTGTGAGGATGTGGGGGTGATGAGAGTGAGGGTGGGAGAGTTGGGGGGGAATGGGGGGAGTTGGATTGGAAAGTGATGGGAGAGTAAATGAGTATGTGGGAGTGGGGAAGGGGTCAGGGTACTGTAAAGCGAGCGAGTGCAGTTTTAAATGTGTTTCCAGTGGAGAGGCAGGCGTTCCCATACATCTCCACTGGAATCTACGGTTAGTCGAACAAAAGTGTTTGTGTTCTCTGTGTGTGTTGACTTGTTTTCCAGCCTCACTACTCAGTAGTTTACCAAGGGGTGAAGTGAGTTCAGCACACTAGATATCAATTGCAGTAGAAAGAGATTAGGGGTTGAGATTAGACAGGCAGATTAACAAAGATTCCGTCCATTTGCTGCTGGCGAGTTTAGCGATGGTAGTGCTCCAAGACCCCAGGGATTCTGACGAGCGTGATTCACACGGAGCTCAGAGAAGGTCAAACTCAATGAAACTGTCTCAAAAAAGATATTGTTAGAATAAAATGCTGATGCGTGTGTTTTTACTCAATATTGTCACCAATTGAATTGTGGCAGGAAGAGGTAGTGCACGATATAGGGAATAGGGTGCTGTTTGGGACTCAGCCCCTGAGAAACAGAGTGAAGCAGGTACTGTAGATAATAGTGAAAGAAAGTAGACAGCCACTCGGTTAGCTAGTCGAAACAAATGGGTATTTCTCTAATTGACCACCCGTAACACAGTACTCTTGGGCACCTGCACGCCACAGTAATTGGTGTCTGTGTTTGTGTCTAGGATACCCACCTGAGCAGCCTGTGCACGTCGCATTGGAGACTGTCAGAAAATACCTGGATGAACACCGTGAGAAGGTGTGTGTGTGTTTGTGTGTATGTCTAATTTATTTTTGTCCTTTCCTTCTGGTATTCTTTCTCTCAGCTGTTGTTTTGGTTTTTTGGAGAGAGTCAGGAGAGGGTGGACTGAGACAACACACACACTTACACGTTTGTGGCCAAGTCTTTGTTTTAATTGGCTTCTGATGGGCTTAGAGGACTAATACACACCTTTTCCTGACAGAAGAGAGAAAGGGAACTGAGAATAGAGGAATATATGACTGGAGGGAAGTTAGTTGATAAAGAATGGAACATTCAGAGAACTTTCCGCTCGCCTGTCTGTTGTCTTCGCTACCTGCTGGGCCCTTCATCATCTTCTTCATAATTCACTCCTCTTCCCCTCTCTTTCTCCAGTGTATATTATTTTTGTGATCAATTATTGATTACTCTTTTTTGTTAAACTAGTTGACACAGCACAACAGCATGAGATATCTACATGTTAACCACAAACAAAAAGGAAGAGGAAGTCTCTAAATTCATACTACAACAAATATTGTATCTCATATTGTGACATCCAGATTCTGATGTATTGTCAATGTTCCTCTGCATTCTCCCAGTGTCAGTACATCTGACTGCTGTTACCTGATTAACATCTGTTTCCTACCAAACCTTATGATATAAACTGTATATATAATGATAGCTTCTGCTGGATCTGTGCCCTAATTGTAGTGGAGTGAACCAGCATCCAGCTATGCTCCAGTCCAAATAGTGACTTAATGGCACTGTGTGGAGCTGTTCATTGAGTATTGAGGATTCTGAAGGGATAGGAGGGCCCACTGCCAGCTGTGTACCTGGCTTCTAGAAGTCACTATTGGCTTTATTAACAGTGCTGTTCTGATATCGTATAACTTTTTCTCTGGGCTGATGAAGTCATAGCCTGGATATTTGTTGTATTATGACATGTTTTGTATTTCTCCACTGTATGAAAATGCTTTGTTTTATATATTTGGCATTGCTTACGGTTTGGCAGGTAGCCTAGTGGTTGGAGCGTTGGGCCAGTAACCGAAAGGTTGCTGGATTGAATCCCCAAGCTGACAAGGTAAAAATCTTTCATTCTGCCCCTGAGCAAGGCAGTTAACCCACTGTTCCCCGGGCGCCGAAGACGTGGATGTCGATTATGGCAGCCCCCCGCACCTCTCTGATTCAGAGGGGTTGGGTTAAATGCGAAGACACATTTCAGTTGAATGCATTCAGTTGTACAATTGACTAGGCATCCCCCTTTCTGAAGGTTAGATCAACTTTATAGTACATTAATACAAGGGGTGGGCAATATACGGCCATTTGCCGTCCGGATCCGGCCCGTGAGCCCATTCCAGGGTTTTTTCGTTTGGAAAATGTGGCGCCGGACAACATGACCAGGAAGATTTTAATTTATCGGCCATTTGAGAAAGTTACCGGACCCATATGCATTGGGTGCATAACCCATTAGGGCATCCCCCCTCGGTGCTCAGAATGACAGAAATCACGTTTAGATTATGTTAATTCATCTGAACAGAACATGCAACTCCTGTAATGAAACAGAAAATAAAACATAATTTACAAACATTTGCCAAGTTGCAATTCATGGGAAAACTCTGAACAGTGTACCTGATTGGAGTGGTTCCGTGTGTGACAGAGATGAAAATCTCTGTTAGAAACATAGAAAGAGGGGAATATGAAGATGCAACAACTAGGATGGGTTGCTAATATGGCTAGGATTGTGCCTTTGGCTTCTGGAAAACAACATAAAATGTACATGAAAACCAATAGAACAGGAGAGAAATGGCAAATGAGGAAGTCTTTCATAGGCTGCTCGTCAAATAGGCTAGGGAAGTACAGTGCCTTCAGCAAGTATTCACACCCCTTCACCTTTTCCACATTTTGTTGTGTTACAGCCTGAATTTAAAGTGGATTAAATTGAGATGTTTTGTCACTGGCCTACACACAATACCCTATAATATCAAAGTTGAATTATTTTTACAAATTAATAAAAAATGAAACACTGAAATGTATTGAGTCAATAAGTAAATAAGTTCAGGAGTAAAAATGTGCTTAACAAGTCATAAGTTGAATGGACTCACTGTGTGCAATAATCAGTGGTGTAAAGTACTCACGTACACATACTTGAAAGTACTACTTAAGTAGTTTTTTGGGGTATCTGTATTTTTGACAACTTTTACTTTTATTTCACTACATTCCTAAAGAAAATTATGTACTTTTTACTCCATACATTTTCCCTGACACCCGAAAGTACTCACATGTTGAATGCTTAGCAGGACAGGAAAATGGTCCAATTCACACACTTATCAAGAGAACATGTGGTCATCCTTATTGCCTCTGATCTGGCAGACTCACTAAACACATGAATCGTTTGTAAATCATGTCTGAGTGTTGCAGTGTACCACTGGCTATCCGTACATTTTCAAACAAGAAAATGGATTTATAATTTTAGTTTTACTTTTGATACTTAAAGATATTTTAGTAATTACATTTACTTTTGATATTTAAGTATATTTAGAACCAAATACTTTTAGACTTTTACTCAAGTAGTATTTTACTGGGTGACTTTCAGTTTTACTATTATTTCTATTAATGTATCTATACTTTTACTCAAGTATGACAATTGGGTACTTTTTCCACCACTGGCAATAATAATGTTTCACATTATCTTTTAATGGCTACTACATCTCTGTACTCCACACATACAATTATCTGTAAGTTCTCTCAGTCGTGCAGTGTATCTCATACACAGATTCAACCACAAAGACCAGGTATCGTGAATTTCAGTATGCTCTCTCTCTCTCTCTCTCGGAAGACCTGAGCCCTAGGACCATGCCTCAGGACTACCTGACCTGATGACTCCTCGCTGTCCCCAGTCCACCTGGTCGTGCTGCTGCTCCAGTTTCAACTGTTCTGCCTACGGCTATGGAACCCTGACCTGTTCACCGGACGTGCTACCTTGTCCCAGACCTGCTATTTTCAACTCTCTAGAGACAGCAGGAGCGGTAGAGATACTCTAAATGATCCGGCTATGAAAAGCCAACTGACATTTACTCCTGAGGTGCTGACCTGTTGCACCCTCGACAACCACTGTGATTATTATTATTTGACCCTGCTGGTCATCTATGAACATTTGAACATCTTGGTCATGTTCTGTTATAATCTCCACCTGGCACAGCCAGGACTGGCCACCCCTGATGGTTCCTCTCTAGGTTTCTTCCTAGGTTCCTGCCTTTCTAGGGAGTTTTTCCTAGCCACCGTGAATCTACACCTGCATTGCTTGCTGTTTGGGGTTTTAGGCTAGGTTTCTGTTCAGCACTTTGTGACATCAGCTGATGTAAGAAGGGCTTTATAAATACATTTGATTGATTGATTGATAGTCGGACACTCTGCGGGCGTCCTGCCAGAGCTGGATTAGCTTCTGGGCAGCTTCTCTCCCGGAGAATGGGGCATCAAAAACCTTCCTCACCTTTCCCACGAACCCCTCCAGACTCACGCATATGGCCGGCTGTTATTTTCATACGGCGGTAGCCCAGGTGAGAGCCCTCCCAGACATCAGCGTGATGAGATAGGCTATCTTGGAGCGATCCGAGGGTAAGTAGGAGGGCTGAAGCTCGAAAATGAGGGCACACTTGGCTCTCCATTAAAGCTTTCCGGGGGAGGTAAACGGGGCTCCCGGGAAGGTAGAGTGGCCGGTGGGGCGGCACTGATAACTGCTGAGTTACTGAGGGGCGGTGGGGTTACCAAACAGGCAGGATATAACCCCACCCACTTTGCCAAACAGCAGCCCCCTCACCACTAGAGGGATATCTTCAACCACCAACTTACTATCCTGAGACAAGGCCGAGTATAGCCCACGAAGATCTCCCCCACGGCACGAACCCAAGGTGGGGGTGCCTACCCGGACAGGAAGATCACGTCAGTGACTCAACCCACTCAAGTGACGCACTCCTACTATCGACGGCATGGAAGAGCACCAGTAAGCCAGTGACTCAGCCCCTGGAATAGGGTTTGAGGCAGAGAATCCCAGTGGAGAGAGGGGAACCAGAGACATCAAGGGCGGTTCGTCGCTCCAGTGTCTTTCCGTTCACCTTCACACCCCTAGGCCAGACTATACTCAATCATAGGACCTACTGAAGAGATGAAGACTTAAAGGTTGAGACCGGGTCTGCGTCTCTCACATGGATAGGCAGACCATTGCATAAAAATTGAGCTCTATAGGGGAAAGCCCTGCCTCCAGCTGTTTGCTTAGTAATTCTGGGGACAGTAAGGAGGCCTGCGTCTTGTGACCGTAGCGTACATGTAGGTATGTATGGCAGGACCAAATCGTAAAGAGAGGTAGGAGCAAGCCCATGTAATGCTTTGTAGGTTAGTGGTAAAACCTTGAAATCAACCCTAGCCTTAACAGGAAGCCAGTGTAGAGGCTAGCACTGGAGTAATATTATAATGTTTTGGGGTTCTAGTCAAGATTCTAGCAGCCGTGTTTAGCACTAACTGAAGTTTATTTAGTGCTTTATCCGGGTAGCCGGAAAGAAGAGCATTGCAGTAGTCTAACCTAGAAGTGACAAAAGCAGGCTCGGGAAGGCTCGGGAAACAGAAAGTTTCAGATTTTTGCAATGTTACATAGATGGAAAAAAGCTGTCCATGTAACAGTCTTGATATGTTCGTCAAAAGAGAGATCAAGGTCCAGAGTAACGCCGAGGTCCTTCACAGTTTTATTTGAGACGACTGTACAACCATCAGGATTAATTGTCCGATTTAACAGAAGATCTTTGTTTCTTGTGACCTAGAACTAGCATCTTTGTTTTGTCCGAGTTTAAAAGTAGAACATTTGCTGCCATCCACTTCCTTATGTCTGAAACACATGCTTCCAGGGAGGGCAATTTTGGGGCTTCTCCATGTTTCATCGAAATGTACAGCTGTGTGTCGTCTGCATAGCAGTGAAAGTTAACATTATGTTTCCGAAAGACATCACCAAGAGGTAAAATATATAGTGAAAACAATAGTGGTCCTAAAACAGAACCTTGAGGAACACCGAAATTTACAGTTGATTTGTCAGAGGACAAACCATCTACAGAGACAAACTGATATCTTTCCTGACAGATAAGATCTAAACCAGGTCAGAACTTGTCCGTGTAGACCAATTTGGGTTTCCAATCTCTCCAAAATAATGTGGTGGTCGATGGTATCAAAACCAGCACTAAGGTCTAGGAGCATGAGGACAGATGCAGAGCCTCGGTCTGATGCCATTAAAAGGTCATTTACCACCTTCACAAGTGCAGTCTCAGTGCTATGATGGGGTCTAAAACCAGACTGACGCGTTTCGTTTACATTGTCTTCAGGAAGGCAGCTTTGTGTGAGAGGAAAAAAATGAGAGGAATGGGAGATTCGATATAGGCCGATAGTTTTCAAGGTTTGGCTTTTTCAAGAGAGGCTTTATTACTGCCACTTTTAGTGAGTTTGTTACACATCTGGTGGAAAGAGAGCCATTTATTATGTTCAGCATAGGAGGGCCAAGCACAGGAAGCAGCTCTTTCAGTAGTTTAGTTGGAATAGGGTCCAGTATGCAGGTTGAAGATTTAGAGGCCATGATTGTTTTCATCAATGTGTCAAGAGATATAGTATAAAAAAACGTGAGTGCCTCCCTTGATCCTAGGCCCTGGCAGTGTTGTGCAGATTCAGGACAACTGAGCTTTGGAGAAATACGCAGAATTAAAGAGGAGTCCGTAATTTGCTTTCTAATGATCATGATCTTTCGTCAAAGGAGTTCATGAATTTTTCACTGCTGAAGAGAAAGCCATCCTCTGTTGGGGAATGCTGCTTTTTAGTTAGCTTTGCGACAGTATCAAAAATACATTTGGGATTGTTCTTATTCTCCTCAATTAAGTTGGAAAAATAGGATGATCGAGCAGCAGTGAGGGCTCTTTGATACTGCACGGCACTGTCTTTCCATGCTAGTCAAAAGACTTCCAGTTTGGTGTAGCGCCATTTCCGTTCCAATTTTCTGGAAGCTTGCTTCAGAGCTCAGGTATTTTCTGTATACCAGGGAGCTTGTTTCTTATGACAAATGTTTTTTGTTTTTAGGGTTGCAATTGCATCTAGGGTATTATGCAAGGTTAAATTTAGTTCCTCAGTTAGGTGGTTAACTTATTTTTGTACTCTGAAGTCTTTGGGTAGGTGGAGGGAGTCTGGAAGGGCATCTAGGAATCTTTGGGTTGTCAGAGAATTTATTGCACAACTTTTGATGATCCTTGGTTGGGGTCTGAGCAGATTATTTGTTGTGATTGCAAACGTAATAAAATGGTGGTCCGATAGTCCAGGATTATGAGGAAAAACATTAAGATCCACCACATTATATTCCACGGGACAAAACTAGGTCCAGAGTATGACTGTGGCAGTGAGTAGGCCCGGAGATATGTTGGACAAACCCACTGAGACGATGATGGCTCCAAAAGCCTTTTGGAGTGGGTCTGTGGACTTTTCGATGTGAATATTAAAGTCACCAAAAATTTGAATATTATCTGCCATGACTGCAAGGTCCGATAGGAATTCAGGGAACTCAGTGAGGAACGCTGTATATGGCCCAGGAGGCCTGTAAACAGTGGCTATAAAAAGTGATTGAGTAGGCTGTATAGATTTCATGACTAGAAGCTCAAAAGAGCTTCTAGTCTTTTTTGTAAATTGAAATTTGCTATCGTAAATGTTAGCAACACCTCCACCTTTGCGGGATGCACGAGGGATATGGTCACTAGTGTAACCAGGAGGTGAGGCCTCATTTAACATAGTAAATTCATCAGGCTTAAGCCATGTTTCAGTCAGGCCAATAACATCAAGATTATGATCAGTGATTAGTTCATTGACTATAACTGCCTTGAAAGTGAGGGATCTAACATTAAGTAGCCTTATTTTGAGATGTGCGATATCACAATCTCTTTCAATAATGACAGGAATAGAGGAGGTCTTTATTCCAGTGAGATTGCTAAAGCGAACACCGCCATGTTAAGTTTTGCCCAACCTAGATCGATGCACAGACACGGTCTCAATGGGGATAGCTGAGCTGACTACACTGACTGTGCTAGTGGCAGCCTGCTGCCTGGCCTGCACCCTATCTCATTGTGGAGCTTGGGGAGTTAGAGCCCTGTCTATGTTCGTAGATAAGATGAGAGCACCCCTCCAGCAAGGATGGAGTCCGTCACTCCTCAGCAGGCCAGGCTTGGTCCTGTTTGTGGGTGAGTCCCAGAAAGAGGTCCAATTATTTACAAATTCTGTATTTTGGGGGGGGGCAGAAAACAGTTTTCAACCAGCGATTGAGTTGTGAGACTGCTGTAGAGCTCATCACTCCCTCTAACTGAGAGGGGGCCAGAGACACATTTTTATAGCTGATTTACACGCTGAAGCTATGTTGCGCTTGGTGACCTCTGACTGTTTTATCCTAAGATCGTTGGTGCCGGCGTGGATAACAATATCCCTATACTCTCTAAACTCTGCAGTTTTAGCCTTAGCCAGCACCCCCTTCAGATTAGCCTTAACGTCGGTAGCCCTGCCCCCTGGTAAACAGTGTATGATCGCTGGATGATTCATTTTAAGTCTAATACTGTGGGTAACGGGAAGAGGAGAGACCAGAGAAGGCTCTGCCTCTGACTCCGACCCGTTGCTTAATGGGAAGAACCGGTTGAATGTCGGCTGAATGAGCAACACCAGTTGAGCATTCCTACAGCATTTCCTTCCAGAAGCCATAAGAAAATTGTCCGGCTGCGGGGACTGTGCGAGGGGATTTACACTACTATCTACTACTACTATCTGTACTTATTGGTGGCACAGACGCGGTTTCATCCTTTCCTACACTTAAATTACCCTTGCCTAACGATTGCGTCTGAAGCTGGGCTTGCAGCACAGCTATCCCCGCCATAAGGCGATCGTTCTCTTGTATATTTTGAGTACAGCGACTGCAATTAGAGGGCATCATGTAAATTACTACTTACTACTTAGCTTCGGCTGGTGGAGGTCCTGACGAACCACGTCCAGATAAAGCGTCCGGGGTAAAAAAGTTGAATGAAAAAATTTGAGCGAGGGGGAAAAAATATAAAACGGTAATTAAGAAGTAAAAACCGTAAAGTCGGCAGGTAGCAAAGTAAGGTTAGCAACAAACCGCACAGCAGCATGTAAACAAGTCTACAAGTTGTGACCGGAAATGATGGCAAACAAAGTTTGCCCGAGTCATCCCGGAAGTCCCCGACGGTCCCGTTGCCGAGAGCACCCGAGGTTTCTCGACCTTCCTCGAGAGTCACAGAAGACGGCCGAGGCACTGTTTCCCGAGCCTATGCAACTAGGCAGAGCTGGGCTGTTGCCAGCGGAACGGCAACAGAGGATCAGCACAAGCAGCTGTCTGTATTGCGAGACTTTTGGTCATTGTATGTCCTCTTGCCCGGTAAAAGACCAGGCTCACCGGTTAGAGCGAGTACTCTGGTGGGACATGTGGAGAACTTTTCTGCTTTCCTTACCTGCACCCCTTTTCATGTAATTCTGCTGTGGGGAAACCAGTCCAAATCTCTCCGGGTCCTCATTGACTCTGGGGCCGATGAGAGCTTTTTCAATGCCATTCTGGCTTCCAAATCCCATCTGCTGCACCGCCCCTATGACTGCGGGACTGACCTTCTCCCTAGAACCACGCCGCCCTGGGGACATCTGTACTCTCTGTCGGGACCAGAGACCAAGGCTATAGAGACCTACATTGGGGACTCCCTAGCAACAGGATTTATCCGTCCCTCTTACTCTCCCGCTGGCGCCGGGTTCTTCTTTGTGGAGAAAAAGAACAAGACCCTGCGGCCGTGCATTGACTTCCGGGGACTCAATGACATTATCCGCTACCACTAATTTCCTCTGCCTTTGAGACGCTCCAGGGGGCCACTGTTTTCTCCAAGCTGGATCTCTTAAACGCCTACCACCTGTTGTGGATACAAGAGGGGGGATGTGTGGAAGACCGCCTTCAACGCGGCCACTACGATTATCTGGTCATGCTCTTTGGCCTCACCAATGCCCCTGCCATGTTCTAGGCTCTAGTGAATGATGTTCTCCGTGACATGTTGAACCGGTTTGTCTTCGTCTACATTGATGACATCCTCGTCTTCTCCCGCTCCCCCCCCAAGAACATGTTCTCTTCTGGAGAACCAGTTGTTTGTTAAGGCAGAAAAGTGTGAGTTCCATCGCTCCACCATTCCCTTTCTGGGATACATCATCTCTGCTGAGAGTGTCCAGATAGATCCCGAGAAGGTGAGAGCGGTGGTGGATTGGCCTCAGCCTACGTCCAGGGTGCAGCTGCAACGCTTCCTGGGGTTAGCCAACCTTTATCACCGCATTATCCGGGGTTACAGCACCCTGGCTTCCCGCTGTCTGCACTCACATCTACCAAGGTTCCCTTCACGTGGTCCTCTGCCGCTGGCCGGGCGTTCTGGGACCTTAAACACCACTTCACCACTGTTCCTATCCTGGTTCATCCTGACCCTTCCCGTCAGTTTGTGATGGAGGCCGATACATCGGATGTCAGAGTGGGGGCTGTCCTGTCCCAACGTTCTGCCCTAGGCCTTCAGCTGCATCCCTGCGCCTTCTTCTTCCACCGCCTCAACTCCACGGAGAGGAACTACGATGTGGGGAATCAGGAGCTTCTCGCGGTGAAGATGGCGTTGGATGAATGGAGGCACTGGCTAGAAGGGGCGGAACATCTGTTCATTGTGTGGACTGACCACAAAAAAATGGAGTATTTCCGCACCGCCAAACGCCTCAACTCCAGGCAAGCGAGATGGGCCCTGCTGTTTACCCGGTTAAACTTTTCCCTCTCCTACCGGCCGGGGTCCAAGAACGTCAAGCCGGATGCCCTGTCTCGCCGCTACAACCCCACAGTTACCACCCCGGAGCCCGAAACCATCCTTCCAACCTCATGCCTGGCGACGGAACTGGGGTATAGGGAAACTGGTCCAGGAGGCGCAGCGGTCCCAGTCGAACCTTGGGGGCAGATAACCGGATGTTTGTGCCTGACGCTGTCCGCTCCGCAGTCCTGGAGTGGGCCCATTCTTGCAGGCTTGCCTGTCACCTGTGCTCTCGTCGGACCCTGGCCTTCGTGCGACAAAGCTCTCGGTGGCCTACTATGGTTCCGGATGTTGCCACGTTTGTCGCCGAATGCATGGTCTGCTCACAGAACAAGACTCCTCGGCAAGCTCCGGCTGGTCTTCTCCAACCACTGCCTGCCCTCACCGTCCCTGGTCCCATATATCCCTGGATTTTGTCACGGATCTCCCCCCGTCTAAGGGCAACACTGCCATCCTGACTGAGGTCGACCGGTTTTCCAAAGCCACCCACTTCATTCCTCTCCCCAAACTACCCTCGGCCAAGGAGATGGCCCAGCTTATGGTGCAGCACGTCTTCCAGATCCACGGCCTCCCAGTGGACATGGTCTCAGGTTAGTAGGCCTCCTTGCTCGCACACGCTTTTTCATTTCTGCCCACAAATGTTCCATGGGATTGAGGTCAGGGCTTTGGGATGGCCACTCCAATACCTTTACTTTGTTGTCCTTAAGCCATTTTGACACAACTTTGGAAGTATGCTTGGGGGTCATTGTCCATTTGGAAGAACCATTTGCGACCAAGATTTAACTTCCTGACTGATGTCTTGAGATGTTGCTTCATTATATCCACATCATTTTCCTTCTACATAATGCGATCTATTTTGTGAAGTGGACTGGTCCCTCCTGCAACAAAGCACCCCCATATCATGATGAAAAACATTTCTTAAACGGATCAAACGGAACGAAACAGGGATAAACATACAGAATTTGTCCAATAGAAACTCTCGTTTGCAACTTTGGACTAATGATTACACCATAGATAAGCTAGATGCAGGCAAGGGTGTGCAAGGCGGTATTGAATGTATCACTGTCAGTCACCTTGATTACTCAAAATGTTCTCTCGACCTGTGCACCTACATTGTAAACTTTCATTAGTAGGCAAGGTTGTAGCAACCTCATGATGGGTATAGGGAAAATTAAAGTATCATGTAGTAGCCTAAACCTATCAATGTTACATTGAGCTGGGTGAATGGAATATGAATGATCGTCATCCAACATGCTGAAATAGAAATAAGGCCATGCTCATTAAAAAAACATCCTTCCTCATCTTAAACTGCACCGACCGCCACTGTGTCCATATAACAGAGGCTGGTGCTCTCACATTAGTTGAATTTTAACTTTTAGATTTTTACCATTTTAATTCAGATTTTTATGATTAACCACGTGACAAAGATTTTTGAGAAAGGAAAACGTTATTATTGAAATGAAACTGTTCCACGAAAATGCGCATATGAAAATCATAACTGGCACGCAGAGTGGTACAAATGGTAGTAGGATAAATTGTAAGCTTCCCCAAACTAGAAACTCACGCACTGCCTATGAATTCTTTATAAAATAATTACCTCCACCTTTCCAATGGTAGGATTTTGCCTGTAGGCTACTTTGAAATAACGTAAGACATGCCTCATAATATGAAGTAAAACATTCAGGTTTCAAGCAATTAAGTAGGCCTATGTTTTCAAAATGAATACTGCCTCCAGCTCACATTGTAAAGTGGTGGTGACGCGCTGATAGACAGTTGTATGGTGAATGGGAGGTGCGCTTCAGTCAGGCTACCAGATGAGAAATAAAAATAGTAGGCCTAGCTCTTTTTAATCGTCCACCAAAACAGATTTTTTTACACGGGATTGTATTTAGAATTGTTGTGCAATGAATGCAGATCACTGCACCTGTACATAGCCCATCTGTAAATAGCCCATCCAACTACCTCATCCCCATACTGTTATTTATTTTATTTATTTTGCTCCTTTGCACCCCAGTATCTCTACTCGCACACTCATCTGCTGCACATCTATCACTCCAGTGTTTAATTGCTATATTGTAATTATTTCGCCACTATGGCCTATTTATAGCCTTACCTCCCTTATCCTACCTCTTTTGCACACACTGTATATAGACTTTTCTATTGTATTATTGACTGTATGTTTGTTTATTCATGTGTAATTCTATGTTGTTGTTTGTGTCGCATTGCTTTGCTTCATCTTGGCCAGGTCTCAGTTGTAAATGAGAACTTGTTCTCAACTAGCCTACTTGGTTAAATAAAGGTGAAATAAAATAAAATAAAGCACATGTTTTACTCCAGCAGCAAGCAGCTGAGGAGTTTCATGAGAAATCCCGCTCAAAATAGGCTAAATAAGATACATGATGACTAACAAAAATACACACACGCCAATTTAATTCCACAAAATTATCCAAATTAACCTATAGACCGATAAGCATGGCAATCAAATGTATTTCCATTGACTGGTATTTCCATCAATGAAAAAAAACATTATTTTGCAGTGGGATTTTTTTTTCTCCCTGTAATTTTGGCCAGCAACAGTTTTATTTATCACTTTGATAAAAAAATATAATTCAAAAGCCGGCAATTTTCAATTTTTTTGTGGTGGAGAATTACTGGGTTAAAAAAAACACTCCATGCCACTCTTGAACGTCTATATAAAGTATGTAGAAATTGTAATGGACCGATACATTTTCAAATAACCGTCCTTTTTCTGGGCCGCAAATAGTTTTAATGAACAAATTGTTCCAGAAAAAATCTGTGCGGCCTTCCACTGAATTTGGAAATCGTGATGTGTCCCTCGAGACAATTATTGCCCACCCCGATTTATACGGATGTTTTGTGTGTGTGTGTGTTTGTGTGTGTGTCCTTCAGCTGGACAGTGATCTTCAGTGTGTTCCTGCCCACTGATAAGGACCTCTACCTGAAAATCATGCCTCTCTACTTCCCTCTCTGTGAGTCAACACACACAGTGACACCATACATATCCTACATAGCCAAATCATCACCTCTGACTCGTTTGACACCAGTGGGAGTAGCTAGTAGTAAACACTGGTTTGCTCTGGTAACACCACTCCATGTAAAATGACTTGTCATGATGACGCCATACCTGGAGATATAGTACTGACAGGTCTCTTAGCCAATCATATGTGTCGCTAGCTGTACCTGTAGCTATGGCAACAAGGGTCTAACAGTGATTGAACTTATTGTGCTGTGGTGTTTGTGGTACCCTTCTGTAGTTTCCTAACTCCTAACCTAGACCCTTTCCTAACCAACTGACAGACTGTACAAATTGTGCTGTGCTAGTATCTTAGAATAAGTCTAACCAAGAAGCCCCACAGCTTGAGGCTAGCCTTGAGGTGAATGTTCGCTGTTAAAACTGACTGTCTCTAATATTGTATTGGTCGTTTCCTGTGAGATTGTATGTAAGACGTGATCCTGGTTGAATGACTGTGGTTAACCCTCTCAGTCCTGCTTGTGTTGACAGATATTACTCTCACAATATAATACATGCTGTATATTATAAATGCAGTGCCTTCGGGAAGGATTCAGACTCCTTCCCTTTTTCCACATTTTGTTACATTACAGCCTTTTTATAAAATGTATTAAATAAATAAAAATTCTCATCAATCTACACACAATACCCCATAATGACAAAGCTAAAACAGGTTTTTACAAATTTTTCAAATTTATCACAAATAAAAAACAGAAATACTTCTTTATATAAATATTCAGACACTTTGCTATGAGACTCAAAATTGAGCTCCGGTGCATCCTGTTTCTATTGATCATCCTTGAGATGTTTGTACAACTTGATTCGTACCTGTGGTAAATTCAGTTGATTTTACATGATTTGGAAAGACACACACCTGTCTATATAAGGTCCCACTGGTGACAGTGCATGTCAGAGCAAAAACCAAGCCATGAGGTCAAAGGAATTGTCAAATCAAATCGAATCAAATTTTATTTGTCACATACACATGGTTAGCAGATGTTAATGCGAGTGTAGCGAAATGCTTGTGCTTCTAGTTCCGACCATGCAGTAGTATCTAACAAGTAATCTAACAATTCCACAACAGCTACCTTATACACACAGTGTAAAGGAATGAATACGAGTATGTACATATGAATATATGGATGAACGATGGCTGACCGGCATAGGCAAGATGCAGTAGATGGTATAGAGTACAGTATATACATGTGAGATGAGTAATGTAGGATATGTAAATATTATATAAATGGCATTGTTTAAAGTGGCTAGTGATACATTTATTACATCCACTTTTTAATTATTAAAGTGGCTAGAGATTTGAGTCGATGGCCGAACGGCATAGGCAAGATTCAGTAGATGGTATAGAGTACAGTGTATACATTTGATATGAGTAATGTCGGATATGTAAACATTATATACAAAATTGTTTAAAGTGGCTAGTGATACATTTGTTACATCCAATTTTCTATTATTTAAAGTGGCTAGAGATTGAAGTCAGTATGTTGGCAGCAGCCACTCAATGTTAGTGGTGGCTGTTTAACAGTCTGATGACCTTGAGATAGAAGCTGTTTTTCAGTCTCTCGGTCCAAGCTTTGATGCACCGGTACTGACCTCGCCTTCAGGATGATAGCGGGGTAAACAGGCAGTGGCTCGGGTGGTTGTTGTCCTCGATGATCTTTTTGGCCTACCTGTGACATCGGGTGGTGTAGGTGTCCTGGAGGGCAGGTAGTTTACCCCTGGTGATGCGTTGTGCAGTCCTCATTACCCTCTGGAGAGCCTTACGGTTGTGGGCGGAGCAGTTGCCGTACCAGGCGGTGATACAGCCCGACAGGATGCTCTCGATTGTGCATCTGTAGAAGTTTGTGAGTGTTTTTGGTGACAAGCCGAATTTCTTCAGCCTCCTGAGGTTCTTCACCACGCTGTCTGTGTGGGTGGACCATTTCAGTTTGTCTGTGATGTGTACGCCGTGGAACTTAAAACTTTCCACCTTCTCCACTACTGTCCCGTCGATGTGGATAGGGGGGTGCTACCTCTGCTGTTTCCTGAAGTCCACGATCATCTCCTTAGTTTTGTTGACGTTGAGTGAGAGGTTATTTTCCTGACACACTCCGAGGGCCCTCACCTCCTGCCTGTAGGCCATCTCGTCGTTGTTGGTAATCAAGCCTACCACTGTAGTGTTGTCAGCAAATTTGATGATTGAGTTGGAGGCGTGCTTGGCCACGCATTCATGGGTGAACAGGGAGTACAGGAGAGGGCTGAGAACGCACCCTTGTGGGGCCCTAGTGTTGAGGATCAGCAGGGTGTAGGTGTTGTTTCCTACCCTCACCACCTGGAGCCATCCCGTCAGGAAGTCCAGGACCCAGTTGCACAGGGCTGGATCGAGACCTAGGGTCTCGAGCTTAATGACGAGTTTGGAGGGTACTATGGTGTTAAATGCTGAGCTGTAGTCGATGAACAGCATTCTTACATAGGTATTCCTCTTGTCCAGATGGGATAGGGCAGTGTGCAGTGTGATTGCGATTGCGTCGTCTGTGGACCTATTGGGACGGTAAGAAAATTGGAATGGGTCTAGGGTGTCTGGTAGGATGGAGGTGATATGATCCTTGACTAGTCACTCAAAGCACTTCTTGATGACGGAAGTGAGTGCTACGGGGCGATAGTCATTTAGCTCAGTTACCTAAGCTTTCTTGGGAACAGGAACAATGGTGGCCCTCTTGAAGCATGTGGGAACAGCAGACTGGGATAAGAGCTCAGAGACAGGATTGTGTCTAGGTACAGATCAGGGAAAGAGTACCAAAACATGTCTGCAGCATTGAAAGTCCCCAAGAACACAGTGGCCTCCACCATTCTTAAATGGAAGAAGTTTGAACCACCAAGACTCTTCCTAGAGCTGGCCGTCCGGCCAAACTGAGTAATCGGGGGAGGCCCTGCCTTGGTCAGGGAGGTGAAGAACCCGATGGTCACTCTGACAGAGCTCTAGAGTTCCTCTGTGGAGATGGGAGAACCTTCCAGAAGGACAACCATCTCTGCAGCACTCCACCAATCAGGCCTTTATGGTAGAGTGGCCAGACGGAAGCCACTCCACAGTAAAAGGCACACGACAGCCCGCTTGGAGTTTGCCAAAAGGCACCTAAAGGACTCTCACACCATGAGAAACAAGATTCTCTGGTCTGATGAAACCAAGATTTAACTCTTTGGCCTGAATGCCAAGCGTCATATCTGGAGGAAACCTGGCACCATCCCTACGGTGAAGAATGGTGGTGGCAGCATCATGCTGTGGGGATGTTTTTCAGCGGCAGGGACTGGGAGACTAGTCACGATCGAGGGAAAGATGAACGGAGCAAAGTACAGAGAGATCCTTGATGAAAATAGCTGTGCAGCAAGCTCCCCCTGACAGAGCTTGAGAGGATCTGCAGAGAAGAATGGAAGAAACATTGCGAATACAGGTGTGCCAAGCTTGTAGCGTCATGCCCAAGAAGACTTGATGATGTAATCACTAATACATTTGCAAAAATGTCTACAAACTAGATTTTGCTTTGTCATTTATGGGGTGTTGTGTGTCGATTGATGAGGGATAAAAACTATTTAATCCATTTTAGAATAAGGCTGTAATGTAACAAAATGTGGAAAAAGTAAATGGGTTTAAATACTTTTCCGAAGGCACTGTAATGTGTTACGACACGTTACATTATATCCTGTCATGGCTACTGAGTTTCCAACACACTGCTCTGTCTTTCCCATAGGCTCACCTCTCAGAGAGTGACGTGTGAGGTTGATGCCGTGGATTGTGCAATAATTCTGCTCGCCACATGCAATCTCCTCCTCCTCATCTTCCGCCTCTTCCTCTTCCTCTTCCCCTCCTTGGCTCTGCACTAGAGAAGACCTGGATGCATACCTTAACGTCTTGACGCTGGATGAATTTCTAGAACAGAATAAACTGCTTCATTATTAATGAAACACAGGCTTTGGACCACATGTGTGTTTGAATAATTAAATGTTGAGGGACTTTCCTGTGTGTGTGTGTGTGTGTGTGTGTGTGTGTGTGTGTGTGTGTGTGTGTGTGTGTGTGTGTGTGTGTGTGTGTGTGTGTGTGTGTGTGTGTGTGTGTGTGTGTGTGTGTGTGTGTGTGTGTGTGTTAAAAGAAGAAGAAGCTAATTAAAAGAGATCACAGAGGATTACGTGTTGGTAGATCATTTTGGGGGATTGGATTCACAGAGTTTGTGCCAGGTGGGACCACTCCAAGTGAGTAATTTTCTCTTAAGTGTGTGTGTGCGAGCATGTGTGTGTGTATGCGTACGTGCATTCGAGTGTGTGCGTTTGTGTGTCTGACTGTCAGTGTGTCTGTCTACCTGAACATTTGTGTGTCTGTTGCTCCCTCTTTCATGTTTTTACAACTTTCTTTATTGATTTTCACATTTTCAGAACACCACAGACACAAAGAGAAAAAATAAATAAGCAAACAACAAACCACACCAACGCTGACAAGAGGGGCCCTCTTTTATAAGCCCCAGCTATCATTGAACGTTTCCCTTTTATGCCACTAGCTGTCTGGTGTTTTCTTTTAGCTAAGAGAGGAAGGGTGGGAGGAAGGGACAGGGAAAAGACAGAAGAATTGGGAAGAGAGACGGGGAGGGAGGGATGGAGGGGAGAGGGAGAGGAGATGTAACTAACTGTCAATGGAGCTGGAGGTGGAGGGAAAGAGGGATTGGGGAGAGAGAGACAGAGAGAGACTCAGTTTTTAATAAGCAGACAGCAGATCGTCTAGGACCAGTCACTGAATAATGAGATGGAGAGAACAAGGGTGAGAGAGAGGGAGAGAGATGAAAAGAGAGTGAGACTCATTATCCCAACCAGATTTCATCACTGTCTCGTCACTGAGAGCTCTCTCTTTTTCGCTGTCTCTCGTAGAATGACAAAAGAAGCCAAATTACACTTACCATATATAATTAACTTAAAGCTCCATTTACTGTCATTTCTCATAACAGACACTGACAATTATGTTGATCCATCAAATAAGTTTTCTCTCAAATTAAATGCAATTGTATATGAGCCCTTCCCAATGACGCAGGGTTAACAAATAAAATGCTTAGCTACAGTTGAAGTCGGAAATTTACATACACCTTAGCCAAATATATTTAAACTCAGTTTTTCACAATTCCTGACATTTTATCCTAGTAACAATTCCCTGTCTTAGGTCAGTTAGGATCACCAAATTATTTTAAGAATGTGAAATGTCAGAATAATAGTAGAGAGAATTATTTATTTAAACTTGTATTTCTTTCATCACATTCCCAGTGGGTCAGAAGTTTACATACACTCAATTAGTATTTGGTAGCATTGCCTTTAAATTGTTTAACTTGGGTCAAACATTTCGGGTAGCCTTCCACAAGCTTCCCACAATAAGTTGGGTGAATGCTGGCCCATTCCTCCTGACAGAGCTGGTGTAACTGAGTCAGGTTTGTAGGCCTCCATGCTCGCACACGCTTTTTCATTTCTGCCCACAAATGTTCTATAGGATTGAGGTCAGGGCTTTGGGATGGCCACTCCAATACCTTGACTTTGTTGTCCTTAAGCCATTTTGACACAACTTTGGAAGTATGCTTGGGGTCATTGTCCATTTGGAAGACCCATTTGCGACCAAGCTTTAACTTCCTGACTGATGTCTTGAGATGTTACTTCAATATATCCACATAATTTTCCTTCCTCATGATGCAATCTATTTTGTTATGTGCACCAGTCCCTCCTGCAGCAAAGCACCCCCCAACATGATGCTGACACTCCCGTGCTTCACAGTTGGGATGGTGTTCTTCGGCTTGCAAGCCTCCCCCTTTTTCCTCCAAACATAACAATGGTCATTATGGCCAAACAGTTCTATTTTTGTTTCATCAGACCAGAGGACAGTTCTCCAAAAAGTACGATCTTTGTCCCCATGTGCAGTTGCAAACCGTAGTCTGGCTTTTTTATGGCGGTTTTGGAGCAGTGGCTTCTTCTATGCTGAGCAGCCTTTCAGGTTATGTTGATATATGACTCGTACCAGTACCAGCTCAATGTGGAGCTATATACAGTGAGGGAAAAAAGTATTTGATCCCCTGCTGATTTTGTACGTTTGCCCACTGACAAAGAAATGATCAGTCTATAATTTTAATGGTAGGTTTATTTGAACAGCGAGAGACAGAATAACAACAAAAAAACAGAAAAACGCATGTGAAAAATGTTATAAATTGATTTGCATTTTAATGATGGAAATAAGTATTTGACCCCCTCTCAATCAGATAGATTTCTGGCTCCCAGGTGTCTTTTATACAGGTAACGAGCTGAGATTAGGAGCACACTCTTAAAGGGAGTGCTCCTAATCTCAGTTTGTTACCTGTATAAAATACACCTGTTGCCCACTGCATTGAGGATAGGAAACGCTGTCACCACCGATAAACCCACAATAATTGAGAATTTCAATAAGCATTTTTCTACGGCTGGCCATGCTTTCCACCTGGCTACCCCTACCCTGGTCAACAGCCCTGCACCCCCCTCAGTAACTCGCCAAAGCCTCCCCCATTTCTCCTTCTCCCAAATCCAGTTAGCTGATGTTCTGAAAGAGCTGCGAAATCTGGACCGCTACAAATCAGCCGGGCTAGACAATCTGGAACCTTGTTTTTAAAATTATCTGCCGAAATTGTTGCAACCACTATTACTAGCCTGTTCAACCTCTCTTTCGTGACCTCTGAGATTCCCAAAGACTGGAAAGCAGCTGCGGTCATCCCCCTCTTCAAAGGGGGAGACACTCTTGACCCAAACTGCTACAGACCTATATCTATCCTACCCTGCCTTTCTAAGGTCTTTGAAAGCCAAGTTAACAAACAAATTACCAACCATTTCGAATCCCACAGTACCTTCTCTGCTATGCAATCTGGTTTCAGGGCTGGTCATGGGTGCACCTCAGCCACACTCAAGGTCCTAAATGACATCATAACCGCCATCGATAAGAGACATTATTGTGCAGCCGTTTTCATTGATCTGGCCAAGGCTTTCGACTCTGTCAATCATCACATCTTTATCGGCAGATAAAACATGGTTCACCAATTACTTCTCTGATAGAGTTCAGTGTGTCAAATCAGAGGGCCTGTTGTCCGGGCCTTTGGCAGTCTCTATGGGGGTGCCACAGGGTTCAATTCTTGGGCCGACTCTCTTCTCTGTATACATCAATGATGTGGCTCTTGCTGCAGGGGAGTCTCTGATTCACGACGACACCATTCTGTATACTTCTGGCCCCTCTTTGGACACTGTGTTAACTACCCTCCAGACGAGCTTCAATGCCATACAACTCTCCTTCCGTGGCCTACAATTGCTCTTAAACGCAAGTAAAACTAAATGCATGCTCTTCAACCGATCGCTGCCCGCACCTGTCCCCCCGTCCAGCATCACTACTCTGGACGGTTCTGTCTTAGATTATGTGGACAACTACAAATACCTAGGTGTCTGGTTAGACTGTAAACTCTCCTTCCAGACTCACATGAAACATCTCCAATCTAAAATTAAATCTAGAATTGGCTTCCTATTTCGCAAAACAAAGCTTCCTTCACTCATGCTGCCAAACATACCCTCGTAAAACTGACCATCCTACCGATCCTCGACTTCGTGATGTCATTTACAAAATAGCCTCAATACTCTACTCAACAAATTGGATGCAGTCTATCACAGTGCCATCCGTTTTGTTACCAAAGCCCCATATACCACCCACCACTGCGACCTGTACGCTCTCGTAGGCTGGCCTTCGCTTTACACTCGTCGCCATATTCACTGGCTCCAGGTCATCTACAAGTCTCTGCTAGGTAAAGTCCCGCCTTATCTCAGCTCGCTGGTCACCTTAGCAGCACCAACCTGTAGCACGCACTCTAGCAGGTATATCTCACTGGTCACCCCCAAAGCCAATTCCTCCTTTGGCCGACTCTCCTTCCAGTTCTCTGCTGCCAATGACTGGAATGAACTACAAACATCCCTGAAATTGGAGACACTTATCTCCCTCACCAGATTTAAGCACCAGCTGTCAGAGCAGCTCACAGACCACTGTACCTGTTTATAGCCCATCTGTAAATAGCCCAACCAACTACCTCATCCTCTACCGTATTTATTTATTTATCTTGTTCCTTTGCACCCCAGTTTTTTCTACATTGCACATTCATCTACTGCACATTTACCATTCCAGTGTTGAATTGCTATATTGTAATTACTTTGCCACCATGGCCTATTTATTGTCTTACCTTCCTTATCATACCTCATTTGCACTCTTTGTGTATAGATTTGTTTTTTTTCTACTGTATTATTGACTGTATGTTTGTTTTACTCCATGTGTAACTCTGTGTTGTTGTATGTGTCAAACTGCTTTGCTTTATCTTGGCCAGGTCGCAGTTGTAAATGAGAACTTGTTCTCAACTTGCCTACCTGGTTAAATAAAGGTGAAATAAATAAAAAATTAAAAAATAAATAAAATGCAAATCAATTTCTAAAATTTTTCACATGCGTTTTTCTGGATTTTTTTGTTGTTATTCTGTCTCTCGCTGTTCAAATAAACCTACCATTAAAATGATAGACTGATCATTTCTTTGTCAGTGGGCAAACATACAAAATCAGCAGGGGATCAAATACTTTTTTCCCTTACTGTACAGGGAGTACCAGTAACAGATCAATGTTGAGCTATATACAGAGAGTACCAGTACCAGATCAATGTGCAGCTATATACAGGGTATACCAGTACCAGATCAAAGTGGAGCTACATACAGGGTGTACCAGTACCAGCTCAATGTGGAGCTATATACAGGGAGTACCAGTACCAGATCAATGTGGAGCTATATACAGGGTGTACCAGTACCAGATCAATGTGGAGCTATATACAGGGAGTACCAGTACCAGATCAATGTGGAGCTATATACAGGGAGTACCAGTACCAGATCAATGTGGAGCTATATACAGGGTGTACCAGTACCAGATCAACGTGGAGCTATATACAGGGAGTACCAGTACCAGATCAATATGCAGCTATATACAGGAAGTACTAGTGCCAGATCCATGTGGAGCTACAGTATATACAGGAAGTACCAGTACCACCTCAATGTGCAGGGGTACAAGGTCTTTTAGGTAGATATGTACATTAAGGCAGGGTAAAGTGACTACCACTGGTTTAATTAACGTTGTTTCATTTAAACCCAACACATTTTTGTTGATGATTGGATTTGAAAAAGTCATCAATGTAAGGGAATTTAGTATTTATTTCACCCGACTTTTAACCTAAATCCAATGACATAGTGAATGTTTTATTTATTTCACGTTGAATTCACGTTAGTTGACAACTCAACCAAATGTATATCAAAACTAGACGTTGAACTGACGTCTGTGCCCAGCTATATACAGGGAGTATATGTGTGTGCGTGTGTGCGTGGTGTTTGTGTTGTGTCAGTATGCGTGTGTGTGTCATGTGTGTGTGTGCACTTATGTAGTGTATGTGAATGTGTGGGTTTTGTGTGGGAGTGTCAATGTAGTGATTGTTAGGGAGTGTGTATAGAGTCCGTGCAAGATAGGGTCAGTGTAGATAGTCCAGGCAACCATTTAATTAACTATTTAGCAGTCTTATGTCTTGGGGGGTAGAAGCTGTCTCGGAGCCTGTTGGTCCGAGAGCCGATGCTTCGGTACAGTTTGCCAGACAGCAGCAGAGTAAACAGTCAATGACTTGGATGGCTGTAGTCTTTGGTAACCTTCCTCTGACACCGCCTGTTTTAGAGGTCCTGGATGGCAGGAAGCTTGGCCCCAGTGATGTACTGGACTGTCCGCACCACCCTCTGTAGTGCTTTACGGTCGAGGGTTGTGCATTTACCATACCAAGCGGTGATGTAGAACTTTTTGAGGAGCCGAGGGCCCATGTAAAATATTTTCAGCCTCCTGGAGGAAAAGAGGCGCAGTCGTTCCCTCTTCACGACTTGTCGGGTTTACAGTCTGGAGGCGCTGTCGTTCCCTTTTCACGACTGTGCGGTTTACAGTCTGGAGGCGCTGTCGTTCCCTCTTCACGACTGTGCGGTTTACAGTCTGGAGGCGCTGTCGTTCCCTCTTCACGACTGTTCGGTGGTGATGTTTATGGATGAGGTGGGGTGATGTTTATGGATGAGGGTCTGATGGGAGGAGGGATGGAGAGGTGGAGGAGAGGTGGGGTGATGTTTATGGATGAGGGTCTGATGGAAGGAGGGATGGAGAGGAGGAGGAGAGGTTGGGTGATGTGTATGGATGAGGGTCTGATGGGAGGAGGGATGGAGAGGAGGAGGGGTGAGGTGATGTGTATGGATGAGGGTCTGATGGGAGGAGGGATGGAGAGGAGGAGGGGTGAGGTGATGTGTATGGATGAGGGTCTGATGGGAGGAGGGATGGAGAGGAGGAGGGGTGAGGTGATGTGTATGGATGAGGGTCTGATGGGAGGAGGGATGGAGAGGAGGAGGGGTGAGGTGATGTGTATGGATGAGGGTCTGATGGGAGGAGGGATGGAGAGGAGGAGGGGTGAGGTGATGTGTATGGATGAGGGAGTGGGGTGGTAAATTGCTTGTGAAATGAAAATGGCTCTTTAGCAGAATCCAGGACACTTGGGCGCTGCCGTTGGATCAATGTGTCTGATTTACCGCCTGAAAGCCTGTCAGAGCGAGGGAGCGGAGGAGAAAGGGAATGGAAAGGAGAGAGGGAGGGAGGGAGTGAAAGAGAAGGGGACAAGAATCCTGATACGGAAGGAGAGAGAGAGAGATGGAAATGTGGAGTGTTCATGAGGGACGCAGAGAAAGAGATGAAAAGGGGAGGATTAGAAAAGTTGATGAGAATGTTCATTCTCCCTCACTCAGCACTCCAGGTAATAAACTGGCTAGTGTAGTAGTAGTGGTAGTGTTCAACCACTTTCCTCTGTCCCAAAACACACACAAAAAACGACCAGCACACTATAGACACTTGTTAACACTATAGACACGTTAACACTTCAGACACATGTTAACACTTCAGACACATGTTAACACTTCAGACACATGTTAACACTTCAGACACATGTTAAAACTTCAGACACATGTTAACACTATAGACACATGTTAACACTTCAGACACATGTTAACACTATAGACACATGTTAACACTTCAGACACTGTCACGTCCTGGCCATAGAGAGTCTTCTGGAATTTTCAATGGATGTTTAGCCACGGCGTGACTAGGGTTATCTTAGAGACTCTATGTTTTTTTTTTTTTGACGGTGCCCAATTAGAGGCAGCTGAGTGTCGTTTACCTCTAATTGGGGACCATATTTATGTTGGCTCATTTCCCCACTTGTTTCGTGGGTCATTGTTTTTTTTGTGTATGTGCTGTGTGTGCGCGCTACACCACGTCCGATTCTTGCTATTTGTTTGTTTATTTGGTATGTTTCACACTAATTAAAAGATGTGGAACGAAACCCGAGCTGCATTTTGGTCAGTTCATTCCGAGGATCGTGACAGACACATGTTAACACTATAGACGCATGTTAACGCTATAGACGCATGTTAGCGCTATAGACACATGTTAACACTGTATACACATGTTAACACTATAGACACATGTTAACAGTTCAGACACATGTTAACAATATATACACATGTTAACACTTCAGACACATGTTAACACTATAGACACATGTTAACACTTCAGACACGCGTTAACACTATAGACACATGTAAACACTTCAGATGCATGTTAACGCTATAGACACATGTTAACACTATAGACACGTTAACACTTCAGATGCATGTTAACGCTATAGACACATGTTAACATTTCAGACACATGTTAACACTATAGACACATGTTAACAGTTCAGACATGTTAACAATATAGACACATGTTAACACTTCAGACATATGTTAACACTTCAGATGCATGTTAACAATATAGGCACATGTTAACACTTCAGACACATGTTAACACTTCAGATGCATGTTAACACTATAGACACATGTTAACACTTCAGACACATGTTAACACTGTAGACACATGTTAACCCTTCATACACATGTTAACAGTTCAGACACGTTAACACTATAGACACATGTTAACACTTCAGACACATGTTAACACTATAGACACATGTTAACCCTTCAGACACATGTTAACACTATAGACACATGTTAACGCTATAGACACATGTTAACACTATAGACACATGGTAACGCTATAGACACATGTTAACACTTCAGACACATGTTAACACTGTAGACACATGTTAACCCTTCAGACACATATTAACACTATAGACACATGTTAACAATATATACACATGTTAACAGTTCAGACACATGTTAACAGTTCAGACACATGTTAACAGTTCAAACACATGTTAACACTATAGACACATGTTAACACTTCAGACACACCTTAACACTTCAGACACATGTTAACACTATAGACACATGTTCACACTTCAGACACATGTTAACACTTCAGATGCATGTTATCACTATAGACACATGTTAACACTATAGACACATGTTAACACTTCAGACCCATGTAAACACTTCAGACACATGTTAACACTATAGACACATGTTAACGCTATAGACACATGTTAACACTATAGACACATGGTAACGCTATAGACACATGTTAACACTTCAGACACATGTTAACACTGTAGACACATGTTAACACTTCAGACCCATGTAAACACTTCAGACACATGTTAACACTATAGACACATGTTAACGCTATAGACACATGTTAACACTTCAGACACATGTTAACACTATAGACACATGTTAACACTTCAGACCCATGTAAACACTTCAGACACATGTTAACACTATAGACACATGTTAACGCTATAGACACATGTTAACACTATAGACACATGGTAACGCTTATAGACACATGTTAACACTTCAGACACATGTTAACACTGTAGACACATGTTAACCCTTCAGACACATATTAACACTATAGACACATGTTAACAATATATACACATGTTAACAGTTCAGACACATGTTAACAGTTCAGACACATGTTAACAGTTCAAACACATGTTAACACTATAGACACATGTTAACACTTCCAGACACACCTTAACACTTCAGACACATGTTAACACTATAGACACATGTTCACACTTCAGACACATGTTAACAATTCAGATGCATGTTATCACTATAGACACATGTTAACACTATAGACACATGTTAACACTTCAGACCCATGTAAACACTTCCAGACACATGTTAACACTATAGACACATGTTAACGCTATAGACACATGTTAACACTATAGACACATGGTAACGCTATAGACACATGTTAACACTTCAGACACATGTTAACACTGTAGACACATGTTAACACTTCAGACCCATGTAAACACTTCAGACACATGTTAACACTATAGACACATGTTAACGCTATAGACACATGTTAACACTTCAGACACATGTTAACACTATAGACACATGTTAACACTTCAGACCCATGTAAACACTTCAGACACATGTTAACACTATAGACACATGTTAACGCTATAGACACATGTTAACACTATAGACACATGGTAACGCTATAGACACATGTTAACACTTCAGACACATGTTAACACTGTAGACACATGTTAACCCTTCAGACACATATTAACACTATAGACACATGTTAACAATATATACACATGTTAACAGTTCAGACACATGTTAACAGTTCAGACACATGTTAACAGTTCAAACACATGTTAACACTATAGACACATGTTAACACTTCAGACACACCTTAACACTTCAGACACATGTTAACACTATAGACACATGTTAACACTTCAAACACATGTTAACACTGTAGACACATGTTAACCCTTCAGACACATGTTAACACTATATACACATGTTAACACTTCAGACACATGTTAACACTTCAGACACATGTTAACCCTTCAGACACATGTTAACAGTTCAGACACATGTAACACTATAGACACATGTTAACACTTCAGACACATGTTAACACTTCAGACACATGTTAACACTTCAGACACATGTTAACACTATAGACACATGTTAACACTTCAGACACATGTTAACACTTCAGACACATGTTAACACTTCAGACACATGTTAACACTTCAGATACATGTTAACACTGTATGTGCAACCCCATAAGGAATGTTGTCATTGGGTAACCTGGAGTCCTCAACACTGGTCCTTCTAGAGACCTGCTTAATTCTGTTTCTCTAGTTCCCGACCATTCACATAAACCCGCTCTGGAAAAGATTAAGAGACCACTTTAAAATTATCAGTTTCTCTGGTTTTACTATTTATAGGCATGTGTTTGGGTAAAATGAACATTTTTGTTTTATTCTATAAACTACTGACTACATTTCTCTCAAATTCCAAATAAAAATATTGTCATTTAGAGCATTTATTTGCAGAAAATGACAACTGGTCAAAATAACGAAAAAGATGCAGTGTTGTCAGACCTCGAATAATGCAAAGAAAATAAGTTCATACTCATTTTTAAACACAATACAAATGTTTTAACTTAGGAAGAGAAATCAATATTTGGTGGAATAATCCTGATTTTCAATCACAGCTTTCATGTGTCTTGGCATGCTTTCCACCAGTCTTTCACATTGATGTTGCGTGACTTTATTCCACTCCTGGCGCAAAAATTCAAGCATCTCGGCTTAGTTTGATGGCTTGTGACCATCCATCTTCCCCTTGATCACATTCCAGAGGTTTTCAATGGGGTTCAGGTCTGGAGATTGGGCTGGCCATTTATTTATTTATTTATTTATTTTCACCTTTATTTAACCAGGTAGGCTAGTTGAGAACAAGTTCTCATTTACAACTGCGACCTGGCCAAGATGAAGCAAAGCAGTGTGACACAAACAACAAGACAGAGTTACACATGGAATAAACAAGCGTAGAGTCAATAACAAAAAAAGAAAGTCTATATACAGTGTGTGCAAATGGCGTGAGGAGGTAGGCAATAAATAGGCCATAGTAGCGAAGTAATTACAATTTAGCAGATGATGATGTGCAAGTAGGGGCGGCAGGGTAGCCTAGTGGTTAGAGCGTTGGACTAGTAACCGAAAGGTCGCAAGTTCAATTCGAGCTGACAAGGTACAAATCTGTCGTTCTGTTGTTCTGCCCCTGAACAGGCAGTTAACCCACTGTTCCTAGGCTGTCATTGAAAATAAGAATTTGTTTTTAACTGACTTGCCTAGTAAAATAAAGGTAAAAAAAATTAAAGTAGAGATACTGGTGTGCTAAAGAGCAGAAAAGTAAATAAAAACAGTGTGGGGATGAGGTAGTTAGATTGGGTGGGCTATTTACAGATGGAGGTTTTCCATCCTCACAACCCACACCTCTGTCCACCCCTCCTTCACCTGGTCCCAGTGGGATTCGTCTTGCGCTCCCGAGGGGGTATGATGGGACGGCTACCCACTGCCTCTCATAGCCAGTGCGATCGAGTCAATGCATGGGGTGCGCTTCTTCACAAAATTGGATCTCAGGAGCGCTTACAATCTGTTGCGTATCCGGGAGGGAGACGAGTGGAAGACGGCAATTAGTACCACCTCAGGGCACTATGAGTACCTCGTCATGCCATACGGGTTGATGAATGCTCCATCAGTTTTCCATCCATTTGTAGACAAGATTTTCTGGGACTTGCTCGGGCAGGGTGTAGCGGTGTATATTGATGACATTCTGATTTACTCCGATACACGCGCCGAGCATGTGTCCCTGGTGCGCAAGGTGCTTGGTCGACTGTTGGAGCATGACCTGTATGTCAATGCTGAGAAATGTCTGTTCTTCCAACAGTCTGTCTCCTTCCTAGGGTATCACATTTCCACCTCAGGGGTGGAGATGGAGAGTGACCGCATTTCAGCCATGCGTAATTGGCCGACTCCCACCACGGTAAAGGAAGTGCAGCGGTTCTTAGGGTTTGCCTACTATTACCAGAGGTTTATCCGGGTCTTTGGTCAGGTAGCAGCTCCCATTACGTCACTGCTGAAAGGGGGAACAGTGCGACTGCAGTGGTCAGCTGAGGCTGACAGGGCTTTTGGTCACCTGAAGGCTCTGTTTACCTCGGCTCCCGTGCTGGCTCATCCGGATCCCTCTTTGGCATTTATAGCGGAGGTGGACGCGTCCGAGTCTGGGATAGGAGCTGTGCTGTCTCAGCGCTCGGGTACGCCACTTAAACTCCGCCCCTGTGCCTTCTTTTCGAAGAAGCTCAGCTCGGCGGAGCGTAACTATGATGTGGGGAACCAGGAGCTGTTGGCTGTCATAAAGGCTCTGAAGGCGTGGAGACATTGGCTTGAGGGGGATAAACACCCTTTTCTCATCTGGACCAACCACCACAATCTGGAGTACATCTGGGCGGCGAGGAGACTGAACCCTCGTGAGGCAAGGTGGGCCATGTTTTTCACCCATTTTGTTTTCACCCTATCCTACCGACCAGGTTCCCAAAACACTAAGGCAGACGCACTGTCCCGGATGTTTGACACAGAGGAGCGGTCCATGGATCCCACTCCCATACTTCCGGCCTCTTGCCTGGTGGCACCGGTGGTGTGGGAGCTGGACGCAGACATCGAGCGTGCGTTACGTACAGAGCCCACTCCACCTCAGTGTCCAGCTGGGCGTCTGTACGTTCCGTCTGCTGTCCGCGACCGTTTGATCTATTGGGCACACACGTCACCCTCCTCTGGTCATCCTGGCATTGGTCGTACAGTGCGCTGTCTTAGTGGGAAGTATTGGTGGTCCACCTTGGCACAGACGTGAGGGTTTATGTTTCCTCCTGCTCAGTGTGCGCCCAGTGCAAGGCTCCTAGGCACCTGCCCAGAGGGAAATTACAATCTCTACCCGTTCCACAACGGCCATGGTCGCACCTGTCGGTGGACTTCTTGACGGATCTTCCTCCGTCACAGGGAAACACCACGATCGGTTTTCTAAGTCCTGCCGTCTCCTTCCTTTGCCCAGTCTCCCTACGGCCCTACAGACTGTGGAGGCTCTGTTCACCCATGACTTCCGGCACTACGGGGTGCCTGAGGACATAGTCTCTGATCGAGGTCCCCAGTTCCCGTCCAGGGTCTGGAAGGCGTTCATGAAACATCTGGGGGTCTCGGTCAGCCTCACCTCAGGTTTTCACCCCAAGAGTACCAGGCAGGTGGAGAGAGTTAACCAGGATGTGGGTAGGTTTCTGCGGTCATACTGCCAGGACCGGCCGGGGGAGTTGGTCGGCTTTCATCCCCTGGGCAGAGATGGCTCAAAACTCACTCCGCCACTCCTCCACTAACCTATTTCCCTTCCAGTGTGTACTAGGTTATCAGCCGGTTCTGGCACCGTGGCATCAGAGCCAGATCGAGGCTCCTGCGGTGGATGAATGGTTTAGGCACTCGTAGGAGACCTGGGACGCCGCCCATGTGCATCTGCAACGGGCCGTGAGGCGGCAGAAGGCGAGCGCCGACCGCTTGCACCGGGGGACCGGGTCTGGCTCTCGACACGTAACCTGCCCCTCCGCCTGCCCTGCCGGAAGCTGGGTCCGCGGTTTGTGGGGCCATTCAAAGTCCTGAGGAGACTGAACAAGGTTTGCTATAGGTTACAACTTCCCCCAGATTACCGTATTAACCCCTCGTTCCATGTGTCTCTCCTCAGGCCGGGGGTGGCTGGTCCACTCCAGGAGTCTGAGGTGCGGGAGGTTCCTCCGCCCCCTCTGGTCATCGAGGGGGCCCCGGCGTATGCTGTTTGAGCCATCTTGGACTTGAGGTGCCGGGCGAGGGGGCTTCAGTACCTCGTGGAGTGGGAGGGGTACGGTCCGGAAGAGAGATGCTGGGTGCCGGTGGAGGACATCCTGGACCCTTCGTTCCCAGCGGTTGAAAAGCATGCATTTGGTTTTACCAGCTGGAGGCCACGGAAGGAGCGTTGTATGGCATTGAAGCTCGTTTGGAGGTTAGTTAACACAGTGTCCAAAGAAGGGCCCCGAAGTATACAGAATGGTGTCGTCTGTGTAGAAGTGGATCAGAGAATCACCCGCAGCAAGAGCGACATCATTGATATATACAGAGAAAAGAGTTGGCCCAAGAATTGAACCCTGTGGCACCCCCATAGAGACTGCCAGAGGTCCGGACAGCAGGCCCTCCGATTTGACACACTGAACTCTGTCTGCAAAGTAGTTGGTGAACCATGCGAGGCAGTCATTTGAGAAACCAAGGCTATTGAGTCTGCCGATAAGAATACGATGATTGACAGAATGATATCGTTTAGTACCTTGAGCGTGGCTGAGGTGCACCCGTGACCAGCTCGGAAACCGGATTGCACAGCGGAGAAGGTTTGATGGGATTCGAAATGGTCAGTGATATGTTTATTAACTTGGCTTTCGAAGACTTTAGAGAGGCAGGGCAGGATGGATATAGGTCTATAGCAGTTTGGGTCTAGAGTGTCACCCCCTTTGAAGAAGGGGATGACCGTGGCAGCTTTCCAATCTTTAGGGATCTCGGACGACACGAAAGAGAGGTTGAACAGACTGGTAATGGGGGTTGCAACAATGGCGGCGGATAGTTTTAGAAAGAGAGGGTCCAGGTTGTCAAGCCCAGCTGATTTGTATGAGTCCAGGTTTTGCAGCTCTTTCAGAACATCTGCTTTCTGGATTTGGGTGAAGGAGAAGCTGGGGAGACTCGGGCAAGTAGCTGCGGGGGCGGAGCTGTTGGCTGGGGTTGGGGTAGCCAGGAGGCAAGCACGGCCAGCCGTAGAGAAATGCTTATTGAAATTTTCGATTATCATGGATTTATCGGTGGTGACTGTGTTACCTAGCCTCAGTGCAGTGGGCAGCTGGGAGGAGGTGATCTTGTTCTACATGGACTTTACAGTGTCCCAAAACCTTTTGGAGTTAGAGCTACAGGATGCAAATTTCTGTTTGAAAAAGCTATCCTTTGCTTTCCTGACTGACTGTGTGTATTGGTTCCCGACTTCCCTGAACAGTTGCATATCACGGGGACTATTCAATGCTATTGCAGTCCGCCACAGGATGTTTTTGTGCTGGTCAAGGGCAGTCAGGTCTGGAGTGAACCAAGGGGCATGAAAGGGGCATGCTTATTTAAGATGGTGAGGAAATTACTTTTAAAGAATGACCAGGCATCCTCTACTGACGGGATGAGGTCAATATCCTTCGATTAGAAAGGCCTGCTCAAAAAAGTGTTTTAGGGAGCATTTGACAGTGATGAGGGGTGGTTGTTTGCCCGCGGACCCATAGCGGATGCAGGCAATGAGGCAGTGATCGCTGAGATCCTGATTGAAAACAGCAGAGGTGTATTTGGAGGGCAACTTGGTCAGGATAACATCTATGAGGGTGCCCATGTTTACGGATTTAGGGTTGTACCTGGTGGATTCCTTGATAATTTGTGTGAGATTGAGGGCATCTAGCTTAGATTGTAGGACTGCCGAGGTGTTAAGCATATCCCAGTTTAGGTCACCTAACAGAACAAACTCTGAAGATAGATGGGGGGCAATCAATTCACATATAGTGTCCAGGGCACAGCTGGGAGCTGAGGGGGGTCTATAACAGGCGGCAACAGTGAGAGACTTATTTCTGGAGAGGTTCATTTTAAAATTAGAAGTTTGGGCATAGACCTGGAAAGTATGGCAGAACTTTGCAGGCTGTCTCTGCAGTAGATTGCAACTCCTCCGCTTTTGGCAGTTCTATCTTGACGGAAAATGTTGTAGTTGGGTATGGAAATCTCCTAAGCCAGGATTCAGACACGGCAAGGACATCAGGGTTGGCGGAGTGTGCTAAAGCAGTGAGTAAAACAAACTTAGGATGGAGGCTTCTGATGTTAACATGCATGAAACCAAGGCTTTTTTGATTACAGAAGTCAACAAATGAAGAATAAAAGGAGCAGATTTCTGGGCGTGGTAGAATAGATTCAGGGCATAATGTGCAGAAAAGGGTTATGGTAGGGTGTGGGTACAGTGGAGGTAAGCCCAGGCACTGAGTGATGATAAGAGAGGTTGCATCTCTGGACGTGCTGGTTATACTGGGTGAGGTCACCACATGTTGGGAGGTGGGACAAAAGAGGTATCTGAGGCATGTTGAGTGGAACTAGAGGCTCCACTGTAAACTAAAACAATGATAACTATCCTAAACAACAATATACAAGGCATATTGACATTTGAGAGAGACATAAAGCGAGGCATAAAGCAATCACAGGTGTTGATTGGGAGAGCTAGCTAAGACAACAACGGGTAAGAAAACAACAGCTAATCAGCTAGGACAACAACAACAGGTAAAATGGCAATGAATGGGCAGAGAGGGTTGGTTAACTACACACAGGGCCTGAGTTCGGGGCTAGGGCCGACAGATAAAAAAAAATATATATATAATAATCAAAATGGAGTACCGTGATAAATGAACAGTCCAGCAGATATCAGCTATGTAGCCAAGTGATCATAGGGTCCAGTGAACAGCAATAGCTGGGGCAGGGGAGCTGCGGCGTAGTCGTTACTACGCTAACACGCGGGAAACACGGCGTTTAAAGTTAGCAAGCCGGGGTAAGTAGAAGCGTCTGCTCCGACGTCCGGCAACGGCCGGTTGAGGGCACAGCGGATGGAATTACGTCTGCGGACCAGTCGTGGTGGTACGGCAGGGCGTCGTGTCGACAAAGTTTCCTGGGCAGATGGCGAAATAGGTATTGTCATTGTAGTAACTTTGTTTGCTAGCGGGATTGCGCCTGGCTCGCAGCTAGCTTCGGGGCAGGGGCGTTAGCCACTATAGCCACTTGGTAGTAGCTAGCTAGCAGCGATGATCTGCTGCAAAGGTCCAGAGCTTACGGCAAGTATCCGGTGGAGTAGTGGATTCTAGCCATGTCCGGGAGGCATTGGCTGGGTAGCCGGGTGAAAACAGAGTATGCCGGGAGGTGGGCCTGGCTCAGGGCTAGCTTCAGGGCTGGGTCACTCGGTGGCAGCTAGTTAGCTGTGATGATCAGGAGTAATGGTCCAGGGTTTACTGCAGGAATCCGGCGTTGTAGTGGAGAAAAACAGTCAGAGGCTGGTAGGTATTATCCAGGCTAGAAAAAAACAGTTGGTGCCTGTGCAGAAGGTAAATAGCTAGTGGTTAATTAGCTGGTTAGCTTCTGAAGGCTAGCCTCTGATGGAGATTCTGGCTATAAGGTCTAAAAGAAATTGCGGATCCGTGTCACATTGAGTGAGGCGGGTTACCGGAAGATATATTTAATTTAAAAATAGAAAGAGATTGAAAATAAATGGAAATATATACAAAAAATACAAAAGTAAACGAGAGGACGGCAAACCACGTCTGCACTGCTACACCATGACAGGGTCTTGACCTGGCTGTGTGGCATGGAGCATTGTCCTGTGGAAAAACCAATCCTCAGAGTTGGGGAACACTGTCAGAGTTTTCTTCCAGGACAACCTTGTATATGGCTTGATTCATGCGTCCTTCACAAAGACAAATCTGTCCGATTCCAGCCTTGCTGAAGCACCCCCAGATCATCACCGATCCTCCCAAATTTCACAGTGGGTGCGAGACATGGAGAGGCCTACAAGCCACAGTGTCTCGCACCCACTGTGAGATTTGGTGGAGGATCGGTGATGATCTGGAATATGATCAAGAGGAAGATCACAAGCCATCAAACAAAGCCGAGCTGCTTGAATTTTTGCGCCAGGAGTGGAATAAAGTCACCCAACATCATGTGAAAGACTGGTGGAGAGCATGCCAAGACACATGAAAGCTGTGATAGAAAATCAGGGTTATTCCACCAAATATTGATTTCTGAACTCTTCCTAAGTTAAAACATTAGTATTGTGTTGTTTAAAAATTAATATTAACTTATTTTCTTTGCATTATTCGAGGTCTGACAACACTGCATATTTTTTGTTATTTTGACCAGTTGTCATTTTCTGCAAATAAATGCTCTAAATTACAAAATTTGGGAGAAATGTTGTCAGTAGTTTATAGAATAAAACAAAATAAATTATTTTACCCAAACACATACCTATAAATAGTCAAACCAGAGAAACTGATAATTTTGCAGTGGTCTCTTGTTTTTTTCCAGAGCTGTATGTATACCTGAGAATGTATCATATTAATGTGTTTAAGTGAGTGTGTGTTTGCAAGGATCTGCATCTGTATGCGAACGAGACGGAGTGTATGTGCGTGCTTGCCTGAGACACTGTTCAATATAGCCTGTGGCCTGAGGGTGTGAGACCAGACGTGCTGAAGGCCCGGGACGGGGGGACGGGACGGACGTCTCCTCTCCCGGAGTGTTTCCCCACACCCTGGGGAGGTTAGGATTATTTTATTTTTATTTTGAGTGTTTAATGTATTAAAAGGGCCGAGGTAATGAATTATAATCTTTAATGCAGCAACCGATCGATACCACAAGAGAATAAATCAGCTTTTACTGAGAGCGTCAAACCCTTTAATACACTAGGAGAGAGAAGCGGGAGTAGAGGGAAAGAGGGTGGGAGAGGAGAGAGAGCGAGCAAAGGAGGGCAGGGCCGGTTCCAGGCGTAAGTGACATAAGCAGTCACTTAGGACCCCTGCTAGGGCCCCCTGACCCATTTCCTAAAAAAAAGTAATTTTAGGAACTCAGACTGGGTCTCAAAATGTGTTTGTGCATCAGCAGTTTTTCTCTTGTTATGTCAGTCACTGACAGTCACTCAATTAGCCATGTCAGCTAACAATTTTTTGATTGGTAGTTAGTCTAGCCAGCTGTCTAAACGTGTGGTAATCATGGCCGAATACCGAATCATATCATATTAAGGTGGCATAAGTCATTACAAAATGTGTGGAGTTGCTGGAAATAAACTTCTAAACACTAAATGTTTTGCCACGAGATGGGGGGGGGCTCTAACCAAATCTTGCTTAGGGCCCCCAAAAGGCTAGAGCCAGCCCTGAGGCAGGGAGAGAGAGACTGAGAGAGAGGGGCAGACTGAATGAAGGAGGGAAAGGAGGAAGAGAGAAATAGGGAGGGAGAAGTGGTAAAGAAGGAGGGGTGAGGATAGTTACCTTGGGGGTAGCCTCATTGACTAAAAGCCCCCTGTAAGCTCTAAGATTGTGACAGTTTTGTGAGGAAGCAAGGTTACAGCGTCAGACTCTTGAGTTAAGACAAACACGTATTTTCTCTCTCCTGCTGTCTGTTGTTGTGTTGTTGTTTTTCTCCTCTCAGCAAGTCCTCTTCGGTCTCAGAGCGTTTCCACAGCCCAGGGCTAGACTTTAATTAATTAGACGAAACCTTATTTATTCCTCTCTCTATCTCGATCAGAGTTCAGTTTTTTAGGTCTCTCATTATACCTTCTCCAGTCCTACAGGTAGCCAGCACCTCTGCTATGAATATCTGATATCACCAAGGTCCGGTAAATACAGTACCACCTCCATCTGACTAAATAATACATAAAAAACAAGCAATTGTCTTTTAGTCCGGGAGTAGGCTTAGTCTGTGTCCGGGAAACCGGACCCTAGTGTCTGCTGGGTCCAATTCAGTATTACTGGCTCGCAGTGTTTGCTAGGTCAGTGTGATTTCAGGGGCAGTAAAGCTAAAGCTCTGGCCATTAGCGGCTCTTTAGAGGAGGCCATCCACATTAACATTTGATGTCCAGGGCCGAGATAGTTAGATAGACAGACTCAGAACAGGGAGAGAAAGATCTTCACAGACGGATTCACAGATGGCATTACACCACTCCCCTTTTCAATTATTTACCAACCACTACAGACACATACTGACAAGTTAAGATGACCCCTGGGTTGTGTACTGTATATGTCATTAACTTTTATTCTAGTCTATTGGCTGAAAGGAATCCGAATGAGGAATCAAAATGTCTATTTTTTACACCCCGTACTCTTCAAATGTACATGTTGATGACCAGTGGCCTTCAGATATATAATTTATTTTATTCTATTGAACATAAGGAATGAGGAATAAATGCCTTTTTCTAGGTTTTTATTTCACTGCTTCTCTTCACTTTGTGGTTGCTGTCTGTCTGCCGGTTGCTGTCTGTCTGCCGGTTGCTGTCAGTCTGCCGGTTGCTGTCTGTCTGCCGGTTGCTGTCTGTCTGCAGGTTGCTGTCTGTCTGCAGGTTGCTGTCTGTCTGCAGGTTGCTGTCTGTCTGCAGGTTGCTGTCTGTCTGCCGGTTGCTGTCTGTCTGCAGGTGTCAGATGGAGTCTAACTGTAATAACCAACTGAGTGGCAGGCCCAATATCATCCTCCACACTCACTCATGGATGCATCTCAATTTCATAAACAAAATGTTCAGAGGCTGGGGCCTCATTTTGATTAATGTTGCCATGACAACTACATAATTCATGAATTGTATTAGCGTTCCATTTGTCTTTTTCTGAATCCTAATTCACCGGGGCTTCGTTGGAGAGAAAGCCTCTCTGCTTTTATCCCTTAGTGTCTGTCTTCTCTCCCCTTAACCCCTCCATCCACCCCACCCTCCCAGCCGAAATGCTGACGTGTTGCCCCCTTGGTGTGGGATGAAGGGAACCAGAATGGCCCTACAGTCGTGATGAACCTACAGGCCTTGTTTCTCATTTTAAAAATGCTCCCTCATCTGATCTGTATTTGTGTCTAACTAGCTCTACACTGACACCCATTGGCCAGAGGAGGAAATGCTGCTTGTCACCCCAGAAGAACAGAGACATCTCTTCAATAATATACACAAATAGAGTAGTAGCTGGCAGAAAAACATTTAGTTTACAGTGTATGGAAAATGGATCAGAAATACTGTATTTTATTAGGCACCTTTTACAAAAATCTGACATTTGAATTTGACACTTTTAATTTGAGTCCCTATCTGGTTTTAGATCAGATCTGTATGTAGAGGTCGGATGTGTGCAAATAATCATGGTATTTCCAGTTGAAGCAGAAAGGCAGTAATTCTCTCTTAGTCCTTACTGGACTGACAGCAGGGGTCTGAGTTGAGATGTCCTTCATTGTTGTCCCCACTCACGGCTAAACCCAAACACACAAACACACAGAGAGGTCCTGTCAAAGCCAGTCACTTCACTTCAATTTGTCAGGGCTGGTCAGGGACATCAGTGACAGTTGGTACACAAATTCCCTCATGTCTAACCCCTCCCTCCACCCCTCCCCTATGTCCACACCTCCCTCCTCACCTCTCCGTCTCTCTCCCCCCACACCTCCCTCCTCACCTCTCCGTCTCTCTCCCCCCACACCTCCCTCCTCACCTCTCCGTCTCTCTCCCCCCACACCTCCCTCCTCACCTCTCCGTCTCTCTCCCCCCACACCTCCCTCCTCACCTCTCCGTCTCTCTCCCCCACACCTCCCTCCTCACCTCTCCGTCTCTCTCCCCCACACCTCCCTCCTCACCTCTCCGTCTCTCTCCCCCACACCTCCCTCCTTACCTCTCCGTCTCTCTCCCCCCACACCTCCCTCCTCATCTCCCTGTCTCTCTCCTCTCACTCTTTCCTCCTCATCTCTCTCCCCTATCTCCTTCCTACTCATCCCTCCTTACCTCTCCCCTCCCTCTCTTCTATTTCCCCCCACTCCCTCCCTTCCTCCTCACCTCTCTCCCTCCCTCTCTCTATCCATCACCCCGCCCCTCCTCACCTCTCCCTCCCTCCTCCATCACATTCTCTTGGCTGGTGGTGGCTGAAGCCATGGGTGTGGTTTTGGGAGTGAGTTTGTCTGTAGGGCTGCTCTGCCCCTCCCAGATCACCGTGGAACCTCTATCTGCAGATTGGAGGGGCGAAGTCTTCTGGTCTCCTGGACTGAAGGACTGGGAACCCAGCTTTCGACGGGAGCCGAGCTTTCGACGGCACCCCGAACCTGAACGCAGCGGCAGCCCACACAGCCCTCCCGTCTGGTCAGAGATACCCAGGGAGGGGGCACGTCGCAGGGGGGAGGGGGAGACGGGGGCACTGCGGGGGTCTGGAGGAGAGGAGAGAGAACAGAGGGGTGAGATATAATAGGGGGTAGGGTGAGGGAGAGAGACAGAGCCAGAGAGGGAGTTATTTGTGGTGATTTGAATGTGATTTGTGTTTGTGTATAATAGTGTCTGTGGTCTCTCACTGAGTTGTTCAGTGTGTGTGTGTGTGTGTGTGTGTGTGTGTGTGTGTGTGTGTGTGTGTGTGTGTGTGTGTGTGTGTGTGTGTGTGTGTGTGTGTGTGTGTGGTCTCACCAGTCACAGCTGCAGTCTGTGTGTCTGGTGGGTAGTCTGCACTGTCAGCCAGGTTCTCTATACTGCCAGCAGCGTAGAACAGAGCACGGCCCTCTCTCCCTCCTCCTCCTCCTTTAGGCTTAATCAGCTTCTTCATCCTGTCTGCTATCCAGTTGGACTTCCTACAGAGGGATGGAGGGAGGGAGGAAAGGAAGGAGAGATAGTGAGGGAGGGATGGAGAAAGGGAGATCAAGATCAATGGGAAGTGAAAGAGATGGAGAGAGTGTAGGGGGGTACAAAAAGAGGGATTTGGCCTTGGTCTGTGTGTCTGTGTCTGCATGTGTGTCTGCATCCAAACACACTGCAGGAGTCCAGAAGAAACGCTGCAAAGACCACAGTAAGGACCTATTGGAGCGATGTGACATCAATCCCTCAAACCTGTGTGTGTGTGTGTGTGTGTGTGTGTGTGTTTACTTGGCCTTGCTGGGTGTAAGCATGCTGGGGTCCAGGACTCTGTACTGATCCATGATCTTCTCTACCAGCTTCTGTTTCTCTCTACGTAGCTCACCCATCTTCTCCCTGGAGAGAGGAGGGAGGGAAGAGAGAGGAGAGGAGAGGGGGGGGAGAGTTGAGGAGAGGAGAAAGGAGAGGTAAGGAGAGAGGGGAGGAGAGGGAGAGGAGAGGTGTGGAGAGAGGGGAGGAGAGGAGAGAGGGAGGAGAGGTGAGGAGAGATAAGGAGAGAGGGAGGAGAATGGAGGAGAGAGAGAGAGAGAGAGAGAGAGAGAGAGAGAGAGAGAGAGAGAGAGAGAGAGAGAGAGAGAGAGAGAGAGAGAGAGAATAGGGATGTGAGGAGACAAGAGGAGAGGGGAGAGAGAGAGAATAGGGATGTGAGGAGACAAGAGGAGAGGGGAGAGAGAGAGAAAAAGAGAGGTGAGGAGATGAGAGGAGAGGGGAGGAGAGAGAGGGTAAGTGAGGAGATGAGGTGAGAGGGGAGGAGAGGTGAGGTAAGGAGAGAGGGAGGAAAGAAGAGAGGAGAGAGAGAGGGGGGTTGAGGAGAGGAGAGGTAAGGAGAGGGAGAGGAGAGGTGTGGAGAGAGAGGAGAGAGGAGAGAGGAGGAGAGGTGAGGAGAGATAAGGAGAGAGGAGGAGAATGGAGGAGAGAGGGAGGAGAGAAAGAGAGAGGAGAGGGAGAGAGAGAGAGGAGAGGAGAGGAGAGAGAGGAGAGAGAGGGAGGAGAGGGGAGAGGGAGGAGAGGTTAAGAGAGGAGAGAGGGAGGAGAGGTGAGGAGAGATAAGGAGACAAGAGGAGAGGAGGAGACAGGAGGAGAGAGAGAGAGAGAGAGAGAGAGAGAGAGAGAGAGAGAGAGAGAGAGAGAGAGAGAGAGAGAGAGAGAGAGAGAGAGAGAGAGAGAGAGAGAGAGAGAGAGAGAGAGAATAGGGATGTGAGGAGACAAGAGGAGAGGGAGAGAGAGAGAGAAAAAGAGAGGTGAGGAGATGAGTTGAGAGGGGAGGAGAGGAGAGGTAAGGAGAGAGGGGAGGAAAGAAGAGAGGAGAGGAGAGGAGAGGAGAGAGGGGGGAGAGTTGAGGAGAGGAGAAAGGAGAGGTAAGGAGAGAGGGGAGGAGAGGGAGAGGAGAGGTGTGGAGAGAGGGGAGGAGAGGAGAGAGGGAGGAATAATAATCTTTACATGAACGTGTGTGTGTGTGTGTGTGTGTGTGTGTGTGTGTGTGTGTGTGTGTGTGTGTGTGTGTGTGTGTGTGTGTGTGTGTGTGTGTGTGTGTGTGTGTGTGTGTGTGTGTACTGACTGGTATTCTCTCTGCTGTGAGTGGTGCTGGTCCTTGCGCTCCAGGCTCTGCTCCATCAGGTCTCTGTTCTGATTGGTCAGACTCTGATTCTGCTCCAACAGATGACGGTTCTCCTCCTCCATATTCCCCTTCAGCTGGGTCAGCAGCTACACACACAAACACACACACAGGTTTCAGAATAATGAATAGAAAAAATAAGTTGTGTGTGTGTGTATGGGGGTCCTCACTTTTTGGTCCCCACTTGGATAGTAAAGCAGAAGTGTGTGTGTGTGTGTGTGTGAGATGCTCCCTTCATCCTGACCTGGTACTGGTTGGTGAGGCGGTCGGTGCTGAGCTCCAGTCTCTGGTTGTTCTCCCTCAGAGAGCTGATCTCTCCCTCCAGCCTGGTCCTCTCCAGCTGGGCAGAACTCAGCTCCCCTCGCAGCACAGAGCCCTGGGCCAGCAGCTCACTCTGCACCTGGGCCCACTCCCTCTGCACACCCTGCAGCCTGGGAGAACAGAACAACATACATTTACAGACAGACAGGCAGACAGACAGACAGACAGACAGACAGACAGAGAACCAAGGAGTTACTTGGCAAGATAAGAAGGTGAACCAGCAAGTCAGGCTATTTGTCAGTCAAACAACCAACTGCCAAGTGTCAGACTGAATAGATCAGGGATGAACTGAATGGACCAGGGATGAACTGAATGGATCAGGGATACACTGAATGGATCAGGGATGAACTGAATGGACCAGGGATGACCTGAATTGATCAGGGATGAACTGAATGGACCAGGGATGACCTAAATGGATCAGGAATGAACTGAATGGACCAGGGATGACCTGAATGGATCAAGAATGAACTGAATGGACCAGGGATGACCTGAATGGATCAAGAAGTTATATTAAATGAAATAGTTTGAAGAGAATAAGTGATGACGGAACAGTTAGTTGTTTGACTGACAAATAGCCTGAGAGAGTTTTTGTTTTACCTCTCATTATCCTCTTTCAGTCTCTCTAATTCTCTTTCTCTCTCCGCCTGCTTTTGCACCTCTCCCTCCATCTTCTCTCTCTCCATTTTCATCTCTTTTTTTTTCTCCTCCATCCGGGATTTGAGGCCCAGGAGCTCCTGATACCTGGAGAACATGAAGGTGTTATGAACATTGCTATGAATTATACTTAAACACTCATTAAGGTATCATGACTGATTTCATAAACTTTATTTTATCAGGGTTTTTTCACAAGTCAGTGTATTCAATGGCATATGGAATTCCAATCAGACTGGTTTCATAAAGTTAACAATGTCTTATGTATAGTTCTTCAAATAAAGTGTTACCCTCCAGTTCCCTGTGTTCCCTACCTTCCCTCCAGCTCCCTGTGTTCCCTACCTCCCCTCCAGCTCCCTGTGTTCCCTACCTCCCCTCCAGCTCCCTGTGTTCCCTACCTCCCCTCCAGCTCCCTGTGTTCCCTACCTCCCCTCCAGCTCCCTGTGTTCCCTACCTCCCCTCCAGCTCCCTGTGTTCCCTACCTCCCTCCAGCTCCCTGTGTTCCCTACCTCCCTCCAGCTCCCTGTGTTCCCTACCTCCCTCCAGCTCCTTGTGTTCCCTACCTCCCTCCAGCTCCCTGTGTTCCCTACCTCCCCTCCAGCTCCCTGTGTTCCCTACCTCCCTCCAGCTCCCTGTGTTCCCTACCTCCCCTCCAGCTCCCTGTGTTCCCTACCTCCCCTCCAGCTCCCTGTGTTCCCTACCTCCCCTCCAGCTCCCTGTGTTCCCTACCTCCCCTCCAGCTCCCTGTGTTCCCTACCTTCCCTCCAGCTCCCTGTGTTCCCTACCTCCCCTCCAGCTCCCTGTGTTCCCTACCTCCCCTCCAGCTCCCTGTGTTCCCTACCTTCCCTCCAGCTCCCTGTGTTCCCTACCTCCCTCCAGCTCCCTGTGTTCCCTACCTCCCTCCAGCTCCCTGTGTTCCCTACCTCCCCTCCAGCTCCCTGTGTTCCCTACCTTCCCTCCAGCTCCCTGTGTTCCCTACCTCCCCTCCAGCTCCCTGTGTTTTCTACCTTCCCTCCAGCTTCATGTGCTCCCTAACCACCCTCCAGCTCCCAGTGTTCATTACCTTCCCTCCAGCTCCCTGTGCTGTGTCTCCAGGTTACGGTTGCTGCTCCTCAGATGGGAGTGTCTATCCAGCAGCTCCTCTAGCTCCGCCTCCTGCCTTTGCTGCAGCGCTGTCATTCGCTCCTGGTCCCTCCTCAGCCCCTCCGTCCTGACCAAAGACTCCTCATGTTCCCTGGCCCACACCTTAGACTCCACCTCCAAAGCAGCACACCTGGCCTCGCTCTCGCTGCACCTCGCCAACACTGCTGCATGCTGGAAGCTCAGGGCCGCCTGCTCCACCTGGGAGAGGGGAAGGGAGGGGGGATCAAACACTGTGACACTCGGATGCAGGTGACAGTATTACAGTCTCTGAAGTGGCGAGAGGTAACAGTTTCAGTATAATAACTATATAAAACAATAGTACCTGTAGCTGAGTGTTGAGTGTCTGCAGCTTGGTGCAGGTCTCCTGCAGGCTGATAGAGTGATGTTGAAAGGTGTCTATCTGCTCCCTCAGGTGGCTACAGGCTGACTGGGACTGAGACAGCTGGGATAGCAACACCTCCCGCTCCGCGCCCACCGCTGCATTCTGAGGGGGAGGTGAGAAAGAGATGATTTGACTAGAGACAGTTGACAATCCCATGACAAATTGTCACAGCATATATCAGCAGATTAGAATCTGCCAGGTGAACACACACAGACACACACCTCCCTCTCCTAACCCACCGCTGCATTCTGAGAGGGAGGTGAGGGGAAGGGGGGTATAGCACAGCAAATATCAACAAATCAAAAAAACGTCAGGTGAACACACACACACCTCTCTCTCCAGGTCTATCAGTCGTTCACTCATAGACCAGTCCATCTTCTCTACTCTAGCATCTGAGGTCATACAGAGGTCATGGCCCTCCTTTGGTTGGGCATCTTTAGCCTCTGAGTGCTCTAGTGTAAGTCTGTCTGAGGATGTAGCCTTCTGTATGTTAGCAGGGCTTTCTGGTGGGAAATTAGCAGAGACGGCATCTCTCTCCCACTTCTCTGAAGGGAGAAGGTCTGCGGTAACTGTCTTCAGTTCGGCCTCCACCCTCTCAAACTTCTGCTTCAGCCGTGCAGCCTCATTGGACAGTTCTTGGGACTGCACCTTCTCATTGGCTAGCTCCTGTGGGAAAAGGAAAGGATGAAAACGGATTTCTAGGCTCACACACACACACATATATACACACATACACACACACACATATATATACACACATATACACACATATACACACACACACACACACACACACATACCTGAGTCAGAGATTTGATTTTATCCTGGGCTTCTGTGTTCAGCTCTTTAAGCTCCTGGCTCTCCTTCTCCAGACCCTGTAGCCGAGTACCGAGCTCCTTCTCCAGGTCTTGTAGTTGAGCACAGAGATCCTTGGATTGAGACAGCTCCTGACACACATGCCTATAGAGATAGCGAGATCAACTAGGTCAGACCCATAATATGGTAATAGCTCAGAAACACACTGTATGTACATGGAGGGGACTGTTGTGCTACCTGTGTGCTACCTGTATTTTAAAGTAAATATCTGTGTGTGTGTGTGTGTGTGTGTGTGTGTGTGTGTGTGTGTGTGTGTGTGTGTGTGTGTGTGTGTGTGTGTGTGTGTGTGTGTGTGTGTGTGTGTGTGTGTATGTGTGTGTGTGTGCAGGTCGGTCCAGGGGTGTGTATCACCTGTGCTCTGTCTCCAGACTGCAGGCCCTCTGGTTCCTGTGTTCCAGGGCTGATGCTGTACTCTGTAACTGTTGCCTCAGCCTGGCCGCCTCCCTCTCCCTCTGCCTCTGCTCCTTCCGTTGGCTGTCCAGCTCCCCCTGACACACCTCCTTCTCCTGCTCCAATCGCGAGGCCTCCAGCAGAGCCTGGTTCCGCCCCCGGGTCAGAGACTCCACCTCTAGTGCCACCTCGCGAAGCTCCGCCTCTAACTCCTCCTCATTGCGCCGTGAGGATTCCAGACTCCTCCCCTGGTGCTCTAGCTCTGCCCTCAGGGCTTGGGTTGTCAGCTCCAATTGGTCACCCTGGCAAACAAGGTAGTGTTCAGATCACAGTATTCAGTGACATTGTGTAATCTAGGCCTGATCTTTCTGTTGGTAGCAGTGTGTACTGTGTGTGTTGTGCTGAGTAATGTGTGTGTGTGTTTTGCAGTGCATAGTGTGTGTATTGTAGCAGTGACACCTTGCGTTGGGCAGTGCGTAGGGTGTCCACAGAGCTACGGAGGGTCTCTCTCTCTCTCTCCAGGGTGGCTCGCTCCCTCTCCAGAGTAGCGATGACCGAGGCCTGCATCCGCTGCAGCTCAGTCTGGCTCCGCAGACGACATAGCTCCTCCTCCATCTGCAGGCCCTCCGCCTGCAGCACCTAACACACACCAGAGAGGAATGATGTGGAAGGGACAGAGGGATGGACCATCTGACAGACAGACTACAGTAAGGAGGACTTGGAAGACTAAGGATGGAATGAATGGACAGATGATGGTACTCTATGGAAGACTATGGATGGATGGATGGATGGATGGATGGACAAAGGATTAAGTAACTACCACAGCTGCAATGTGTAGGAAGAAAGCCCTAGGAGTCTGGCACATGGAACTACTGGCAGAGTAATGATTGTCTGATCGTGATGGGTTTCATACCTCTATCTGTCTCTTGGCCTCCGCCAGGCTCTCTGTAGCCTTCCTCAGTCTCTGGCCCTCGGCCTCCAATAGCACCAGTCTCTGCTCAGCCTCCCAGGCTTTCCTGCTCTGCTCCCCCAGTTTGGAGCGCAGGTCCTGGGCCACAGATGCCTGCCTGTCAGCCTGCTCCAGGGCCTGCTGGAGCTCAGAGGCCAGGCGCTCCACGTCAGGCCCAGGGAACACACACACGTCTTTTTCCACTGACTTTTCTTTCTCTCCTCTCTCCTTTGTTTTTGGCAGTTTCTCTTCTTCAGTGGCTGGGTTGGGGTCTTCTATCTCTTTCCGGTTAAGGTCTGCCTTCCCGAGATCTTCTTCCCTGTCATTTTTTACATGTTTTATCTCTCTTGCTCTCCCGAACTCCTTCTCACCTTCTTCTTCTCTCTTTTTAGGTTTCAGAACCTGATCGTCTACTTCCACCTCTTTCTCTTCAGGATGGAGCAACTCTGCCCCAACTCCAGCTTCTCTTTGGGTTCTGATGATGTTGGCTCCCCTCTCGCTGTCCAACCCTCTCCGGGCAGTACCCTCCCCTTCTCCTCTTGAGGACTCAGAACCTTGGACTCCCCTCTCCTCCTTCTCTCCCTTCTCTCCTTCTTCCTCAATACATTGATGCTTTGTCAACAGCAGTTCCAGGCTCTTTTTCAAAGTGGCATTTTCGTTCTTGACGTTCTGAAACTGAGTGGAGAGGAGAGTAGACAATGACAAGAACAGTTAATGTGTCAGACGACACAGTGAGGTCACATCTAGATACATGTCAGATGACACAGTGAGGTCACATCTAGATACATGTCAGACGACACAGTGAGGTCACATCTAGATACATGTCAGACGACACAGTGAGGTCACATCTAGATACATGTCAGACGACACAGTGAGGTCACATCTAGATACATGTCAGACGGCACAGTGAGGTCACATCTAGATACATGTCAGACGACACAGTGAGGTCACATCTAGATACATGTCAGACGGCACAGTGAGGTCACATCTAGATACATGTCAGATGACACAGTGAGGTCACATCTAGATACATGTCAGACGACACAGTGAGGTCACATCTAGATACATGTCAGACGACACAGTGAGGTCACATCTAGATACATGTCAGACGGCACAGTGAGGTCACATCTAGATACATGTCAGACGACACAGTGAGGTCACATCTAGATACATGTCAGACGACACAGTGAGGTCACATCTAGATACATGTCAGACGGCACAGTGAGGTCACATCTAGATACATGTCAGACGACACAGTGAGGTCACATCTAGATACATGTCCAGACGGCACAGTGAGGTCACATCTAGATACATGTCAGATGACACAGTGAGGTCACATCTAGATACATGTCAGACGACACAGTGAGGTCACATCTAGATACATGTCAGGCGACACAGTGAGGTCACATCTAGATACATGTCAGACGGCACAGTGAGGTCACATCTAGATACATGTCAGACGACACAGTGAGGTCACATCTAGATACATGTCAGACGACACAGTGAGGTCACATCTAGATACATGTCAGACGGCACAGTGAGGTCACATCTAGATACATGTCAGACGACACAGTGAGGTCACATCTAGATACATGTCAGACGGCACAGTGAGGTCACATCTAGATACATGTCAGACGGCACAGTGAGGTCACATCTAGATACATGTCAGACGACACAGTGAGGTCACATCTAGATACATGTCAGATGACACAGTGAGGTCACATCTAGATACATGTCAGACAACACAGTGAGGTCACATCTAGATACATGTCAGACGGCACAGTGAGGTCACATCTAGATACATGTCAGACGGCACAGTGAGGTCACATCTAGATACATGTCAGTGTAACGGTTTAGTGAACCACACCCCGTGATGAGTAACGTTCTCCTATACCTGAAGACCTGGGCTTTAGCTCAGAGGGTTAACACAGACTTGTCCAAACTCAGTCGGTCACATCAGCTCACCTCTCTTAGTGTATTCTGATGTTCTGCCTCCAGACAGGCCAGCTCCTCCCTCACCTCCGGCAAATCAGCTTGCTGCAAAATATAGCAGACAGTTAGATCCTCCAATAGCAGCACCCTTAGCCTGGACACTAATACATGTACTTGGCAAGCCAAAAGGTTCCCTGTGTAGAGTCTCATTCTTCTCAAGGTAAATTTTCCTTGCTACTGTTGCCTTTGCCTGCTCTCTGGAGGTTTACTCTAGACTCATTCTATTTTGATTGATTGACACTTATCATCTGACCCCTGACCTCCTGTTCAGACTGCAGGTCCTCCAGACGTCTCCTCAGCTCTGCGTTCTCATTTTCAGCTCCCAGAAGCCTCAGTGACGACGCCTCACCCACCTCCACACTCAGAGGCTTCAGATCTGACGGGGGTATTTAATTGCATTGCTTTGGCAACAGTGGTACCCATTCATGCCATTAAAGCTTATTTGAATTTGAATTAGAGAGGAGGGGTAGTTGACAATAATCAAACAATTTAACTGAAAAGACACACAGACAGGCAGACTGACCAATATCTTCTCTTAGCTCCTCTCTTAGCCCAGCCTCCTCGTCAGACTCCACCTCTGATTGGTGGAAATGTCGAGCCGCTGTCATCGTGCCTATATTGTTGTTGTTATGTCTAAGCACCTGTCTAAGCTCCGCCTCCAGGCCCATGTTCATCTCTAACAGCTCATCGACCCTCTGCCTCTCAGTGTCCCGCTCCTACACACACAGACACACACACACACACACACACACACACCAGCAAATTAGGAAAAATGTCTATGTGAGCCCAACCAGCAGATGCCAAATTCCTTACTTGTGATTCACAAACATATTTGGTTAACACACACACACACATTACCACATACACATTACCATCATTACCTACCCCTTCCAGGTCTATGAGTCTCTGTCGCAGCAGCAGATTGTCCCTCTCCAGCTCCCGTAGGCTGGAGCAGCGTTGCCGTGTGTCTGCCAGCTGCTGCTCCAGCAGGTCCCGGGTCTCCTGCAGCGCCACACACAGCTGCTGCTGCTCCTACAGGGGGTGCCACACAGAGACAGGGGACAGAGACACAGAGAGACACAGAGAGAGACAAGGACAGAGACACAAAGAAAGACAGGGGATATAGACAGAGAGAGAGACAAAGACAGGAACACAGCCAGAGAGAGAGAGAGAGACAAGGACAGAGACACAAAGAAAGACATGGGATAGAGACAGAGAGAGACAAGGACAGAGACACAGAGAGAGACGGGGCATGGAGACAGAGACAGGGACAGGGGATAGAGACAGAGATAGGGGATAGAGACAGAGAGAGAGAGAAATTGTAGAGAGGGGACTGTCAGGTCCTAACGGCCTGGTACTCAGCACTCTATTGTCCCTCCATCAGGTCCTAATGGCCTGGTACTCAGGGCTCCACTGTTCCTCTAACCACTCTGACATCAATGCAAATCCAATCAAAATCCCATCAAACACTTCTCATCAAAACAGTAGGCCTGTCATACTTTTAAAACTCACCTCACTGATCAATTTGAAGAAGTTCAACAGCAGGTTAAACTGAGTGGAAAACATGGTTGTTGTGGATGTTGTTTCATAGCCTAATACAACGAAATGGACAGCGCTTTCTAAGGTGATGATTCATTCAAAACAACCATATTCATATTAGAGCTCATGCATATGCATAGGTTTATGAGCCCAAGCCCGAAAAAAATAACTGAATTAAATTGCTACAATACATAGCCTACCGCATATTACCCATGGCAGAAAAACATAAAACAAAAGGGAGTTAATATGGCTTTGGTACATAATTGTTCTAGCCTATACTCCAAAATTAAACAAATTCGAATAATGGCCTTTGAGTGTGGACTGTATTATTATGCATACTGGATGGACTGGTTACCTTATGCTGCTCTCCAAAATGTGTATTCATGATTCTGGGAGAGAATGTATAGCCCTAGGCAATGCTGTTGGTTCATTTATTGTGCAGGGCGGCTTACAGTTAGCCTACAATTAGTGAATTTATATTTGATTTTGAATAGCCTAGTAATAGAGAATCTTTTATATTTTCATACTTAATTGGTTGAGCTATACAGAATATCTCACCACCATGCGTCTCCTCCTCTCTCTACTTTATTCCTTTCTCCAGCGCTCAGACCGTTTAGTGAAATATGTTATGTTGTGAAAACATGTTACTATCGATGTTCCTGCACACATTTCACTGATTTCTAACACATTCTAAGATTTGTTTCGTTCACAACTAAAGTTGCCACATAGTTCTACATCTAGCATAAAGGGCCTGTTTCAAATGATCACTCAACATAGCGTTTTCATGTGCGCACTCGCTCCATAATGGCAAAAAATATCCTTTCTATTTTATTCAGCTAACTTCAATTATATTCTTCTAACTATAAAATTATATAAAATAAAATAATTGCACGGGACTTATAAGCATATCTTGTCAGCTAAATGAACAAGCCTACAGCCTATGGCATGGCGCATAGCCAGATAACATAGGCCTACAGTAGGCCAACTCTTATTCTGTTCTTCTGAAATACATTTTCATAATATCATAATGTTTCTTTAGACCTGACTAAAATAAATAATGGATTTATTGGGATGGTGTATATTAAACTGATGAATTATACTTTTTAAAATGTAGATGTTCCAAAGGCGTGCATCAGCTTGTATGGAGCCCTGGAGAAGTTTGTATTAATTAACCATCAATTACCGTGAGACCAGCAGTCTTTTTCATGACAATAACCGGCTGACAAAATGTCATGACCGCCACAGCCCGGCTTGGGCTCATAACTAGCACCTATACTACATGTAGAAACTGCAACAGTGTCATCAATATTGAGGGAGCTCACCTACTGTAAGCCCATCTGCAAACACAGAGGGGAAGTAGCTTGGGAAGGGGCTAAGGGTTGTTTTTGGCATGGGCCAACCATCAGCTGTGTGGCTACAGTTGACAGTAGAGTTGGTGTGGTGTGGTACCTTCAATTGTGTCTGTCAACAGTGCATGGTGTATTGGTGGCAATACCTTCAGTAGTGTCTCTGTGTACTAAACAGCGTGTGGTGTATAGGTGGAGATACCTTCAGTTGTGTGCGAGTGACTTCCAGGCTGCGTAGTCTATGTGTGCAGCTCTGTAGTTCTGTCTGCAGCTGCTCGGCTCTGCCTGCACGGTCACGAAGACAGTCCAGCTCATCACGCAACGCACACATTCCCCGCACCTCACTCTGAAGACTGCGGTTCTGCCCAACACACACAAGATAGAGGTGAGTTCAGAGGAGGACAAAAGTAGCGGAAAGTTCCGGTACAGTTACTGGTAGTGTTGCTAGAGAAAATCTTACCTCTTTCTGAAGTTTCTTCAGCTGCTCCTCCATAGTTTGAACTTCCTGCTTGTAATCTAATAGTTGATCCCCTTTGTCTTCCCTATATAAACAGATGTCATTATTGCAATAGTATTGTTCTACTAAACTACAGACACTTCTTACAAAATAGTCCTCTTCCAATTTAAAAACCTTTAACACACACACACTTGCCTTTGTCTTCCCTAGAAATGGATGACATAGTTCTAACAGTTAAAAGGACATCTCTCAAAGAAAAGTCTTCCTCCAATTTAAAACCTTTTTGATGCACACAAGGACATGACTGTCTCACACACACAAGCACGTCTTACAGTTCTTGTTTGAGGCGTCGTAGTTTGGCCCTGCTGTCTGCTAGCTGGACAGCCAGACTCTGGGGCAGCTCCTCAGTGTGACCACCTGGGGGCGCCATGAGAGACTCAGCCTGCTGGACCTCACTCGTCCAACACAACTCTGCTATCCTCTGAAAGGGGGGCAGCAAGAGGTGACAGGTAGGTGATGAAATCAGGACCAGATTCTGTGTGAATCTGTTAGTGTAAGAAACCATTAGAGCTTTTTAAATCAAGTTTTACACAGTGACGCTTTCACTGGGAATACATTCTCCTATAAGAGGCTGAATGGCTGAAAGGCCTGGTTTCGTAATTAAATTCATCTTCTGTTGTTCTGGACATTATTTGTGAGTATGTGTGTGTACCTCCAGGTGTGTGTCTCTCTGTGCCAGCAGGCCTTGGATCTGTCTGGCCATGGAGCCAAACAGCACCTGTAGCTCCACCCCCTCCAGCCCTCCCAGCTCCTCCCACTGCAGCGGCAGCACCGCTCTGGGGTCCTGGGTCACCTGCAGGAACAACAGTTCCTTACCTCTCTATGGTAATAACAGTATGTGACTTGTGGTGAACGTTAATGGGGGATATGGGTAGATGAGTAGGGAGCTGAACCGACCTCCTGGATACAGTTGGCAATGGCAGTTTGAGTCTCGATGTCCAGCGACTGGATCTGCTGTATGAATGTTTCCTTCCTCTCACACTGTTGCTGACCAACAACGAGTAGTCAGTAAGGTTGGTAAAGTTACAATGGCATTGTGTGCGTGTGCGTGTGTGTGTGAGAGAGAGAGAGAGAGAGAGAGAGAGAGACATCACCTGTATCGCACATCCCAGTAAAAGCAGTAGCAATCTCCTCAACTCCTCCACTGCTGCCTCTGCAAGTTACAGCTCTTATGACTATCTTGTTCCCATCACACTCTCATAGACAGCATAGAAGGCCAATCAGAGATACTGTACTTTTAACTGGCTCTTTTTACCTGTTAGGGGGTCTTGCCCCAAAATGGCAGTGTTTGGAAGAGGCATCAGAATCAGCTGCTGTAGGTCTTCCTATAGACAGAATGACAGGGTTTGAGCAAAGAGAAAGCTTGAAGGACAAAAATATTTATTGATTGTAATTTCCCTAACCACATTGCAGTTAATATTCAAATCAACATTGAAATGACAAAACCTGGTGACCAGTTCAGATTAGAATACAAACACAGACGACGTTAGTGGGGAAAGTAGGGCTACTTGTTGATGTTGTTTCTACAGTGGCTATATTTGGTTCTCAGACACAAGCCCTGGTAGAGAGAAATTAGGCTGCAGAGTGACCACATGCTGATGGTGTTTTAAGGTTCCACAACACAAAGCAAAAAGTGAAACCACAAGAAACAAAATTACATTGTAGCACCACCAGACAAGATGGAATTGTTGTCATGACAAACAGTCCTGTCAATAAATTGTATCCAAAATATTTAGGAATATTCCTCGAAACTCACTGGTGTCCCTCCCATGATGATCAACTGTTCAGAGGGTTTGAATGACTTATAAAAAAGCAGGAACTAAAACAGGGAAGACTCATGCTTTTGTGTGTTTAATGCATTGTATCGGACTAAAGTTAATTTCTCAGAGAGATTTGACTGGATGTCTCCCTAGGCTTAAGTCTGGACCTTGTACAGTAAATTGCTCTGACTAAGACATGATTGTGTATCAAACACGAAACAAATACCAATACCTGGTAGAAGGCCCTGAGGTGGCGGTTGAGGATGGAGAAGTTCTGGACTCTGAGCATCTGGTCGTCTCTTCCACTGTGGTACAAATGCTCCAGCTTGGGGTTGGGGTCTCTGGGAATGACAGACAGACGGACGGAGGTGAAAGGCACAGCTTATTTAGTACAACAGCCAGTGTGGGGCTTGAGTCAGTGTGCTCTACTACCTCTGCCATAAAATCCTTCACCTCCATGCAGAGGTAAATATCCAACCCGGTATTTCACCAGCTATAATACCTTTGATCGGGTAAAGTAAAATAAACGTATTTAATTGAATCCTTCAGTACACATTCCTTTAGCCATAACATTTGAAGCCTCTGCAAAGGTGTGAACTTACATGATCCTCATGACCTCGTTGAGAAAGATCCCATTGGTCAGCCTCAGGTAGCGGTCATGGGAATTCTGGGACTTGTAGTTCACCTCAATGTACTGGTTGTAGAGCATGACGTTGTCCTCCCTGTCCACTACACCATCAAAGAGCTCTACCTGAGGGAGGGGGTATCCTATTAAGAGCTCAATTCAATCCTTAGCGCTGAAGATCCGCTTTTTAGCGCGATTGACAATTAAAGGCAATGTTCCCACAATCGCGGATACTGCATTCACGGTAAACGCTGCATTCTTTGGCTCAATCTGAAATTACCTTTCAATGTGAACCATGCCGGGTTAGGGTTTGGCCGGGGTAGGCCGTCATTCTAAATAAGAATTTGTTCTTAACTGACTTGCCTAGTTAAATAAAGGTTAAATAAAATAAATAAGGGGATCCGCTGCTAACAGAGAGAACTGTTATCTAGAATTTGTGGTGTAGATCAATGAAAGCAGAGATGGCCATATTTTATTGAGAAAAAAAACAGGAAAGGGTATAGGAAGTGACAGCTATAAGGAAAAACAACAAGAGACATTCTAAGAGCCAGGGTATAGGAAGCTGTGAAAAGGAGAAGTTATAGAACTAAGTGTTGTTTGCTGTCCTTTTCATGTAACAAACGTTTTGACAAGCATTTGCATGTGATTCAAGTTCAACCCATTCATGTTTGTTATAACTCCTGTAAATAAAGAGCTATAAATTATTCATAAAATGGCATCATTTTAGCAAATATCTTATTTACAGGTTGTTTATGTACAGGATTTTAATGTGTTGATACTTCATAAAAGCAAAACAACAGCAATAGGCTATGTGTTTTTATGTTTTATTAAAGACTATTTATGATCATGTATATCTAGGCCTACTACTATAGAATATTAAACTGATTTAAATAAGCTTTCAAACATACCCAAGTCACCAACGCACTTTCCATGAATTCTTCTAGAAATGCCATTATGTTAGAGTCCATGGTGTCGCATAAAGAATTTACAAACTTCTATAAAAATATAAATCAAATATATCCTACATTAAAGCAATTTTACTAAAAAGTGAAAAAGAGAATCCATCTTGCGTTAAATCAAGTGGTTTGACATTTCTGTTCCGCTCCCTCTTTCTTCCTCTATCTCACTTTTTCAGTTAGTGCTGGTGGTGATCGCCGTTCTCCTAGCAGCAGGACATTAAGCTGGCAGCACGATCGCAGATTTATTTAAAAAAATAAGAGTCACCCTGCAAAGACATGCTTAACTTTGGGAATATCTAGTGCCGTAGAACTGTTTTTCACAACATTTCATTTTTTATATTGTATTATTTATGACAGAATTTATTTTGAAAGTTAACACAAATAGTGGTATGTGTAGGCTATATTATTTTTTTTTTTTTTTTTTAACCTTTATTTAACTAGGCAAGTCAGTTAAGAACAAATTATTATTTTCAATGAAGGCCTAGGAACAGGGGCAGAACGACAGATTTTTACCTTGTCAACTCAGGGATTTGATCTTGCAATCTTTCGGTTACAAGTCCAACGCTCTAACCACTAGGCTACCTATTTAAAGAAATATACTTTCAATAAATTACAAATATACAATGCTTTTGGAATTCTTCAACCCCCTTGACTTTTTCAACATTTTGTTACGTTACAGCCTTATTTTAAAATTGATTAAAAATAATTATCCTCAGCAATCTACACACAATACCCCATAATGACAAATCAAAAACAGAGTACATAAGTATTCAGACCCTTTGCTATGAGACTCGAAATTGATCTCAGGTGCATCCTGTTTCCATTGATCATCCTTGAGATGTTTCTACAACTTGATTGGAGTCCACCTGTGGTAAATTCAATTGATTGAACATGATTTGGAAAGGCACACACCTGTCTATATAAGGTCCCACAGTTGACAGTGCATGTCAGAGCAAAAACCAAGCCATAAGGTTAAAGAAATTGTTCGTAGAGGTCCGAGACAGGATTGTGTCGAGGCACAGATACCAAAAAATCTCTGCAGCATTGAATGTCCCCAAGAACACATTGGGCTCCATCATTCTTAAATGGAAGAAGTTTGGAACCACCAAGACTCTTCCTAGAGCTGGCCGCCTGGACAAACTGAGCAATCTGGGGAGAAGAGCCTTGGTCAGGGAGGTGACCAAGAACCCGATGGTCACTCTGACAGAGCTCTAGAGTTCCTCTGTGGAGATGGGAGAACCTTCCAGAAGGACAACCATCTCTACAGCACTCCACCAATCAGGCCTTTATGGTAGAGTGGCCAGACAGAAGCCACTCCTCCGTAAAAGGCACATGACAGCCCGCTTGGAGTTTGCCAAAAGGCACCTGAAGGACTCTCAGACCATGAGAAACAAGATTCTCTGGTCTGATGAAACCAAGATTGAACTATTTGGCCTGAATGCCAAGAATCACATCTGGAGAAAACCTGGCACCATCCCTACGGTGAAACATGGTGGTGGCAGCATCATGAGGTGGGGATGCTTTTCAGCGGCAGAGGCAGGATCGAGGCAAAGATGAACGGAGCAAAGTACAGAGATATCCTTGATGAAAACCTGCTCCAGAGCGCTCAGGGCCTCAGACTGGGGCAAAGGTTCACCTTCCAACAGGAAAACGACCGTAAGCACACAGCCAAGACAACGCAGGAGTGGCTTCAGGACAAGTCTCTGAATGTCTTTGAGTGACCAAGCCAGAGCCCGGACTTGAACCCGATTGAACTTCTATGGAGAGACCTGAAATAGCTGTGCAGCAACGCTCCTCATCCAACCTGACAGAGCTTGAGAGTATCTGCAGAGAATAATGGGAGAAACTCCCCAAATAGAGATGTGCCAAGCTTGTAGCATCCTACCCAAGAAGACTCGAGGCTGTAATCGCTGCTAAAGGTGCTTCAACAAAGTACTGAGTAAAGGGTCTGAATACTTATGAAATGTGATATTTCAGTTTTTAATGTTTTATAAGTTAGCAAACATTTCTAAACCTTTTTTTGCTTTGTTATTATGGGGTATTGTGTGTAGATTGATGAGGGGAAAAACTATTGAATTAATTTTAGAATAAGGCTGTAAGGTAACAAAATGTGGAAAAAGTCATTGGGTCTTAATACTTTCCGAATTCACTGTATGTTATTGGAATTACTCAATAATAGTCTGCAAAACTTTAATTGGTCTCTTATGCTGGGCAATGGGTTTAATACAACGTGCTGGTGACTCCTTACTCCAGCTGACCCACTCCATTCACTTGTGTACAATACACTGTATATGGGATACTTATTGGGTTGTAGAGAAAAAACCTGTACTGCCTGTCTCATATAAACTGGGGTGGGAAATACTCAGTAGGGTCTTTACTAACCAAATGGTTCGTTTTTCAGGGGGACTGTGTCGGACATATTCAGCAACACTTTGTTCTCCACCCTCTCCATAGCTCCCAATGCAATACACTGTATTAGACTGTGCATGGGATACATATAGGCTTGTAGAGATCTTTTCAATCCGTCTCAGCTAAAGTGGGTGGGAAATACTACATTTGGTGTCCACTAACCGTTTTTACTATACAAATACAAACTATACTATACAAACGATACATATTTGGTTAGTAGAGACCCTCCTGAGTATTTTACACCCCTTTAGCTGAGGCAGGTAGAAAATATCTTTCTACAGCCCAATATTCTCAACATACCAGTTTTTTTCATAAATTAATTATTGCCTTTTCTTGTCGGCACAATAAAAGTGTCTATTTATTAAAATTCAGTATCTTTTTAATTATCTAGATTGCAATGCTTTGAAATGCGGGAGTTTCTTTTTGAAGCTTTCTTCATTACCATACAAACGTGACGTAATTTGTGCTGCTGGCAGAATAATAGTCTGGTCGTGAGCACATTGCCAAACTACACCGGAATTTCTAAACGCTCACTCGGCATAGTCATCACCACCTTTACCATGTTTCCATTAAGCAAAGCCGCTCAAAGACAAACGAGTAGGTGGATTTAGATGTTTGGAAAATGTAAGACTACATTGTGCGCACTCTGTTGTATCTTGTCTAGACGTTTGTTACAATGTTTCTATTACAATTCACTTATTCAGCTGCTTGTAGTCTCTGCATCAAGACTGATCAAGATATACTGTAACCAATTTCGGGTACAGTAGTAGGCCTCGAAATGGTCAATTCGCTTTCAGGTGTAATGCAATGGCGAACTCTGGTGGAAATATGTTGTAAAAGTCGGTAGCCAACTATCTATGAACGTTCTACTTATCAATAAGGATGACATGTTGAACATTGTCATAAAACACAGTGTATGAACCAGTTGACAAAGGAACAAAATAAACAGAAAATAAAATAAATAAAAATATGTTGGCTATATGTGCGCTAATAATGCACTCAACATGTGTTGTTGTTGGTCAAAACATAATGAAAAATGTAATTACAACTTTTGATCACACTTCAAAGTGAACTTTCTCCAAACCCTGTCCATTGTTAACCTCTTCCAGCTAGGGTCCCATTTTCCGAATTTTCGCCTGTCTGACGTGCCCAAAGTTAAATGCCTACCACTCATGGCCAGAAACTAGGATATTTACATATTTAGTACTATTGGATAGGAAACACTCTGAAGTTTATAAAACCATTAAGATATAGTCTGTGGCTATTCCAGAACAGATTTAGCAGGCAAAAACCAGAGAAATTTCTGTCAATTTATTTTTCTTTGGCTCTCCTCTCATTTTGAAGCCCATGTAATATTTTTCTATGGGGAATAGGACCGAGGTTGCAGTACTTATGGCTTCCACTAGATGTCAACAGTCTCTGGAAAGGGTATGGAGGAAAAAGCTCTGACCAGATCCTTAGAGAGAGAGAATTACTACGGGTAGGGAAAATAGGTAAACAGACGTGCACGTTCACGAGAACGTGAACGCGCCCAGCGCGACCAACTTTCTTTTCGTCTTTAACGTTTCACTTACCGTTCTTGTAAAATATGATCGCTATTATTCATAAAAGAATACATAAGGATGCATTATTAATGATATTTGATTTGTTTGTGAAAAGATGAGAGGTATAATTTGAACGCGAATCCTTCACTGTAAAACGGGCGAGTAGACTGACAATGCTTGGTGGAGTAGCTGAACGTAACGTGCCAAAAACAACGGATATTTATGGATATAATTATTTACTTTTTCTAACAAAAGAACCATGGATTATCTTGTTTGGACACTTGGGAAGACCTCAGAAGAAGTTATTTGAAAGGTAAGCGATTTATATTAGCTGTGATATGGATATTTTGAGAACCGAGCTGGATATGAATTTATGCTAATGTGGAAAATATGTGAGGTACTAGCCTCAAACAATCAAATGTAGTGCTTTCGCCGTAAAGCCTTTTTAAAATCTGACAACGCAGTGATATTGCCAAGAAGCAGAGCTTTTGATGGCTATGCAACACTATGCAACACTTGTATATCGAAGTTAAATATTACGAATATGTATTACGAATATGTATTTTGAATTTGGCGCGTTATGTTTGCTCTGAAAACGATCCCGCTAAAGGGATCGGCGCGCTAAGAGGTTAAGGTATGTTTTTTACTCCATCTCTCTCCAGTGTTCCTGTTGCTGTGCAGAGAACTGCTGTAACAGCAGTCTAAGGATTAGCTATGTTTGGATTATGAAGGTGTTATGCGATGTGTCAGAGCATACCTAGCAGCCTAGATTACATTGTACAGTCACTCTGCTCCATACTGTCATAGGCCTACAGTATCACTGGCATCACATTGTCATTACACACACATCCTCCTATACCTCTGGGTGAACTGAAATAACCCAACTCATGTCTATCTATTTATCTAGTACAAAATGACTCAACTCCGCAAATCCATTAAAAGCAACTAACTTTAATATATTAAATGCCTGATGCCAACTTCACATCAACTTGACATGTTACTTAGCAGTGCGTTAACAAACTCTATAGCCATTCCAGTGTTCAGTTGACTGTAGGCCTTCTTCACACGGGGTGAGTGTTTGTATTATTACGTTGTTAACTGTGGGATTTAGATTTAGTCAGATCTGAATCAAAGATCATCAGAACATTAGTGTACTTCAAAGTGTGTGTGTGTTTTCATTTACTTGTGTACCAGTGAATTCTGCTGTAAATGTGTGTGTGTGTTCTTCGGTGCCTTCCAGTGTCTTCTTGACTCTCATTGTTCTTGACCACATTAACCCCCAAGGATTGATTTATCCTCCATCAGGAGCAACAGGACACAATAATGTGTCTCAAAGATTATCATTCCAAATTCTGTCAGGTTAAAAACCCTCTGCGTTGTTAGATCTTGTCTTTGCAGAGCATGATAAGATAAGATTCCTTATGTATTTTAGTGCTCATACATTGTTGCAGTATAAATCAAGCCAAAAAGCTCAGTGCCTGTGTCAAAGCCAACACAGAGCTCTAGCTAGCCCACCATTAGCCTGGTCACAGGCTAGACCACCATGAGGTCACAGAACTAAGAAGCCTCCCTCCCTGTCTCAAACCCATATATGGTTACATATTATATTTCATTTAGCTGGACGTGGCTGCCTTCTCGCCGTCCGCCCCTGCTTCTGCCTCATCACCTGCTTCCACCTGTATTGATAAAGAGACGGGACACCATTAGTTTATCTTCTCGGAACATCTTTAGTGAGATACAACCAAATGCGTTACACAAAGCATTGTGGGTACTGTGGTACATCATGCTACACCAGGGTCTAATCAGGAAGATGTATTGTTACAGACTGTTAAGATTTAAATGTTTTGTGTTGAACATATACAGATGTAGGATCTTAATTTGATCACTGTTTTGTTGCTGAGAATTGTCCTGCACAGTAGGAAATGCACATTTGTAGTGTATTTGATTTTTAAAAAGGTCAGCTCTATTCATTCTCCTTCTATCTGCAACGTTTAGAGCGTTCCACATCCCTGAACACACCCCTGGTATGTTTCACAGAGCATTGTGGGTACTGTAGTACACTACCTGTCCGAACTGGAGCAGTTTGAACATGGTGTTCTTGACATCCATCATGGTCTCTTTGACCCCCTTCGCCAGGATGTAGCCCTCGCTGTCAGCTTCGGGGTTCTCCGGGTCCACGCCATCCAGAGACGTCTGTAGGTACCGCAGGCTCACCAACACTGACATCTGTGGAGATGATGTCACAGGGGTCAAGATTAAACTCAAAGCCATGGTTACAAAATTAATATCTAAAGCCACCTTATCACAGGGGCAGAGGTTGATGGTAACAAAATCACCACTGAAAACTTCTATCACCACATTACAGGGCAAGGGTCAATGTTCATATTTTGTTTGTGTTTGTGCATATGTATACCTGCAGGGAGATGACCGACAGTATCCCGGGGCCGATGGTGTTCATGAGGCCCATGTAGTAGTCGACCAGCGCCTGTCTGCAGCCGCGGTTGTACAGGTTCAGCTCCTCACTCTGGTGCTCATAGTTGTAGTGGGCAGTGTTGTCAGTCAGGTGGTTCTGGAGGCAGGGCCGAGGGGAGCCGGGGTTACAGCAGCTGAATGGGACTCCATCCATCAGGTAACGACCGTCCACGTTGCTACGCACACGACTGGAGAGGAGATAGGTTAACGGTTTGATTGAGTGTTTCCATTGTAAAACGTTACCTTACATAAATGACACTGGCTTTAATGATGTATGACACATTTATGAGACATGATGTATAGAAATCCCATGTGAGTCATCATCACCTCAGACAAGTCAGAGAACGGTGGTTTGTGGGCTTAACTTCACTTCTCCTCTCCACCCCCACCCCCCCTCTCTCTCTCTCCTCCTCCCCCCTCTGTCCCCCTCTCTCCCCCCTCCATCCCCCTCTCTCTCACTCCTTGACTTCTTTAGAGGTGAAGTCCAGGTATCTGTTGCTGATCCACTGCACCTCGAACCAGTCCCTGTAGTTGGTATTGCCGCAGCAACGCAGTTCCATTTGCAGCCTGTCGATGGTCTCCTTCTGGAAGCAGCGACCCGGGACATCCGTGTCCCGGTAGAACCGGATACCGTTCCTCAGGCCCACCTGGGATTGGACAGAGATTATGTCATAAAAGAGACTAGGAAGTACTCATGGGAGCCAAGGCTTGTTCTCAATGAATCTTTCCTGGATTCCTCAGTTCCTATATCCTCGCCTTCTTTTCAAAACACATTGGAGAAGAAGATCTGGGAGGGGGGACCTTGTCCTTGTCCTCCAATACAGATGTGACGCAGGCGAGGAGATAGGATGCGGGGAATCACAGAAAGACTACTTGAGATAGGGTCTGAGTGTTATTCAGTTGCATTCACTGTCTCATCCCATCCCAGAGGCCCTTACCTTGAGTGACTCCTCGAGGTGTCCCTGCAGGGCATAGCTGAGCACCACAGCAGACAGCAACCAGACACACACCATCCAGGCCAGGCCATACCAGGGCAGCAGGAAGGGCTTCCAGGGGGGGAACCGGGCAGAGTCCAGGGAGTCCTGACACACCCGCCCAGCAAACAGGTTGATCCCCATGATTACCAAGCCCACCAGCATCAAAATGTTGGGCACCACGTGGATCTCTGTGTTGTCCATCACCTGGAGGGTCAAAGGTCAAATCTAGGGTCACATTCTATACCAGTTATAACACAGTAATAAACTACATTGAAATGATCAAAATATGTTACATTACAGCGCTAAGCACCAGAGGATATGTTCTGGCATGTTCCATTCCATGATGATGATTCCATTTATGTACGTTCATGTAAAGCAATATGAGTAATGGTAGTCAGCACCCTACATAACTACTTCTATTGCTCCACTATATCCACTTCAGTACTATGCCACTGTTGTGAAGTGCAATCAACTACGTCCTTTGTCAGTTGTTTTCTGTTGTATTGGTGTTATTGAGTTCAGGAATGTTGACGTTCTTGTTATTTTTCTGTAACATTCATGTTACATGTAACAACTTGTCAAATCCAGGTCGTTGCATATAGAAAATCATTGAGTATTGAAGCTAGGAGGATGCACTGGAAAACAATGTTTCCTTTTTTGATAGGTTCCAGTTTGAGGTCACCCTTAATCAATGGTTCATTGGAGATATACCAGCACACCCTACATATGTGGGTGATGCGTTACGGCCTCCAATATGTCAGTGTGAATCTTCGACCGACCCCTCCCACTCCGCCTCCCTCCATACATATAATCCATACATAGCATGAGTGATGAACACAGCCACATACACACAGCCACACACCAATAAGCCCCTCTTCCCCCCACATACACACAGCCACACACCAATGAGCCCCTCTACCCCCCACATACACACAGCCACACACCAATGAGCCCCTCTACCCCCCACATACACACAGCCACACACCAATGAGCCCCTCTACCCCCCACATACACACAGCCACACACAAAGCCTGTCCAGATTCAAGCCAACTGCATCATGCCAGCCCAATGTTTTTCTCTGCAGTGTGAATAAAGCTTTGACAGGTGAAGGTGTGTGAAACAGACACCACACTGAGAGACACATGGAAAACACAGCAAAGTGTTTAATTGAACCAGCCAGGATAGACAACAGGAACAGTAATGACACAGCCAGATGGACAGTTGTGTGTGTGTGCCTTGTGTTTGCCGAGTGCCAGAATTGTGTGTGTGTGTGTGTCGTGTAAAATACATAAGGTGTGTGTGTGTAATTTGCCATGTGTGAACAGACATGTGTGTGTTATAGTGTTATCCAGTACCTCTGCCCTGCGGAGCAGCTCGGTCTTGAGGTACACACCCAGGGAGAAGGTGAAGGCCCCAGCCAGCACGGCCAGCCACGACAGCAGCCACAGACCCTGTGCCAGACGCACACGCCTCTGCATGGGGAACTGCAGCTTCAGCAGCGCCATGGCAACAACCAACACAGGACAAAGAAAGAGAGAGAGAGAAAAAGAAGAGGACGGAGGGAGGAGATTTTGGAATAATGAAGTAGAGAGAGATAACGGTGAAGGATTGGGGAAAGAATATCGGTAGGTTCAAAGAAGGAAAGTTCTGGGCAAAAAAGAAGGTGGACTACTGCGATTCATAGGAGTAGGTTATGCGAAGGTTGTTGTGTTAGACAGACAGGTACGGCTTGGCCTTTCCAGGGTGCGTTGGTGAGTTATTATCAGGTTGATCTCCTGTAAGTGGTTCCTGTGGGTTGAAATAAGAAGGAAGATCCGTCTGATGGTGAAGGACAGGTTCGGGTTGGGACGATAATCCAAAGCTTTCACGTAGAAAGGAAAATGTAAAAAATCTCTGAAGTAATCCAACTGAATTAGTGAGACAAAAACTGAAGGCCAAGAAAATAATTAATCTAATGGATATTGGATAATTCACGTCCTTTATGATCAGCAAAACTATGATCCTTCAAATCATCAGGTTATGGTTGCACCACAACAGTGACCCGATTCACACAATTACTGACACTGACAACCCCCGTTTGTTTAGAATGGAACCCCTCTGATGTGGTCTGTGCGTGGTCTCAAGGTGCACCCCTAAATTCCTGATGTGCCCATGGTGGAGGACATGGACTGGCCAATGTCGAGGCTACAGTATGGTTATGGTAATCCCCCAATCATAGATCCTATTAGGACAGGAGCACCAATGGGAAAGCAGGTCAGTGTCTGATCAGCAAACCTGCACTGGGCCAACAGGTTGGATTTGACGGTTATGACAGGTATACTCACAGAGTTGAGACAGGACAGAGAGGGCCAGGGCTATAGTTTATACATGCAGAAAGAGAGAGATGGATAAAGCTTACAGGCTGAGGGGCTGGGGGAGGGGGAGAGTGATGGATTAACACAGGAAGTGGGTCATGTTTGGGAGAAAGACAAATCAAGAAACCATACATGTTTAGAATTAGTCATTTTATTGATCTATAACATCAAAAGTCTTTGGGGGGGTGACAGCAGCTTTATACAGTTTTAGCTAAGATAGTTCATTAGGATGGACAGCATAGTGGTCATGTAGGGCCCTGTGTTTGGGACAATCATGTCATAAGACCTGGATTTCAACCTTCATTTAAAGCTTTTTCATCAAACTGTCCCCTTTTCTTTTCATGTCAGATGGTCCAGCATCATCCTCCAACACCATCCATCCTCAGACACCATCCTCCAACACCATACTCCATCCTCAGACACCATCCTCCAACACCATCCTCCATCCTCAGACACCATCCTCCATCCTCAGACACCATCCTCCAACACCATCCTCCATCCTCAGACACCATCCTCAGACACCATCCTCAGACATCATCCTCCAACACCATCCTCCATCCTCAGACATCATCCTCCAACACCATCCTCCATCCTCAGACATCATCCTCCAACACCATCCTCCATCCTCAGACATCATCCTCCAACACCATCCTCCATCCTCAGACACCATCCTCAGACATCATCCTCCAACACCATCCTCCATCCTCAGACATCATCCTCCAACACCATCCTCCATCCTCAGACACCATCCTCAGACACCATCCTCAGACAATTGCTTTCAATTCCAATTTCTGGAAAAGGCTTAAAATAAAGGTTAAACTCTAAGTCACAGTGGGTAGTACGTTAATGGCAACTGGATCGATGTTATTCAGATATGAAGGTTACTTCATTGGTTTACTGGAGCTTACAAAATAGTGGTCATTGTTATAAAATTGAAAATTCTACTCACTGTCTAGACATTAACAAAAAAACTATTTAAATTCTGCATCACTTCATAAGGGAAAGGAGGGACTGTACCACATTGCACATTTGGATTAATAATTATATTCTGTATACATGTAAATTAATTGTTTAAGTCTAATACTTTCTTTACCACTGCACCACAAGACATTTGGGAAAGAAACAGAATGTAATATTTACAATGCCATCACTCAAATGTATAGTGACATTAAAATGTTAAATAAATGCAGTACTACAGGCCTCAAACCATCACAAACAAACCATCACAGACAAACCATCACATCTTGAACAATCCTAGCCTATGTAATATAAGGTTACAATTATAGCAATTCATAGGTTTCTTTCACTCCGCCCCCCTCTCTTCAGTTGTGCCCCCTCCCCCGTTGGCCTTGTGCACCCTCTCCCCACCTCCGCTCCCATCCTCTGGGTGTGTCAGCTGGTGCATGAAGTCATCCAGAACCCTCTGGGCCGTCAGATAGGAGACATCAACAACAGCACCCTGCTTACTCTCAGCTGCTCTCCCTGCAACTGCCACGCCCCCCTTGACAGCAGGCACAAGGTAACCCTCCCCCCATGCACCCCCTGTACCCAACTCCACCAGAGGGTAGGGGTTGGGAGGGGTGTCAGTGTGAGGTTGGTAGTTGGAAGGCCAGGGCTGTCTTGCTGCTTGGCTGGCAGCTAGTTTCTTATAGATAGCCATACTGATGTCAGCGACAGAGAAAGGGGGACTCATTGGGCGAGAATCCTTATTTCCTTTCTGACCTATCACCCCAAACCCCTCCTCCTCCTGCTTCCAGGGCATAAAAGCAGTGACCTTTTGTGGACCCGCCTCAAACTCCCTGAGTCCTGCACCTGACCAATCAGACGGCTTCTGCTCCAGTTTTGTAGCGGGTGATTGGATGTCGCTTTTGGATTGGCCGGTTTTCAAGGCGTTCTTCAGGAACTGCTTGACAGTGTCTCCAGAGTCAAAGTGCTTCTCTATGAGCTCCTTGATCAGACAGGGAACCTGGAGGACAGCACAGACAACCTATCAGTTCATACAATACAACAGACACAGAGAAACCAGTAGATGAGGTAGAAGAAATGATGAGCTGAACATGAGTCGAGGAGATTATGGATACAGTCTTTTCATGTAAGGCCACTATCAACTTTGCATATACAAAATCATCATATTGTCTTTCCATCACTCTTTCTGTTGCCGGTATGTGAACAAAGCTAATTTGCGTTTTGGTTCACGCATTGCTCAGTAGATGGTGCTGTGCTCACATTGATGTTCTCCAGAGAGGCGATGGTGGTGTTGGCCTGCTCCAGCTCTGTGCTGAGATGGGCGATACGCTGCACCATATACTTCCTCTCAGAGCTAAGGCTCTCAGTCTGCAGGGATAGAGCAGAGTACAATACTCAACGTATTCACTACAGTTTGTTCTAGAGATGGTATAACAGTATTACTAATTGTGCTCTCAGTCTTCAAGGAGAGAACAGAGCAGAGGACATCAGTCAACACAACACTGTGTGTTGTAGAGGTGACAGAGAGGGAGAAGGATATTCAGAGCATGTTTCTATGCCTGGGTGGGGGTATGAGTTTATATAGTGGCAGGAGTCTTTCTTAACCATATGAAAAAACGAGTTATAGGCCAGGGACCACAGTTTTACCTGGTCGGGTTCTAGCCCTAAATGAGATAACCTCAGTGTCTCTCTCTCTCTCTCTCTCTCTCTCTCTCTCTCTCTCTCTCTCTCACTCTCCGTCTCTGTCTTTGTCTCTCCGTCTGTCATGTTTGACCTAATTCTTACCGCTGAGTGCAGTTTCTCCCCCAGAAGGCTGTTGGTGTGCTGGGTACCTGTGTGTGTGTCCTGGAGCCTGTAGCAAAGAGAGACAGCATCATAAGCAAGGGTGTGGCTATGGGCCCATGTTTTTGGGCCCATGTTGTATACCATAACTCCCACCCACCCCTAGGCACTTGGTCATGAGGCCATCTGAACTCTGACCCTAACAGTAGATCAGACCATACAGATGGCAGGCAGAGAACCACTCAATTTAACCACACCAATCAGTCACACAGAGCTATTGATCAGTGGAATTTGCCTTCCAGGAAAAATGTAGGGCAAAAAAGGGCTATTTCACATGTTCGACAGAATGAGAGTTTCATAAAGTCTACTCTGTAAACCGTAAAAGGCATGCCTAGATGTGCTGCATGCCTTCCCTGGTGCTCACAGTAACTTGAAAATGGAGTGGCAGATGTATTGTAATCACATCAAAGACATACGAGGTCAAGAGCAAGCATTGTTACTACAGTATTATTCAATGATTATTGTTGTTATTGATGCACTTTACACTATAGCCGTCATCATGTTACTGTGTAACACTATAGATTAATCATATGAATCATGTTACTATGTAACACTATAGCCATCATCATGTTACTGTGTAATACTATAGATTAATAATATTAATCATGTTACTATGTAACACTATAGCCATCATCATGTTACTGTGTAACACTATAGATTAATCATATTAATCATGTTACTATGTAACACTATAGCCATCATCATGTTACTGTGTAACACTATAGATTAATAATATTAATCATGTTAATATGTAATACTATAGCCATCATCATGTTACTGTGTAACACTATAGATTAATAATATTAATCATGTTACTATGTAATACTATAGCCATCATCATGTTACTGTGTAACACTATAGATTAATAATATTAATCATGTTACTATGTTGTGGCGAAATCCTGCTCGGAGCCTTCACCGTGCGCTGCCACTTTAAGAGCGCATCAGCAGTAAGGAAGGAGGAGAGATAAAGACAGCTTTTTCAGCTCTCTGGGAGAAGCTCTTGGTTGGCGCGACAGTTTGATTGTGTGTGCAATGCTGTAGAAGTCCATGTTTGTTTTCCAGCGTGTTTAGTTTATAACGTGTTTAACTCAATAATCGGGTGACTGCTCGGTGGTTGTTATCGTTTGGGACCGCACCTGTGATGGATCGCATGGATTAGGAGCAACATTGTTGCGAAGCTTGGACATATCAGCCAACACACCATCAGACGAGCCGACAGTACTGAAGTCAACAGACGAGGCAACCAGCCTAAAGTCAACAGCTAAGATTCTCTCTCTCTTTTCTTCCCTCTATCGCTCCAGTGCTTTACCCTGCAGCAGACTTTCTATTTTCAAAGGCACTTCCCGTTTATGTTCATTAGCGCTGGCCTATTATGGCCCGGCCAGAAGTCTCTGTATTGACATTTTAGTTAAAAGGAAGGAGGTTGCTTGCAAGTTGTGCATTGTATTGAATTGTATTGAATTGTATTGAGGGGTGTGATACTAGTGACATGTGGCCGAGAAGATTTTGGACATTTTAAGGCCTTTGATTTGTCTACGAACATCCCCACATTCATACCCTCTGCACTGCCCCACTGGACAGTAATACATATTATTGCAAATTCTCTAATGTTGATGCCTGGTTTCTTTCTTGTAAACCGTTTCTATGAAGTTGTCATTCAATTGCTCTGCCATTATTATTGTATGAGTTATCATTGGTAGAGTTACTCCTGTGCAAGTGAAGGGGTTTATATGGTGTGTCTTATCTTTTCTCTCCACTGGCTATCTGGCCAACAGGCTACTCTCTAGGCAGTCTCTTCTGCTGATGTGGGTAGGTCTGGTGGCAGTACTCTCTCTATTCTGCTCTTTCCTTTCGGCATGGTTAATACACGGCCTGGCGCTTGAACAAAATCTTTTTACCCCCTCTCTAATAAATACCGCTACAGGGTTGGCGCCAAACAGGGACCTGAAGAGAAACACCCATGACACCATCCACACAAAGTTGAATCATGTCTTTTGTTGGAACCCATACTGTGTCAATGTGGACACACCTAATGGTAATCATGTTCGGGATTCTTTCATTGTGGAAGGACTCGATGTTCTAATGGAGTTGGATAGCACTGGCCTTCATTCCCAGGCTTCCGGCTCGCCTATAGCATCTCCACCATTACCCTCCCTCAACCTCTTCCTGTTACCCTGTCCAGAGAGACTGGGAGAGTGTCTCTGGAATCACTGGACAAATGGAACAGCAATGGACACACACCAATCATAGTTTTGACAATGCAGGAGAATGCCATTACGTAAACTCAGTGAAAGTGTGGAGGCTCATCAGACAGATGTGCAGCGGAGGTTGGATTACCTTCCGGTCAAATGGAGAAAACCAACAACAATTTGTTCAGAAGACAGAAATATTTACAAGATTCTCTGAAGCAGGATATTCAAGGAAAACTCCACAAGTTCCAAACACAAATGGAAACTAACCATCATCAAGTCATAATCCTTCTTGAGGAGGAACAAAAACAGAGAGCAGAGGAGTCAGCCTCTGTTGTGAAGAGTGTGTTCTTATCTGAAAGAGGTTATGGAGGACATGAAGAACTCTCTCACAGAGGAACTACGATTTTTGATAGAACAGACTCACAAGGACACCGTTAATGAGATGGAAAAAGCACAGAAGGCCACAGACCTTCAACTGGAGGAGCTGCACCAGGAGGTAATGCAGTGCTTTTTCCCTTCTGGACAAATCTTCTGCACCTCCCTCAGGATTTACCTCTGCCACTGACTCTGCCATTAAGGCAATAGGAACAGGTAGCACTACAAAAACACCTCTGAAGATACTGTTAAACAACAGAACTCCTGTTTCCCCAAGACCACTTGCCACTGTCATGCCTCCTCTAGAGCACTCCTCCCTATCAAACTACTTTTCCCCACTTTTGGCAGCCCAGAAGATGATGTTGATCCACTGTTTTCTTATCTAAATGTAATGATTTTCTTTCTATTCGGCCCTTACTGACTGTGAGGTTCTTGCCACCCTTACAGTGTTCTCCATGGTACAGCAAGAGACTGGTGGGAGATAGCCAGTGAACATGTGTCAACCTGGGTGGAGTTTCAAAAAATATTCCTCTCAGCCTTCCTCTCAGAGGACTATGGGGATGAACTGGCAAGGAACGTGTTCGTAACAGAGTCCAGGGTGACGCAGAGCCAATGGGACTTTGCCTTCTCCTATCGTGTTCTATGTAGGAGATGGAAGGCTGACATTACTGAGCAGGAGATGGTCAAACTCATTCTTAAGAACATGGTTCCACGCCTTGCTAGTCAGCCGGGAGCGTGTGCAGAATGTGGATGATCTGGTGCGTCTTGGGACTCCAGTTTGAGGAAGGACTGGAAGCATCACCTCCAAAATAAAACCCTGTTCCATCATCCCCAGTATACCCATAACTCTAGTGGGGCTAAACAGTGTCAGCTATTTGTGCCCAAGATCCAAGACAAAAGTTCAGTGATGTGCTGGAGGTGTAAAGTCCAACATCCTCCAAATTCTTGCCCCCTCTATGGCCAGCGTCAGGATTCAGGAAAAGGTCAGAAGGGACAGAAGACCGACAGTCTAGAAAGGCGTGGTGGCTTACATACAATTGGGTCAGCCTTAATGCCCACCATGAAGCCTTTAGACAGCACCATTAGCGTCTTACTCTATTCATAACAACTATTGGTTCCACTGACTGTTAGGGAACTGGAGAGGAAGGCCATAATAATCGACACAGGAGCAACTTACACCCTGATGAAAGAGGCCCTTTGGCGAAACATGGCATTACCTCATGAGGAGCTACAAACATGGGAGGAGGGACCATTGTATCAGCCAATGGAGAACCTACCACCCCTTGGGCTGGATTGGTATAACAATAAAACTGCATGATGAGACTATTAACCTTCCTGTGGCTATTCTTGCAGATCTGAGCCTTGCATTTGCTGTAGTCCTTAGCCTGGACTTCCTGTTCTTCAGTGGACTGACCATCTCGATGTCTGAACCATCCTGCTCATTTGCACTCGGACTATTCCCAGCCTCATCCATTTCAACTTGGAAATGCACTGATTTCAGGCTGGAGCCTGCTACCTTATGCAGAGTCTGGACTAGGTCAAGTGGAGACAAAGACAGACAGAGAAAATACCAAGAGACAAAGGCCAAAGCTGCGTTCCACCAGTGAAGTTTGAGAACCCAACTATCACCTGATTACCGCTACCCCCTTCTATCCGAGCAAAGCAAAAGCAAACCTGATGCTGAATTCTACATCAAACAAGCAGTGGAACAGGCATGTCTGTCGGATGATGAGAGGGCAGCTCTCCCAGATGTTGGAGATGAACAGCGAGGTCTGTACTCTTACACCTGGCCGTACCACAGTCTTCAAACACAAAATCTATACCCGGCATGAAGTTCACATTAAGCAGCGTCCCTACAGGCTGTCCCCGCCAAACTGGAAATTCTCAATGAACAGCTCAAAAGCATGTTGGAGAATGGAATTGTGGAACCTTCTTTCCGGATAGGCTTCTCCGGTTGTCCTGATTCCAAAGAAAGATGGAGGATATCGATTCTGTGTGGACTACAGGAAGCCGAATGCCATAACAGAAAGCGATGCCTACCCTCTACCAAACATAAATGACATACTGGAATCGCTGGCAGGAGCATCCATCTTTAGTAATCTGGATCTGAACAGTGGCTATTGGCAGGTTGCAATGGATCCCGCTAGTCAGGACAAGACTGCCTTTGTCACCCCTGCTGGTTTGTACTCCTTCAAGGTCATGCCTTTTGGTTTGAAGAATGCTCCAGCAACCTTCCAAAGGTTGATGGAGACTGTCCTGGGGGGATCTGAGGGTAGAAATTGTCTGGTGTATCTGGATGACATCATAATCTACTCCTCCTCTGTCACGGATCATCTGCAAGACATACAGTCCGTATTCGACAGACTAAAGGCTGCAGGTTTGACCTTGAACTTGAAGAAGTGTAATTTCTGTTTGCCAGAACTCAAGTTCCTTGGTCATGTGGTTAATGCTGAAGGTATCCATGCAGATCCCGCCATAAAGTTGCAGCAGTGCAGGACTTCCCAATTCCCACATCCCTCAAGGCTGTTCAGCGCTTTCTGGGTATGGCTGGATGGTACCACAGATTTGTGCCTGACTTTTCAAAGGTCGCGAACCTTAACAACCTTAAGAAGAAGGGCGTGAAATTCCAATGGACCCCTGCATGCCAAAATGCATTTGAATCCCTCAAAACAGTCTCATTACTCCTCCAGTGCTTGGACATCCCTAACCTGAATGCTCATTTCATTGTGTACACAGATGCAAGTCAAACAGGACTTGGCGCAGTCTTGGCTCAACACACAGGACTTGGAACAGAAGAAGTTCTTGCCTATGCAAGTCGCATAATTCAGCCGAGAGGAATTACTCAACAACAGAAAGGGGAGTGCCTAGGCTGTGGTCTGGGCTTTGGAGAAATGGAGCTACTACTTGGAGGCGAAGGTCTTCACTGTTGTCACAGACCACGCTGCCTTGCAGTGGGTTCTGGCATCCAGGCAAGACCAACAGTCGTCTTATTCGCTGGTCTATTAGACTGCAGAGTTTGATTTCATCCTTGAGTATCGTAAAGGAAAACTAAGCGTTGTACCAGATGCCCTTTCTCGGATAACAGAGACGGCCAATGTTTGTCCTCCTTGTGCAGCACCTACACTACCGCTAAGTGTCTGGATGATTCCTTTCCTCTGGATGATGAGAGTGTATGGAGAGCACAGCAGAAGGATGCTGCCATCATGGCGATCCACAAGAGTCTGTCTGAAGAAGACTCGAAGAGTCGCTTCAATGATAAGTTCAGCATAATTCAGGATAAAGTGTCGAAAAACTCCAAGAGGAGATGGAATACACCGCACCCATTACCGCGTCTTCATTCCCTCTACATTGAAGGACCAGATAATCCAAGCTTATCATGCCAACCCCATGAGTGGCCATCTTGGAGTTTTTAAACTTATCGAAGATTACAAGAGGTGGTTTACTGGCCAGGCATGTGGCTTGATACTCGGAAGTTTGTACAGCAGTGTGAAATCTGCCAGAAATACAAACCAGACATTGGCAGACCTGCTGGGAAAATGCAACAGACGGTGGTGAACCATCCAAATGAAATGTTGGGAATTGACCTCATGGGACCTTTTCCTCCCAGCAGAGGACTAGGAATGAGTTTCTCTTGGTGGTAGTGGACTACTACACACACTGGGTGGAGTTGTTTCCCCTCCATAAGCCACTGCATCAGCCATTGCTCTAATTCTGCGAAGGGAGGTCTTTACCAGATTTGGGATTCCAGACCAAATCCTCTCTGACCGAGGTCCGCAGTTCATATCAGGAATTTACAAAGAGCTCTGTACCTACTGGGGTGTAGTTGCCAAGCTGACCACAGCCTACCATCCTCAGACCAACCTGACCGAGAGGAGTAAACCTTGAACCTAAAGGGGATGATTGCTTCATTCGTGGGGATCAGCACACAAGGTGGGATCAGCATCTTCCTGAATTTAGCTTTGCACTGAACTCTGCGGTGCAGGAGACTTCTGGGGTCACTCCGCCGAACTCCATCTGGGCAGACCACTAAAAGGTCCGATGGACAGAGTCTTGCAAAGTTCAATGTTTCACCTGACTGCCCAGCATTTGATGCTGTCCAACACCACCACACCTTGCTAGCCAGAGTGGAGACCAGCACAATCAAAGCCAAACAACGACAGCTCAGAAATTATGACAAAAATAGACGAGACGTGTGTTTCTCACCCAAGTCTCGTGTCTGGAGTACGTTCACATCATCTGTCAAAGGCATCTAAGAAGTTCACTGCCAAGCCCCAGCTTGAGATGGAAAGGTCCCTACCGTGTAGTGCAGCAGTTGGGGCCGGTGAACTACTTGGTCTGTTTGGAGGACACTGGGGAGGATGTCAGGACGGTGCATGTTGTTGACCTAAAGCCCTGCTACCCTACGGCAGAAGAGCTGGATAGCAGGCAAAAGCAACACCTGCAGGATCTCTTCTTGGAGGATTCTGATGATGAGGACTTCCCTGGTTTTGTGTAGCAGGAACATGAACCTGCCAAAGCCTGCATCCTCTCTGTTTCTACAGGCTTTGTTTTTTCATGGGGGGAGGAGTGTGGCGAAATCCTGCACGGAGCCTTCACCCGTGCGCTGCCACTAAGGCGCATCAGCAGTAAGGAAGGAGGAGAGATAAAGACAGCTTTTTCAGCTCTCTGGGAGGAAGCTCTTGGTTGGCGACAGTTTGATTGTGTGTGCAATGCTGTAGAAGTCCATGTTTGTTTTCAACGTGTTTAGTTTATAACGTGTTTAACTCTCAATAATCGGGTGACTGCTCGGTGGTTGTTATCGTTTGGGACGCACCTGTGATGGATCGCATGGATTAGGAGCAACATTGTTGCGAAGCTTGGACATATCAGCCAACACACCATCAGACGAGCCGACAGTACTGAAGTCAACAGGCAGAGCAACCAGCCTAAAGTCAACAGCTAAGATTCTCTCTCTCTTTTCTTCCCTCTATCGCTCCAGTGCTTTACCCTGCAGCAGACTTTCTATTTTCAAAGGCACTTCCGTTTATGTTTCATTAGCGCTGGCCTATTATGGCCCGGCCAGAAGTCTCTGTATTGACATTTTAGTTAAAGGAAGGGAGGTTGCTTGCAAGTTGTGCATTGTATTGAATTGTATTGAATTGTATTGAGGGGGTGTGATACTAGTGACATGTGGCCAGAAGATTTTGGACATTTTAAGGCCTTTGGTTGTCTTACGAACATCCCCACATTCATACCCTCTGCACTGCCCCACTGGACGGTAATACATATTATTGCAAATTCTCTAATGTTGATGCCTAGTTCTTTCTTGTAAACCGTTTCTATGAAGTTGTCATTCAATTGCTCTGCCATTATTATTGTATGAGTTATCATTGGTAGGAGTTACTCCTGTGCAAGTGAAGGGTTTATATGGTGTGTCTTATCTTTCTCTCCACTGGCTATCTGGCCAACAGGCTACTCTCTAGGCAGTCTCTTCTGCTGATGTGGGTGGGTCTGGTAAGCAGTACTCTCTCTATTCTGCTCTTTCCTTTGGCATGGTTAATACCGGCCTGGCCTTGAACAAAATCTTTCTTTACCCCTCTCTAAAAATACCGCTACAATGTAATACTATATCATCATAATATGAATCATGTTACTATGTAACACTATAGCATCATCATATTAATCATGTTACTATGTAACACTATAGCATCATCATATTAATCATGTTACTATGTAACACTATAGCATCATCATATTACTCATGTTACTATGTAACACTATAGCATCATCATATTAATCATGTTACTATGTAACACTATAGCATCATCATATTAATCATGTTACTATGTAACACTATAGCATCATCATATTAATCATGTTACTATGTAACACTATAGCATCATCATATTAATCATGTTTCTATGTAACACTATAGCATCATCATATTAATCATGTTACTATGTAACACTATAGCATCATCATATTAATCATGTTACTATGTAACACTATAGCATCATCATATGAATCATGTTACTATGTAACACTATAGCATCATCATATTAATCATGTTACTATGTAACACTATAGCATCATAATATTAATCATGTTACTATGTAACACTATAGCATCATCATATTAATCATGTTACTATGTAACACTATAGCATCATCATATTATAATTAGCTCTGACCTCTTGAACTTCTCCTTCATGTGGCTAAGCTCCTCCCTGGCCCTGGCTAGCTCCGCCTCCAGGCTCTCGATGCAGACCACTGTTTGCATCAGGTTCTGGTGCAACTCAGCATTCTCCTCCTGCAGTGCCCTATTTACACACAGAAGGGTCATGGGAGATGGAATTGTATTACAAAAATGCACAGTCACATTTCCTAAGGCCATTTTAGCACATTAGATGCTATGGATGTAGCTCAGGTCAGCTTCTAGAGATGTTACATTTCACATATCCTTGTTAATCCAGACTGCACGCTGTGCGTTGTACCATTGTTACACACATTTCTCCTTCATCTTGTTCTTCATCCATCTTTACTGATAGAGGTGGTGAGAGAGCTCTGGAAGCCATTAGTGGAATCGATATTCAGTGACCTTTCACAACAAAAGGATGCTCTTTAGAGTGCATTGATAAACAGAGAGGAGAGGAGGAGAAAGAAGGGGAAAAAAATCACACTCACTGGAGTTCGCCTACGTCACCTGTCAAGGCCTATGGAGAGAGACAGCAGAAGAGAAGAGATGATTAGAGATAAATGTCGTTGTATTAGTAATGTTATCATCTGCACTTTTTTTCTTTGATTATTAATTGTCACATTACCATATACATCAGGGATATTGTTATTGTAAGCTTTGACAATGTACAGTGCAGTTTCTTCACTTTCTAATAAAGTTTCATGAACTGAATGGAATGTTTTTTTGGACAGAGATGAAAAGGGCAGAGAGAATGATAGGGACATAACAGAGCCAAAGGAATTGATTATTGAACTTTAGTTCATACGCTCCAGGAAAAGCTATTGATTGTGCGTCAGTGAGGTTAATAAAGTCAGAGCCACAGCATGGTTACTCTGGCCCTCTCTGTGCTAGCTGGCACTCAGGCGGTCTTGGGTTGGGTAGCGTGTTGTTCCCAATGCAACACATTGCCTATAAAAGTTACCTGTTACCTAATGTGGTTCATTGTGGACAAGCGTCACAGACAGAGGATGACGCCTGAGTTGTCTTTATATAACTGCTGTTTCGTGGTTTAGGACACTAACTGACACTCCCTGTGTGGTTTGAACTTTAATAGCTTTAAAGAACTTTGGTACAAATCCTAATTGACATGAATGCATGATTTACCTAACTCTACAGCTAGGACCTACTATCTATAGTATGTATTTAGACCCCTTTACTCCGCCAGCATGCAGATGTAAGATCTTAATTTGATCACTCTTTTGTTGCTGAGAATCTGCCTGTACAGCAAGAAATGCAAACGTATAGTGTATTTGAGTTTTAAAACGGCTTTTAAAGTCTGTCATTTCCAGTTTGAAATTTCAGACTTGATTTGTCCTAATGCAAAATGTATCAACCCCTACAAAAACATCCATTAATTATAATCCACATAATAGTTCACATTACCTGTTGCTGCAGGATTATTTTCCTGCTGTAGCAAACTGGCTCAAATTTAGATCCTACATCTGTAGTTGACATCAGTTAGACTCACCCTGTGTGGCCAGCGGTAGGTTGATCGGTTGTGGCGGTCGCTCTGCTCGGAGCTGGGGCTGGCTGTGTCTCGGTCTCTGTTCCGGGATGAGTCAGACTTGCTGGAGGGAGACTCCGACTCGGGCCCTGGCACTAGAGGAGGGGAGTGTGTGTGCGGATTGGGGTGCGGTGGGGTAGCTGGGGCTGCTGGGTGTGTGGAGATGAAGGTGGGCTATGGGTGGGCCTGTGGCTCTGGTCAAGGTGTTTGTAGCTCCGGTGTTTGTGATGGCTGGGCTCAGGGCTGGAGCTGACAGTGCCATCTGTAAGAAGGGAGCCATACCGCCCATGCCTATTATCGACAGGACCCTGGAAGTCAGGCAGGGAGGCTGGTTGGTCTTCATAGCCAGCCGGTGGGTGGGGCGGGTAGGGTTGGCTGGAGTGGCGGGTTGGGGGGGCTGCCTAGACGAGGAGTGTGGTTCTTGCTTTCATTCCCAAACTTTGTAGGGAGAGATATTTTCTGTGACCGTGTGTCAGAGTCATTCCTAAGTTTCCTAGGTTTAGTAACCGTCTCCCTCTCCTCCCCCTGCCCATCTCCCTGCTTTTTCGAGGGAAGCTGGGGCTGACTTTTCAGTTGAGATTTGTTGGATGCTGGGGTTTTGGCTGGACCCGGTCCCACGGTCTCGACAGGGACCCCCAGAGTATTGAGACGGGCGGGGCTGATGACCTGTTTAGTGATCTCATCCAGGAAGGCAGAGAACTGTATCTTCCCCTTCACCATGCTCTGCCTGGCTGCATCCTTCAGAGCATCCACATCCTGCTTCCCCGTGGGCCCTGCCGCCTTGCCTGCCACACGGGGGGACAGCACCTCCATGGACTTGGCCTTGCGGATGTCCGGCGGCGCCTCCTTGTTTTTCAGGATGCCTTTACTGGGGAGCTGGATCGAGGACACCGCCCTCTTTGGCCCAGCCAGGACCTCTTCACTGAAGGCCAGGCTACGGCCCAGGCTGGCTGTCTTGTAGAGGGGTCCGTGCTTCAAGTGTGGGGGTGTCCGTGATTTCCCTCTGTCAGTGCCTGTATTCTGCAGCAACCCCTCTTCACTGCGGCTGTGGCCCCGGTTGAGCTCGGAGTAGCTGGGCTCTTGCCCTCCCCTCTCCTGGGCCCGATGGTGGGTCCCAGGGCTTCCTACTCCGTGCATTCGCCCCTGTTTGACCGTGGCATACACCTGCAGCTCACTGTCACCCTCCCGGAACTGTCGTCCTCCTGCAATGTTGGAACAGGACATGGTATGCTGCGGCCGGCTGGCGTGCTTCAGGGAGAACTTGTCGTCAATGCCGGACCATTCGGTGGAAGAGACGGAGGAGGAAGAGGAGGAAGATGAGAGGGAGGAGGAAGATGCTCTGGAGAGGGTGACGGTGGTGTGGTGGTCCGACATCTCGTCGTCGTGATGAAGGTGCTGAGGATGATGATGGTGACGTCTATGGGATTGCTCCTGGTCATCTTGGAAATGGTTACCACGGTGATGGTGGTGACCGTGGCGTTCACTGCTGCGTCTATCATTGTCCCGTGACCTCCTGTAGCTGATATGGAGAGGTGACGTAGTAATTATGTATTCATCCAATTACCACACTCAATTGTAATCTTCAATCAAATGTGCATTCCTCATTACTGTTTAAAAAAGGAAACTTTAAACTCAAAAGTGATCTTACCTGTGTATCTCCCTTTCTTGATCCCGGTGATGGCGGTTCTTCTGTGATGTGATCCCACCTGGAGGAGGACTATGAACAGGAGTGAAAAACTTCTCCATCATTTGTCTCTTCCCTGCAGGGAGGTCGTCGATGCCCTCTTGATGTCTCTCCTGTAAATAGTGTTGGTCAGCTTCTGCTCTCCGTCTGGGGCTGAGGTACCTGTCCCTGTCCCTGTGTCCGTCTGATGGTGACCTCTTGGGTCTAACGACTCCCTGTCTGTCAGCCTCAGAGATCATAGCTCCAGAGCTGAAGATGAACAATCATCACTCTGTCAGCATGTTACCGCTGTTACTTCTGTTCTGTCTGAATGAGAAATTAATAAGAAGTTCCGCAAGAGAAGCGCACCACAAATGCCTACACGCCCAAAAAGGGTCTGGGTTTTAAAAAATCTTAAATGTTTCCAATGAACTAACCCAAAGTTGTTTCTGCTGAAAGGGAAAATGTATTATCTCAATGAAGTATCCAGCTGTTAAGTTATTCTGGACAGTTTATTAGCCTCTCATCTTGTTGCTGTCCAACTGTCTCCCTCGCCCTCCAACTCTAGAATAGCTGTGTGACAGTGGAAGGGATGTGTTTGGCTTGCTTTGCCACATCCCTGACTCAATATCAGTCAAACCGCATCAAATCCTGATGTAATGGTGTTTCATCGAACCAATTAAAAGCGTGAGACTGGCAATTGTCCTTGTGAATGCAGTACAGGATCGAACCGACACAGATGGAACAAGAACATTGGTGCAGTTCATTTATCCTATTGATGTGGATTATTGTTATAAGTGTGGGGTTACCCTTGGCCTCTAGTGGCGCGCTTGTAGTGCTTTTAGGACTATTCTCATTGATTATTATGGATAAGTGGCCTTGTCAGTGGTGGGAAAAGTACCCAATTGTCATACTTGAGTTAAAGTAAAGATACCTTAACAGAAAAATGACTCAAGTAAAAGGGAAAGTCACCCAGTAAAATACTACTTGGGTAAAAGTCTAAAAGTATTTGATTTTAATATAGCTAAGCATTAAAATGTAAATGTAATTTCAAAAATATACTTAAGTATCAAAAGCTAAAGTTAAAGTATAAATCATTTCAAATTCCTTATATCAGGCAAACCAGAAAGCACCATTTTCTTGTTTTTTTAATTGTCGAATAGTCAGGGGCACACTAAAACACTGACATAATAACAAATTAAGCATTTGTGTTTAGTGAGTCCGGGATGAGCGGGGATGTTCTCTTGATAAATGCGTGAATTTGACCATTTTCATGCCATTGGACCATATGCAGTCAAAATGTATCGAGTATTTGGGTGTCAGGAAAAATTAAGGAGTAAAAAGTGCATTGTTTTCTTTAGGAATGTACTGAAGTAACAGTAAAAGTAATCAAAAATATAAATAGTAAAGTACAGATACCCCAAAAAACTACTTAAGTAGTACTTTAAAATATTTGTAGACCTCTGGGCCTTGTCCTGGGTTTATGGTTTGCATAATATTGTAACCTATGTTTGAGATGAGACCAATGCTTGGCCACGTCTTCGTGAGTGGTGTGAGTAGCGCTCCTGTATCTATCACAGAACTAGAATGAGATGCACTTTCTATGATCTCTCTCCCTCTTTCAGCTCTGATAGACATGACCCTGCAACTCTCATCTCTCTAGCGTTGCACTTCTTTATAGAAGTGCATTTATTTCTATATAGAATCATCTCCGAAGGGTTCTGGAGGAGCTGCCGTAACCCTGATAAATTGAAATACATTTGCCTAAGTTAGATAATTACTGCTGTCTGTTCAGAAAGAAATGAAATCATTCAGAGTAGCCTAATACACCACGATAATACCCATAATTTAGCCATAGAGGATCAATAGTATATTTTTAAAAATTAGCCTAGCTGTGGATTGTGTGTAGCCCAATAACAAGGCATAGCCTACTGTCGGGAACTCGCGCAAATCTGTCAGGGAACAGCATGCAGACAAAACAGGCCTTTCGCAATATTTTAAATACAATCGCGGGAAAACACAGGTTGGAAACCAAATGACTCCTGCTGAAAAGAAAAGACTCTAATCTGTCTGCTGTGGGCTAACAAAATATTTGATCAACTCCGAAATATTGTTTTACAAAGTACAAGGTAACACAATAGCGAGATATAGGCTTTTGGCACGAATTCATAGCCATTATCTGCGATTGAGCTGCACATCATTGGGTGAGGCAGTGAAACTGGCAAGTATGTTTAGGACTGTAATTTCCTCATATTGTGTCTCCACACACCTAGGCCTACTATTGATGGATTCAAGATTCTCAGTTTGATCTGAGATTCTCAGTTTGTCTGTGTCAAAGTAGCATGTCATTTCCATCATTTGTGCGGTATTAGAAAATATTCTGCCAAAGTCTCATCATGTAAAATAATGATGAATTGGATTAAATGCGTTTATAATATGGCAACATTTTCCCCGGACCTTAGGCTACTAAAATGTTCCCCATGTGTGCAATTTCTGGAAGTGCCTCTAGTCTACTGCTCAATGCCTCTACTCAAATGCGATGATATGCATGTAACATTTTATTATAACGTTTTTCTTTTTCTCTCATGCGTTCCAAGGTCACCACCCTCTCTTGCTCACTTTTTGTTCTGGCAACTCCCAATTTACAAATTAAGCACTGGGCCTGTCACACATGAAACACATGCAAACTGGGGGCCATTTTGTAGCCTGCCTTCTGGTTGAATGTGAGCCCAGACGTGTACTCCCAACAAGGGTATGTGCAACAGAAGTGAATTCACATGTAATGCTGTTGAGGCAGTCACTATACTGTGACAATAGGCTACTGTAAATAGAGGCATATAACTAAACAAAGCCTAAAAAACACTATATCCTGTTTAAATCCCACCAGACAAGACATGATTACATTGAATCTGTTGAGGTCATGAGAGGCTGAAACTAGCAACATCCAGAGGACAGAACTCCACTCCCTACTCTCACCGATCATTAGATTTGTTGCCTAAAGGAATGCTGGCAACACTCATAATCAATGGTGATAGCAGCAGGCTACCCAGCTCTGCTCTTTAAAAATAAAAACACAATGACTGATAGTGTTTTTGCCTGGAGCGACTGATAAGGACAGATTGTGCCATTCGAAATGTACATGTTCAGACACCACCCAAATGAATGCCTGTTCTATTGAATTGTGTGTGTGATTTAGTTCAAAGAACCTTGCAGAGAAGCGGCAGTTCTTCCAGGACATTTGGACTTGTTGTTTTGTATTTTTGTGTGGTATATGTCAGGCCTACGTCTGCTTCTATCTTCTCTATTATATTTCCTATTTAGTCTACTCTCCTTCATCAACCTCCTAGATTAATCTGGGTTTGACCCTTGACGTCATTGCGATGATGACGTCAGTGTGATGGAGACTGAATGCTACTCAGAACCAAATATAGGCTCTGCGCCATCTGGGCCTACTTGTTCGCTTTTAGAGATGATCTTCCTATTCCTTTCCTAGATTGATCTTCATTATGATACGTCTGACTATCGAGTGACGCATGAGGTTTTGTGAAATAGCTTTGCGCCATCTGGTGGTGAATGCAAACTCATTCCTCTGCCTTCCAGAGTCCATGCAGTACTTTTCCACACAGACACACAACCACAAATTGAGCCTTTTGTTGGATTCTCAAGATTCCAGCTTTATCTTCTAGATTGAAGACACAAAATGTCATTGGCTAGCATATATTGATCACTGGGTGTCTAAATAGACAGAAAGACCCAGATAATTCAATAATTTCGATTTTTTTTGTTGTGCCAAGATATCAAATTTAAAAAGCTGATTATAAGACACACAAAAAACCTGCTGATGGATGTGGTTTGGCTGCTGCCAATGTAGGCCTAATGAATAATCATCACATTTCCAGCATATAAACCACGCAGGTTTGTTCTGGGCAACTGCAGCCATCTTGAGGTTTGTTCTGATGTTATATTTTGAATGCCACTGATGAGTCATGTTACAGCTCGTCCGCCTATTTTTGTTAAAGGAAAATGAAACTGGTTTGCTCTTCCACACAGTTATCATCTAGCTCTTCTGCAAATGTGTAGTTGTTATATTGTTTCAAAGAGGGGTGAGAGTCCTTGGTTGGTAGGCTACACAATCAAAGATATGTGTGACAATATTCGACATCAGTCAAATCCAACTTCAGCAATGCAGTATAAGGGAAGTAGACCGGGTAGAATGAACTAGTGAATTCCAGTTTCATCCGGTTTGTAAGGACTGTTCACATCTAGCTCTGTATTCATCCGAGCACCAAATGCTTTGACGTCAGCTGTTGTTATTTGAAAATGGCGAATGACTGACTCATTCTTCCAACAGCAGCTTCTGTGACCCACGAAATGAGTTGACTTTATAATAAAGAATGGCAACATTTACAGTACTGTATTATGGTTGGCAAGTTTGAAACTTTATATAGATAGGTTGGTTCATGGATGGCAGGGTAGCCTAGTGGTTAGAGCGTTGGACTAGTAAGTTGCAAGTTCAATTCCCCGAGCTGATAAGGTACAAATCTGGCGTTCTGCCCCTGAACAATGCAGTTAACCCACGGTTCCTAGGCCATCGTTGAAAATAAGAATTTGTTCTTAACTGACTTGCCTAGTAAAATAAAAGTTCAAAAAATGGATGAGATGAAAGCAATGTGCACGTTGATGGGCTCCTATAGTTACTTTCTTCCGAACGCCTTTTTTCATGACCATAAATAAAATGAGTAGGTTTGTAAGCTTATGTTTCATGGTGAAGTAACAAAGTGTAAGTAAAAGTACGTAGTAATTTCATAAAGGCTCGACAAAGTTGGACCTATTTCGTGGAATCATTAGGTCGGAGGTATTCGCATTGTGACGTTAGCCGCATCACAACTAGACTATAAATGCAGTCAGCAAACCTCCCCTTCTTAACACTGCGGTGATGCGATTTCGTCGTGCTTCGTTTGCGGTCCGGTCGTTGTGATTTTATTTACATTTTCTGAATTGTTTATTGGGCTTCTTTTATTTGAGAAGTGCATTGTGATAGCGTAAACTGAAGTATAACAGGTTTAATGTGAGCAGTGTAGTGTGAAAATAGTTGAAGTTGACCAGATAATGTTGGTGTGCTACTGTAGCTAACGTTAGCTGTTGGCTTGTCATTCGACGCCTAGATTTGTTGCTATATCTATATCGCTTTCTAGCGACAGATTGTTGACGTTAAGTCATAGCCACTCGCTAGCTAAGTAAAATTTGGCATTCTGACGTGTCAGTTGACAAAAGTCAAGATAATCTCGTCCTTGTGGCTAACGTTAGGTGGCAGGGTCTTTTTTCTAGCGGCGGCGGTTACGTAATATCTCGGAAGTATGCTTATTTCAACTGAATTGGCATCTATGTTACTTAGCTTACAATTAACACAACGACATTTTCAAAATGTCTTAGTTTACTAGCTAGGCTAGATTATTTGTTTGCCATACAAAAGGCGCGTCTTGTGGCGCACTTTGCAGGCCCGATTCAAAATGGCGATGAGGGAGAAGTGGATTCAGTGCTGGAAATGGCTGGTGCAGTTATCTGAAGTCCAAGCGACTAACGTTTTTTTTCGAAGATCAGAAAATAATCAGGTTGTATAAGAAGCGAAAGAACCAAGTTACAATTCAAAACCGTATGAATAATGAACGACGTTACCACTTATCCGAGCCAGTATAGTTACTTCAATGCGTCTTTTACCCTTTTCCTAAAATGAAGAATATGTTACAAGAAAATAACCTTGTGAATACGAAGCTAAATATTCAAGTTGCGAGACAATCTTGTGTAGAATTGTGACGTCATGAGAATAGCCAGCTGAATATTTGAATAGTAGTAGGGTGGCGGTCTCAAGAGTTTAGCTAATTTCAAGTGGTGTTGCAAGTTGATCACGTATCAGCCAGTAATACATTTATACCAAACAAGATTCAGCAATAGAAGTTGGGTGAATATCAGATGCATTTCACTGGTTTTGTTATTTAAAGCGTAAAATGATGAAGTGGAGCTGCTGATAGTTGATTACATATCAGGACAATCATTTTTTTTATTTTTAAGTTAACGGAGGCAAGTTTCAAGACTAATACCTCGTGAAAAGTTATGATTCCTTGAATAGCCAACAAATTGAAAAATGGAAGTTGGGTGACGGTCCCATTTATCAGATGTGTTAGCAACTTCAAGATGTTTTTGTTGTGTTTTTACTTGAACTGAAGAACAAGTGCTGATGGTTGTCTACTTGTCAGGAAAATAATCTCTATAGCCAACCTGTGAAAGAAAAAAGCTACTAAACTTGAACTATATGAAAAGTTGTGAAGCCTTATTCATTTGAATAACAAACTAAGTGTTGGAAGAGAAACTGGCACCGTCAGGCCAAATTATCAGTCATTTGAGCTACTTCAAGAATAAAAAAAATGTCAACCTACAATGAAGAAAAATATGTGCTGCTGATAAAGTATCCAAGTGAAGCGGTTGCTTTAAGAGCACGTGCTGTAATTCAAGGATTCACAGGCTCAAATGTGACCTTGCTTTCTCATGCCTCAGATTTTATCAACTTCAAAACACAATTGGAGCTAGTGAGACATTTTTTTTTGAGGGAGGGAATGGACTGAGTTTGATTTGTGGAGGGGAAGGACTTAGCTAGTTTGTGAGGAAGGACTATTTCAGGATCAGAGGCAGGAACCAGGCCGAGGGCAAACTGGGAGGACCAGCGGGGAGCCAGGCAGGACCCAGGGGGATCGAGGGAGGAGCAGATGGGAGCCAGTCGTGGGAAGCAGCCGGGTGTTCATCAGAGGGAGCAAGCCAGATGGCAGGGTAGCGAGCCTTGACGTGTGCCGAGAGCGGAGCAGACCTGGGTCGAATGTTGCCCTAAGCCAGCCAGTGGGTCCCAGGAGCAATGAGGCAGACGGGTTAAAGAGCATACGCGTTAAAGGGTCATCTAGCTTCGCAAGTCACAGGAAAAGCGTTTGGTTTGTATGATGGGCAGTGGTAACATTTAACTAGGCCAAAAGTCTATTTAAAAGTCACGTTTTAAATCTGTCAAGAACACAGTTGCTCGCCAAGTTTTGTTTCTTCCTCTTTCAGGTAATGGTGTGGTAAAGCGTTTATTTTCCTGGTCACAACCCTTTCCTGTGTGCTGAGTGTGTCTGCTGTGATGAGTCCCCCTTGGCCTTCTTGGTAGAGTGGGCTGGTGAGAGGAGGACCGTCTTAAAAGGATTTCACCCTCATGCAGCACAGATGTAGTGCCCCCCGGGGCGGAGGAGTTTCTCCTGTCATTGAGTTCAATAGGTCTACTGCCGAGACGTGGTCTACATGGGAGTGTTGAGTGGAAGGTCTTCTCCTGTACGTCCGTACCACAACGCCCCTTTGGTGCTGAGCAGCTACATCTGCTGGTTAAAGTGAGCAGTGAGTTTAAATGCATGATATGATCACGTGAGGAGTAACTATTCCCCTAGCTAAATATTGATATCAAAATTTACATTTGCCTTCGTATTGGTAACTAAGGGATTATCCCTGAATTTTTGTCTGTAGTGTTATTGGTCCAACTGTAGTGCCTTTGTGGGGGGGCTTTCCGAGTTCTTCTTTTCACAGGCTCGGCCCTTAAAGCAAAGCTGACCATCCAAGGGAGTCCCTCTTTAGTACTACCCACCACATTAATCAAAGAGTTGGGGACATCACGTAAACGATAGTTCTAAGGATGGATCAAGTGAGACCTCTGGTGTTAAAAGTGATGTAGGAAGGTATTTTGTGCTAGTTTTCTGTAGTGAGTTGAGCACATTTGAATATGTACTACCGTACTTATGATAAGTGTTTTTCTTCCAATGTATTTTAACTGGGCAGACAATATCTTTTGGGTTCTGGGAGAGGGAGGGTTGTGGGGTGTTAATCCAAATTTCTTCCTAGAATTCTTTCACACAGCTTCGTGTAAAGCAGCATTTAAAGATCCAAATGGCTAGCATTGAGGTTTGGGGAGCAAGGAATCAACCGGGTGGTCCACATCTTTCGATGTCCGTTTTGCCTTGTGGTGTAGAGATTCCTCGGTGTCTACAAGGGTGTAGCAAGTGGCGGGCCACGTTTTGGGAAGTCGACTCGTATTCTCCCAGGGAGTGTGGTAATGGTCACCTTTTAGATTGGCACATTCTGTCATGGAGTATAAAGTTGCATTTGGGGGTTCTGGGTTCAGGGGACTGCTTAATTGTGACTTTTCCAGATTATTATGTGACCCAACCGTTCAATGAAAGAACAACTAGAGGTCCCCATCGACCCCTGTGTGTCTTAAGGAGAAACGGTGACGCAGAGGCCAGTGGTATTTTAACGTTTTTTTGTGTGTCAAGTTAATGATTTGGAAATTTTAATTGTATATTAGCAACTGTTAATACAATTTGATACTGTACTTGTGGTGTATTGGTTGGTTACTGTTTGGGTTGATCTGCGTGGGTGGGAATGGTGGAAGGCTTGTTTTCCCTTCTGCATTTTTCAGTGTGCTGTGTCCTGCGTTTTCAATACTCAAGACCAACAGGAACGCCCCTAACTCATTGTATGTAAAGGTTTTCTATCACTTCAAAACGCCTTGCAAGGTCTCAAGTAAGGTCACTTACAAATGTGTTGACATTTCCCTTTTTAATATTTCATTAATATAACATTTGGCAACTCATAAATTGTACTCCCTTTGCAAATTAGTTAATGTTTTGTATTGATGCAACAGAGTTATCTGTAAAGGATTCATAATTGGTAATAAATGCATAGCTTATTGTGATTGAAGACATTTTTTTGTTATGCATTTGTTCTTTGGGGGAATCTTGTCTGGGCTTTTCTTGTGCTTTTTCAGGTATGACTTAGCTTGGTGCTTTTAGAGCACGGAAGTGACCTGGCCTTGATGGCAGCTCTTACATGGTGGAAAGTGAAGGTTTCAGATAAGTTCAATCCAGCTCATATCCATGTCTGAATATGGGAAAAGATGAGACATGGCTGTCTTAATGGGCCTTATTGCTGCCTCAGTTGATTATTCTTGAGTAGAGAAGCATCTACCTAGCAATGCAACGGCTCAGCACTACTTGTGGTATGTAGAAGTTGCACTGCTGTGCTTTCCCTATGGGTGCAAATCTCTTCTGTTCCAACAGGAAGATTTGGTGGAAACCCTTAATTTTATGTCTGATATAAAGCATACTTTGTGTATGGGTAACATGTGGGTTCTGGTGAGGGTGGGTATAGGGGTGTTGGTTGTTTGCTTTTCGTCTTGCAGAATTGCAAAAGCCCTAATGAAGAATGCCATCTACCTGCGCCGTGACCACAGGAATCGCCCTGTCCTTTGACTTCGTCTCAGCACAGGCAGGACAGTTTGAGCACGTTTGTTACATTCAAGACCATTTCTAGCTTTACCTTTTTTAGAACTCCTCAGCTACCAGCTCTTGTGCAACTGTTCAAGGACACAGGCAGTCTTGTATCGTAGTAGCTTTTCAACTGTAGCATTTGGTTTAATGATTTTGCAGCAGTCGCGCAACTGTGTGACAGCTTTCCCAAATGAAGGTAGCTGAGGAACACTGCGCAACTGTGCAGCTGTAATTTGGACTGAGTGCAGCGCAAATGTGTTGCTTTTGGATTGGTATTTGTTGGGCTTGGGAGGGGAATTATGCACTTTTTCTCTACAGAAATAAGAGTTGAGTCTGGCGCAAGCACGAATGATGTCTTCTAACCTGGAACATGTAGGAAGGTGTTTACCTTTTTCACTATTCATTTAATAAGACCCTGTCATGTTTAAGTTTGATTCAATGGACATCTTTAACTGGATTTCTATTAACCTCCATTAATAACCATAGTCAAGCAATGCTTTTAGCTGCATATACCTCGCCCCCTTTGGCCCAGAGCCCTACAGCTTTGCATCTTTAACTAATTTAAGTTGAGAAACGTCATGTAGGTGTTGTGAGTACTGTGGTTGGAGAATGTTTGTGTGGCAACCTCTTCGTTTCAGATCATTCTCTCGTTTCACCTCCTGCATCTGAATGTATCAGCCGTCGGGAACTGTCAGCAAATGAGTGTGCCCCCTGAATGAAGTACCTACCATCTCTCCCTCTATTCGCTTGAGCTTAGTCAGCCCAGCCCGATGTTCTTCAGTCTCCTCTCCCTCTGCTTTGTTTGTTCCTTTCCTTTCCCCCTTTTGGTTTCTCAGGTGGCTATTTCTCAATCTGAAGTAAAATGGCCTTGAATTGGCACCTGTGATCTGCCCTGTAACGATGTGACGGAACACTGAGAACCCAGTCACTTTCAGATGAAGAGCCACACGCTTGTCTTGCTGCTAATTGAGCATCTCTTCAGTTTCTTGTTTACTAAGTTAAGTCATTTTGGTTCCCTTTTGACTTTGAACACACCATGGCTATGTGTAATTCAACTCTTTGTTTGCATGCACAACAGCTCTACATAACATTAAGATTAAAAAAATACGTAACCTAAATGTTCCATGTAGCTATTGCGTGAAATGGGCACATTCCAGTAGTTTGGGTGGACGCAGGGAGGGTGGGTGCAACACTTCTTCTTTCTTCCTTTCAGATATCTCTTGAGTCAACTTCTGTTCCTACGGCGCCCTGGGACAGCTGCAGAGTCACAGGAAGTCCGTCTGTCTTGGTTTGATCCAGTTCTAGCAAGTTGAGAGCGTCAGTGTGGAAAAACTGGCTGGGCTCGGTTTGTACCGTTTCTGTCAGTCACAGTAAATGACCAAGGATTTCAATTTAAGAGAATATAAGGTTCTGCGTTGGGGGGGAAGGGGGTATAATTGTCTCTTTTCTTATTACAGCTTCAAATTTAAGCGCTTGATCCTCGCACGTTTGACTAACCTCTGAATCCGGACCAATGTCGGTAATCTAGTTTCATGTATCATGGCTGAAACTTCATGTTGTGGAATATTTCTTATGGCATTTAGTGCACCAATGCAGTGTCTTTTTGGGAGGGAGGCGACCTTTTATTTTCCTTTAGTTTCAGGCACGCGACGAAGCTAAAGTCCTCTGGTTCGTGTAGAGCAGCAGGTAGTAAGGGTTTTTCTTTTCCTGGGAGAACAAACCATCTGGTTTTTGTTCTTCCAGGTTTTGCTTTTTGTCCTTAACCAACAAAAAAAGCAAAAGACTCCGGTGGTGGCACTCCTGATATTACTCAGGACGGGGTTCAATTCCCTGCGAGGTCTTTGCTTTTTTCAACCTGCTGCTGAGTAAGGGAACAGTTTTTAACTTCTCAAATACCAGTGGGTCGCTAGCTTTCTCATCCCGACACTACCAGCGGAAATCTAAAGCTCCAAATTCAAAATCCGATAGTTTAATTATTAAACATCCAGCAATATACAAATGTTCCATACTCATCAAAAGCTCTGTTTCTTGGCAATATCACAGCGTTGTCAGATTTCAAAAAGGCTTTACGGCGAAAGCAGCACATTCATTTGTTTGAGGCTAGCACCTCACATATTTTCCAATAGCCATGAATCGATTAGCCATCATGGCACACACAACACATTTCACAGCGAAAACAAATCAATTACTTGTTGAAGAACTTCTGCTGAGGTCATCCTAAGTGTCCAACGAAGACAATCCATGGTTCTTTTGTTAGAAAAAGTAACGTCTTTTATCCATAAATCCTCCATTTGGTTCGCGCGTTATAATCAGAAACAACAGCCTCCACTCCTCTATTGAAACGCGGCGCCAACTCGTTCAAATTATACCTATAAACTTATCCAAAAACAATCAAACAGTTTTAAATGTATCCCTAGGAACACTTTTACATATATTTACTATTATAAATCAGCCGGAATATAAACTGATCAATAACGACGATAAAACAGACGCTCCGTGACTTCTCGTGCGGCGCGCAATGTGACCAGTTTTCATAAAGAGTGGACCTCATGGTTTCCTCGTTTTCTCTGGGATTACTCACCCAAAATGGAGGAAAACACCATCCAGAGTTTGGTGACATCATAAGGAAGCGACCTGCACAGCATTCATATGCCTATATATGGTCATTTTCAATAGGGAGGGGTTCCAAAATGAGCAATGTGTCAAAATGACTTTTTCCAGGACAGAGATTCCTCAGGGTTTTGCCTGCTATATGCGTTCTGATTGACCCAATGGTTAACAGTTTTGAAAAATTCAGTGTTTCCTATCCAATGGTACTAAATATATGCATATCCCATTTTCTGGGCCTAAATGGGAGGCATTTTACTATGGGCACGCCAGGCTCTCCAAAACAGTCACCTCTGCTGCTGGAGCTTGTGAAGTTAAAGGGGGAACCTAGGTACCTTTAATAAATTTTAGTCAGATTGCAATTTAAATTAAAGTATTGAATAAAATCTGTTATAGCAGACAACGTCATAATGTGCGTGCTTCAATGGTAGCCAGGTGCTACCAACAATGACATACTGCTGTCTGAATCATAAGTGACTTTTTTTTTTTTTATACAATGTTTTGACTGATGTAATGTCAATGCTAATATGACATTTGTTAGCTAAACCACTAACAATGTATTTGAGACTAATGTAATTGTTTTCAAATAACATTGGAGATTAAATATATTTGAAATGTCAACAATCTAAGCCAACCTAGTCTGTTTTGCCCTGTAGTTGCGCATGGGTCAGTTATATTGCTGAACAACCAACCTGTTGAGGCTGTTTACAGGGTTAATGGGGTCTGAAAAGCCAGTGAAAGTCATGGGTGTTTTCAAGTCCTGGGAAGGATCAAATCCATAAAGTTTTGGATAAATTGTGGAAATTAAGTTCATAACTAAATGTAATTTAGGCATTTTTGTACAAATAAAAATCAACATCAGCCAGGATCAGAATGCCACTTTAGCTCGTCTGTGTTTGCGTGCATTACCTGCATGTATGCAGGACGTGTAGGCTGTTGCTCAAGGAGAGGAAGACAGTCGGACATTGCAGCAACAGGTAGGCCTAGCCTGTAAGATATGTTAGAGAACAGGCTGACTATTAAGGTTGTACCCTGTAGTTAACTGTTTAGTTATTATTAGCATGTATTAATGTTAGCGTCAATGTCTGAAACTGTTCCATTGACACTCGAATAAGGCCGTATGAAGTTACCATTTTAAATGAATCATTTAAACAATTCTTGAATGAATGGTTCAATTGCGGTGATGTGAATCAAAATTTAAATAATTTTTTGAAAAAATATGAATATACCCTTTTGGATTATGTGGCTTCCAACTTGTTTTGTATATCCAGTTTATTTGGTCATCTTATGTATGGGACTTCAACTACACTGCTCAAAAAAATAAAGGGAACACTTAAACAACACAATGTAACTCCAAGTCAATCACACTTCTGTGAAATCAAACTGTCCACTTAGGAAGCAACACTGATTGACAATAAATTTCACATGCTGTTGTGCAAATGGAATAGACAACAGGTGGAAATTATAGGCAATTAGCAAGACACCCCCAATAAAGGAGTGGTTCTGAAGGTGGTGACAGACCACTTCTCAGTTCCTATGCTTCCTGGCTGATGTTTTGGTCACTTTTGAATGCTGGTGGTGCTTTCACTCTAGTGGTAGCATGAGACGGAGTCTACAACCCACACAAGTGGCTCAGGTAGTGCAGCTCATCCAGGATGGCACATCAATGCGAGCTGTGGCAAGAAGGTTTGCGGTGTCTGTCAGCGTAGTGTCCAGAGCATGGAGGCGCTACCAGGAGACAGGCCAGTACATCAGGAGACGTGGAGGAGGCCGTAGGAGGGCAACAGCCCAGCAGCAGGACCACTACCTCCGCCTTTGTGCAAGGAGGAGCACTGCCAGAGCCCTGCAAAATGACCTCCAGCAGGCCACAAATGTGCATGTGTCTGCTCAAACGGTCAGAAACAGACTCCATGAGGGCCCAACGTCCACAGGTGGGGGTTGTGCTTACAGCCCAACACCGTGCAGGACGTTTGGCATTTGCCAGAGAACACCAAGATTGGCAAATTCGCCACTGGCGCCCTGTGCTCTTCACAGATGAAAGCAGGTTCACACTGAGCACGTGACAGAGTCTGGAGACGCCGTGGAGAACGTTCTGCTGCCTGCAACATCCTCCAGCATGACCGGTTTGGCGGTGGGTCAGTCATGGTGTGGGGTGGCATTTCTTTGGGGGGCCTCCATGTGCTCGCCAGAGGTAGCCTGACTGCCATTAGGTACGAGATGAGATCCTCAGACCCCTTGTGAGACCATATGCTGGTGTGGTTGGCCCTGGGTTCCTCCTAATGCAAGACAATGCTAGACCTCATGTGGCTGGAGTGTGTCAGCAGTTCCTGCAAGAGGAAGGCATTGATGCTAAGGACTGGCCCGCCCGTTCCCCAGACCTGAATCCAATTGAGCACATCTGGGACATCATGTCTCACTCCATCCACCAATGCCACGTTGCACCACAGACTGTCCAGGAGTTGGCGGATGCTTTAGTCCAGGTCTGGGTGGAGATCCCTCAGGAGACCATCCGCCACCTCATCAGGAGCATGCCCAGGCGTTGTAGGGAGGTCATTCAGGCACGTGGAGGCCACACACACTACTGAGCCTCATTTTGACTTGTTTTAAGGACATTACATCAAAGTTGGATCAGGCTGTAGTGTGGTTTTCCACTTTAATTTTGAGTGTGACTCCAAATCCAGACTTCCATGGGTTGATAAATTTGATTTCCATTGATAATTTTTGTGTGATTTTGTTGTCAGCACATTCAACTATGTAAAGAAAAGTGTTTAATAAGATTATTTCATTCATTCAGATCTATGATGTGTTATTTTAGTGTTCCCTTTATTTTTTTGAGCAGTGTATATAGCCTGCAAAGTAAACACTTCTTGGGTAGCTAAGATAAATGACTGAACTAGAAAAGGTACATTTCCTGACTTCGATTTTGCTTCAGCTGCATATTTAAGCAATAAGGCCAAAGGGTGTGTGGTATACGGCCGAAATAACACGGCTAAGGGCTGTTAGGCACTCACCCCCAGGTGCCTTATTGCTGTAATTAGAAGTAAAAATAAATGTTTTGTCATAACTGGTGTACAGTATAAAATACACCGGCTTTCAGGGCTCGAACCACCCAGTTCATAAAAAATATTTATTTATAGCCTACCATAGCCAGTTGATCTTTTGAAATATATTTTTTCAGAAGTCAACTGATTTGGTTGTAATGTTATACATCATGGGTGGTCAACTAGGGCTGTGGCGGTAAATTATATTTTGTCAGCTGGTTAATGTCATGCGAAAGACTATTTTATAAGAGTCTTATAATAATTTAATATATTCATCACAATACATTCTTATTTTATGCAGGTCAAAAGAAACATGAACAGAATGAGTTGGCCTACTGTATGTTATCGGTCTATGCCATAGGCTGTAATTGTATTTATTTAACTAGGGAAGTCAGTTAAGAACAAGTTCTTATTTACAAAAGGTAGGCTTGTTCATTTAACAGACAATATATGCTGATGTCCTGTGCCATTTTATTATGAACAAAAATATACATGCAACAATTTAAAAGATTTTACTGCGTTCGATTTAAAATAACAATCCAGTCAATTGAAATGTTAATTAGGCCCTAATCTATGGATTTCGCATGACTGGGAATACAGATATGCATCTGTTGGTCACGGATACGTTAAAGGTAAGGGCGTGGATCGGAGAATCAGTCTGGGTCTGTTGTGACCACCATTTGCCTCATGCACAGGTCCTTCGCATCGAGTTGATCAGGCTGATTGTGGATTGTTGTCCCACTTCTCTTCAATGGCAGTGCGATGTTGCTTGATATTAGCAGGAACTGGAACACGCTGTCGTACACGTCAATCCAGAGCATCCAAACATGCTCAATTAGTGACATGTCTGAGTATGCAGGCCATGAATAACTGGGACATTTTCAGCTTCCAGGAATTGTGACATGGGGCTGTGCATTATTGTGATGGCGACGGATGAGTGGCATGATAATGGGCCTCGTCTTGGTATCATTGTGCATTCAAATTACCATCGCTGAAATGCAATTGTTGTCCGTAGTTTATGCTTGCCCATACCATAACCCCACCGCCAACATGGGGTACTTTGTTCACAACGTTGGCATCAGCAAACCGCTCGCCCTCATGACACCATACACGGGGTCTGCAATTGAGGCTGTTTGGACAAACAACTTCTCTAAAACGACTTGAGGCGGTTTATGGTAGAGCAATTAACATTCAATTTCCTGGCAACTGCTCTGGTGGACATTTCTGCAGTCAGCATGCTCCCTCAACTTGAGACATTTGTGGCAATGTTGCGAAACCTGTACATTTTAGTGGCCTTTTTATTGTCCTCAGCACAAGGTGCACCTGTGTAACGAGCATTCATTTTTATCATATTGATATGCCACCTGTCAAGTGGATGGATTATCTTGGCAAAGGAGAAATGCTCACTAACACGGATGTAAACTAATTTGTGCACAAAATTGTAGAGTAGCTTTGTGTGTATTGAACATTTCTGGGATCTTATTTCATGTTTTTATTTTTGTTATCTTTATTGTAAGAAGAATATTTTTGAACTTAGTAGATTTTTTCCGTTCCTGAAGAGGTGTGTGCGTATATGAGGTGGCAAGGAGTATGAAAGTGATCATTTGAAACGGGTCCTATTAGGCTACGCTAGAGTTTTTCTTGCAGCTTTAGTTGTGAGTGATAAACCCTAATGTCGTAAATTAAAACATGTATATGGCAGCATTGATTTGAAAGTCTCAATAAAAGCTTCCTTGCGTCAGGCTGTTCTCAAGTGGTCATATTTTCACACGTCAGACTATTCTAAATTGAATCTGGTCTTTACTAAGTACCGTTTTAATTTAGAATGGGCAGGAACAGGGGCAAAAAGACGTCATCTGTAGCTTATGCATTCAAATGGGGAATGGAGGCTGCTTTCTCGCCTTTTTCAAATCTTATTTGTTATATACACGTTATTGCGGGTGTAGTGGATTGCTTGTTTCTAGCTCCAACGGCGCAGTATCGAACAATACACACAACCCAAAAGAATGGAATAAAGGAATGTATACATTTTACGAAGAGCAATGTTGGAGTGACTGATTAGAATACAGTGTATATACATGTGAAATGTAATCATTATTAAAGTGACCTGTGATTTTAAGTATGTATATGGGGCAGCAGCCTCTAAGGTACAGGGTTACTTATTAACGGGGTGGGAAGCCGCCGAGTGATGCCTATTTAAGTCTGATGGCCTTGTTTGGTTTTTCAATTATGCCAGTAGGCTACTCCGGTTATTTCACTCAGCCACTGTTTGAGGAGAATGCAGCCTCTCGCTGCGCGACGGGTGATATTCTGCCAAAGTTCTGTATGCCATGGGCTCTCACACTGTTCCTGCAGCTACCCAGTGCTTAATTTGGGAAATCAAGTGAAATCTGTTGGTGAATATCGACATTGATGTTTTCACAATGAAACTGACAGCCCTTCTGTGTGTGCTTGAGAAGGGAATGAAGAAGAGCGGGTAGGAGATGGAAACTCATTGGTGAGCTGTTCTGTAGCTAACGGTAATGTCAGCCTATTATGAAAATATAAGAAATGCCCTATTGCTAAGCTAATCAAATAGAAACTCCCTATAATTGTAGGATAACTGCACAACCAATGAACCAACGGCTAGGCCTATACTTTCTCTCCCAGACTCCTGGATAGGGAGTTTGGAGCGAAGCATAAGGTAACCAGTCCATCCAGTATCGATGATAATACAGTCCACATTCAAAGGTGATTCATTTTTTTCTGCCGTGCGTATTGTGGTAGGCTATGTATTGTATAATAGCACAATCATTATTTGAAAAAACATATTTAAGCTTGGGCTCATATGTGTGTGTGTGTGTATATATACGAACAGTGCCTTGCAAAAGTATTCATCCCCCTTGGCGTTTTTACTATTTTGTTGCATTACAACCTGTAATTTAATTAGACTTTTATTTGGATTTCATGTAATGGACATACAAAATAGTCCAAATTGGTGAAATGAAAAAAAGTAAATTATATATATACCTGTTCTGAAAGGCACAATTTTTAAAATCAAACTTTGAACATCCCACGGAGCACCATTTTAAATTAATTTTAAAAAATGGAAAGAAAATGTCACCACAACAAACCTGCCAAGAGAGTGCTGCCCACCAAAACTCGCGGACCAGGCAAGGAGGGAATTAATCAGAGAGGCATCAAAGAGACCAAAGATAACCCTGAAGGAGCTGCACAGCTCCACAGCGGAGATTGGAGTATCTGTCCATAGGACCACTAAGCCGTACACTCCACAGAGCTGGGCTTTACGGAAGAGTGACCAGAATAAAGCCATTGCTTAAAGGAAAAAAATAAGCAACCACGTTTGGTGTTCGCCAAAAGGCATGTGGGAGACTCCCCAAACATATGGAAGATGGTACTCTGGTCAGATGAGACTAAAATTGAGCTTTTTGGCCATCAAGGAAAACACTATGTCTGGCGCAAACCCAACACCTCTCATCACCCTGAGATCACCATCCCCAGTGAAGCAGGGTGGTGGCAGCATCATGCTGTGGGGATGTTTTTCGTCGGCAGGGACTGGGAAACTGGTCAGAATGGAAGGAATGATGGATGGTGCTAAACACTTCAGCGAGCAGGCCTTTCTAATCGACCTGGCCCGGGTATCCTGGAAGGATATTGACCTCATCCCGTCAGTAGAGGATGCCTGGTTATTCTTTAAAAGTGCCTTCCTCACCATCTTAAATAAGCATGCCCCATTCAGGAAAAAAGAACCAGGAACAGATATAGCCTTTGGTTCTCTCCAGACCTGACTGCCCTTGACCAGCACAAAAACATCCTGTGGCGTTCTGCATTAGCATCAAACAGCCCCCGTGATATGCAACTTTTCAGGGAAGTTAGGAACCAATATACACTGGCAGTTAGGAAAGTCAAGGCTAGCTTTTTCAAGCAGAAATTTGCCTCCTGTAACACAAACTCAAAAAAGTTTTGGGACACTGTAAAGTCTATGGAGAATAAGAGCAGCACCTCCCAGCTGCCCACTGCACTGAGGATAGGAAACGCTGTCACCAACGATAAACCCACAATAATTGAGAATTTCAATAAGCATTTTTCTACGGCTGGCCATGCTTTCCACCTGGCTACCCCTACCCCGGTCAACAGCCCTGCACCCCCTTCAGTAACTCGCCAAAGCCTCCCCCATTTCTCCTTCTCCCAAATCCAGTTAGCTAATGTTCTGAAGAGCTGCAAAACCTGGACACCTACAAATCAGCCGGGCTAGACAATCTTGACCCTTTCTTTTAAAAAATTTCTGCCAAAATTGTAGCAACCCCTATTACTAGCCCGTTCAACCTCTCTTTCGTGTCGTCTGAGATCCCCAAAGACTGGAAAGCAGCTGCGGTCATCCCCCTCTTCAAAGGGGGAGACACTCTTGACCCAAACTGCTACAGACCTATATCTATCCTACCCTGCCTTTCTAAGGTCTTTGAAAGCCAAGTTAACAAACAAATTACTGACCATTTCGAATCCCACCGTACCTTCTCTGCTATGCAATCTGGTTTCAGGGCTGGTCATGGGTGCACCTCAGCCACGCTCAAGGTCCTAAATGACATCATAACCGCCATCGATAAGAGACATTACTGTGCAGCCATTTTCATTGATCTGGCCAAGGCTTTCGACTCTGTCAATCACCACATCCTTATCGGCAGACTCAACAGCCTTGGTTTCTCAAATGATTGCCTCGCGTGGTTCACCAACTACTTCTCCGATAGAGTTCAGTGTGTCAAATCAGAGGGCCTGTTGTCCGGGCCTCTGGCAGTCTCTATGGGGGTGCCACAGGGTTCAATTCTTGGGAAAACTCTCTTCTCTGTATACATCAATGATGTTGCTCTTGCTGCAGGTAAGTCTCTAATCCACCTCTATGCAGACGACACCATTCTGTATACTTCTGGTCCCTCTTTGGACACTGTGTTAACTACCCTCCAGACAAGCTTCAATGCCATACAACTCTCCTTCCATGGCCTACAACTGCTCTTAAACGCAAGTAAAACTAAATGCATGCTCTTCAACCGATCGCTGCCTGCACCTGTCCCCCCGTCCAGCATCACTACTCTGGACGGTTCTGTGTTAGATTATGTGGACAACTACAAATATCTAGGTGTCTGTAAACTCTCCTTCCAGACTCACATCAAACATCTCCAATCTAAAATTAAATCTAGAATTGGCTTCCTATTTCGCAACCAAGCATCCTTCATTCATGCTGCCAAACATACCCATAAAACTGACCATCCTACCGATCCTAGACTTCGGTGATGTCATTTACAAAATAGCCTCCAATACTCTACTCAACAAATTGGATGCAGTCTATCACAGTGCCATCCGTTTTGTTACCAAAGCCCCATATACCACCCACCACTGCGACCTGTACGCTCTCGTTGGTTGGCCCTCGCTTTACACTCCTCGCCATGCCCACTGGCTCCAGGTCATCTACAAGTCCCTGCTAGGTAAAGTCCCACCTTATCTCAGCTCGCTGGTCACCATAGCAGCACCAACCCGTAGCACGCGCTCTAGCAGGTACATCTCACTGGTCACCCCAAAAGCCAATTCCTCCTTTGGCCGACTCTCCTTCCAGTTCTCTGCTGCAAATGACTGGAACGAACTACAAAAATCTCTGAAACTGGAGACACTTATCTCCCTCACCAGCTTTAAGCACCAGCTGTCAGAGCAGTTCACAGACCCCTGCACCTGTTTATAGCCCATCTGTAAATAGCCCAACCAACTACCTCATCCCCTACCGTATTTATTTATTTATTTTGTTCCTTTGCACCCCAGTTTTTTCTACATTGCACATTAATCTACTGCACATCTACCATTCCAGTGTTTAAATGCTATATTGTAATTATTTTGCCACCATGGCCTATTTATTGCCTTACCTTCCTTATCCTACCTCATTTGCACTCTTTGTATATAGATTTGTTTTTTTCTACTGTATTATTGACTATATTTGTTTTACTCCATGTGTAACTCTGTTGTATGTGTCGAACTGCTTTGCTTTGTCTTGGCCAGGTCGCAGTTGTAAATGAGAACTTGTTCTCAACTCGCCTACCTGGTTAAATAAAGGTGAAATAAAAAAATTAAATACAGGGAAATTCTTGAGGGAAACCGCTTCCAGTGATTTGAGACTGGGATGGAGGTTTACCTTCCGGCAGGAAAATGACCCAAAGCATACTGCTAAAGCAACACTCAAGTGGTTTAAGGGGAAGCATTTAAATATCTTGGAATGGCCTAGTCAAAGCCCTGACCTCAATCCAATTGAAAATCTGTGGTATGACTTAAAGATTGCTGTACACCAGCGGAACCCATCCAACTTGAAGGAGCTGGAGCTGTTTTGCCTTGAAGAATGGGCAAAAATCCCAGTGGCTAGATGTGCCAATCTTATAGAGACATACCCCAAGAGACTTGCAGCTGTAATTGCTGCAAAAAGTGTCTCTACAAAGTATTGACTTTGAGGGGTTGAGTAGTTATGCACGCTCAAGTTTTCAGTTTTATTGTCATTTCTTTGCATCTTCAAGTGGTAGGCATGGTGTGTAAATACAAACCCCCCAAAAATCAATTTTAATTCCAGGTTGAAAGGCAACAAAATAGGAAACATGCCAAGAGGAGTGAATACTTTCGCAAGCCACTGAAGGCCTGTGCGTATGCATAAGATCTAATAGGCATATGGGTGTTTTGAATTAATAACCTTAGAAAACGCTGTCCATTTCGTTTAGGCTTTGAAACAACAGCCGCAATGACAATGTTTTCCACTTGTTTTCAACCTGTTGAACTTTCTTCAAATTGATCAATCACAGTGAGGTGAGTTTTAAAAGTATGATACTGTTTTGATAAGTGTTTGTGATTTTCAATTGCTTTGATGTTAGTGGTTAGAAGGCCAATAGAGCCCTGAGTAGCAGGCCATTAGCGAGTTGGATACTACCAATGCATGTCCTGAGTGCATAAGGAGATTACTGTGACTCAGTGGTCACGATGAATTTGACTATGGTCATGACTCATGACTGCCGGTGTGGCGGTAGTACGGTCACCGCAACAGCCCTATGGTCAAACATCCTCCAGGAGAGCTAATGGTTGGGCAGGCTTTTATACCAGTTCCTCTCTAACAAACCATATTGGAGAAATTAGCTGCTCAACCGGACCTTGATAAACTGTCTCTGTTTGAGCAGGGCTTGATCAGAAGGGCTTGCACACCCAGTAGCTCTCCAGACTGAGGGTTGACCATGTGTTTTAATACAGTTGTCTAACAGGTATTCTATTTTGTGGGTGGTTAAGTGCCTTGCATAACAACAGGAGATGGTACATGGGATCAGAGAGCAGCCTCCCACTGTCAATAACACATTACTCCTACTTTTTTTTGTACGTACATAGCGACATACAATGTGGGTAAAAGTCATGAATTTCCATCTGTCAAAATGTGTAAGAACCCTGTTTAGTATGCGCCCCTCATGACCAAGTTTAATATCAATCAGCTTTATTCAACCTTGTGTTCCTGGTGTATGCCATACTATCATTACAATTAAAACTTGACCTTTCAATTTCACTGGCTTTATTTGGGTTAAACATGTCTAAATGTGCTTTTTTTAAATGCAAAAAATAAACTAATTTTAGTGGCCAGATTTTTTTATGAATCATGAAATCTTTATTTTATTAGTGAGTACAGTAAGCCTATATGGCCAAGGAATTCAGGGGAAGGGGGTGGGGGTCCCTATAAGGCCTGTTATTGATCAGCACAGTACCATAGGCAATGGTGCATGTCAGGAGTACAACCGCACAGAACATTCAGCGCGTCTCACATACTGCTTCTCTAATTTCTGACTAAATATACAAACAGGTCCCGACCGTGTGGCTCAGTTGGTAGAACGCCAGGTTTGTGGGTTCAATTTACACCGGGGACCAGTACGAAATAAAAGTGTGCACTCACTCTGGATAAGAGCGTCTGTTAACTTACTAAAATGTAAACCGACAGGGCAATAGGTTCCATGACCAATTAGAAGAGCGTGAACGCGCACGCACTCAATTCTTCATTGCTTTGCTCGTTGAGATTTCTGATCACGTTCGGCTGCGTTTCATTAGTAATGTCTGCAGTTTTCGGTTTGGCTATTTGTTTCAAGTGTATTAGTCTATAAATAAATCTCTTTGCCAAAATTCGTCATCTCCCCCATGTCTTATTCGACTAGTAGTTGTTCTGAAATGTTTATTGCTTGCCTACATTTTACTCCCTCCTCTATGTTTGATATAACACACATACATTAATTATTAATGTCGGTTGCCTAAGGCTATTTTCTTGCCTGCAAGGCCTGGCGTTCAGAATTTATATATTTTTTTATTTCACCTTTATTTAACCAGGTAAACTAGTTGAGAACAGGTTCTCATTTACAACTGCGACCTGACCAAGATAAAGCAAAGCAGTGCGACACAAACAACAACACAGAGTTACACATGGAATAAACAAGCGTACATTCAATAACAATAGAAAAAAAGAAAGTCTATATACAGTGTGTGCAAAAGGCGTGAGGAGGAGGCAATAAATAGACCATAGTAGCGAAGTAATTACAATTTAGCAGATTAACACTGGAGTGATAAAAGAGCAGATGATGATGTGCAAGTAGAGATACTGGTGTGCAAAATAGCAGAAAGTAAATAAAAACAGTATGGGGATGAGGTAGGTAGATTGGGTGGGTTATTTACAGATGGACTATGTACAGCTGCAACGATCGATTAGATGCTCAGATAGCTGATGTTTAAAGTTAGTGAGGGGAATATAAGTCTCCAGCCTCATCTATTTTTGCAATTCGTTCCAGTCACTGGCAGCAGAGAACTGGAAGGAAAGGCGGGCCAAAGGAGGTGTTGGCTTTGGGGATGACCAGTGAGATATACCTGCTGGAGCACGTGCTGCGGGTGGGTGTTGTTATCGTGACCACTGAGCTGAGATAAGGCGGAGCTTAACCTAGCAAAGATTTATAGATGAGAATAATTTTGGTAGCTCATGTTGACCAGTAGTGTGTGCCACAGAAAGCTAAATTAGAGTATAAAGAAACATAAGCATTTATTTAGCATTTACAATAAATAAATAACAAATATTGGAAAGCTGCAACAGCTCGACTGAACTTTTAGTCCACTTTTTATGGAAAGTTTTCCAGGTGAAACCATCGCCTGAAACTCAAGCCTAACCTAGTCCTGACAGGCAGCGCAGACATAATCCTCCAATGATGGGATGGTTTTCATACAGGACTGGTGGAACCATCAAATCAAATTTATTTATAAAGCCCCCCTTACATCAGCTGATGTCACAGAGTGCTGTACAGAAACCCAGCCTAAAACCCCAAACAGCAAGCAATGCAGGTGTAAAAGCACGGTGGCTAGGAAAAACTCCATAGAAAGGCCAAAACCTAGGAAGAAACCTAGAGAGGAACCAGGCTGTGAGGGGTGGCCAGTCCTCTTCTGGCTGTGCCGGGTGCAGATTATAACAGATTATAAGATTTTAAAATGTTCATAAAACAGGCAGAACAGTTGAAACTGGAGAAGCAGCACGGCCAGGTGGACTCGGGACATCAAGGAGTCATCAGGCCAGGTAGGCCTTGAGGAATGGTCCTAATGCTCAGGTCCTCCGAGAGAGAGAGAGAGAGAGAGAGAGAGAAGAAAAAAGAAAGAAAGAGATAATTAGAGAGAGCATACTTAAATTCGCACAGGACACCAGATAAGAGAAGAAATACTCCAGATATAACAGACGGACCCTAGCCCCGACACAAACTACTGCAGCATAAATACTGGGGGCTGAGACAGGAGGGGTCGGAGACACTGTGGCCCCGTCCGCGAAACCCGGACAGGGCCAAACAGGCAGGATATAACCCCACCCACTCTGCCGAAGCACAGCCCCCACACCACTAGAGGGATATCTTCAACCACCAATTTACCATCCTGAGACAAGGCCGAGTATAGCCCACAAGATCTCCGCCACGGCACCAGAAGCCAGTGACTCAGCCCCTGTAATAGGGTTAGAGGCAGAGAATCCCAGTGGAGGGAACCGGCCAGGCAAAGACAGCAAGGGTGGTTCGTTGCTCCAGTGCCTTTCCGTTCACCTTCACACTCCTGGGCCAGACTACACTCAGTCATAGGACCTACTGAAGAGATGAGTCTTCAATAAAGACTTAAAGGTTGAGACCGAGTCTGCGTCTCTCACATGGATAGGCAGACTATTCCATAAAAATTGAGCTCTATAGGAAAAAGCCCTGCCTCCAGCTGTTTGCTTAGAAGTTCTAGGGACAGTAAGGAGGCCTGCGTCTTGTGACCGTAGCGTATGTGTAGGTATGTACGGCAGGACCAAATCAGAAAGATAGGTAGGAGCAAGCCCATGTAATGCTTTGTAGGTTAGCAGTAAAACCTTGAAATCAGCCCTTGCCTTAACAGGAAGCCAGTGTAGAGAGGCTAGTACTGGAGTAATATGATCAAATTTTGGGGTTCTAGTCAAGATTCTAGCAGCCGTGTTTAGCACTAACTGAAGTTTATTTAGTGCTTTATCCGGATAGCCGGAAAATAAAGCATTGCAGTAGTCTAACCTAGAAGTTACAAACGCATGGATTAACCTTTCTGCATCATTTTTGGACAGAAAGTTTCTGATTTTTTACATTGTTACGTAAATGGAAAAAAGCTGTCCTTGAAACAGTCTTGATATGTTCGTCAAAAGAGAGATCAGGGTCCAGAGTAACGCCGAGGTCCTTCACAGTTTTATTTGAGACGACTGTACAACCATCAAGATTAATTGTCAGATTCAACAGAAGATCTCTTTGTTTCTTGGGACCTAGAACTAGCATCTCTGTTTTGTCAGAGTTTAAAAGTAGAAAATGTTCCGCCATCCACTTCCTTATGTCTGAAACACAGGCTTCCAGGGAGGGCAATTTTGGGGCTTCACCATGTTTCATCGAAATGTACAGCTGTGTGTCATCCGCATAGCAGTGAAAGTTAACATTATGTTTCCGAATGACATCACCAAGTGGTAAAATATATAGTGAAAACAATAGTGGTCCCAAAACAGAGCCTTGAGGAACACCGAAATTTACAGTTGCTTTGTCAGAGGACAAACCATCCACAGAGACAAACTGATATCTTTCCGACAGATAAGATCTAAACCAGGCCAGAACTTGTCCATGTAGACCAATTTGGGTTTCCAATCTCTCCAAAAGAATGTGGTGATCGATGGTATCAAAACCAGCACTAAGGTCTAGGAGCACGAGTACAGTTGCAGAGCCTCGGTCTGACGCCATTAAAAGGTAATTTACCACCTTCACAAGTGCAGTCTCAGTGCTATGATGGGGTCTAAAACCAGACTGAAGCGTTTCGTATACATTGTTTGTCTTCAAGAAGGCAGTGAGTTGCTGCGCAACAGCTTTTTCTAAAATGTTTGAGAGGAATGGAAGATTCGATATAGGCCGATAGTTTTTTATATTTTCTGGGTCAAGGTTTGGCTTTTTTAAGAGAGGCTTTATTACTGCCACTTTTAGTGAGTTTGGTACACATCCGGGAGATAGAGAGCTGTTTATTATGTTCAACATAGGAGGGCCAAGCACAGGAAGCAGCTCTTTCAGTAGTTTAGTTGGAATAGGGTCCAGTATGCAGCTTGAAGGTTTAGAGGCCATGATTATTTTCTAAAAAACTTGAGTGTCTCTCTTGATTTTATGTCCTGGCAAAGTTGTGTGGACTCAGGACAACTGAGCTTTGGAGGAATACGCAGATTTAAAGAGGAGTCCGTAATTTGCTTTCTAATGATCATGATCTTTTCCTCAAAGAAGTTCATGAATGAATCACTGCTAAAGTGAAAGCCATCCTCTCTTGGGGAATGCTGCTTTTTAGTTAGCTTTGTGACAGTATCAAAAATAAACTTTGGATTATTCTTATTTTCCTCAATTAACTTGGAAAAATAGGATGATCGAGCAGCAGTGAGGGCTCTTCGATACTGCACGGTACTGTCTTTCCAAGCTAGTCGGAAGACTTACAGTTTGGTGTGCCGCCATTTCCGTTCCAATTTTCTGGAAGCTTGCTTCAGAGCTCGGGTATTTTCTGTATACCAGGGAGCTAGTTTTTTATGGCAAATGTTTTTTGTTTTTAGGGTGCAACTGCATCTAGGGTATTGCAAGGTTACATTGAGTTCCTCAGTTAGGTGGTTAACTGATTTTTGTACTCTGACGTCCTTGGGTAGGTGGAAGGATTCTGGAAGGGCATCTAGGAATCTTTGGGATGTCTGAGAATTTATAGCACGACTTTTGATGATCCTTGGTTGGGGTCTGAGCAGATTATCTGTTGCGATTTCAAACGTAATAAAATGGTGGTCCGATAGTCCAGGATTATGAGGAAAAACATTAAGATCCACAACATTTATTCCACGGGACAAAACTAGGTCCAGAGTATGACTGTGGCAGTGAGTAGGTCTGGAGACATGTTGGACAAAACCGACAGAGTCGATGATGGTTCCAAAAGCCTTTTGGAGTGGGTCTGTGGACTTTTCCATGTGAATATTAAAGTCACCAAAAATTAGAATATTGTCTGCCATGACTACAAGGTCCGATAGGAATTCAGGGAACTCAGTGAGGAACGTTGTATATGGCCCAGGAGGCCTGTAAACAGTAGCTATAAAAAGTGATTGAGTAGGCTGCATAGATTTCACGACTAGAAGCTCAAAAGACTAAAACGTCGTTTTTGTAAATAGAAATTTGCTATTGTAAATGTTAGCAACACCTCCGCCTTTGCGGGATGCGTGGGGATATGGTCACTAGTGTAACCAGGAGGTGAGGCCTCATTTAACACAATACATTCATCAGGCTTAAGCCATGTTTCAGTCAGGCCAATCACATCAAGATTATGATCAGTGATTAGTTCATTGACTAGAACTGCCTTGGAAGTGAGGGATCTAACATTGAGTAGCCCCATTTTGAGATGTGAGGTATCACAATCTCTTTCAATAATGGCAGCAATGGAGGAGGTCTTTATTCTAGTGAGATTGCTAAGGCGAACTCCACCATGTTTAGTTTTGCCCAACCTAGGTCGAGGCACAGACACAGTCTCAATAGAGATAGCTGAGCTGACTACACTAACTGTGCTAGTGGCAGACTCCACTAAGCTGGCAGGCTGGCTAACAGCCTGCTGCCTGGCCTGCACCCTATCTCATTGTGAAGCTAGAGGTGTTAGAGCCCTGTCTATGTTCGTAGATAAGATGAGAGCACCCCTCCAGCTAGGATGGAGTCCGTCACTCCTCAACAGGCCAGGCTTAGTCCTGTTTGTGGGTGAGTCCCAGAAAGAGGGCCAATTATCTACAAATTCTATCTTTTGTGTGGGGCAGAAAACAGTTTTCAACCAGCGATTGAGTTGTGAGACTCTGCTGTAGAGCTCCCCTAACTGGGAGGGGGCCAGAGACAATTACTCGATGCCGACACATCTTTCTAGCTGATTTACACACTGAAGCTATGTTGCGCTTGGTGACCTCTGACTGTTTCATCCTAGCATCGTTGGTGCCGACGTGGATAACAATATCTCTATACTCTCTACACTCGCCAGATTTAGCCTTAGCCAGCACCATCTTCAGATTAGTCTTAACGTCGGTAGCCCTGCCCCCCTGGTAAACAGTGTATGATCGCTGGATGATTCGTTTTAAGTCTAATACTGCGAGTAATGGAGTCGCCAATGACTAGAGTTTTCAATTTGTCAGTGCTAATGGTGGGAGGCCTCGGCATCTCAGACCCCGTAACGGGAGGAGTAGAGACCAGAGAAGGCTCGGCCTCTGACTCCGACCCGCTGCTTAATGGGGAAAACCGGTTGAAAGTTTCTGTCGGCTGAATGAGCGACACCGGTTGAGCATTGCTACAGCATTTCCTTCCAGAAGCCGTGAGAAAATTGTCCGGCTGCGGGGACTGTGCGAGGGGATTTCTACGACTATCTGTACTTACTAGTGGCACAGACGCTGTTTCATCCTTTCCTACACTTACATTTCCCTTGCCTAACGATTGCGTCTGAAGCTGGGCTTGTAGCACAGCTATCCTCGCCTTAAGCCGACCGTTCTCCTGTATATTAGGAGTACAGCGACTGCAATTAGAAGGCATCATGTTAATGTTACTACTTAGCTTCGGTTGGTGGAGGTCCTGACGAAACACGTCCAGATAAAGCGTCCGGAGTGAAAAAGTTGAATGAAAAAATAAAAAAAAAATATAAACGGTAATTACAAAGTAAAAACCGTAAAGCTGGCAGGTAGCAAAGTTAGGTTAGCAGCAAAACGCACAGCAGCACGTAAACAAGTCTACTAGTTGTGACCGGAAAGTCTACTAGTCTACAAGTCTACTAGTTGTGACCGCTGTCCACAACCAATCTGAAATGAATTATGAAAATTTTTAATATATTTAAAACAAATACATTTTCTTGATTATCAGACAAAGCAGATGATACTACCTCAATAAATATTACTGCTTATACAAATTCGTACTCCTAAAATTGTTCCTTTAGAAGTGAACAAGCAATTACCCAGTTAGTGTCTTCCTCATTATTGTCCACCTCCCCACAGAAGTGACACAGATGGCTCAGGTCATCTAGCAAAACATAATGTCAAGTAGTCTATAGATCTTTACATGTATTTTTCTGAGCAAACAGGGAACAAGGGAATAGTATAGGTTTCTTGTAACAGAATTATTTAAATACATAACCTTGAAAGATCCATATAAATACATTTTTATCTACAATGATATTAATGATGTTAACATCTTTGTCCGAATTTGAAAAGACAATCGACTCCTTCAGAACACATTCAGCAAACTGGGGGAAAAAATTGATGGGCATTTCAGTTTTCCCCAACAAAATTATGTTACACTTAAGATTCTAATTCGCAAGTATACAACGACACAGCTATAATGTAATTTGACCGTTCTGTTTTGCCTTTTAGTCTGTATACTTTCAGTAGGTTAATTGTACATTACTTATGCTCTCATACTTTCTTTCAAGGCAAAGACCCCACAATAAGTAACATCTTGTTTGCATGGGTGAGGAAGGGTACCACACGTCTGGGTACCACACGTCTCCATCTGGAGATATTACACCCCTTCTCTCTCAGAAATGATCTGAACATATATGTTAATAAAAGTACAGCATTTTGAAATACTTTATTTATTACAATATAGAGATTAATAACAGAGGGGAATCTGAGAATGCAGGGATTGCAGCAGGGTGTCCGTTGAAGTAGTCAAATCTGGAGCTGACAGGGACTGGAATGTAAATGACGTGATCATCTCGGATTATCTAACATCTGAGAATGGGCAGGCCTTCCCTCGGGATGAAGAGCATCTCCGTGTTGCTGATTATGTGCTGTCATCCAGATGGAAATGTCACCTGCATATCTGATGAAGGAAAAGAGAGTGTCCTGTGAATATATTAATGTATATGTACTGTACATGTGTGTATGTGTATATATATCTTGGTATATATCTTTTTTTATTTTAATTTAAATTATTCTTATCATTATTGTGTTTTGTGGTTAAGGGGTGGGGGAGGCTGATGGGGATGGTGGAGGTGTACTATTGACGGCGAAGGGACCTATTGGGGAGGGGATTCTTCATGGAGGCACATTCAGTCACAGTTTTGTTTATTATATTATTATACATTTATACTTTTTTTTCACAATTATTATAACAGATTATGGACATGCACTCATGTTGACTTATATATTTGAACTTTCTTTTTCGCATAGAGTACACGTTTTTATTTATTATCGTTATAATTGTAATGAAACAGACAGAGAGCAGGCCTATAACCCTCGACCTTCTAGTCCGAAGTCCAGCGCGCTATCGACTGTGCCCCAAAAGCATGCTCGAGCGGCAGTCGATATCCGCGCTTATAAACCCAGGGTCGTTACATTATTATTACTACTGTACCTCCAAGCGCATACTTCACCATTTTTGACACCTCAAACGGGTTTCCCACATTTTATTTGTTTTTTTATTTAACCTTTATTTAACTAGGCAAGTCAGTTAGGAACAAATTCTTATTTACAACGACACCCTACCCCGGATGACGCTGGGACCAGTGTGCACTGCCCAGTGGGCCTGAAAAGAACCCGCACAACAGAAGTGTTGTGTTTTGAATTTCGGAGTAGAACACCGTTCAAATGGATAATCTTGGTGACCAGCGTATGACACACTGGGTGAATGGAGAAAAATAAGAAAGTCTGTCGGTCCTGTTGTTTTTTGATAATGAGCAAATACCTACACATGTGAAGGTTGGTTATGTAACATACGCCGTAAGAGCTTTCGTCCCCAAACCACAGCAGTGTAAGAATTGTGTGTGCAGACGAACAGAGTATACTAGAGACAGGTGTGTAGGAGGACGTTGGCGTCGCAATTGTAGTGGGAATCATGATCCTGATTTCATGGAGTTCCCTGTACGGGTAAATTGAGGTGACAAAAGTTGGAGCGGTCAATCGAATCCCCAATGCGGGGGCGATTAAAATAATTGGGAAAACAAGTTAATTTTAATAAGGCTAATTTAAGAACAAGGCTCCCGAAATTTTACCAGCATATCGAATGTGCCACCCGGGCTGGTAAAATCCTGGACCCACTATTATTCCAACTTCCGTGATGCATACAAGGCTATTCTCCGCCCTCCTTTCGGCAAGTCTGACCATGACTCCATTTTGTTGCTCCCAGCCTACAAACAGAAACTAAAACAGGAAACGCCCGTTCTCAGGTCTGTTCAACGCTGGTCCGACCAATCTGATTCCATGCTGCAAGATTGCTTCGAGCACGTGGACTGGGATATGTTCGGATAGCATCTGACAACAACATTGATGTATCGCTGATTCGGTGGCGAGTTTATTAGCAAATGCATTGGTGATGTTGTACCCATAGCAAATATCAAAACCTTCCCCAACCAGAAACCATGGATTGATGGCAGCATTAAGCGCCAAAACTGAAAGCGCGAACCACTGCTTTTAACCAGGTAAAGGCTACGGAAACATGACTGAATACAAACAGTGCAGCTACTCCCTCCGCAAAGGCAATCAAACAAGCTAGCGTCAATATAGAACAAAGTAAGTCACAATTCAATGGCTCCAGACACAAGAGGAATGTGGCAGGGTCTACAGTCAATCACGGACTACAAAAAGAAAACCAGCCCGTCGCGAGACCATGGCGTCCTGCTCCCAGACAAACTAAACAACTTCTTTGCTCGCTTTGAGACAATACAGTGCCACCGACACGGCCCGCTACCAAAACCTGCGGGCTCACCTTCCACCGCAACCAATGTGAGAAAAACATTTAAATGTGTTAACCCTCGCATGGCTGCCGGCCCAGATGGCATCCTGGCCGTGTCCTCAGAGCATCGCCAGACCAGCTGGCTGGTGTGTTCTGGACATATTCAATCAGTCCCTATCCCAGTCTGCTGTTCCCACATGCTTCAAGAGGGCCACCATTGTTCCTGTTCCCAAGAAAGCTAAGGTGACTGAGCTAAATGACTGCTCTTGCCCATGCACTCACTTCCGTCATCATGAAGTGCTTTGAGAGATTAGTCAAGGATCATATCACCTCCATCCTGCCAGACACCCTGGACCCACTCCAATTTGCTTACCGTCCCAATAGGTCCACAGGCAGCTGTCGCAATCACACTGCATACTGCCCTAACCCATCTGGACAAGAGGAATACTTATGTAAGAATGCTGTTCATCGACTACAGCTCAGCATTTAACACCATAGTTCCCTCCAAGCTCGTCATTAAGGCTTTCGAGACCCTGGGTCTCGACAGCCCTGTGCAACTGGGTCCTGGACTTCCTGGCGGGCCGGTCCCAGGTGGTGAGGGTAGAAACTGCTATCTCCACCCGCTGATCCTCAACACTGGGGCCCCACAAGGAGTGCGTTCTCAGCCCTCTCCTGTACTCCTGTTTACCCATGACTGCGTGGCCAAGCACGCATCAACTCAATCATCAAGTTTGCTGGCGACACTACAGTGGTAGGCTTGATTACCAACAACGGCACGAGCGGCCTACAGAGAGAGGAGGTGAGGGCCCTCGGTGTGGTGTCAGGAAAATAACCTCTCACTCAATGTCCAACAAAACAAAGGAGATGATCGTGGACTTCAGGAAACAGGAGAGGGGCACCCCTATCACATCGAGGGACAGTAGTGGAGAAGGTGGAAAGTTTTAAGTTCCTCGGCGTACACATCACGGACAAACTGAATTGGTCCACCCACACAGACAGCGTGGTAAAGAAAGCGCAACAGCGCCTCTTCAACCTCAGGAGGCTGAAGAAATTTGGCTTGTCACCAAAATCACTCACAAACTTTTACAGATGCACTGGCTCGAGAGCATCCTGTCGGGCTGTATCACCGCCTGGTGCGGCAACTGCTCCGCCCACAACCGTAAGGCTCTCCAGAGGAGTAGTGAGGACTGCACAGCATCACCGGGGTTAAACTACCTGCCCTCCAGGACACCTACACCACCCGATGTCACAGAAAGGCCAAAAAGATCATCAAGGACAACAACCACCCGAGCCACTGCCTGTTCACCCGCTATCATCCAGAAAGCGAGAGTCAGTACAGGAATGCATCAAAGCTGGGACCGAGAGACTGAAAAGCAGCTTCTACCTCAAGGCCATCAGACTGTTAAACAGCCATCACTAACATTGAGTGGCTGCTGCCAACATACTGACTTAAATCTCTAGCCACTTTATACATAGGAATTGGATGTAACAAATGTATCACTAGCCACTTTAAACAATTTTGTATATAATGTTTACGTATCCGACATACTCATATCAAATGTATACACTGTACTCTAAACCATCTACTGTATCTTGCCTATGCCGTTCGGTCATCGACCCAAATCTCTAGCCACTTTAATAATTAGAATTGGATGAAATAATGTATCACTAGCCACTTTAAACAATGCCATTTTATATAATGTTTACATATCCTACATTACTCATCTCATATATATGTGTATATACTGTACTCCATACCATCTACTGCATCTTGCCTATGCCCGGTCAGCCATCGCTCATCCATATATTTATATGTACATACTCGTATTCATTCCTTTACTCTTGTGTGTATAAGGTAGTTGTTGTAATTTGTTAGATTACTTGTTAGATACTACTGCATGGTCGGAACTAGAAGCACAAACATTTCGCTTTACACTCGCATTAACATCTGCTAACCATGTGTATGTGACAAATAAAATTTGATTTGATTTGATTTGAAGTAATGTTAGTGAAGAGATGGTAGTGGATACACCACAGCCTGTAGTAAATGTTAGCTGCCAAACAAAAGATACCCTGTGTATTAAAAAAATCGAAGAAACTAGACATTATTGTGGCTGCAGCAGAAAGGCTTCTGGGACTGAGGGATTTTACATCGAAATACTTGCAAGGGGTACTGACGCCGGAAGACACGCCATCCCAGGTTTCTCTTGAGACTGTAGCGATCAGATCTGTTTTATTTTTAACCGACATTTTTGATTTATAAAAAACAAAACAAAAAATATTTTTTTGGGGGGGGGGTAATAGCCTAGTAGTTGGCGGGATGCACATTAAATTGTGTGATCGACAAAATACCAAAGAAGAAGTCAACATTTGAATCACTCACTGCCTAGCCTCGCCAGTCTGGCACTCTGCTTCCCCCCAAGTAGTGGAATCAACGTCAGTCAGGGAAGGATCTGATCTATCCGGAGTAGCTAGCTTGCTAGCAGGCTGCGGTTCGCCAGAGCTACGTAGTTGTTTGCTTGATGTAGGAGCGATGTGGTCCTTTTTCGCTCGGGATCCAGTCAAAGACTTTAATTATGAAATTTTACCGGACACTCAAGAAACGTCCGGAATATGGACACTGCATCGGGGCAAGCGGAAGGTAAATACAATAGTGGGGGCAGAAATATATTAGACAGATGTCTTGTTAGCTTGCTAGCTAGCTGATACAAGGCAAGGCCTCGCTAGCTAGCTATGACAGAGTTCAAGGCAGGACACCATTCTTATTTATGGGATGAAATGGAATATTAAATTGCCATACATGATTATCACGATGTATGTCTAATATATAGATGGCATTGTCCGGATATTTGTCGCCTAGTTAAAACAGCACGGTTAGCGAACGTTACTTGTAGGCTAGCATAGTTAACGTTAGCTATGTTTTGTTTATGCAGGGACACGTATTATCGCCACGTCAATCTCTGCTACAGTTATTAGCTAGCTAACGTTAGCTATCTAGCCACTGGTGTCACCTATAACGAGCTAGAAACGTCAGCTAGTTAACGTTACATGCTCATGCAAAATGTATTTCGACAAACTTTCATGGCAAATAAGGATGTCGTTCGCACACTGTCATTCTTGTTTTGACTGGTAGCTAGTTAGCTAACTGCTAACGTTATCCGGCTAATTTCAGTTTAGCATTGTTTGTTCCTTTTACTTATTGTTCAGTGCCATGCAGATGCAATGGTGGAACCTTTGACGTACTTGTGTAGGTGTCGTGCTGTGTTTCACCTTAAATAGGTAGCTAGTTGACTGAGACAAATTGTATGGTGACATGACAACAACCCTTATTGCAAGGAACAGGATCGAACACCACTCCTGTGATTGAGGTCTGGCTTCACCAGGGAGACTCCCCTAAATCACAAGAACATCCCCGCCAAACCTCAATAACATCTCTTCTCATACTAATGATGGATCATGACATTGTCACATTTTCACATCTTCTTAGACGGGTGGGGAACCACTATCGGTGTTTGTGTACGAGGTGTCAACCGGGACAGAGGAACAGACCCAGCTAGCCAAGGCAGCGTTCAAACGCATGAAGACCCTCCGACATCCCAACATCCTGGCCTATGTAGATGGATTGGAGGTGTGTGTCTGTGTGTATTTCACACCAAATGCAAATAACATAAAAATTTAGTTGATATTTAAAATACAGTATTGTACAACAATCATTCTTTCACCATGTTCTCAGTCTTCTATATTTGTTTTTCTTGTAATTTGTTTTTCATGCAGAGTGTGGTGAGTATCAAGGACTAAATCAGTTAGTTCCCCTGTCTCTCTTCTAGAGAGAAACAGTAGCTAGTGTGCTAGTCGTTAGTGTACTTTAAAAGACTAATGCACATTTTAACAATGTCATCGTGAATGCATTAATGTTGTCTCCTTCTGGTGCCTTGCAGACAGAGAAGAGCCTGTACCTGGTCACAGAGCAGGTCACCCCCCTGGCAGCCCACCTGAAGGCCCAGTCAGAGAAGGGGGGCTCTGGGGAGCTGGAGGTGTCCTGGGGCCTGCATCAGACTGTGGTCAGTAGACTGGAGGGGAGAGGAGTGCTCTGATTTCCTGATGTGTATCTTTATGTTGGGTGCTGCTTGTCCTTTATCAATCCTCTTCCACCTCTACTCCATTATCCTCCTTCCTTCCTCTCTATCAATTTCTTACTCAATGGAAAGATGACTCCATCTTGTCTAAGAAGGCACTTATATATTAATCACACAGTACTGAATGTTCTCTAAGCACCAGCCCAAAAGGCATGTAGGAAGTCACATCAGCTGCTACAGAGTCAAACAGGTTCACAGATACATTATAAGTGTTTCCCCAGCCCAGAATGGCGTCAAACTTTAACCATACCATTCAACACTGGCAGACATTTGATCCTGGCAGTAAAACAGGTCAAAGGTAGAGCATCAGTACTCAGTTACAACAGATGATTCTAGACTAACTTTCCTCAAAGGAATGCATGTGTCTTGAGTCTTCCCACACTTAAAATCATGTTTATTACATATCAATCTATACCTAATCAAATTCGGACAAATAATTCATCAAATAATTCCCCATTACAATGGACTATCTCTCACACACTCTATTTCCCCCTGTAGAAAGCCCTTAGTTTCCTGGTGAATGACTGCCACCTCCTCCACAACAACCTGGGTATCTGGGCTGTGTTTGTGGACCGAGCCGGAGAATGGAAGCTTGGCGGTCTGGACCACATGACCCCAGAGAACGGGGACGCCTCCACATCACTACCCTCCGCCAAAGCTGTTCACCCTGACATGGACAACTACGACGCCCCTGAATCACCAAACTGTGGAGAGAAATGGTGAGGTGGACAGAGAATGAGTTAAGAATGAAAGACTGATTTCATGAAAAATTGTGTTCCTGGGATGTCACATACAAAGGTTTTAGTTCAATGCTTGATGTAGTCTGAAGATACTTCATATTTTTATTGTTTGAGTCCATCTCTGTCCTCCAGGGCTGGGGATGTGTGGCGGCTGGGCTGTCTGATCTGGGAAGTGTTCAATGGTCCACTGCCCCGAGCCTCCTCCCTACGCTCCCTCGGAAAGGTACCCTCCTCCCCCACCCTTTACCTTCTAACATTTTACCAGAGCATCACACATTTTAAGAAAATCCTGAAGTGATACTAATGTCCTCCTGTCAACAAAAAAAATCGAAGGTCATGAATTAATTGGAAGTGATGTGAAACGTATTATGGTTTGTTGTCCCTCAGATCCCTAAAGCATTGGTGCCACACTACTGTGAGCTGGTGGGGGCCAATGCCAGGGCCCGGCCTAACCCAGCCCGCTTCCTGCAAAACTGCAGAGCTCCCGGAGGATTCCTTAGCAACAGCTTCGTTGAGAGCAACCTTTTCCTAGAGGAGATCCAGGTGTGATTCCTGACCCCCATCCCCGCTATAGAAAAATCTTGACACATTAGAGATGACACAGCTCTCATTGAAATGTGTTGACTTACCGATAAAACATTTTATTCAGTGAAATCTATCTTATCTATTCAATCTGATCCAGATCAAAGACCCAGCAGAGAAGCAGCAGTTCTTTCAGGACCTGAGTGAGAACCTGGACTCATTCCCAGAGGACTTCTGTAAGCACAAGGTGCTGCCACAGCTACTCACTGCCTTTGAGTTTGGCAACGCCGGTGCTGTCGTCCTCACACCTCTGTTTAAGGTATGTGTGCTGTGGAGGCAGAGAGGAGGGATTCAGGTAGGAGAATGGATCACCGGCCTGGCATTTAAGTGCTCCTCTCTTTTATGCAGAAGTGGGAAAACTATGTCATATCTATGTAAAGCATAATCATTAGAAATGGCTTTAAAGGCATTTATTCATGGGGAAACATGCTTTTGGCAACTAATCATCTCCCACCCTCCAATCAATCAATCAAATGTATTTTGTAAAGCCTTTTTTACAGTAGTATTTGACACAAGATACCCATCCAATCAGGCAGGATATAACCCCACCCACTTTTCCAAAGCGCAGCCCCCACACCACCAAGGGGATATCAACAGACCACTAACCCACCTCACGTTCCCGAGAGGGCAGAAAATCATTCCCTTTTCCATGTCTCCTCTTTCTTTCTGTCTCTGTCAGGTGGGGAAGTTCCTGTCTGCGGAAGAGTACCAGCAGAAGATCATTCCTGTCATTGTGAAGATGTTCTCCTCTACAGACCGGGCCATGAGGATACGACTGCTTCAACAGGTACAGTGTACCACACGTCAGAGTACAGAGACGGCCATTACACCAGAATGAGTGTTTATGCAGAACCCTTGTTTTATTCCTCTTTCCAACCCCGTCCTCATCTCTCTTTCCAACCCCGTCCTCGTCTCTCTTTCCAACCCCGTCCTCGTCTCTCTTTCCAACCCCGTCCTCGTCTCTCTTTCCAACCCCGTCCTCATCTCTCTTTCCAACCCCGTCCTCGTCTCTCTTTCCAACCCCGTCCTCATTTCTCTTTCCTTCAGATGGAGCAGTTTGTTCAGTATCTAAATGATGCAGCGGTGAACTCGCAGATCTTCCCTCATGTCGTTCACGGTTTCACAGACACAAACCCAGCCATCAGAGAACAGACTGTCAAGGTATAACTGGCTCACCAACTCTCAGACTGTGATTAACTTATGCTCACAAGACCAGATGGCTTCACTCACTTCTTCATTCAAGTGTAACTGAAAGTGTAACTTCCTTGTGGTTAAGGGTGTTCCCAAAGGTCTGTTCTTGTTGTTAAATGGTTTTTATGCCTCTGTCTTTTCTCTCTGTCTCCCAGTCCATGCTGCTGCTGGCCCCCAAGCTGAATGAGAGTAATCTGAATCAGGAACTGATGAGGCACTTTGCACGGCTGCAGGCGAGAGATGAGCAGGGACCAATCCGCTGCAACACCACCGTGTGCCTGGGAAAGATCGCCCCCTACCTCAACGCTGGGGTAACTCACCTGCTGTCTCTCTCTCCATAGATCTATAGATAGAATGGGTTGTATTTACAATGGTGTTTGTTCTTCACTGGTTGTCCTTTTCCTGTGGCAACAAATATTGCTTCTGTGATGGCACACTATGGTATTTCACCCTATAGATATGGTTTATCAAAATATAATTTTACGAATTTGTGCGTCTGTGCAATCTGAGGGAAATGTGTCTCTTGTATGGTCATACATTTGACAGGAGGTTAGGAAGTACAGCTCCGTTTCCATTTCATTTTGTGGGCAGTGTGCACATAGCCTGTCTCTTGAGAGCCAGGTCTGCCTACGGCGGCCTTTCTCAATAGCAAGGCTATGCTCACTGAGTCTGTACATAGTCAAAGCTTTCCTTAAGTTTGGGTCAGTCACAGTGGTCAGTTATTCTACCACTGTGTACTCTCTGTTTAGGGCCAAATAGCATTTTAGTTTGCTCAGATTTTTCATAAATTGTTTCCAATGTGTCAAGGAGTTATTTTTTTGTTTTCTTATGATTTGGTTGGATTTAATTGTGTTGCTGTCCTGTGGCTCTGTTTGTGTTTGTGAACAGAGCCCCAGGACTAGGGCTGTTGCGGTGACCGTATTACCCGCCATGAAGGCAGTCAAATTCCACATGACAGTTTAGTCACGTTAATTAGGCTTCTCCAAGCTCGGATGCTGCTGATGGTCATTGGTAGCCTACCAAACCTGCTAACTGCCTGGTACTCAGCACTCTATTGTCCCTCTAATCACTATGACAACAATGCAAATGTATTTGAAAGTCTAATCAAACACTTCATGAGAGCCCATGTTGTTTTGTTATTTTGATCACACGGACTGGGATATGTTCCGGTCAGCCTCCGAGAACAACATCGATCTATATGCTGACTCGGTGAGTGAGTTTTATAAAGAAGTGTATTGGAGATGTTGTACCCACTGTGACTATTAAAACCTACCCTAACCAGAAACCGTGAATGGATGGCGTCATTCGCACAAAACTGAAAGCGCAAACCACCGCATTTAACCATGGAAAGAGGTCTGTGAATATGGCTGAATATAAACCGTGTAGTTATTCCCTCCGCAAGGCAATCAAACAAGCGAAATGCCGGTAGAGGGACAAAGTTGACATGAGACGTATGTGGCAGGGTCTACAGGAAATCACGGACTACAAAAAGAACCAGCTACGTCACGGACACCGACGTCACGCTTCCAGACAAACTAAACACCTGCTTTGATGATAACACAGTGCCACTGTCGTGGCCCGCTAACAAGGGCTGCGCTCCTTCTCCGTGGCCGACGTGAGTAAAACCTTTAAATGTGTTAACCCTCGCAAGGCTGCTGGCCCAGACGGTATGACACCTACAGCACCCAATGTCACAGGAAGGCTAAAAAGATAATCAAGGACAACAACCACCCGAGCCCCTGCCTGTTCACCCCGCTACCAACCAGAAGGCGAGGTCAGTACAGGTGTATCAAAGCTGGGACCGAGAGACTGAAGAACAGCTTCTATCTCAAGGCCATCAGACTGTTAAATAGCCATCACTAACACAGAGAGGCTGCAGCCTACATGGAGACACAATCACTGGCCACTTTAATAAATGGATCACTAATCACTTTAAACAATGCCACTTTAATAATGTTTACATCTTACATTACTCATATCATATGTATATACTGTATTTTATACCATCTATTGGACCTTGCCTATGCCGCTCGGCCATCGCTCATCCATATATTTATATGTACATATTCTTATTCACCACTTTAGATTTGTTTGTATTAGGTAGTTGTTGGGAAATTGTTAGATTACTTGTTAGATATTACTGCACTGTCGGAACTAGAAGCACAAGCATTTCGCTACACTCACATTAACATCTGCTAACCATGTGTATGTGACCAATAAAATGTGATTTGATTTGTTGCGCTACATTTCAATAGGCTATGCAATTGCGTGAGAAAACAGAGTGATGGCCTCTAGTAACAAGAAAATCAGCTTTCTATAGGCTAGGCCTACTCTATTTATTTCTCAACTTTCCTAATATTAAGCACATTGGTTATATTTACAGCAGGAGTATAGCCTACCAGGCTGGCATGAAAATAAACCACGGGAACAGCGTCCTCCGTTCTCTATTTAAGTGCGTAGATTACATATATTTTTTTCCCGCTGCCCCTGTTTCGATACAGGTGCATGATAATTGTCCATTCTAAATCAAAACAAATTTCACACTTATACTAATATGTAAAGACATGATTAAATCAAGAATATATAGCCTATCACTTGTGAATTATATATCACTTGTGAATGATGCCCAGCATATAGCTTCTTAAAATTAAGCACGTTAATCTGCTTTACAAGGGGTGTAGAGCCTAACTGGCATACCTAAGCAGTGCATGAGTTTCAAGTTTGGGGAAGATGGATTTTCACCATATAAATGCACCTTTATAATAAAAGCATTGCATGCATAATTGCATTTGCGGGTCACTTTTGATAATGGTGTTTTCCGCTAATTGAACATTTGCACTTATAGACTACTACCATATAGTTGAAGTCGGAAGTTTACATACACCTTAGCCAAATACATTTAAACTCCGTTTTTCACAATTCCTGACATTTATTCCTAGTAAACATTCCCTGTCTTAGGTCAGTTAGGATCACCACTTTATTTTAAGAATGTGAAATGTCAGAATAATAGGAGAGAATTATTTATTTCAGCTTTTATTTCTTTCATCACATTCGCAGTGGGTCAGAAGTTTACATACACTTTATTAGTATTTGGTAGCATTGCCTTTAAATAGTTTAACTTGGGTCAAATGTTTTGGGTAGCCTTCCACAAGCTTCCCACAATAAGTTGGGTGAATTTTGGCCCATTCCTCCTGACAGAGCTGGTGTAACTGAGTCAGGTTTGTAGGCCTCTTTGCTCGCACATGCTTTTTCAGTTCTGCCCACATATTTTCTATAGGATTGAGGTCAGGGCTTTGTGATGGCCACTCTAGTACCTTGACTTTGTTGTCCTTTAGCCATTTTGCCACAACTTTGGAAGTATGCTTGGGGTCATTGTCCATTTGGAAGACCCATTTGTGACCAAGCTTTAACTTCCTGACTGATGTCTTGAGATGTTGCTTCAATATATCCACATAATTTTCCTTCCTCATGATGCCATATATTTTGTGAAGTGCACCAGTTCCTCCTGCAGCAAAGCACCCCCACAACATGATGCTGCCACCCCCGTGCTTCACGGTTGGGATGGTGTTCTTCAGCTTGCAAGCCTCCCATTTTCTCCTCCAAACATAACGATGGTCATTATGGCCAAACAGTTATATTTTTGTTTCATCAGACCAGAGGACATTTCTCCAAAAAGTTCGATTTTTGTCCACATGTGCAGTTGCAAACCATAGTCTGGCTTTTTGTATGGCGGTTTTGGAGCAGTGCCTTCTACCTTGCTGAGCGGTCTTTCAGGTTATGTCGATATAGGACTTGTTTTACTGTGGATATAGATACTTTTGTACCTGTTTCCTCCAGCATCTCCACAAGGGCCTTTGCTGCTGTTCTGTGATTTGATTTGCACTTTTCGCACCAAAGTACGTTCATCTCTAGGAGATGAGCGGTAATGACAGCTGTGTGGTCCCATGGTGTTTATACTTGCGTAATATTGTTTGTACAGATGAACGTGGTACCTTCAGGCTTTTGGAAATTGCTCCCAATGATGAACCAGACTTGTGGAGGTCTACAATTTTCTTTCTGAGGTCTTGGCTGATTTCATTTGATTTTCCCATGATGTCAAGCAAAGAGGCACTGAGTTTGAAGGTAGGCCTTGAAATACATCCACAGGTACACCTCCAATTGACTCAAATGATGTGAATTAGTCTAACAGAAGCTTCTAAAGCCATGACATAATTTTCTGGAATTTTCCAAGCTGTTTAAAGGCACAGTCAATTTAGTGTATGTAATCTTCTGACCCACTGGAATTGTGATACGGTGGATTATAAGTGAAATAATCTGTCTGTAAACAATTGTTGGAAAAATGACTTGTGTCATGTGCAAAGTAGATGTCCTAACCAACTAGTCAAAACTATAGTTTGGAGGGCAGGTAGTTTACCCCCGGTGATGGGTTGTGCAGTCCTCACTACCCTCTGGAGAGCCTTACGGTTGTGGGCGGAGCAGTTGCCGTACCAGGCGGTGATACAGCCCGACAGAATGCTCTCGATTGTGCATCTGTAGAAGTTTGAGTGTTTTTTTGGTGACAACCCAAATTTCTTCATCCTCCTGAGGTTGAAGAGGTGCTGTTGCGCCTTCTTCACCACGCTGTCTGTGTGGGTGGACCATTTCAGTTTGTTTGTGATGTGTACACCGAGGAACTTAACTTTCCACCTTCTCCACTACTGTCCCGTTGATGTGGATAGGGGGGTGCTCCCTCTGCTGTTTCCTGAAGTCCACGATCATCTCCTTAGTTTTGTTGACGTTGAGTGAGAGGTTATTTTCCTGACACCACACTCCGAGGGCCCTCACCTCCTCCCTGTAGGCCGTCTCGTTGTTGTTGGTAATCAAGCCTACCACTGTAGTGTTGTCAGCAAACTTGATGATTGAGTTGGAGGTGTGCTTGGCCACGCAGTCATGGGTGAACAGGGAGTACAGGAGAGGGTTGAGAACGCACCCTTGTGGGGCCCAAGTGTTGAGGATCAGCGGAGTGGAGATGTTGTTTCCTACCCTCACCACCTGGGACCGGCCCGTCAGGAAGTCCAGGACCCAGTTGCACATGGCTGGGTCGAGACCTAGGGTCTCAAGCTTAATGATGAGTTTGGAGGGTACTATGGTGTTAAATTCTGAGCTGTAGTCGAAGAACAGCATTCTTACATAGGTATTCGTCTTGTCCAGATGGGTTAGGGCAGTGTGATTGCGTCGTCTGTGGACCTATTGGGACGGTAAGCAAATTGGAGTGGGTCTAGGGTGTCTGGTAGGATGGAGGTGATATGATCCTTGACTAGTCTCTCAAAGCACTTCATGATGACGGAAGTGAGTGTTACGGGGCGATAGTCATTTAGCTCAGTTACCTTAGCTTTCTTGGGAACATGAATAATGGTGGCCCTCTTGAAGCATGTGGGAACAGCAGACTGGGATAAGGATTGATTAAATATGTCCGTAAACACACTGTTTTCTTTTTGTAGTCCGTGATTGACTGTAGACCCTGCCACATTCCCCTCGTGTTTGAGCCGTTGAATTGTGACTCTACTTTGTCTCTATATTTTGACGCTTAGCTTGTTTGATTGCCTTGCGGAGGGAATAGCTACACTGTTTGTATTCAGTCATGTTTCCAGTTGCCTTACCCTGGTTAAAAGCAGTGTTTTGCGCGAATGCTGGCATCAATCCATAGTTTCTGGTTGGGTGACGGTTTTAATAGTTGCTATGGGTACAACATCACCGATGCACTTGCTAATAAACTCGCTCACCGAATCAGCGTATACATCAATGTTGTTGTCTGATGCTGTCCGGAACATATCCCAGTTCACGTGCTCGAAGCAATCTTGAAGCGTGGAATCAGATCTGGTTGGACCAGTGTTGAACAGACCTGAGAACGGGCGTTTCCTGTTTTAGTTTCTGTCTGTAGGCTGGGAGCAACAAAATGGAGTCATGGTCAGACTTGCCGAAAGGAGGGTGGAGAATGGCCTTGTATGCATCACGGAAGTTAGAATAACAATGATCCAGGATTTTACCAGCCTGGGTCGCACATTCGATATGCTGATAAAATTTCGGGAGCCTTGTTTTCAGATTAGCCTTGTTAAAATCCAGAGCCACAATAAATGCAGCCTCAGGATATGTGGTTTCCAGTTTACATAGAGTCCAATGAATTTCTTTCAGTGCCGTCGATGTGTCTGATTGGGGAGGGATATATACGGCTGTGATTATAATCGAAGAGAATTCTCTTGGTAAATAATGCGGTCAGCATTTTATTGTAAGGAATTCTATGTCAGGTGAACAAAAGGACTTGAGTTCCTGTATGTTGTTATGATCACACCACGTCTCGTTAATCATAAGGCACACACCTCCGCCCCTTCTTCTTACCAGAGAGATGTTTGTTTCTGTCGGCGCGATGCGTGGAGAAACCATGTGGTGGTACCGACTCTGATAACGTGTCCTGAGTGTTTCCATGAAGCAAAGAACGTTGCAGTGGCTCATGTCTCTCTGGAAGGCAATCCTTGCTCGGATTTTGTCTACCTTGTTGTCCAGAGACTGGACATTGGCAAGTAGTAACTCGGGAGTGGTGCGCAATGTGCCCGTCTACGGAGCCTGACCAGAAGACCGCCGCCCCGTCTACCCCTTCTCCTGCGCCGCCGTTGTTTTGGGTCGCAAGCTGGGATCCAGTCTATTGTCCTAGTTGGTGGACCAAACAGAGGATCTGCTTCGGGAAAGTCGTATTCCTGGTCGTAATGTTGGTAAGTTGACGTTGCTCTTATATCCAATAGTTTCTCCCGGCTGTATGTAATAAAACGTAAGATTTCCCGGGGTAACAATGTAAGAAGTAATCCATAAAATCCATAGAGCTCCAAGACCGGATTGTGTCAAGGCACATATCTGGGGAAGGATACCAAAACATTTCTGTAGCATTGAAGGTCCCCAAGAACACAGTGGCCTCCATCATTATTAAATGGAAGAAGTTTAGAACCACCAAGACTCTTCCTAGATCAGTCTCAAAGTGAGAAATCTGGGGAGAAGGGCCTTGGTCAGGGAGGTGACTGAGAACCCAATGGTAACTCTGACAGAGCTCTAGACCTCTTCTGTGGAGATGGGAGAACCTTCCAGAAGGGCAACCATCTTGGCAGCACTCCACCAATCAGGCCTTTTATGGTAGAGTGGCCAGACTGAAGCCACTCCTTAGTAAAAGGCACATGACATCCCACTTGGAGTTTGCCAGATTCTCTGGTCAGATGAAACCAAGATTGAAATCTTTGGCCTGAATGCCAAGCGTCATGTCTGGAGGAAACCAGGCACCGCTCATCACCTGGCCAATACCTTCTCTACGGTGAAGGCAGCATCATGTAGTGGGGATGTTTTTCAGCAGAAGGGGCTGGGAGACTAGTCAGGATCAGAGGAAATATGTTTGGAGCAAAGTTCAGAAAGATCCTTTATGAAAACCTGCTCCAGAGTGCTCAGGACTTTAGACTGGGGCGAAGGTTCACCTTCCAACAGGACAATGACCCTAAGCACACAGCCAAGACAATGCAGGAGTGGCTTTGGGACAAGTCTCGGAATGTCCTTGAGTTGAACTCGATCAAACATTTCTGGAGAGACCTGAAAATAGCTGTGCAGCGACGTTCCCCATCCAGCCTGACAGAGCTTTAGAGGATCTGCATAGAAGAATGGGAGAAACTCCCCGAACACAGGTGTGCCAATATTGTAGCGTCATACCCAATAAGACACGAGGCTGTAATCGGTGCGAAAGGTGCCTCAACAAAGTACTGAGTAAAGGGTCGGAATGCTTATGGAAATGTTTTTTATAAATTTGCAAACATTTCTAAAAACCTGTTTTTGCTTTGTCATTATGGGTTATTGTGTGTAGATTGAGGAATAAAGTTGTAAAGTAACAATGCGGTAAAAGTCAAGGTGAATACTTTCCAAATGCACTGTGTGGAAGATTTGGGAATCTCTTCCTTTTAGATGGTTGTAGAATTTCTGGATTTTGATAATTAGTGGGTATCTGCCTAATTCTGTTCTGCATGCATTATTTGGTGTTATATGTTGTACAAAGATGTTTTTGCATAGTTCTGCATGCAGAGTCTCAATTGGTGTTTGTCCCGTTTTGTGGTTGGTGAGCGGACCCCAGACCTCACAATCATAAATGGCAATGGGTTCTATAACTAATTAATGTATTTTTAACCAGATCTTAATTGGGATGTTGAATTTGATGTTCCTTTTGAGGGCGGAGAAGGCCCCTCATGCCTTGTCTCTCAGATCGTTCACAGCTCAGTGGAAGTTACCTGTGGTGCTGATATTTAGGCCGAGGTAGATATAGTGTTTTGTGTGCTCTAGGGCAACTGTGTCTAGATGGAATTTGACCTTTTTTGGAATACCATTATTTGTGTCTCACTGAGATTCACTGTCTGGGCCCTGGTCTGATAGAATCTGTGCAGAGATCTAGGTGCTGCTGTAGGCCCTCCTTGGTTGTGGACAGAAGCATCAGATCATCAGCAAATCAGACATTTGACATAAAATAAAAAATTAAATCAAACTTTATTTGTCACATGCGCCGAATACAAGTGTAGACCTTACTGTGAAATGCTTACTTACAAGCCCTTAACCAACAGTTAAAGTATTTACCAAATAAACTAAAGTAACACAAAACAATAACGAGGCTATATACAGGGGGTACCGAGTCAATGAGCGGGGGTACAGGTTAGTCGAGGTAATTTGTTCATGTAGGTAGGGGTGAAGTGACAATGCATAGATAATAATAAACAGCGAGTAGCAGCAGTGTAAAAACAAATGGAGGGACAGGGGGAGGGTGGTGGTGTCAATGTAAATAGTCCGGTGGCCATTTGATTAATTGTTCAGCAATGGGGGTAGAAGCTGTTAAGGAGCCTTTTGGTCCTAGACTTGGCGCTCCGGTACCGCTTGCCGTGCAGTAGGAGAGAAAACAGTCTGACTTGGGTGACTGGAGTCTCTGACAATTTCTTTGGCTTTCCTCTGACATCGCCTAGTATATAGGTCCTGGATGTCAGGAAGTTTGGCCCCGGTGATGTACTGGGCCGCACGCACTACCTTCTGTAGCGCCTTACGGTCAGATGCCGAGCAGTTGCCATACCAGGCGGTGATGCAACCGGTCAGGATGCTCTCGATGGTACAGTTGTATACCTTTTTGAGGATTTTGGGACCCATGCCAAAAAAGGTGGTGTTGTGCCCTCTTCTCGACTGTCTTGGTGTGTTTGGACCATGATCGTGCGTTGGTGATGTGGATTCAGATTCTAGTAGGCTGAGGCCGGGCGCTGTAGACTGTTCTAGCGCCCCCGCCAATTCATTGATCTATATGTTGAAGACGGTGGGGCTCAAGCTCACTCCGTCTCAACCCACGGCCCTGTGGAAATAAATGTTTATTTTTGCCAATTTTAAGTGCTCACTTGTAGTGTACATGTTTTTTATAATGTCTTATGTTTTTCCCCCAACACTGCTTTCCATCAATTTGTATAACAGACCTTCATGCCAGTCCAAAGCTTTTTTTTTTTTTTTTTTTTTAAATCAACAAAGCATGAGAATGGGTGTCAGTGGGCTGACTGAACGCTCTGAGAGACTCTGTTGAGGTCAGTGATAAAGTAGTCTACAGTACTACTGCCAAGAGATGAGCTATAGGTGTACCTACCATAGGAGTCCCTCTTGAAGCCTACCATTGACTATGTACAGACCCAGCGTGTGACTGAGCTCCAGGAGTTGTGACCTATTTTTGTTAGTAGGTTTGTCATAGTTTGTCTAGGGGGGGCATATTAGGGAGGGAATGCTGTCACCTCCAGGTAGGTGTTTGTCCCCCTGTGTGCTGAGGATGTTGGGTTCTGGCATGTAGTTTGCCTGGAAATTGTTGATCTCCCTCTCTAGGATGGAGAAGCTGTCATCGTTAAAGTATAGGGATTCTGTAGGGGGGATATAGGTAGCACACATGAGGAACTTTTTCTCTGAGATCATTTCCTTATTCATTTGTTCCTGTTTTGACTAATTGAATGGAGTGGGATAGGTCTGCTCTACCAAATTAGCATACCCCTTAAGTATCTTCCCTGTTTCACACCTGGTAGTTTGGTGGATGGGACGACCAGCTCTCTATAACCTAGAGGGCAACACGTGAGTCCATCTCATCTATACCATGTTTCTTGTGGGATGACAATGTCTGTATTTCCAATTTCTTTGAAGTCTGGGTTCTTGCTCTTTAGTCCAAAGGCAAATGACCTCAGGCCTTATATATTCGGGCATGAGATAGTAAAAGCTTCGTTTTCCATACTGTCTAGTGGTGTTTTGTGTGGTTTAGGCTCGGACCATTACAGTAGGTGTGAGCAGAGCATGTTGAGCAGCTCTCTCCCTCGCTCTCTCTGTTTACCTCGATTGTTCTCCCCTCTCTCTCCCTGTCTCGCTCTCTCCCTCTTTCTCGCTCGCTCTCCCCTTCGTGCTCTTATTCATACCTCTCTCCTTTCCTCCACAGACACGGCAGCGAGTGTTGATCTCTGCGTTCTCTCGGGCCACTAAGGACCCGTTTCCTGCCTCTCGGGCGGCCGGGGTTCTGGGCTTTGCAGCGACCCACAACTACTACAGTGTGATAGAGAGCGCAGCACGGGTACTACCAACACTCTGTACCCTCACTGTTGACCCTGACAAGAACGTTAGAGATCAGGTGAGAAGCACTACAAACACCTTACACATTGAATAACTGCACTAGTACATTTAGCTTGCATTATGTTTTGAAATATTTCACCCTGAACACTCCATCAGCATATAAATCTATTTTGACCTACTCTCATTTCACATTGCAACATTTCATCTGTAACAAGGTTCCATCCAACCTTTTTTCTGCGCGTGATGTATAAAAAATGCCACGATGGGCCTGATGGAAACAGAAAATTTGGCAGTAAACTTTCCAAATGTCGAAAAAACAAAATATGCTTGACAAGGTGGGATCTTTTTGTGTCTGTAAAATGTATTATGCGAGAAATGGCAGTGGAAACGCTTTTATGCGCAAATATTGATATAACAACCAACATATTGAACTAAACTGAGTCACGAGATGACATGTTTTGTTGTCCTCCCACTACAACTCGAGAAAGCATGCAGTTTGTTAGGCTACAGATGAAATAAGTATTGATGAACTTCACAGGGTGGTGACAGTACACGGAGATGAGCTTGATTCTGCTTTCCAATAAATATCCAGGGTCTTATTCTGGTGACATAATCGATGCTTGACTTACATTTGACAAAAAAAAAAATATTTTGCTCCTTTGTCCGTAATAATCTCATCATGTAGGCTATACCTGCACTGTGTCTGCAAGCTGTTCGCTAGAGCGCTCGTGCCAACAACAGAGTGGGTATATTTAGCTATATAGCGCAACATTTCTGGTGACGAAACCATCAGTAGAGTTGATTGCAAAGAAAATGCATTTTAACTTTGTATTTTTATGGGAATTAAATGCAAAAGTTATTTTTATGTGCATTACGTCATCACACACACAGACTTTTGACCACAACAAGTACATTTTATGGAAACATATCTGGTGAGAATGCGCATAATTGTATTAAAAATATATATATATATATATATATATATATAATTAAATGTATTTTTAGTATTATTATATATATTTTTTGAATATTTGCATGAAAATTTGTTGCAAATTGGATAGAAACCTAGCTTGTGAAACTCATGATTTTTTTTCTGTCCCTCAGGCATTTAAAGCCATAAAGAGTTTCTTGACGAAGCTGGAGACTGTTTCTGAAGATCCAACCAAGCTGGCTGAAATAGGTCTGTACACAGTCGCAAACCTGCAGGTCGCCAAAGACAAAAACAAAGCCTCAATCACTGATCTCACATTAAAGTGATAATACGGGATTTTGGCAATGAAGTCCTTTATCTGCTTCCCAAGAGTCCGATGATCTCGTGGATATAAATGTTTCTGTGTCCAGTATGAAGGAAGTTAGAGGTAGTTTTGTGAGCCAATGCTAACTAGCGTTAGCTGTACCCAAAGACTTCCAGTCATTGCGCTAAGCTCGGTATAATTTGCTCGCTAAACTACACTATATAAATATATAACACACACACACACAAAAGTATGTGGACACCCCTTCAAATTAGTGGATTCGGCTATTTCAGCCACACCTGTTGCTGACAGGTGTTTTAAAATCGAGCGCACAGTCATGCATTCTCCATAGACAAACATTGGCAGTAGAATGGCCTTACTGAAGAGCTCAGTGACTTTCAACGTGGCACCGTCATAGGATGCCACCTTTCCAACATGTCAATTCGTCAAATTTCTGTCATGCTAGAGTGGAATCGTCTAGGAGCTTCATGAAATTGGTTTCAAATGGCCGAGCAGCCACACGCAAGCCTAAGATCGCCATGCGCAGTGCCAAGTGTCGGCTGGAGTGGTGTAAAGCTCGCCGCCATTGGACTCTGGAGCAGTGAAAGCGCGTTCTCTGGAGTGATGAATCACGCTTCACCATCTGGTTTGGCGGATGCCAGAAGAACGCTACCTAGTGCCAACTGTAAAGTTTGGTGGTGGAGGAATAATGGTCTGGGGCTGTTTTTCATGGTTCGGGCTAGAACCCTTAGTTCCAGTGAAGGGTAATCTTGACGCCACAGCATACGACATTCTAGACGATTCTCTGCTTCCAAATTGGTGGCAAGTTTGGGGAAGGTCCTTTCCTGTTTCAGAATGACAATGCCCCTGTGCACAAAGCGGGGTCCATACAGAAATGGTTTGTTGAGATCCGTGTGGAAGAAATTGACTGCCCTGATTTCAACCCCATCGAACACCTTTGTGATGAATTGGAATGCTGACTGCAAGCCAGGACCAACCGCCCAACATCAGTGCCCAACCTCACTAATGCTCTTGTGGCTGGAAGCAAGTCCCCGCAGCAATGTTCCAACATCTAGTGGAAAGCCTTCCCAGAAGAGTGGAGGTTGTTATAGCAGCAAAGGGGGGGATCAACTCCATATTAATGCGCATGATCTTGGAATGAGATGTTTGACGAGCAGCTGTCCACACTCTTGGCCATGTGGTATACCTGTAACTTCCTTCATTGCCAAAATCCCAAACTATCCCTCATAAGGAATCTGTTTGCAGTCTAATATTACTTATCTCCTTCTCACCCTAGAAAAGGATGTGATGTCATCAGCCCAGCCGGCTGGGGCAGCGGCCAGTTGGGCAGGCTGGGCAGTGACTGGGGTGTCTTCTCTGACCTCCAAGCTCATCCGGACCGGTCCGGGGGCAGAGGGGGGCAGCCTGGCTGAGAACAACCCTGTTGGTGGTGGTACTGCCTCTCCTTGCGCCGGATGCCCTGTGATAGATGGAGTACCCGGGGGTAAGGAACTGACTTATGAGCAGGATCCCTCAGATCTTAGATATGTTTCTGTTTGATTTGGCATGGGTCCCCAGATCCTCAATGTTATACAGCTGCACCATCGAGAGCATCCTGACTGGTTGCATCACTGCCTGATATGGCAACTGCTCAGCATCCGACGGTAAGGCGCTACAGAGGGTAGTGCCTACAGCCCAGTACATCAAGCTTCCTGCCATCCAGGACCTATATACTAGGTGGTGTCAGAGGAAGGCCCAAAGAATTGTCAGACTCCAGTCACCCAAGTCATAGACTGTTCTCTCTGCTACTGCATGGCAAGCGGTACCGGAGCGCCAAGTCTAGGTCCAAAAGGCTCCTTAACAGCTTCTACCCCCAAGCCATAGGACTGTTAATCAAATGACTACCTGGACTATTTGCATTGACCCCCCCCTTGTTTTTACACTGCTGCTACTCGCTGTTTATCTATGCGTAATCGCTTTACAGCTACCTACATGTACAAATTACCTCGCCTAACCTGTACCCCCGCACATTGACCCGGTACCCTCTGTATATAGCCTCGTTATAGAATAAAATATCAAACTTTAATTTTTTTTTATTTTACTTTAGTTTATTTAGTAAATATTTTCTTAACTCTATTTTCTTAACTGCATTGTTGGTTAAGGGCTTGTAAGCATTTCATAGTAAGGTCTACACCTGTTGTATTTGGCACGTGACAAATAAAATATGATTCAATTTTTGGTCATTCTACGCATAAGGGTGGCATCCCCCATAGAAACGTAGGAAGAGCCGGCCAATCTGTATCCATCAGTTAATGGCATCCGCTATTTACATCCACCTTTCACCTCACCGTTCTCCTCATTCCTCCAGGCTCTGAAGTTAAACCACCGCCGGCCTCCATGACTCTACCGATTGCTTCTGGCCTTGCTACCCAATCAGACTCTCCTAAAGTGACAGAAAAGAACGAGGAGCTAATCGGAGACCGGTGGGATGACGAGGACTGGGGAAGTTTGGAGGTAATTGACATGGAATGGTTTTGGGACGTCAACTGTCACAGAACATGGGAAACAGTGATGTTTGTATTGGAGAGGCATTTTCTATTTGATCAGTTAACTCATTCAACTACTCTCGCTCTCTCTCCCCCCACAGGACCCAGAGAAGGTACAGGCAGCAGACCCAGATGACTGGAACTCCTCTGATTGGTCAGGAATGTCTTCTGTCAAAAAGAAGGCCAGTGTAAGAGGAGTACGTATCTGGTTTTCAGGGAGGCAGAATGTTTGAATAGAGTCAAAGATAATGGCACATTGCATAGTCATGCTATTTCTGTAAAGTAACTAACACTCGCACTTGTCTTTTCTTACTAGCTCTGGCTTTGCTGATATATACTTCATTGAGGAAAAATGTACTTACTATGACTGAGAGATGTGGTTGTCCCACCTAGCTATCCTCTCTCTGGATAAGAGCATCTGCTGAATGACTAATTTGTAAATACATTCCTGTCTGCAATTTTCCTGAAAGTTCCAACCTATTGAACAATGGTCCATGATTTAAAACCGTGTGAGTGCTGAAACTTCATGGGGAATATTCATTCATTGCTGTCTCCGTCTCCATCCAGGTGGGTCTAGCAACTTCTGAGGCAGTGAAAAAGCAGAGCTCTGATTGGAGCAGCTCCGGCTGGGATGCCGACGACAGCTGGTCCAATGAGAAGGAGGCTGACGGCCAGGGTCAGAGTTCACCAGGAGAGGAGGCGTGGGGCAATGACTGGGAGGAGGAGGGAACTACGGCTCCGGCCACTAAGAGTGCTGCTCTGCCAGAGGGGGTTCGGTTAGCCAGCGAGTATGACTGGGACAGTAAGGGAGCCACGCAGACGGACTTCCTTGCCAACGTGTCTCAGAGAGCAATGCCCACCCCCATTACTACGGTGAGGAGGCTTTATAAATAAACGTTTGAAAGGAGGAGGCTTTGTGTTTTGAAGAACTGACAAACAGGTTTGTCAAAGTGATGGTAAAAGTTAGGTGTTGTTAATTGGGGAACATTTGAGGTGGAAATGGAAGGACAATGCATGTTTTAATGTGCGCTGTGCATGTGTTTTCTGGTTCATGCTAGGCTGGTGATGGCTGGAGTGCAGAGCCTGCTGGAGACTGGGGAGCCGAGGAGAGCTGGGAGTCTGTGGACGGAAGTCAAGGTGAGTCTCAACCTGCTCTAACATCTCTATACTCCATCTCTCTCAATGATCTGAAACCAGGGAGTCCTTTTAATGAGATGCTATTCATGTTTATAAGGCTCAAGCCAAATGATAACAGCTGTCTGTCTCTGTTTCCTAAGCAGGCCTAAGCAAGGCAGAGCTGGCCAAGAAGAAACGTGAGGAGAGGAGGAAAGAACTGGAGGCCAAACGGGCAGAACGCAAGGCAGCGAAGGGTCCTCTCAAACTGGGCGCTCGGAAACTGGACTGACTGGAAGGAAGAGGGCTGGCGGAAGACAGGAAGCAAAGCAGACAGAGTGCTATGATGACTTTCCCCTGACTCCCGCAGAGAGGGTGGAATGGAATGTATGGAAGGTTCAACATTCCATAATCCGAAGATTGAAGAAGAGACACTGTGAACTTGACTGTGCAAGCTGCTCATTGGCTGAGAGGGGATCAGAGTGCCAGAGGCTGAGACATGTCTCATCCAGACTATTACGGGGTTTAAACATTGCTTTCACATTACAACGCAAATATTGTTTTTATATAAAAACAAAGATGTAAAGAAATGTACATAGTTGGTGCATTTGTCTGAAAATGATTTTTTTTTATTATATTGATATAAAAGGTGTATATGCTGAATGTTTATTTCACATATACACATAAATGGGTTATGAATGTTTTAGATAAGCTGTCAGTCACACTGCAGAAATAAGACTGATAGTCTGCATGCATGGGTCTGTATATGAGTGACCTACCAGACGGCATACGGCACCTCCCTGAAGGGTAATGCTGGGACTCGTTCAGCAGGGCACAACGTTGTGGAACAGTCCGATTAGAAATATGTTATGTAGAACAAACATTCCTCTCGCATAGAATAAGGGATCATGTCAAGTCTATTCATGATATTTCTATCTTCGTTTGCCTACTGAACGTGTCTGTTGATTAATGGTACCTCACTACGCAGATGAATAATATACACCTGGCCTACATCCCCTCGGAGCCAATCCGTTATTATCATTAGTGGTGGTGGGTTGACTGACTTGAAGCCTTCATATTCAGCATGGACGGTGTTATCATGCAATTTTACCTGTAGATGCCTCCTATATATTTATGGAGTCACTTAGCTATTTAAAATCAAATCATAAAGTGCAAGATAATTCTGCCCATCAACTATCTTGTCAGATTGGTAGTGTTGGGTGGGTCAAGGGAAAGAGAAGGTTCTGTTTGTGCCTTTATTCGATGGCAGCACTGTTTACTGGGGTTAAGTGGTCAGATGAACTGTGCTCTGTGATTATTAAATATGTTGTGGGTGGCGAGGGAGGGAAGTCCAGTGAAATCAGATGCATTGTTTTATAGAGATGGAATCTTGTGTACTATGAACAATTCCCAAAATAAAACCATGACAAACATTTTTAATGTGAAAGGGTGTGCACTGTTTTACAAATACATTTTCAGAACAATTTCTACTTCTGCTAACATCCAAATCCACTGGAAAATTCCTTGTGGGACAGAGGTGATTTTGTTTACTAAGAGATGTTAATCAGACCACAAACCTAGAGACCAAACAATGTTTATTAAAAATGAACAGAGCATGTCAAGACCAGATCAACTCATCTAAAATGATGAGGTTCAGTTTATTCATTATCAATATATTTCACATATATTCACATTGCACATGGGCTACTAACAGCTTACTACACAACATACACTTAGTATTACTTAGCTACAGTATACATATCTCCCTGGCATATTACATCATTTATGCCGCAGCATACAATACATTTTTGGACTCACCTTGTGCTGTGCTCACTTGAACAGGAAGGTGGCTCGTCGGTCCATGTGGGAAAATGTTGTCATCAAAGTCTGGCATTCTCTGGATTTATGGTGCTTTCAAGACAACTGGGAACTCGGGGAAAAAAAACAAGGTCGAATCATGACTTCAATGATCTTCAGGTCAGAGCTCTAGAAAAGGCCATTACAAGTTGGATGACCGTTCAAAACTTATTTTCCCAGTCGGAGCTAGTTTTTTTCAGAGTTCCCAGTTCTCTTGAACTCACTGAAGTCTGAGATTTTCCAGTTCCGAGTTGTTTTGAACGTGGCAGAAGTCATGCTGGAATGAGAGCATGGCCAATGTATTAAAACTTTTCTGGCCCATGGTGTTGAATGTTTATTGGACCACACACCCACTCCACTGAATAGCAGGCTAGTGATTGCTTTGCAACGCTTGCAGTTAGCCACTGATTCCTTCCAAACCACTCATTGTTGAATTTGTGATTTCAACTTGTTGTTTAATGCTTATGTCCAATGGCCGATGAGCACCGATACGTTTTATCTATAATTTCTCTTCATATGACAAGGATTGAAAAGGATTTTCCAGTAGATTGTCGACATAATTCATGATGATGACTGCTTGTCTAGCTTATGATGTTGTCATGATCAGTCCAATCAAAGCGACGGTTGATATAACGTGATTTGACATTTTTATCTGTGGCCAATGACCTTGAGCCTTCTTGGATGCGCACTTCTAATGTAACTATGGCAGCACCCAAGGGGTTTGAATTTTCAAGCTCTCCCCTTAGATTTTGCAGTGACATAGTGTCCCCATGAGTGACAGAACACTGAGCCAATCACGGCGCAACTAGAGAACATTACCAACCCCTACGCTCCGTATTTTCCGCTGGCTGTCCCACCACCACAGAAAGCACTGAGCTAGGCTGAAATACCTGCATTTTGGAGCTGCCTTGCTCAAGAAAGCAAAAAAAGAGACCATGTTAGTATTTGGCTTTATTAACTCAATGATTTTTTTATATATCTTTTTTTTACATTGCTTGCCAACTGATATGTGACACATTTTAATGCCAAAATAACATGCAAAACAGACACAATTTTTTTTATATTATATATATATGTTTTTTTTTAGCTAAACAGGTGGGGCTCATGACAGCCCACTGGATGTATCCACTCCGACCCTAACCAGGAGTAGTTCTGTGGGTGCTAAAGACAATTGACTTCATGATAGAAATATCAGAACCTCAGTGGAATACCATTTTATCCCATTATAAACAGATCTCAGTCTACATAAATATGTTGAAACTTTTGTAGGGAAACTTCATAGCTTATAAGTAGTTGACAGTTGTTTTGTTAAATCAGCTAGCTTAGTCTAGCAGCCATCACGGCTATGGCACCTCCAAGGCTTTATACCTCAGAATTATAACCAGACACTGTTCCTCGTTTCCTTTGTGCTTTCAATTCATGTCTGTAATTGTAAAAGTAAAAAAAAAAATATGTATGGAAATACTTAATCCTTCCTTCTGAAAACCACAACATTGTGACGAGGGCAGTAGTACTGTAGTTGAATAATTAATCTCTATTAGGCTTATTGGTGATTGGCTGCTCAGGAAGCTATCATACAGGTGCTCACTTATATTCTCCTCCTTTATTCTTCTTTTTGCTTCCACCTCCAAAGATGGCCGCTGCGACACCTGCAACAGCAAGGACTCCGAAGCCCACCATTGCGGCAATTCCCACTGTTTCCACAGCCTGCCAAACCTGGCAGAAAAAACTGTATGTAACTGAAAGTATAACAAGTAATCCAGTTACTCAAGTAATCCAGTTACTCTACACTCTCGACACACATTTATAGCTTGAGAATGTCATTATGGCTCACAAGATACAGTGGGGAAAAAAAGTATTTAGTCAGCCACCAATTGTGCAAGTTCTCTCACTTAAAAAGATGAGAGAGGCCTGTAATTTTCATCATAGGTACACTTCAACTATGACAGACAAAATGAGGAAAGAAAATCCAGAAAATCACATTGTAGGATTTTTTATGAATTTATTTGCAAATTATGGTGGAAAATAAGTATTTGGTCACATACAAACAAGCAAGATTTCTGGCTCTCACAGACCTGTAACTTCTTCTTTAAGAGGCTCCTCTGTCCTCCACTCGTTACCTGTATTAATGGCACCTGTTTGAACTTGTTATCAGTATAAAAGACACCTGTCCACAACCTCAAACAGTCACACTCCAAACTCCACTATGGCTAAGACCAAAGAGCTGTCAAAGGACACCAGAAACAAAATTGTAGACCTGCACCAGGTTGGGAAGACTGAATCTGCAATAGGTAAGCAGCTTGGTTTGAAGAAATCAACTGTGGGAGCAATTATTAGGAAATGGAAGACATACAAGACCACTGATAATCTTCCTCGATCTGGGGCTCCACGCAAGATCTCACCCGTGGGGTCAAAATGATCACAAGAACGGTGAGCAAAAATCCCAGAACCACACGGGGGACCTAGTGAATGACCTGCAGAGAGCTGGGACCAAAGTAACAAAGCCTACCATCAGTAACACACTACGCTAAGCCAGTACATGTTCAGGCCCGTCTGAAGTTTGCTAGAGAGCATTTGGATGATCCAGATGAGGATTGGGAGAATGTCATATGGTCAGATGAAACCAAAATAGAACTTTTTGGTAAAAACTCAACTCGTCGTGTTTGGAGGACAAAGAATGCTGAGTTGCATCCAAAGAACACCATACCTACTGTGAAGCATGGGGTGGAAACATCATGCTTTGGGGCTGTTTTTTCTGCAAAGGGACCAGGACGACTGATCCGTGTAAAGGAAAGAATGAATGGGGCCATGTATCGTGAGATTTTGAGTGAAAACCTCCTTCCATCAGCAAGGGCATTGAAGATGAAACGTGGCTGGGTCTTTCAGCATGACAATGATCCCAAACACACCGCCCGGCAACGAAGGAGTGGCTTCAGAAGAAGCATTTCAAGGTCCTGGAGTGGCCTAGCCGGTCTCCAGATCTCAACCCCATAGAAAATCTTTGGAGGAGTTGAAAGTCCGTGTTGCCCAGCGACAGCCCCAAAACATCACTGCTCTAGAGGAGATCTGCATGGAGGAATGGGCCAAAATACCAGCAACAGTGTGTGAAAACCTTGTGAAGACTTACAGAAAACGTTTGACCTCTGTCATTGCCAACAAAGGGTATATAACAAAGTATTGAGATAAACTTTTGTTATTGACCAAATACTTATTTTCCACCATAATTTGCAAATAAATTCATAAAAAATCCTACAATGTGATTTTCTGGATTTTTTTTCCTCATTTTGTCTGTCATAGTTGAAGTGTACCTATGATGAAAATTACAGGCCTCACTCATCTTTTTAAGTTGGAGAACTTGCACAATTGGTGGCTGACTAAATACTTTTTTGCCCCACTGTAACTCTACGCTGAGCACAGTACACCTATTGATGAGCACCAGTCCATTGTACCTACCTGTCGAGACTCAGCCTTCCCATATCTCAGCTCTGTGACAAAGTGCTCACAGTTCCCCTTGAAGACACAGAAGGGCAGCTCCTGGCCCACACAGGCCTGGGCTTCCTTCAGTATCTCACAGATGGGTTTGACCTATAATAATATAATGCATGCCATTTATCAGATAATTTTACGCTAAGCAATTTATGCCATTTAGCAGACGTTTTTATCCTAAGCGAACTTACACTAGTGCATGCATACATTTTCATTTGGGTGGCCCCAGCGTGAATCAAAAACACTATTCTGGAATTGCAAGCACCATGCTCTATCAACTGAGCCACATAGGATCACACAGGCTGGTACCTTATTCCCAGCGGTGGAAAAAGTTCTCAATTGTCATACTTGAGTGAAAGTAAAGATGCCTTAATAGAAAATGACTCAAGTAAAAGTGAAAGTCACCCAGTAAAATACTACTTGAGTAAAGATCTAAAAGTATTTGGTTTAAAATATACTTAAGTATCAAAAGTAAATGGAATTGCTAAAATGTACTTAAGTATCAAAAGTAAAAGTATAAACCATTTTAAATTCCTTATATTAAGCAAACCAGACAGAATCATTTTCTTTTATTTATTTATTGGCAGATAGCCAAGGGCACACTCCAACACTCAGACATAATTTACAAATGAAGCATTTGTGTTTACTGAATCCGCCAGATCAGAGACAGTAGAGATGACCAGGGATGTTCTCTTGATAAGTGTGTGAATTGGACCATTTTCCTGTCAAAATGTAACGAGTACTTTTGGGTGTCAGGGAAAATGTATGGAGTAAAAAGTACATAATTATTTTAGGAACGTAGTGAAGTAAAAGTTGGCAAAAATATAAATAGTAAAGTACAGATACCCCCCCAAAATACTTAAGAAGTACTTTAAAGTATTTTTACTTAAGTACTTTACACCACTGCTTATTCCCTACATAGTGCACTGTTTGACCTTGGCCCCATGGGGTGCTATTTTGGGTTGCAACCATACTGTACTTACTGGTACTGACCTTGTAATCCTTATCCAGATGGTTGTTGATGCACCACTGATCATGCCCCACCACGTCCCAGATCTCTTCTTTCTTCACCTTAGCCTTGTCACCGAGCACAGACATCAAGCTGCTAGAACTGGCTCCAGGGACCTCGGCTGGGGAGCATAGAGACATGGGAGAATGAGAGGGAAAGTTCCAAGGGAGGGGGTGCACAGACAAAACATATCATCAGTGCCAAAGATGAGTTTAAAGTTTTGTCACATTAGTTTTTATCAGAAAGTATTCACACCCCTTGACATTTTCCCACATTTTTGATGCGTTACAGCCTGAATTTAAAATGGAAGAAATTGAGATTTTGTGTCACTGGCCTACACACAATAACCCATAATGCCAAAGTGGAATGATGCTTTTTGATTTCTTTTTACAAATGAATTAAAAATGAAAATCTGAAATGTCTTCAGTCAATAAGTATTCAACCCCTTTGTTATGACAAGCCTAAATAAGTTCAGGGGTAAAAATTTGCTTAACAAGTCACATAATACGTTTTCTTTTCTTCACCTTTCAGCAGAACAATATTCTAAAACACACGGCCAAATATACACTAGAGTTGCTTACCAAGGCGACAATGAATGTTCCTGAGTAGCCTAGTAGCAGTTTTGACTTAAATCTTCTTGAAAATCTATGGAAAGGCTTGAAAATAGCTGTCTAGCAATGAACAACAACCAACTTGACAGAGCTTGAAGATTTTTTTAAAGAATAATGAGAAAATATTGTACAATCCAGGTGTGCAAAGTTCTTAAAAACTTCTCAAGGACCAGTGGGTCGCTAGCGGGCTCCTCCCGACACTACCAGGTAAAATGTAAAGCGCCAAATTCAAAATCCCAAAGTTGAATTATTAAACATCCACCAATATACAAGTGTTCCATACTCATCAAAAGCTCTGTTTCTTGGCAATATCACAGCATTGTCAGATTTCAAAAAGGCTTTACTTAAAGCAGCACATTTGATTGTTTGAGAGTAGCACCTCACATATTTTTCCCATAGCCATGAATCGATTAGCCATCATGGCACACACATAACACATTTCACAGCGAAAACAAATCAATTACCTGTTGAAGAACTTCTGCTGAGGTCATCCTAAGTGTCCAACGAAGACAATCCATGGTTCTTTTGTTAGAAAAAGTAACGTATTTTATCCATAAATCCTCCATTTGGTTCGCGCGTTATAATCAGAAACGACAGCCTCCACTAGACCATTGAAACGTGACGCGAACTCGTTCATCTTATACCTATAAACTTGTCCAAGAACAATCAAACATAGTTTTAAATGTATCCTTAGGAACACTTTTACGTATATTTACTATTATAAATCAACCGTTCTGTTTCACTCACAGACAAATGGTTAACAGTTTTGGAAAATTCAGAGTGTTTCCTATCCAATGGTACTAAATATATGCATATCTTATTTTCTGGGCCTGAATGGGAGGCATTTTACTTTGGGCATGCCAGGCTCTCCAAAACGGTCACCTCATGCACTGCTCCCTAACAAGTTAAGAGACTTACCCAGAAAGACTCACAGCTGTAATCGCTGCCAAATCTGTTTCTAACATTGACTCGGGGGGGGTTGAATACTTATCTAATCAAGATACAGTGCATTCGGAAAGTATTCATACCCCTTTACTTTTTCAACATTTCGTTACGTTACAGCCTTATTCTAAATTTGATTAAATTACGCACAATACCCCATAATCAATCTACGCACAATACCCCATAATGGCAAAGCAAAAACAGGTTTTTAGAAATGTTAGCAAATTGAGCTCAGGTGCATCCTGTTTCCATTGATCATCCTTGAGATGTTTCTACAACTTGATTGGAGTCCACATGTGGTAAATTCAATTGATTGGACATGATTTGGAAAGGCACACACCTCTCTATATAAGGTCCCACAGTTGACAGTGCATGTCAGAGCAAAAACCAAGCCATGAGGTCGAAGGAATTGTCAGTAGAGCTCCGAGACAGGATTGTGTTGAGACACAGATCATGGGAAGGGTACCATTACATTTCTGCAGCATTGAAGGTCCCCTAGAACACAGTGGCCTCCATCATTCTTAAATGGAAGAAGTTTAGAACAACCAAGAATCTTCCTAGAGCTGGCTGCCCGGCCAAACTGAGCAATCAGGGGGAGAAGGGCCTTGGTCAGGGAGGTGACCAAGAACCCGATGGTCACTCTGACAGAGCTCCAGAGTTCCTCTGTGGAGATGGGAGAATCTTCCAGAAGGACAACCATCTCTGCAGCACTCCACCAATCAGGCCTTTATGGTAAAGTGGCCAGACGGAAGCCACTCCTCAGTAAAAAGCACATGACAGCCCGCTTGGAGTATGCCAACAGGCACCTAAAGGACTCAGAACATAAGAAACAAGATTCTCTGGTCTGATGAAACCAAGATTTAACTCTTTGGCCTGAATGCCAAGCATCACGTCTGGAGGAAACATGGCACCATACCTACGGTGAAGCATGGTGGTGGCAGCATCATGCTGTGGGGATGTTTTTCAGCGGCAGGGAATGGGAGACTAGTCAGGATTGAAGGAAAGATGAATGGAACAAAGTACAAGCTTCTAGCATCATATTCAAAAAGACTCAAGGCTGTAATCGCTGCCAAAGGTGAATCAACAAAGTACTGCGTAAATGCTCTAAATACTTATGTAAATGTAATATTTCAGTTTTGTATTTTTTATACATTTTCTAACATTTATAAAAAAAACTGTTTTTGCTTTGTCATTATGGGGTATTGTGTGTAGATTGATGAGGGGAAAAAAACAATTTACTCAGTTTTAGAATAAGGCTGTAACATAACAAAATGTGGAAAAGGTCAAGGGGTCTGAATACTTCCCGAATGCACTGTATATATGAGTGTTTTATTTTCCATTAATTAAATTTGTTTTTCTTTCACTTTGACAGAGTATTTTGTGTAGATCGTTGACAGAAAATGACAATTAAATCCATTTTAATCCCACTTTGTAACCACAAAATGTGGAAAAGGGACTTTCTGAAGCTATTGTCTGTACTCTATATCTGCAGTGCCTTGCAAAAGTATTCACCCCCCTTGGCGTTTTTCCTATTTTGTTTCATTACAACCTGTAATTTTAATTTATTTTTATTTGGATTTCATGTAAAGGACATACACAAAATAGTCAAAATTTGTGAAGTGATATAAAAAAAATAACTTGTTAAAAAAAAAAAAAAAAAAAGGGGTGCGTGCATATGTACCCCATATGTGGGGATGTTTTTCATCGGCAGGGACTGGGAAACTGGTCAGATTTGAAGGAATGATGGATGGCGCTAAATTCAGGGAAATTCTTGAGGGAAACCTGTTTCAGTCTTCCAGAGATTTGAGACTGGGATGGAGGTTCACCTTCCAGTAGGAAAATGACCCTAAGCATACTGCTAAAAGCAACACTCGAGTGGTTTAAGGGGAAACATTTAAATGTCTTAGTATGGCCTAGTCAAAGCCCAGACCTCAATCCAATTGAGAATCTGTGGTATGACTTAAAGACTGCTGTACACTAGCGGAACCCATCCAACTTGAAGGAGCTGGAGCAGTTTTGCCTAGAAGAATGGGCAAAAATATCAGTGGCTAGATGTGCCAAGCTTATAGCTACAAAATAGCCCCCAATACTCTACTCAACAAACTGGATGCAGTCTATCACAGTGCCATCCGTTTTGTTACCAAAGCCCCATATACCACCCACCACTGCGACCTGTACGCCTCGTGAGGCTGGCCTTCGCTTACACTCCGCCGCCATATCCACTGGCTCCTGGTCATCTACAAGTCCCTGCTAGGTAAAGTCCCGCCTTATCTCAGCTCGCTGGTCACCTTAGCAGCACCAACCTGTAGCACGCACTCTAGCAGGTATATCTCACTGGTCACCCCCAAAGCCAATTCCTCCTTTGGCCGACTCTCCTTCCAGTTCTCTGCTGCCAATGACTGGAACGAACTTCAAAAATCTCTGAAACTGGAGACACTTATCTCCCTCACCAGCTTTAAGCACCAGCTGTCAGAGCAGCGCACAGACCACTGTACCTGTTTATAGCCCATCTGTAAATAGCCCAACCAACTACCTCATCCCCTACCGTATTTATTTATTTATCTTGTTCCTTTGCACCCCAGTTTTTCTACATTGCACATTCATCTACTGCACAGTTTTTTTTTTTTTTTTTTTACCATTCCAGTGTTAAATTGCTATATTGTAATTACCCTGCCACCATGGCCTATTTATTGTCTTACCTTCCTTATCCTACCTCATTTGCACTCTTTGTATATAGATTTCTTTTTTTTCTACTGTATTATTGACTGTATGTTTGTTTTATTCCATGTGTAACTCTGTGTTGTTGTGTGTCGAACTGCTTTGCTTTATCTTGGCCAGGTCGCAGTTGTAAATGAGAACTTGTTCTCAACTTGCCTACCTGGTTAAATAAAGGTGAAATAAATAAAATAAATAGAGACATACCCCAAGAGACTTGCAGCTGTAATTGCTGCAAAAGGTGGCTCTACAAAGTATTGACTTTGGGGGGGTGAATAGTTATGCACGCTCAAGTTTTCAGTTTTTTTGTCTTATTTCTAGTTTGTTTCACAATTTAAAAAAATGCATCTTCAAAGTCATAGGCATGTTGTTTAAATCATATGATACAAACCCCCAAAAAATCTATTTTAATTCCAGGTTATAAGGCAACAAAATAGGAAAAATGCCAAGGGGGGTAAATACTTTCACAAGTCACTGTATGTAGGCTACTGTATATAAATTGTTGAGTGCACTATATCTTCTAAAAGAAAGATTTGATCAAACTCAATAGTATTACTCACAGGATGGGGCCAGGTGAATGACAAAACCGTCACCAACGTACAAAGTCCAGTGCTGGTAGTTCCCTCTGAATATCTCTATCAGGTCCCCTGGCTCTGGCTTCTCATCGTACTGTGAAGGGAGAAATAATAAGTATGATTTAGCAAATCTGTGTATTTCCACATTCAGGGGTGTTGTTCAACCCTCTTGTTGAAGTATGCAACCGCCAACCAACTGCCAAGTATGCCGTTCTGAAAGGAAAAGTGCTCAGATCAGGGAACAAAACTAAGTTCTTCGTCATGCAAACACTTCTTTGTACAAACAAAATGTAAATATTTGCATAAAAACAGACTACACAGAGACAGTGGACACAATCAACATTTGGATTGGACTTTACTTACCAATGTTGGAGCCATGGTTACCGCTTTGATTTCCCTTCTGCTTGTAAATAACTTTACGTTTCCTATTTCCTGAGCTTTTATCTCAACCCTGTAAAGTCAGAAGAAAATCTCTGGGTTATATTTAGGGGGCCTGTTTTCCTAAGACATTAGCTAACAAAATATTAGGCAATCTATTGGCTAATAAACTAGATCCTGATCTAATTTCACTATGTCCTGGTGTCTATAAACAATCAGTGGAGTGTATTCATGAATGCCAAGGGAAGCCAGGCTACACCAAAACAGAAAAAAAAAAAAAGATTCAATGACTTTTGTCTCTGTTTCAAAATGTTCCTTCAATTCCCAAGAGGCTGAATGTATCTATGGAGCAAGATAGCTGCCAAAAGCTTAAACGTACGTATCGTTAGGATCGTAAGAAAATCCATATATAAATTGTTAGGATCCTAAGAAAAGCCATGTGTGAAACAGAAAACGTAACCGTTAAATTAGATCTGTAAACATACAAACCCTATGTTAAGACTATGAATGAATATTTACACGTTAAATTCTTACTTTACGTCTCCCTTTACTCGGTTACAGATCTTTTTTTATACGCACAAACTTTTGTCAGGAATGTGGCATCTGCAAAGGACATGAACCGAACGTAGCTAGTCAAAGACAGCTAGTCAATCAAGCAACTCTAGCCCAGACGTTATAGTTGATTTGCAGCTTCCGGTTTCATTTACAAAATAAAAGTCTAGAGCTTGTTTTAGAACGGCATTCGATAACGACGTTATAACAGTAGATGGCGTAATATAGGCTTGGGCCTTCAGCAAATTACTTGTGTGAGCATTATACACTGCTCAAAAAAATAAAGGGAACACTTAAACAACACAATGTAACTCCAAGTCAATCACACTTCTGTGAAATCAAACTGTCCACTTAGGAAGAAACACTGATTGACAATACATTTCACATGCTGTTGTGCAAATGGAATAGACAACAGGTGGAAATTATAGGCAATTAGCAAGACACCCCCAATAAAGGAGTGGTTCTGAAGGTGGTGACCACAGACCACTTCTCAGTTCCTATGCTTCCTGGCTGATGTTTTGGTCACTTTTGAATGCTAGCGGTGCTTTCACTCTAGTGGTAGCATGAGACGGAGTCTACAACCCACACAAGTGGCTCAGGTAGTGCAGCTCATCCAAGATGGCACATCAATGCGAGCTGTGGCAAGAAGGTTTGCTGTGTCTGTCAGCGTAGTGTCCAGAGCATGGAGGCGCTACCAGGAGACAGGCCAGTACATCAGGAGATGTGGAGGAGGCCGTAGGAGGGCAACAACCCAGCAGCAGGACCACTACCTCCGCCTTTGTGCAAGGAGGAGCACTGCCAGAGCCCTGCAAAATGACCTTCAGCAGGCCACAAATGTGCATGTGTCTGCTCAAACGGTCAGAAACAGACTCCATGAGGGTGGTATGAGGGCCCAACGTCCACAGGTGGGGGTTGTGCTTACAGCCCAACACCGTGCAGGACGTTTGGCATTTGCCAGAGAACACCAAGATTGGCAAATTCGCCACTGGCGCCCTGTGCTCTTCACAGATGAAAGCAGGTTCACACTGAGCACGTGACAGACGTGACAGAGTCTGGAGACGCCGTGGAGAACCTTCTGCTGCCTGCAACATCCTCCAGCATGACCGGTTTGGCGGTGGGTCAGTCATGGTGTGGGGTGGCATTTCTTTGGGGGCCGTGACAGCCCTCCATGTGCTCGCCAGAGGTAGCCTGACTGCCATTAGGTACCGAGATGAGATCCTCAGACCCCTTGTGAGACCATATGCTGGTGCGGTTGGCCCTGGGTTCCTCCTAATGCAAGACAATGCTAGACCTCATGTGGCTGGAGTGTGTCAGCAGTTCCTGCAAGAGGAAGGCATTGATGCTAAGGACTGGCCCGCCCGTTCCCCAGACCTGAATCCAATTGAGCACATCTGGGACATCATGTCTCGCTCCATCCACCAACGCCACGTTGCACCACAGACTGTCCAGGAGTTGGCGGATGCTTTAGTCTAGGTCTGGGAGGAGATCCCTCAGGAGACCATCCGCCACCTCATCAGGAGCATGCCCAGGCGTTGTAGGGAGGTCATTCAGGCACGTGGAGGCCACACACACTACTGAGCCTCATTTTGACTTGTTTTAAGGACATTACATCAAAGTTGGATCAGGCTGTAGTGTGGTTTTCCACTTTAATTTTGAGTGTGACTCCAAATCCAGACCTCCATGGGTTGATAAATTTGATTTCCATTGATAGTTGAATGTGCTGACAACAAAATCACACAAAAATTATGTAAAGAAAAAAGTATTTAATAAGATTATTTCATTCATTCAGATCTATGATGTGTTATTTTAGTGTTCCCTTTATTTTTTTGAGCAGTGTATTATAAAGACACAGAAGAGCCATGTCTAGAATAACCGCCTGAGCTGCAAAATAGAAAGTAAATATGATTTAGGCTAGGCCTATTCCACTATCTAAATATGCCATACTGTTGTGTGTTATTTAACAGTGATATAATTGCATTATTTACATTTACAGCCGCGTGGGGGCTACTGTGGTGATCATGTACACTTTTTCCAGTTTTCGGAGCACGGACTGTAGGCCTTATACTAGGCATTTTGACTGTTGTATTTGCGAATTCCACTCTGTATGTAGGCTTATTGCCATTTGCATTGCACAACCCCATCACGCAGAGGCTATATCCATTTCAATAAATTAGATTCAAGTCTTGGCTGTAACCTGTCCTGAGCTAAATAGCCAAAGGGTCCCAAATGGTCAAGACTATCTATAGCCTATCCTTATTGCCAGCTCGGTTTTCCCTATCCTGTCAGCCACTGCATGTGCTTCTTGAACTATTTAGTTTCAAATGTATTTAGAGGCTATATTTAAAGGCCTGTGAGCTGGGGTCTCTTTTTAAGGGGAGGCCTATAATAAAAACAGTAATAAAACACAAATAGAGTTCTACAATTATTCTGCAAGACAGCAGTACCCAAAATGATAGCCTAAATTGCAATGCCTAAAAGTTTGTGGATAGGCCTAAATTAAACATTGAATTATTAGTAATATAGAAGAGACTTTTAACTTGAAAACGTGCAGGATACCTCTTTCCGGTTTCCCTGACTTACATTTTCTTTATACTGTGTTATGCTTGTTCTCATAGCACTCCTCACATGCCCTTTGGTATAAGTTTTTATTGTTGGTGAGATGAAATTGCAAAAACTCAGAAAGGTATTATTGTACGTCAGAATAGCAACACAAGATTTGTTCAAGACTGTCCGTAATCATAACATGGTGTTTGTATGTTCACAGATTAAATTTCACGTTTACGTTTCATGTCTCACGCATGGCTTTTCTTACAATCCTAACAATTTACGTATGGATTTTCTTACGATCCTAACGATTCATACGTTCAACCTTTTGGCAGCTATCTGGCTCCATATGTATCTCACCGGAGAAAGCATCTGAGCGACCAAAACAGTGCCACTCTGTCTCTCTACGTGTAGGCCATCTATCTGATGCTGTCTGGTCCAAACGAGATTGACATTGTTGCCGCCCATAGCATTGAATGGAATGCGAGGGAAGCATGCGAGCATTTGGCCTACCTTGATAAAAAGTATAAAATTTGCCAATCAGCGTTGAGCTAAACTGAGCGAGCTCAACTGTGAATGGTCTTGGCGCACAAAAGAAAGTGTCAAGGGAAACCAGCTTGGATTTTGGTGTCACTCCTATCAAATCGCATTGAGAGTATATGTCATTGACAGAAACAACTTGAATTGTTGCGTCTCGTTGTGTTGTTGTCGTCCGGTGGCTAGCTAGATAGCTAAAGTTGCCCCTTTCCTAAATTAGCCATGGATGGAGATAGGGATTTGGACATGTAGTTTTACTTAATTCTCCTTACTGGCCAATGATTGTAACGGTGATTCTGCTCCAACCATTAATTCCTACATTGTTGTGCCCCTGGCCTGAGAGGATGGAAGTTCAATATGTAGAAGGGTAATGTTAACTAGCTAACGTTGCCCATGAATGGAAGTTAGGCTAGCAAGCAACCATTTTAGCAAGGTAGCCTATGACAACAAGAAATAAAAGCCCGTACTGTTTGACAAAGTGATAGACCCTTTTGCTTTTGTCAACATGAAAGAAAGGAGGATGGCATTGGAGTTTCTCTACAAGTAGGGTGTCAACATATTTTTCTACTTGCACGAACGCACACACAGAAATCAGAGCCATGGACAGCCGCATCTTAAATATATATATATATAGAGAGAGAGCGAACAGACACGGAGAGCAGGGGCTCCTGAGTTCTTCTGCAAAAAGATAGAACTTAGAGTTAGATAAATGTAAATAAACTTGCATTTTTTCGCTAGGACATCAAAACTCCAAATCACAATTCCATACCTAAAACCTTAATTTTGGACAAAATTACCTGAATGGACTATTACTGCCAAGGATTATCAAGAAGAAAAGAAAAAGAAACACAGCGGAACATGGAAATACCATCCAACACAAAACTAGGTGAGTAATGTTCAGTCTGAACTTACTTCTGAAGCCAAATATTAAAAGACAATCTCTAGGTAATTTTGTTATATAAAGCTTAAATAATAAGGCTACGAAGCTAACAAGCTGTTAGGAAAGAAACTGACTGAAATTAGCACAGAAGTAATGAAGTGTGAAATCCTTTTGAGCTTAACAATGGCAGGAGAGTTTCACAGCACCCCCCCCCGCCCCATCGGTGCAGAGGTAATTAAAATACAGTACCCCCTGGATTCATCTCTATTTTTAACTGATATGCAGCCTTCAATTGTAAATTACATCAATAAGAAACAATATTGTTGCTTTGATCACATCAGAAGATATCCTCCTCAGAATCTCCAAAATACAACAGCCACAGAACAATTTTGTTTGGACGTCTTAAAGGACCATTCGCCGTCATTCAGACTGTTGGGGCGAGTGACTCTGAATCTTACAATGGCTAGCCCCAAGTCGTTATATTTTTCTCTGGTGCTTTATGCTATTTGCATCATGACTCCTGCTTGCTTTGTTGACTATGAACTTTCTTGTTTACCCACCGTGGGACAGACTATGTTTGTTCCCACACTCGGGACTCTGACTCTCTATTGGTTACACAGACTCTTGGCCTCCCATCCTATTCTAACCACCTCTCGCCAACTTTGTATTCATGTTACCTGATGAAATTGCTTTACAATATAATCTTGTGCATGTATACCCTGGCCCATCTACTGTTGCTAGCCCCAATTCTGGTTTCTGCTCTGATATCTGCTTCACGGATTTCTGCTCTCGTAAAAGCCTGGGTTTTCTGCACGTTAACACTAGAAGCTTATTACCTAAAATGTATCAATTGAAAGTGTGGGTTCACAGCTCCAATCCAGATGTGTTGGTTATTAATGAGATGTGGTTAAGAAAGAGTGTTTTGAATACTGGTGTTAACCTTTCTGGTTATAACCTTTTTCGGCAAGACAGATCTTCCAAAGATGGTGGAGTGGCAATCTTTACCAAGGACACCTTCAGTGCTCAGTTGTCTCCACCAAGTCTGTCCCCAAACGATTCTATTTGCTGGTTTTACGCATTAAACTTTAAAATAACTCTTTGTTGACTGTTGCTGGGTGTTATCGGCCACCATGATCCCCTCTGTCGAAGACACCTGGACCATCTTTTGTGATATTTTCAGTGGTATCGTTAACAAATACACACCAATATAGAAAATTATAATTAAAAACAGGTTCAGCCCCTGGTTCGACCGTGATCTGGCAGAGTTAATCCACCTCAAGAATTCAATTTGGCAAATCACTCGGCACACGCATACTCAGGCTGACTGGCTATCGTTCAGGCAAATTAGAAATAAGTGCACTGAGGCTATCAAGAAGGCCAAAGTTAGTTACTTTAAGGAGCAGTTCTCTCTCTGTGGGTCTAACTGCAAGAAGTTCTGGAAAACGTTTAAAGACCTGCAGAATAAACCCTCCTCCTCACAGCTGCCCATGTCACTTAATGTTGATGATGTGGTTGTTACTGACAAGAAGCACATGGCTGAGCTCTTTAATCACCACTTCATTAAGTCAGGATTCCTATTTGACTCTGCCATGCCTCCTTGAACCGTTCAACATTTCATCATCTCCCACTCCTTCTAATGCGACTATCCACGATGCTCCTCCATCTTTTCCCCCTGCCCCGCTGCAAAGTTTCTCCCTGCAGGCAGTCCCTGAGTCGGAGGTGCTAAAGGAGCTCCTTAAACTTGACCCCAAAAAAACATCTGGGTCAGATGGTTTAGACCCTTTCTTCTTTAAGGTTGCTGCCCCTATCATCGTTAAGCCTGTCTCTCCTCTCTGGGGAGGTTCCCATTGCTTGGAAGGCAGCCACCGGGCATCCTTTATTTAAAGGGGGAGACCAAGCTGGTCCTAACTGTTATAAGCCAATTTCTATTTTGCCCTGTTTATCAAAAGTGTTGTAAAAACTTGTCAATAATCAACTGACTGGCTTTCTTGATGTCTATAGTATTCTTGGGTACGCAATCTGGTTTCCGCTTAGGTTATGGATGTGTCACTGCAACTTTAAAGGTCCTCAGTGATGTCACCATTGCCCTTGATTCTAAGCAATGTTGTGCTGCTATTTGTATTGACTTGGCCAAAGCATTTGATACGGTAGACCATTCCATTCTTGTGGGTAAGGAGTATTGGTGTCTCTGAGGTCTTCGGCCTGGTTTGCTAACTACCTCTCTCAAAGAGTGCAGTGTATAAGGTCAGAACATCTGCTGTCTCAGCCACTGTCTGTCACCAAGGGAGTACCCCAAGGCTCGATCCTAGGTCCCACGCTCTTCTCAATTTACATCAACAACATAGAATTTTGGCCCATTCCTCCTGACAGAGCTGGTGTAACTGAGTTAGGTTTGTAGGCCTCCTTGCTCGCACACGCTTTTTCAGTTCTGCCCACAAATTTTCTATAGGATTGAGGTCAGGGCTTTGTGATGGCCACTCCAATACCTTGACTTTGTTGTCCTTAAGCCATTTTGCCACAACTTTGGAAGTATGCTTGGGGTCATTGTCCATTTGGAAGACCCATTTGCGACCAAGCTTTAACTTTCTGACTGATGTCTTGAGATGTTGCTTCAATATATCCACATAATTTTCCTCCCTCATGATTTCATCTATTTTGTGAAGTGCACCAGTCCCTCCTGCAGCAAAGCACCCCCACAACATGATCCTGCCACCCCCGTGCTTCACGGTTGGGATGGTGTTATTCGGCTTGCAAGCCTCCCCCTTTTTCCTCCAAACATAACGATGGTCGTTATGGCCAAACATGAAACAAAAATAGAACTTAGCCCAGAGGACATTTATCCAAAAAGTACGATCTTTGTCCCCATGTGCAGTTGCAAACCGTAGTCCGGCTTTTTTATGGCGGTTTTGGAGCAGTGGCTTCTTCCTTGCTGAGCGGCCTCTCCGGTTATGTCGATATAGGACTTGTTTTACTGTGGATATAGATACTTTTGTACCTGTTTCCTCCAGCATCTTCACAAGGTCCTTTGCTGTTGTTCTGGGATTGATTTGCACTTTTTCTGCACCAAAGTACGTTTATCTCTAGGAGACAGAACGCGTCTCCTTCCTGAGCGGTATGACGGCTGCTTGGTCCCATGGTGTTTATACTTGCGTACTATTGTTTGTACAGATGAACGTGGTACCTTCAGGCAATTGGAAATTGCTCCCAAGGATGAACCAGAATTGTGGAGGTCTACAATTTTTTTTCTGAGGTCTTGGCTGATTTCTTTTGATTTTCCCGATGTCAAGCAAAGAGGCACTGAGTTTGAAGGTAGGCCTTGAAATACATCCACAGGTACACCTCCAATTGACTCAGATGATGTCAATTAGCCTATCAAAAGCTTCTAAAGCCATGACATAATTTTCTGGAATTTTCCAAGCTGTTTAAAGGCACAGTCAACTTAGTGTATGTAAACTCTGACCCACTGGAATTGTGATACATTGAATGATAAGTGAAATAATCTGTCTGTAAACAATTGTTGGAAAAATGATTTATGTCATGCACAAAGTAGATGTCCTAACAGACTTGCCAAAACTATAGTTTGTTAACAAGAAATTTGTGGAGTGGTTGAAAAACTAGTCATCACATTAATGAGAGCCACGTCACGACAGCTGCTCCCATGTTGTGCTGCTGCCATGTTGTTGTCTTGCTACCATGCTGTGTTTTTATGTGTTTCTGCCATGCTGTTGTTGGCTTAGGTCTCTTTTTATGTAGTGTTGTGGTGTCTCTCATGTCGTGATGTGTGTTTTGTCCTATATTTTTATTTTGTATTTTATATTACGTTGATTGGACTAAATTGTTTTTGGTATTTTTTAGTTGTCACTGTATTAGACTAAGCAGAGGTGATTTGATGATGTTGAAATTGAAATGGTGTTGGAATAGTGGAGGCAACTCCTGTTTTCTTTGCAACTTGTGGTAACTAACTCTCTGTGGTTCTAAATCAATAGTTGTTTAGTGGTCCGAAAATGTCGGAAACATTAACCGAACAGAGGTTGCTATCCGGTTTTGTGAAAAAACAAAGGTATGGGTGAATTTATTCTGCCATTGTCTTATTGTCTCGGCCTCTATATCACGGTGGCAACACATATTAATTAACAAGTTATAGAGCAAACAACACAATTATCACAACACATAGGTTGTAATACAGCTTTTTATCTGGCTTGCTCAGTGATTTTACCCACGCACCGCTAAAGGAAAAAACATTAATTATGCAAGGAAATAGCTAGCTACTGTAGCTACGTTACTGTAACTGACCACAAACGGCACGCAACATATACTATGCTTGCATGCTGTCAAGACTTTCGATCCCATTTAGCTAGCTAGCTATTTGTAATTCGCACAAGTACTTTAGTCCAGATAATCATTGAAATACTTGTACATTCTTATAACTTACAGTAAGTTCGGTGTCGTGGCCACGATGTTGATTGCTTAACATCGAACACAGAAATAACGTTACACGTCAACGATCAGCTGACTCGAAAAAAAGCAAACAAATCCGAGGGCGTGTCTCCTGGCAGCGTGCGTGCTGACGTACTTTCTAAGTACAGCGTCAGGCCGGTAGATGGCAATAAATGACCCCTCGAAAGACAATGATAGAATAAGAAAATAAAGACTTCCGGTTTTAGAGCGCACTTATATCATCATATTTGACGTGTAGAGTTGATTATTCGTAGCTTGTTACAAGGGGAGAGTTCTTCATGTTCTATTTTCAGTTTGGGAAGTTGAACGATGTCTGCCGTGTTTGACGGGACTTCCCTGACAGTAACCATGCAGACCTCTCTCACTCACACACCGCAGAATGCATTTAGGTGAGTTGCTTAGCATAGCATGCTAGCTAGCCAGTAGTTGTAGCTATGTGGCTGCTTCCCTACTATATCAACAAGTTCTACGGCTTTTATTGTGCTAAGGTTAGATGCAGTGGTCAGACTTTTTCAAGCATATTTATGAAATATTATAGTCTGAGAGAAAATACAAATGATACCATTTAGATTTAAATTTGATTGTTTTTAGAGCTAAACGGTGAACTTTTGTTGTGTGTGTAGCCCCCAGGAACTGTCCCAGGAGATCAAATCCTTCATCAGTGGCGTGGATCAGACCCAGGGTCGTAAACTCAGCGTCCGCGAGCATGCCCGCTGTGCCGTGCGTCTACTACGGTCAGTGCCTGCCTGTCGCGGGGCGGTCCTCGAGCACCTAAGGGGCGTGTACAACGAGCACGTCTCAGCCTTTCTTCACAATCTAGAGACGGACGGCGATGGCGACGGGGACTCCAACCTGGAGGATGTCATCACAGAGGTCCATGGCGTCCTGGCAGAGTTCATCAAGCTCAACCCCCGAGCCTGGGCCCCCCTTGTCTCCACCTGGGCTGTAGACCTGCTGGGGCAGCTGAGCTCCAAGCATGCTGGCCGCAGGGCAGCTCCCCACTCCTCCAGCCTCAACGAGCTGCTGCAGCTGTGGATGTCCTGTGCGGCGACACGCTCCCTCATGGAGGCCTATACCCAGTGCCTGGCGGCCATGATAGCCTGGTGTCCTGACCAGTGTGTGGACGCTCTCCTGGACACCTCCATGCAGCACTCCCCCCACTTCGACTGGGTGGTGGCCCACATCGGATCCTCCTTCCCGGGCACTATCATCAGCCGTGTCCTGGCCTGTGGGCTTAAAGATTTCTGCTCCCACGGGACGGCTGACAAGTGTCAGGGAGACAAAAGCAGTCGAGTGCCTAAGATCGGCTCTGTGGTGGGGATCCTGGGCCACCTGGCCGCGCGGCACTCTGACAGCATCCGGCGGGAGCTGCTGAGGATGTTCCAGGAGAGCCTCAGTCCCCCGACTATACCCCCCAGCTCTGGGTCCACCTCCATGGAGCACTCAGCCCAGCTCCGCAGAGCCACAGTGCCCTTCCTTCTCCAGCTGGCTGCGCTGTCTCCTTCTCTTCTGGGCGCTGTATCTACAGAGCTGGTGGAGTCTCTACGGCCTCCAGTCTTGCTCCAGCTCCAGGCTGTTCTACAGGGCCTTCCCAGGGACGAGCTTGACAACATGCTGGGGCTGGCTGTCCACCTCATCGCCCAGAGCCCTGCTGGAGGGGCACGCGTCCTCCGCTTCCTAGCTGACACGGCCACCCCCGCCTCTGTCATCATCTCCGGCCCCACGTCTTCCCCTCACGAGGGGGTCCGGGAGGCCTGCGACCGCCTCCTCCAGATGCTCCTGCTGCACCTCCACAAGCTGGTCTACACCCGCTCAGAGGGGGACGACGGCTACTACAGCCGCCCCCACTCTCCCTCCTCCCAGGCGCCCCGTGTGGTCCCCTTCCTGGAGGAGCTGCAGTCCCACGTGGGAGAGCTCTGTGCTGAGATGCTGAGACTGGAGAGGAAGCGTCATCTCTGGTTGCACCAGCTGCTGTGTCTGCTGTGTCTTCTGTCTGTATACGGGGGCCCTAGCGTGGCCACGGAGGCCCTCTGTCAGCTGCTCACTCTGGCCCGGAACCCAGACCAGCTGGCCCTGGCTTGGCAGCTCCACACCCCACTGTCCGCCTGCCTGCCGGGCCTCATCCCTGCCGCAGTGACCCGCTGCGTGGCCCAGATCCACACACACACACTGGGACCCAGGCAGCTCTGCCAGCTCCTTCTCAACCTGGGCTCTGCCATGCAGAGTGTACAGGAGGAGGAGAGGAGGGGTCCAGGAGGAGGCATGGGAGGAGGAGGTGCTAGTCCTCAGTCCTCCATGGCAGTGCAGGTTGGAGCAGCGGTCTCAGATCACCTCCATGACTTCTGTCCTCTGCTCCTCCATGGTGACCCGACGGTATCCCACGCTGCCGTGCGGCTACTGTCCCGCAGCCCCTTCCCCCGTGCTGCCCTGCCTTCCCACCTGTTGCTTGTTTGTCGGGCTGCTGTCACACACTTCTTTCTGGCGCTACGGAGGAGAGGAGAGAGAGGGAAGGGGATAGACGAAGGCCAGGGAGGAGAGGCGGTGAACTGTTCGCTGCTCCTCCTGTCCCGTCTGGTAGGTTACTCCCCTCTAACCCTCAAATGTGTCCTGCAACAGCTGGTGGAGGGAGCTCTACATAAAGGAAACACTGACCTTTTCGGAGGGCAGAGTGAGGACAGTGGAGGGGACACCCCCATCTCCCCGTCCCTGGCCCCTGACCGGGTGGGCTCCCTGCTGGACATCAACTGCAGGTTCGGCACCACGGTCAACTTCTCTGGCAGTGTGTGGTCTGTGTTCCATGCTGGGGTGATAGGGAAGGGTCTGAAGCAGCGCAGCGCTACGCCTCACCCCGACCCCGCCAGTGTCATACAGAACGTCCAGACTCTGCTGGCTGTCACCGTCCAGTGCTGCAGCGCACCATCCGGGAATGGCGGAAACGGTGGAGGCACCCGACACCAGCCCTCCGTTCCAGACGAGCCGCCGCCCATCAACGCTGAGGCGGCCAAAATGATGGCAGTGACGCTGGTGGAGTATATCTGCCCCGACGTGGCCAACGGGGAGCTGTCATGGCCACCAGAAGAACATGCCCGCACCACTGTAGAACGTGACATACACATCCGCCGCTGCTTTGAAGCCCACCCTGTCCTCTTCCCGTTACTCCATGTTGTGGCTGCCGGGCGTCCTGCTCTCTGTTACTGTTCTGCGGTGCTCCGGGGCCTGCTGGCCACTCTGCTAGCCCACTGGGAGGCTTCGAGGGAGGCTTTGGCGATGGACTCCCCGTGGCACCTTCAGGCCTCCTGCATGCTGGTGTCCTGTATGGGCGAGGGCCAGCTGCTGCCACCTGTGCTGGGAAACGTCCATGAGGCTTTCCCCTACCTGACGCCGTTCGAAGTGAGGCTTCTCCTCCTGGCTGTGTGGGAATATGTAAGGGGCAACGGCCCCATGCCACAGAAGTTTGTCTTCAGTGCCGAGAAGGGCCTGTTCTGCCGGGATTTCTCGCGGGACGGAGACGTGGCGCGATACGTAGCACCCATCCACAGTGTCCTGCATAAGAACATTGACCGGCTGGGGCATCTATGCTGGCGTTTCCAGCTCTGAACAAGGGAAGGAGAGAACTGATAGAGGGATGGGTGGAGGGATGGAGAGGAAAAAGGTGCAAGAAGTGGGACGGTTGGGATTGTTTGTGAAAGATGAGGATAGGGGTGGTTGATGATAGGGAATTGTGGAGATGTTGCTTTGCTGTTTTCTTGTTTGTTGCACTAACTTGAATCTAGATCTGAATGCACTCTGAAGCATAGTTGAGCATGTTATCTACTGTTTATCTCTCTCCTGTTTTGTATCATTTTATAGATTAAGTAGAATTTTGTATGTAGCTGTTACTGTAGGGGGATAAAAATATGTGGGATACCATAAATTAGCAGAAATTTTTGTTGTTTCAAATATCTTGCCTTTGAACTTGACTGTCTACATTTCGAGTTACAGCAGTTCTGCATTCTGAATTTCAATTCAACTTATTTGTTCTCTAATTGAAACAGAAATACAACTTTGTAATGAGAAGGTACATCAATGATAATGTAATAATTTTGCATCAACTAACACAGCCTGCAGGTATATGATGAATCACTCAAATATTCCTTAAAATGTCTTTGTATACCTCACAATTTATGTTTGAACCAGATCTCCTAATAAATGTGCAAGAGTGCAGCAAAGCTAAGACTGTTATTTTGTCAACGTAGAGGGGACTTCTATCAACACTACACCTTTGACACTTAATGGGTAATTTTCAATTAATTCATTGGATTTTAATTAATCTGAATTGACCCCAAATGTGCATGCCATTCTAAACAGAGCCATACATATCTGTAAAAGATAATTGGCTCTGACTTCCATATGCTCTGTGCAAATGTTTCACAAAGTGGTTTTATATTGGTAGAGCCTGTAAGTGTGTTTGTCCCTGAAGGAAAAAGAAGCAAGTGCAGTGCAATCAGAGTAGTACAAATGAATCACAGAGGATTGTTCCAGAACTGACCACCTCAAGCTGACGTGTCTTTGTCTGAGAGGATAAAGAAATACAAGGAGGGGATAAACAGGGTGAATAATTCCGGAAGGCTCATAAAAACAAAATAACAGTTTCGAATCTAATTGCCGATGAAAATTGAATATATAATCAATAAATACTGAAAATAATCCACCAACATCGAATTTCTTCCTACATATTTAAAGACTACAAAAAATATTTTTACTCCAAGATATTTGTTAGTTCGACGTGAAACGGGGGCGGGCCAAGGTTGAAACTAAACCAAGATGGCCTCCTTCGTAGTAAGGTAAGACAAAGCATTTCGGCGGTTAAATTATACATTTAACTAGTGGTTTCGAAAAATATTTCGCATGCACAGTGATTCGCTTTCTATATCCGAGAGTAGACAGGTCGAGTTATAGTTTTACTGTCTCTAGCGAGCAGCAGTCATATCAAGAAGCTCGAGCCTTTAATTCAAACAGCGGCCTGACAGCGCTCTCTAAGCAGCTAACGTTAACTTCTCAGGGTGATGATCTAGCTAGCTAGATAATGATGGACATACATTGGTAACTATTTCGATCGGTGTGAAATATCATATGTTCGTATCTCTGTCTTTTTTGTCCTACATATTGTATTACGACGAGGATTTAGCTAGCTCGCAACCGCTGTTGGCTAACTAGCCAGATTTGACAGGACCAAATCGACGTTAGCAGTAGCGTTAGTTAGCCAACTGAATAGCTCTTCCAGCATTTTAGGACGCAGCGAGCGCAAATGACAAGGAGCCATGCTAGCCAGATAATAGTTTGCCAAAGATGGCCTTTATTACCCATGCATAATTAACGTGTGTGTATATATGTATATATAACTAGCTATAACGTTGGTGAACCATAAAACATTTCGACGAGGTTAATCAACAACAGGATATGGTACCCGGAAGAAGCAACTTGGGTCCTTGAGTACAACATATTTTTGTTGTAGCCCCAGACAAAAACACTTGATTCAACTTGTCTAAATCACTTCAAAGGTAACGCGTACCAGACGTGTGGGGTACCGCACCCACCATGTGTATGGTGTGATTGCTATGATTTACTCCTTTTTAATGGGGTGATTGTAGTCTAATCGGGTGCACCAGTTGACCTGTAGAATCAGGTCTGCTTGTCTGGGGACACAACAGACATGTGTGCTGTTGGGAGTACTCGAGGACCTCAGTTGGAAAATGTTGGACTTGTTGTCAGCATTATTATCTATCACTGTAAAGTTACAGAGCTGAATGTATGTAGTATTCCTCTACTCAACATTTACTTCCCATTTTCTGTTTCTCTCATCTGCCCTCTCAGGATGGGGCCTCTGTTAGTGTTGTGGCTGGCTGTCTGCCTCAGTGGGACCTGGGCAGTGGACCGGGGGAATTTCAAAACCTGTGACCAGAGTGCCTTCTGCAAGTGAGTTCTAGATGATACGCAGCTACACCACTTAGCACCTTCATAGAGATAGTCTACTCTCATTGATTGTGTACAGTCAAAGTAACTGATGGTAAAGTGTAAGCCCTCAACGAGTCTACCCCCATTCTCTTCCTCACTTATGGCCCAGTGTTCACAATATGTACTTCTACATTCACGTAACACAAACCCTGATAAACACGTTTTAACTCAATGTGGTTGTGCACTCAGGCGTCAGCGAGCGTTGAAGCCTGGCCAATCCCCATACAGAGCCCTGCTGGAGACCCTGGAGCTCACCAATACCAAACTCACACTGCAGCTCATCAATGACAACAACAAGGTTTGTTACACACACTAGACTTTAATTCACAGATTATGTAATATGTTATTGTACATCCATACATGTATTAACAGGTGTGCTGAAATCCCTTTGGGTCCTGGTCTTGTCTTTTTTAACCCTCTCCCCCTCTCCCTCAGGTGCGTCTGCTGCTTGAGCTCTATCGTCTCCAGGGCAACATGACCAGAGTGAAGATAAATGAGTTGAAGCCACTGAAGCCTCGTTTTGAGGTCCCCGATGTGCTCATCAACGACCCTCCCACAGAGCCGTAAGTCTCATAGGGAGCCATCTGGAGTAGTGAGTGGGTGATGGGTGACATTGAGCCATGTGGATGGGGAGAATTAAAGAATTGGTTAGGACAGAGACCAGCAATGGAGTTAAAAAGAAATGAAGTTAATGGAGGAAGCAGGAAAACACTACCTGAGGGCATGCAGTAGATAAATTGCCTGGCTCTCAGCAAGTGGTGTATATCTGTTGATAATGTTATAACCTCCAGCACCAAGAGAGAATACATCTGTGTGACTGGGCAGTGGAGACAAGATGGCACAGAATAATTTCATGTAATTTATTTGTTGGGTATTTTCTGTTGTCTTATTGCTTCCACGCATCAATTTACCTGTTTCACACATCTCGTTCTCCCTCTCCTTCCTCAGTTTGTCTCTCCTGTCTCAGGATGAGAACGGGGTGGTTCTGTCTTTGGGGGCAGACTCTCAGCGGCTGATCGTCAGCGCTAAGCCGTTCCGATTGGACATCATGGAGGGGCGGGAGGTTCTTCTGTCACTTAACTCCCGTGGCCTGCTGGCCTTCGAGCACCTCCGGATCCGCAAGGATACGTGAGTCACATCCCACACACCCCTCACATCCCACACACCCCTCACATCCCACACACCTCGTATTATACATGTTTCTTTGTTTGTTTTCTATCTTTTTCACTGCTTGCTATTGTGTTCTCCATTTCATCATTATTTTTCCTCCGTTCTTCTCTTCTACCTCTCAGCATCTCCTATAAGATAAAAAACAAAGTTAATAGCATGTGGGAAAACATCAAGTGGGTATTCTCTAGGTAAATTCCTTCAGCTTTGTAGGTTTGTATTTGTCTGTGCTGGCAATGTAGGAGTTGAGTTGTAGAAGTTTAGACATCCAAAAATGACATTCCCAAATGGCTCAAGGATGTGGTGACTTGGGCTGGTAGCATTTTCTGAAATATTTTCCTGTCGAGGCATGAAAGCCAGTTCTAGGCTCACTACCATTTGGTCTGCTTTTTACCTGTCTTCAGAGGAGATGCTCACGCCTTTTTCCTCCCACATTTCTCTTGACTTGAAATGTCTTCATGATACAGCCATTTCATCACACTGTTGACCCAACAGTCATGTGATATGTAGAGTCTAATCCCATAGCACTGAGTAGACAACAATGTCTCCCCCCTCAAGGCTCGTTTGTTCCGGTCATTGTGTGCTTTCACTGGGGTAGTGTGTGTTCGTTGAGGAAATCTGTGTAAGGCAGGGTACCGGTAGTCACTTGGGGGTTAGTCCCTTGGTGTTTAGCTCAAAATAACTACAAGGTAGGGAATTGTTCTCTTGTTTCCCTTTGTCATTAGAGTGAAATCTTAAAAGGTTAAGTAGATTGACACTAACACTATTTTGATTCTAGTGAGAAGGCTGTGGCGTCATGATTTTCCTTCTGTTCCCTTTTCCATGTGTGCTTGTACCGTTTGGGGTTTTTTTCTTACTCAGTTGTCAGCAAGTTGTGTGTCTGTTTTGGTGACGTTTCTCTCTCTCTCCCACAGTAAGGTAGACCCAGAAGGAACTGAGAATAAAGAAGAAAATGAGGCTGCCAATGAACCGGCAGAAGGAGAGGAGGAGGTATGGGAGGGAGGGAGAGGTAACACTGTAACGAAGGTTTCCCCCCAGGCTTTTGATTAGGATCAGTAAACTGAACAAGAGATGCAGTTGGTGTTTTGTAACACTGCTTTCTGTTGTAATGTTACTGCCACTGGGCTGAAATCAAACCCCTTTCTGTTGTAATGTTACTGCCACTGGGCTGAAATCAAACCCCTTTCTATTGTAATGTTACTGCCCCTGGGCTGAAATCAACCCCTGAAATCAACCTAACTAGAGCTGAAATGGTATGAGAATTTCTTATCACGATTATAGTGACAAATTATCACTGTTATCAGTATTATCAAATGTTCAAAAAGTGCTGATACACTGAAATCATTTTGCCAAGTTTATATTGAAAACAACGAATGAGCCGCACTATGCACTCTTTGTGTGCATGAACATTAAAATAATAACATTAACATTAAAGATGGCGCCATGAGAGGTAAAAGTTTCCCTAGTGCAGGTTTTAATGAACACAACCAAATCAAATGTGCATATAAAAGCAACACAAGTAAAGCAATGTGCATGTAAGAACAATACAACCATATGTAAACAAATCCAATGTGCAGGTGTTAACATTAAAATAACACAAAATATGTAAACAAATCAAATGGACAGCACTGATTGTATGTCTGTAAAGAAATCAGGTTCTGCTGGCCTATCTTCCTGTATGTTGGCCTAAGTTCTGCATCTTTTGTTCACTTGAGATTGAAATGTAAAAATGTCAGCATATTTACTTTGCCTGGTTTAAGTAGTGATCTGCGAGGGGAGACGATGTGCCCCCTGGCACTGAACACTCTCTGATGGCACGCTGGTTGCTGGGATGTACAAAAGCTTCCTCTGATGCATGGCCCCTCCACCACACCAGTGGATCCTCTTCTGCTGGAATGTTTGGCAGAGACAGGTAGACTTTGATCTCTTATTTCACTCTTCTGGGGTGGTCGGAATCTGACTGACCCTCTTTACCTCAAGGCAGCAGAGAGGTGATCTTTCTCAGCAACCCAGCCAGGCCTTTCCCCTCTGATGCTGCTGTGTTTGGTGGTGCTTTGTGGTTCTTCCCTGACTTGTGCAGCTGCCAGCTTCAAGGCCTCCTAGACACAGCTGTCAGTGTCAACTTTTTCAGCCTCGGACTCATCTAAAAAGCTCCTTTTTGAAGCTGGGGTCAATGAAACAAGCCATGTACATGACTCTTTGCCTTCTGTGTATCTGTTGTTAAGGTCTTCTCTCATTACCCTTTTCATCTCCTTGGTTAGGGATGGATTCATATCCTTTTCCACCAGAACATCACGGGTGATGACGTCCAGGAGAGGCTTGATGGCAGATGGTGTCACTCATGTCTCTGGGGCAAGTGCATCTGAAAACTTGCTCAGAGGTTCAGTAGCTGGCACAGTTGCTCCCATGACACTTATGTCGGCATCCTTGGGCATCAAGTGCCATGTTCCTCTTTCTCCAGCCAGTGACGCACAGACTGGCTGCTGTTGGCTGAGGAAATGCTCAAGCATCTTGTATGTAGATCCCATCGGGTCACCACATGGATCAGAGCCTTCTGTGGCATGTTGAGGGCAGCTTGCTTTTCTCTCAGTTCTCTCCTTCTCGTCCATCTCCACGAGAAGCCTTGGACGAGATGACGGCAGGCCTTGACTGTTGTGTCAACTCTCTGAATTTTCAGAGCCTTTAAGATGGCCAGGTTCAAATTATGGCCAAAGCACCCAAGCCACAGATCTGGGAACTCTTCAACAACAGCCTTGATGCATTGTCTGTGGTTATGCAGACCAGGTATTTTCTTGTTGATTTCCCCCACTCTTCCAGCATATTCTTAAAAAACTCTCTGTTGTGAGCCGAGTGATCTGGGAAGAAATGTGTTTCCAGGCAGTTTTGATTTCAGTTGCCGGTCTGCGGTGAGGTAATGGATAGTGAAGCTGATGTAGAGTTGATCACCCATGGATTTCACTGGCCCAGAGGTCAGTGGTGAGCCAAACTTTTTCCAACATCCGCTTTAACCTGGTTGTACAGGTTTGGGATTTCAGTCTTGGAAAAGAATGTTCGTGATGGCACTTTGTAGTGAGGCACGGCAACCTTCATAAGCCTCAGAAAGCCAGGCCTCTCAACAATTTGAAATGGCATCATGTCCTTTGCAGTGTAATATGAAAGGGCTGCAGTGAGGTCTTGAGCATTCTTTGATATGGGTGCATAAGCAGCCTGCCTTTTTTAAATGCTTGCTCAGTGTCTGTGTCACAACTGTAGATGAGGAGGGACCAGTAGCATCACTGGGTTTGCCTGCTGCATGCCCACTCTGTAAACAAGGGAATAGCAAATTAATTATTATAATTGGTGTTACATTATAATTTATTCTCTCTCTCTCACACAGTTTATCTTCTGTGTTGCATTAGAGTATATGCAATGACCCCATGCACAATTTACATAAATACAAATGAGTCTTAAGAAGACCGTGATAGTAATTGCAATGAGCCCAACAAATGACCTAAATATAGGAGTCTATAGTGTTTCTCCTGTTGGAACACTTTTACAACCAAGTCGATGACTGACGGATTTTAATTGAACAAAATATGTTGGTTGGGTGACTAAACTACAGAACATGTTATGGTGTGTAATGGTCGAATAGTCTGCATACACACCACGCTTACAGCAGCAGAATAACATGTAGTGTTTTTACAAGAGTAGGTACCACTGAAAGCTTCAGTTTACATTATTGACAAGCTATTAGCAAGTTAGACAGACAAACCTTGACATTTTCCCCCATTCCGAAGTCCCCTCATCATGCATTGAGCTAAAAGTGAACTTCGCTTGCATTCGCTATAAAGTAGTGGGTGGGGGTTATGAAGATGACTGAAGAGATTTGAGATGTTGCCCCCTTATATGCATTTATTTTAAAAAATGGCATGTTCTGCAGACAGGGTGACCATCTTCGATTTAAGTTTCCCTCAGCACTCTTGTAAAACCCGAAAGACGACCACACTTCAGATTTGGTCCTCTTAGAAGGCATAAAAATCTCCTGAGCGCTGTGACTACCTTTCGCCATGTTTTCACACAAAACAAAACCCATGATGCACCTGCGTCAGACTGTTGCTAACTGGGGTTGATGCTGGACAGTATTTACTGTGTTTTTCAAACCGTGGATTTCAAACCATGGTAATCAAACACAGTTTTAATGATATTTGAAAGGTAATACTAACCGTCGGGAATTTTACCATGGTTTATCGTGAAGCCGGTAACCATTTCATCCCTAGTTGTAACATTACTGCCCCTGGGCTGAAATCAAACCCCTTTCTGTGGTAACGTTACTGCCCCTGGGCTGAAATCAAACCCCTTTCTGTGGTAACGTTACTGCCCCTGGGCTGAAATCAAACCCCTTTCTGTGGTAACGTTACTGCCCCTGGGCTGAAATCAAACCCCTTTCTGTGGTAACGTTACTGCCCCTGGGCTGAAATCAAACCCCTTGTTGCTTTTGCCATTCCCTCTCGCCACCACAATGCTCCTCTGCAATTATTTCCATCTGTCTCCACATTTGTTCTTTTGTTTGTTCCTTCCTAGAAGGCGAAGGAGGATGAGAAAGTGGAAGATGGAATGTGGGAGGAGACATTCAAATCTCACACAGACAGCAAACCCAATGGTACGTACACTTTTCTGTGAACCCGTAATTTCAATGACTGGTGAAAGAGGCGGCTTGCAGTTGAATACTTGGTATTCTGATCCTGGGTACTCACCGCTCATCTCCTGGAGATAATATTTTATGATTGGATGAGTTTTATGACTTGCTTTAGGCACAGTGACCAGTGTTGATTTGTTTTTTTGAGTGTATCTTGATTGGCTGTTCTTTCTTAGGCCCTTCCTCCATCAGTCTGGACTTCTCTCTGCCAGGGGTGGAGAATGTCTATGGCATCCCGGAACACGCAGACAGCCTCAAACTCAAAACCACTGAGTAAGTGACTGACATGGGACATGATATTGGTTAATTGAGACAGTAGTTAACTAAAACCTACTATATGTTTTCAGATGCTTCTCTAGTGTATGTATTTTCTAATGGTGCAGGACATCCTTTATATGCATTTGATTGAATTTTTTTCAACATTGTGGGTTGAAGATTTTTAAATAACACGAAATGACCGACTATATGACAATACAATAATATATACGTATGCGTTTTCCAGTGGAGGGGATCCATACCGGTTGTTTAACCTAGATGTGTTCCAGTATGAGGTGTTCAACCCTATGGCCCTGTACGGTGCCATCCCTGTCATGCTGTCTCACAGTGCACAGCGCACCATGGGCATCTTCTGGCTCAATGCTGCTGAGACCTGGGTGGACATCAGCTCCAACACCGCTGGCAAGGTAAGACCGACACACACACAGTCAATCCTCTTTCTCCAGATTGAGTGAGACTCACCTCTGAGCCACCCTGTGTATAGACATTGAAGGGTACAGTCAGAGAGAACACGCACCCTCTTACTCCTACGCTGGTTCTCTCTGGTTGTGCAGACAGTGTTTGGCCAGATGCTAGACTACGTTCAGGGCTCCAGTGAGACGCCACAGACAGACGTGCGTTGGATCTCAGAGAGCGGCATCATCGACGTCTTCATCATGCTGGGACCCACTCCCACTGATGTCTTCTCCCAGTACGCCTCACTCACAGGTCAGACTCCCACTACAGAAACCCAGTTCATATTCTCATTCCCAGTTCACCAGTCTATTTCCACTTCCTTATCACCCTCACACACCTAGTCTCTAGGCAGACTGTTTGCTTCCGGCAATGTATCAACGCTCCAGCTAAAAGTTCTGACGTCAATTGGGACGAGAGGACCAGTCAGAAAGTAACGTCACTGCTGTATCCGCTTCTTGCCCTAGCAAAAGAATTAGCATAATTCCCACCCGCATTTCAAGGCCCGCTTACCCAAACTCGTGGTTTGTTGGGGGAGTTGTCTATCTGAAGAGCTGATTGGCGTTTATTGAGATGACTCGTACTGGAGGCAGCTCTGCAGGGTAGTTTAAAAAACTATTATTATTATTGTTAACCTTTTTATTTAACTAGGCAAGTCAGTTAAGAAAAAATTGTATTTACAATGCTGTCCAAACCCTCCCCTAACCCAGACGACGCTGGGCCAATTGTGCGCCACCCTATGGGACTCCCGATAAAGGCCGGTTGTGATACAGCCCGCAATCGAACCAGGGTCTGTAGTGACGCCTCTAGCACTGAGATGCAGTGCCTTAGAGCGCTGTGCCACTCGGGAGCAGGATAGTCACTAGCTGGAACGGCCAGCTGGCACGGCCACAGTCATAAAATCAGATTTTTACCTTAACCATACTGCTAACCTTATGCCTAACCTTAAATTAACACCAAAAAAGCTCATTTGTGTTTTCAGGAATTGTAATGATATATAGGAACTTCTTAACTGGCCCATCTAGTGAACACCCCTCAACTCTGCCTTCAGGACAAGATTTATCCCAATAAATGTCAACCAACGTCTTAGGAGGCCACTCCCCAGAATATTTTTCTCCCATTTCAAATGTCAGAGAACCTGACATCCTCCCCAGGCCTTGTGCCTTTGCATATAGGTACCCAGGCCTTCCCTCCCCTGTCTGCAATGACCTGCCACCAGGGTCCCTCAAAGTACAACTGTCTGTATATGACCACCCAAATCTCTCCCCCACCAGGTACCCAGGCCTTCCCTCCCCTGTCTGCGCTGGCCTACCACCAGTGCCGCTGGAACTACAACGACCAGGAGGATGTGGCGGCGGTGGACCAGGGCTTCGACGACCACGACATCCCCTACGACTTCATCTGGCTGGACATAGAGCACACGGATGGCAAGCGCTACTTCACCTGGGACCCTCACAAGTTCCCCCAGCCCAAAGACATGCTGCAGGGTCTGTTAGACAAGAGACGCAAGGTGAGCATATTAATGTGTTACAGCTGCCTGGCCAGGGATCCCTTGTAGTAGACATTTCTGGGTTCTGTCGACTGGATGAATGGAGAAAGTAAAAGGTTGTGAGACACGTTGACAAGTCGTCTCTCTTCAGTTTTGCTATTTTCCTTCTCCCTCATGTTCTCCGTGTACCATTTAGATGGTGACCATTGTGGACCCCCACATCAAAGTGGACAGCAGCTACAAGATCCACAATGAGATCCGCTCCAAAGGCTTCTACGTCAAAAGCAAAGATGGCGGAGACTATGAGGGCTGGTGCTGGCCTGGTAAGAGATGGTGAAATTGGTCTGACCCACAATCAAATAAAGTGAAGGACATGAATTGCAGCTACACATTGTGTAAAAACACATTGCAATTACTCAACACCGCTCTCTAATCTTTCCTCTTTCTATTGTAGGTAATTCTGGTTACCCAGACTTTACCAACCCTGAGATGAGAGCTTGGTGGGCCAGTATGTTTGCCTACGATCAGTATGAGGTAAGTCCCTTCTGCCCGGGTTTGACCTATGTGTCGTTCTTTTGATGAAATATCTCTTCCCCCATTTCTGATCTCAGGGTTCCATGGAGAACATGTATACATGGAACGATATGAACGAGCCGTCAGTGTTTAACGGACCAGAGGTCACCATGCATAAAGATGCCCTGCACGGGAACTGGGAGAACCGTGACCTCCACAACCTCTACGGATTCTACGTGGTGAGTGTGTGTGACTGTGTTGTATGTGCACTCTAGTAGAACTTGGACTGCAATGGTAGACTTTTTCTTGAATAATAGTCGCCCATTATTTATATATATCTCCCAGTAATTTATTGGGTAAAACACCGTCTCTGCATCATTTTGCCTTCAGGGTGACGTCACAATTAGTGCAACCATTGACAATAGAGAGAGGTGTGTCATAATTATTAGGTTGATTTTTAGAATGAATTGATTGAAACTGTTAAAAGACAATAGGTTACAGCATATAGAATATATTAGGCTGTTATCATATGGAAACATAATTAGATATTGTACATAATACTAGCATCAACATACATTGTTTTAATTTAATTTCACATATTTAATTGTTTCCAATGTAATTTTTGTTCCATGTAATCATTTGGTTCAACCATAATGCATGATAAGCATCACGAGGGGGGAACATATTGAGTGTACGCTGATAAGCTGTAGAAAGAATACATTTTAAGCAATAAGGCCCGAGGGGGTGTGGTATATGGCCAATATACCACGGCTAAGGGCTATTCATTTGCACGACGCAACGCAGTTTCTGGAGACAGCCCTTAGCCGTGGTATATTGGCCATATACGACAAACCCCCGATGTGCCTTATTGCTATTATAAATTGGTTACCAATGTAATTAGACCAGTAAAAATAAATGTTTGTCATAACCGTGGTTTACGGTCTGATATAGCATGGCTGTCAGCCAATCAGCATTCCCGGGTTCAAACCACCCAGTTTATAATAATTTATAAGACTTGTTCATAAAGAGAGAATAATTGTTTGAAAAGGGCCTGAGATAAAGGCAATATTCAGACCACTAGAGGTCAATGTTTTTAGACTGGATATCCAGTAAGCCTCCCTCTGTAGTAGTAGGGGCTCCATGTTACCTCTACTTTTTCTTGAAGAAATTACTGTTTAAGTTTCTACTGAGCTTTGCTGCTTGAACTAGCAGTAACAACCTCTTCTCTTTCCCTCAGCAAAGGGCCACGGCAGAGGGTCTGATTGAGCGCTCAGGGGGAGTGGAGAGACCTTTTGTCCTGGCCAGAGCCTTCTTCGCTGGCTCCCAGCGCTACGGTGCTGTGTGGACAGGTGATAACGCTGCTGAGTGGGACCATCTGAAGATCTCCATCCCCATGTGTCTCAGTCTGGGCTTGGTTGGTGTCTCTTTCTGTGGAGGTGAGTCTGACTCAGTCTTAGCTAATACCACTATTTTCCTCTCCCCTAAAAGCCACAGCTAAGCAATTAATACGTCAGAAATACTTTGCTAAATTTTGGTGTTATCTGCTTTTTTACATGACATTATTAAAGTTCATTGCCTGTTTACACCTCACCATGTTGTACATGGTTATCTCTGTACCACTCCTCATCCTCCTCTCTCCCCCTCTCCTAGCTGATGTGGGTGGCTTCTTCAAGTCTCCCAGTACTGAGCTCCTGGTGCGTTGGTACCAGACGGGGGCGTACCAGCCCTTCTTCCGGGCCCATGCCCATCTGGACACCCCCCGCAGGGAGCCCTGGCTGTTTGGCCCCGAGAACACTGCTCTGATCAGGGAGGCTGTCCGCCAACGCTACGCCCTCCTGCCTTACTGGTACCAGTTGTTCTACCACGCCCACCACTCTGGCCAGCCCGTCATGAGACCCCTGTGGGTGGAGTATCCTCAGGATACAGCCACATTCTCCATGGATGACCAGTTCCTGCTTGGTGAGTGAGATTGTTATTCCCTAGTATAGCTCAGTGTCAATAGATATTCCTGTCTTTGCGTACCCTTTATGACTGATACCATGACTGAGTCACAATCCTTCTATCCTGCTGTTTCAGGGAGAGATCTGCTGGTGCACCCCGTGACTGAGGAGGGGGCTAGGGGTCTTACTGCCTACCTGCCTGGAAAAGGAGAGGTGAGTTTCTCTCAGGAACTGTCATAACGTTATGTCACTATTATAACAGTCTTATGTAGGTTATGTCAGCCGTCTAATTGAAACCCTCTCCTAGCTGCTCTGTTCTGTATCCTTCAGGTCTGGTTTGACGTCCACACGTTCCAGAAACACAACGGAGCCCAGAACCTCTATATCCCTGTCACCATCAGCTCTGTAAGAAACTCTACAACACACTCACTAACAACCAGTCAGTCACGCCCAGGGGGCTACATGCTTAGTTAAACAGTCACATACAGTGAAGACCATATTCTGAAAGTACTGTTGAGAGAACTGGGTAAGATTGGAAAAACACTCCCTGACTGACTCTCTCCTTACCAGATTCCGGTATTCCAGCGTGGTGGTTCCATTATTCCCAGGAAGGCCCGGGTTCGAAGGTCATCATCATGCATGGAACACGACCCCTACACCTTATTCGTTGCTCTCAGCCCCAAGGTAACACAACACACACCTTGTCACTTATACTGTTGCCCCAATTTGGATGGGTTCAGGATTTGACCTTTAAACATTTGCAAATGTTATCTCTGTTAGAGATTTGCCCAGGGTGAGCTCTACATAGATGACGGCCACACCTTCAACTTTGACAAACAGAAGCAGTTCATCCACAGAAGACTTTCCTTTGCCAATAACGCCCTGTCCTCCAGGTCTGTCAAATAATTTCTCGCACATATTATGTTTATTTTTGTTGTTACTCTCCTTGATTTTTGTCTGTTGAATGTAACTCTGAATTCTCTCTCTCCCTGCAGGAACCTGGCCCCTGGCTCTCAGTTCACCACTTTCTCCTGGATTGAGAAGATTGTCATATTGGGGGCCAGTAAGCCCAGCAAGGCCACTCTGAAGACTCCTGGTGAGTTTTTCCAGTGTCTTATTCATACTATGGGTTAGTGTACCAAGTTAAGCTGCCAGTAAGTCATTGTTTAAATGTTTCCTGTTTTCACACCCAAGAAGGCAATTGAGACGGAAACAGTTGGCCAATGAACTGTCATTCTTTGTGTATATGGATTACTGTGTGTATAATGTCAGGTCAGTCTCAAATGACTGTTATTGATCTATTCTGATGTCTTTTCTCTTTAGATGGCAAGGAGAGTCTGCTGGAGTTTGACTTTGATGCCTCTATGTCGGTATTAACCCTTCGCAAGCCGGGCGTCAACGCAGGGGTGGACTGGACTGTGGTGCTTCAGTAACAATGGAGAAGGGGGGAGGAGGATGACGACTGAACGAGAGATGGAGGGACTTAGTGGACACGGGTTGCAATTGTAACGCACCAAGCAAGATATTCGAAGGACTGCTTTAATGTGGTACACAGACTGGACAGGGGATAGAGGACTATCCAAACACACAATAATTCATACCAAGCTTGCATACAAACACTGCCTGTAGATCTTAACCCGTGTCTCTTCCATGTCCATCTTGCGTTCAGTCAAACTGACAGTTGGTCAACTTACTGAAGGGTTGCTAGGTAGATTTATTGTTAGTTGCATTTAGGGAAATTCTTCAGTTCAAATCATGATGTCGTTGTAGTGAATGTTTGGGAGTACTCAAAGACCTTCAAGTCTGATGGATGATTATTTTAGGTTTTCTGTCAAGTATGCTTTAGATATAATAGATCATTGAATAAGTTTGCTGACAACAAAATTAAGACACTCATTGAGGCTGTAGTGTAGTTAGTATGTGTTAATAATTCCATATCTGGCCATGTCTTATTACTTTAAATTCTTGTTTCTTCTTATTTCATGTAATCATTCCATTACCCCCTGTAATTACTGAAGAGCAATCAACAGGAAAGCCAAACCGCTCCCTTTACTTTCAACTGGTGCCACATTCTATTCAGGTGTAATTATAAACTCCACCAAGCAACAATGCAGCACTGATCCAAGACTCTGTACATGTCATGGGCATTTCTCTTCTTATTGCCATAAGGTGTATTGAGTCTAACCTCTGATATCCCTAATTTAAGGTTACTCATTCCTTCTTAGTTTTATCCCCAAATGAATTTCTGATAAGATTGTGTGCACTTACATCAGTCATTACTATGCCATTTTTTTTATGTACTGGTGGTAAAAGACATGAAACACATGGTCAGTAACAACTAAATGGAAGAGGATTTGGCTTTTTAAGTTTGCTCATATTGGAATTATTCAAGGGTTAGAACCACTGACTTTGTGGAAACTCATCCTAAAACATGTTTCTGTTCTGACTTGTTCAATTTGTTTACTTGATTATCAAATGCACTTGAAGAGAGGAAGGTGAGAGCTTTTTGGCCAGATGGAACTCGAAGCAGTTAGGGTCAGGCATTGGGGTTAGATTGTGGGTTGGGGTTCACGGTCCAGTGTCTTCAGTGTCTCATGCTCTTAATATTTTTTTATAAAATGTGTTAATGTATTAAATGTGACTAAGAAAATAAAGAATCATATATTTAGTTAGTTTACAAAGATGCAGTTAACTCTGGAGACAAAGGACCGGTCCTGGTTGATAATAGCATCTCTTTATGGGGTTGTTGCGTTCCCTACTGTCCTTGGCGATAAAGCATTTTAGAGTTTTTCTTGATTGGTTGAGGATTAATATCTTACTGCAACATTCTCAGCAAGTGTGTTCTTAGGTGTTGGAACCAGGAAGGAAGGAGGCCAATTGTATGTGATAAGATGGCAGACCAAGTGAAAATAAACTTGACCAAATGTGAGAGAGCATTGTTGTTTTTAATTATATGAATTCATGCAGCTTACGTAGATATGGGTGCTAATAAAGTAACTACATTCCCAATCAAATGTCTGATTTATTGTACCAAAGAAAAATATTTTGTAAACCTACAGCTTTTCAATACAATTGTCTGTACAGAATATGAATTTGGACTAGAATAATACCGGACATTTTTAAGGATGGCAGGTTTAACTTATTCCTATGAATACCTTCTGTGAAATATGTCAACTGACCCTAAATCAACGCTCGGTGGCTATTTTATTCGGTCAATGCTCTTCTGGATCCTAGGAACATACCTACTACCCTAAACCGTAGCCCAGAGGTGCAACATCGCGAGACTTCCGAAAACTAGACCAGACCACGCCGGGGTTTGTCAATGAGAGAAGTGAAACATTCTTCCTTAAGATAATTTTCTCGAAATCTAAAAGCACATCCTAGATTCGAGCCAATTTAGTTGAACATGTTATTTCTCCAACATCGTGAAAGTGACAAACTGACGTGTTTTCATTTCCGTCAAAAACAACTTTATATCGAAGGAGTTTTGATTTGACGGACTGCACATGTGCATTTCGGCGGGAGACGACGGTTAGACCCGATTACTTGTTTCTCCACAGGTGGCCGGTGGCACCTACATTAGGGAGGACCGGCTCAGTACTGGCTGGAACGGAATAAATGGAATTGTATCGAACACATTAAACACATAGTTTCCATGTGTTTGATGCCATTCCAGCCATTAAGGGCCGGCCTCCCTGAGCTTTGCTAGCCAACGTCGCAATGACATCGCCTACGAGTGTGATCGGGGATTTCAATTGGTTAAGAAGTTTAAGCCTATATTCATACTGTAAAGTTTGTGCCGTCACTTTAACACCTACCCCAACCTTAACCCATTTTAAATGTCAACTTCAATAGAGTAATGGTATGGCCGTCCCAAGGACCCCGGATAGCACGGACCAGTGTTACCACAGCCACAAAGTCAAAATGGGCTATATCGTCAACGTTCATCAAAACAAACATATTTTTCGTCTAAATGTAAAGTTATGGTTAGGCATTAGGTTAGCAGGGTGGTTAAGGTTAGGTTTAAAATCAACATTTTAAAACAAGATAAATAGGGTTTGGGTTAGAAATAGGTGGGGTTTATGGCTGTGTGGCTGTGGTAACTAGTGACTACCTCTTGCAGAAAGTACTTGTCGCCTAGGAGTGACGTAATTCTGTCATTTTTAGACATGGCGGCCGAAGGCTCGGATTTAGAAGACCTGATCAGCAACGGGCTAATGGAGGGTCCTTCGGGTTGTAAAAACATTCAATTATACAAATATATTGATGAAGCTATTCAATAGTAACGTAGAGATCATATGCATAGTCGTTTGTAACTTCACAGGTCAGCTAGCAGTCGCAACGACGCATGTTAAACGATGGCTAGCTTTCTAACTAGCCGACATGGCTAACATGAATTTCTGTTGCGCAAACTGGCGAAACAGAAATTGGCTTTCCCCTAGCTAGTACCAGAGTAAATCAACTAGCTAGTACTTGCTAGCCCGAGTCTTTTGTTATGCTATATTAATCGGATCGAATTACTGTAGAAACAGACATAAATCGCAGTTCCCCTGCAGAATTTCAGAAGTTTATGCCATTTGTTGACATTGCCGACGTCATGATCTGTGTGGAGTATCTAGAAATCCTAATGAATGAATGGCTAAAAACACCATCAGTGACTGGAATTCCCTTTATAATGGCATTCATCTACATTTAATCTGTAAATGACATCTGCTTATGCGTTATCAAGCAGGCCAGCCATTTCTTTGTGTTATAGATAAAACTATTTTCTTCCCTGTGTAACTTTCTAAATTTCTAATTTGAAAGCTCCGGAAGCCACGAAGGCTGTCCAACCTCCAACAGAGATGGAAGAGGTATCAGAGGAGAATGGTGGAGAAGAGGCTTCAGAAGCAGCAGCTGCGACAGCATACAACATGCCTCTGTTGGAGAATGAGGAGGAAGAGGACGGAGAGTTGCCGGCGGACTTTGACCGACTCTGGAAGCTGGCCCATGACAATCCACAGGATTTCTCTAGCTGGACTGACCTGCTGCAGTACAGTGAGCAAGAGGTGAGGAGAGCTGAGGGGACAGACAAGATTCCTATTGGCATTTTGACATAACCAAAGATCTTCTGCATGAATAATAAATGTGTAGCTAACCATACCACTGTTGTTAAGGAATGCAGTGTTGAAGTTGAAACCAATAGTTCACATCAATAATGATTTAAACTACTGACAACTAAACTCATTGTTACTTAGTGAATTTGCAGCTAACCCAGATTTCTAACGGTCCCCAGAGTCACATGACAGCATCACGTCGAGCGCTGGTTGCCTTTCTGGCGCGTTACCCCCTGTGCTACGGATATTGGAAGAAGTTTGCCGACTTGGAGCGACGTGCAGGCTACACCAACAAAGCTCAGGAGGTATAAAGAAGAAGAGTGTTTGGCAAAAGTGACACTGATGTGTGTCTTGTAGTGCTAAGCGATTAGTGATTTTTTTTGTTGTTGTTTGTTTTGGTTAGATTATTTAAAAAACAATCACTGTTTTCGATTTCTGTTTTGATTAGTTTTTTAAACATTAAATGCGTTATGAAATACCTATTTAATGGAATTTCGAAAGCTGAAAATAGCCAACATTCAATTGCCAAAACATTGAAAATAGTCCATTGTCTCTGTCAGGTCCATATAGAGAGAAAAAAAGGAAATGACTATGGGACTCCCAATCACAACCGGCCGTGATTGGGAGTCCCATAGGGCGGCGCACAATTGGCCCAGTGTCTTCCGGGTTCAGGTTATGCCGGGGTAGGCCGTAATTGTAAATAAGAATTTGTTCTTAACTGACTTGCCTAGTTAAATAAAACATTTGACTAATCTCTGCTGAGGCAGTAGCATCCTGCCAGCCAACCATCTACTGTTATCTCTGTGCTCCCCATACTGAATTGTCTGTAGTCATCCTATTTAAGTAGCCTGCCTAAGTATGCTGTCTGACAATTAGTTTACTCGTTTTTCAAAGTAGATAAGCTATACTTTCACAAACTGTTTCTCTCTCTACTAAATGGAATTCCAGTAATTGAACCGATGTCGGTCAATTAGTTGTTTAATAACCAGCATCTGCTATGTTTAATAGCCATTGTCTAAACAAAGGGCACATACTGCTAGTGCTACATTCTTTGAAAGTCTTTGGCACTAAGAAATGATCTAAGTGATATGATTCCTTCATAATATTTTTGTTGTTCCAGGTGTGTGTTCAGGGTCTGAAGGCCATCCCTCTGAGCGTAGATCTGTGGATCCACTACATTAACCTGCTACTGGGCACGCTCAACATGAACCTGCCAGAGTCCTCTCAGTGCATTCGCAGGTATACACTCTTAAACTCAGTGTCACACTTACACATTTGTTTACTACTTTTGCCAGCTTTCCATTCAACCCTAGCCAGAACACCACATGTTTCCATTCAACCCTAGCCAGAACACCACATGTTTCCATTCAACCCTAGCCAGAACACCACATGTTTCCATTCAACCCTAGCCAGAACACCACATGTTTCCATTCAACCCTAGCCAGAACACCACATGTTTCCATTCAACCCTAGCCAGAACACCACATGTTTCCATTCAACCCTAGCCAGAACACCACGTTTCCATTCAACCCTAGCCAGAACACCACATGTTTCCATTCAACCCTAGCCAGAACACCACATGTTTCCATTCAACCCTAGCCAGAACACCACATGTTTCCATTCAACCCTAGCCAGAACACCACATGTTTCCATTCAACCCTAGCCAGAACACCACGTTTCCATTCAACCTAGCCAGAACACCACATGTTTCCATTCAACCCTAGCCAGAACACCACATGTTTCCATTCAACCCTAGCCAGAACACCACATGTTTCCATTCAACCCTAGCCAGAACACCACATGTTTCCATTCAACCCTAGCCAGAACACCACATGTTTCCATTCAACCCTAGCCAGAACACCACGTTTCCATTCAACCCTAGCCAGAACACCACGTTTCCATTCAACCCTAGCCAGAACACCACATGTTTCCATTCAACCCTAGCCAGAACACCACATGTTTCCATTCAACCCTAGCCAGAACACCACATGTTTCCATTCAACCCTAGCCAGAACACCACATGTTTCCATTCAACCCTAGCCAGAACACCACATGTTTCCATTCAACCCTAGCCAGAACACCACATGTTTCCATTCAACCCTAGCCAGAACACCACATGTTTCCATTCAACCCTAGCCAGAACACCACATGTTTCCATTCAACCCTAGCCAGAACACCACATGTTTCCATTCAACCTAGCCAGAACACCACATGTTTCCATTCAACCCTAGCCAGAACACCACATGTTTCCATTCAACCCTAGCCAGAACACCACATGTTTCCATTCAACCCTAGCCAGAACACCACATGTTTCCATTCAACCCTAGCCAGAACACCACATGTTTCCATTCAACCCTAGCCAGAACACCACATGTTTCCATTCAACCCTAGCCAGAACACCACATGTTTCCATTCAACCCTAGCCAGAACACCACATGTTTCCATTCAACCCTAGCCAGAACACCACGTTTCCATTCAACCCTAGCCAGAACACCACGTTTCCATTCAACTCCTAGCCAGAACACCACATGTTTCCATTCAACCCTAGCCAGAACACCACATGTTTCCATTCAACCCTAGCCAGAACACCACATGTTTCCATTCAACCCTAGCCAGAACACCACATGTTTCCATTCAACCCTAGCCAGAACACCACATGTTTCCATTCAACCCTAGCCAGAACACCACATGTTTCCATTCAACCCTAGCCAGAACACCACATGTTTCCATTCAACCCTAGCCAGAACACCACATGTTTCCATTCAACCCTAGCCAGAACACCACATGTTTCCATTCAACCCTAGCCAGAACACCACATGTTTCCATTCAACCCTAGCCAGAACACCACATGTTTCCATTCAACCCTAGCCAGAACACCACATGTTTCCATTCAACCCTAGCCAGAACACCACATGTTTCCATTCAACCTAGCCAGAACACCACATGTTTCCATTCAACCCTAGCCAGAACACCACATGTTTCCATTCAACCCTAGCCAGAACACCACATGTTTCCATTCAACCCTAGCCAGAACACCACATGTTTCCATTCAACCCTAGCCAGAACACCACGTTTCCATTCAACCCTAGCCAGAACACCACATGTTTCCATTCAACCCTAGCCAGAACACCACATGTTTCCATTCAACCCTAGCCAGAACACCACATGTTTCCATTCAACCCTAGCCAGAACACCACATGTTTCCATTCAACCCTAGCCAGAACACCACATGTTTCCATTCAACCCTAGCCAGAACACCATGTTTCCATTCAACCCTAGCCAGAACACCATGTTTCCATTCAACCCTAGCCAGAACACCACATGTTTCCATTCAACCCTAGCCAGAACACCACATGTTTCCATTCAACCCTAGCCAGAACACCACATGTTTCCATTCAACCCTAGCCAGAACACCACATGTTTCCATTCAACCCTAGCCAGAACACCACATGTTTCCATTCAACCCTAGCCAGAACACCATGTTTCCATTCAACCCTAGCCAGAACACCACATGTTTCCATTCAACCCTAGCCAGAACACCACATGTTTCCATTCAACCCTAGCCAGAACACCACATGTTTCCATTCAACCCTAGCCAGAACACCACATGTTTCCATTCAACCCTAGCCAGAACACCACATGTTTCCATTCAGTACTTATTGTCAACGTAATGTTCTAACAGCCCTAACTGTTTTTATATAAATCAGATGGACTGATTCTTGTCTCTTCTCCCCAGTGCATTTGAAGAGGCGGTGGCAGCGGCAGGACTGGACTTCCACTCTGACCGTCTGTGGGAGCTGTACATCGAGTGGGAGAAGGAGCAGGGAGACATGAAGGCTGCCACTGGAGTCTACGACAGAATCCTCAGAGTCCCCACTCAGCTGTACAGCAGCCACTATGAGAAGTGAGACTATACACATTCACAAACAGTACACTTTCTCTACTAAGAAAAACAGTAGAGCTTCAAATCAGTCAAAACTATGACATTTTAACATTTTATTAAATTCTAGATTTTGATAATTGTATGATTATCAAGCTCACTTCTTAATCGGGACCTCTTATTTGCTGACCTGGTGAATCTTATCCACTCTCTCCATCCCTCCTCTCTCTCTCACTCACTCTCTCTCTCTCTTACAGATTCAAGACTCATCTTAATGCTCATGCGCCCAAGGATGTCCTCTCAGCAGAGGAGTATGAGGGGTTGCTTGAGGAATCTAAACAAATCCACAAGACTGAGAAGGCTGAGCTGGCTGAGGGGGAAGATGAGTTACCACCTGGGGAAGAGAAGGAACCAACAGAGGTGGTTTACAAATGACAAATCCTTGCTAGTGTTTGAGAACATTTAACATCAGATTTAACATACATGTCAGATGCTACCAAAATAGCAGATAGTGAAGACATTTCAAGTTGTGGCGTGAGGTTACGGTGTAGGATCTGACTCTGTTAAACTGATTTCAAAGTTTGTCATTATAACTGTCATGTTACGGTTCACCCAATCAGGAAGAGGTGATTCCAAAGATGCGAGAACTCCTATTGGCTCGCAGGGAGAAGGTGTACCAGGACCTGGAGGGAGAGGTCAGGAAGAGGTGGAACTTTGAGGAAGCTGTGAGTTACCCCTGACAGACACACACACATCCCTTCTATGTGCAACTCAGAAGCTACGATTGAAGTGTGATACTTTCATTGGTTGGAAACTTTGACTTATCTTCTCTTCTGTTACCATTCCTCCCTCCATTCCAGATCAAGCGTCCTTATTTCCACGTGAAGCCTCTGGACCGGACCCAGCTGAAGGCCTGGCACTCCTACCTGGACTGGGAGCTCACCCAGCTGGGAGGGGGGGGTGAAAAGGAGGTGGAGACCGAACCAGACGCCATGGAGGGCCAGGAAGAGGAGCAAAAAGAGGGGTCAAAGAGCAGTGGGATCATTGCTGGGGGAGACCGGAGGGTACGGATCCTGTTTGAGCGCTGTCTGATTGCCTGCGCTCTCTACGAAGAGTTCTGGACCAAGGTAAGGAGGGGCTGCAGGGGGGTGTGTGTGGGTACGCATGTGTGTTTGTCAGTAACGTGTTTGTATGTCAGTGTAACTAATGTATACTGTATGCATATTTCTCAGTATGTTCAGTACCTGGAACCTCAGAGTTTGGACGAGGCACGGGGAGTGTTCAGGCGAGCCTGTGAGATCCACCTGGCCCACAAACACACCATGCACCTGCAGTGGGCCACTTTTGAGGAGAGGCATGGTGAGAGAGGAAGAGACATGAAACACAGGGCATCATTACCCAGTGTTGTAGCTCACTCACACTCTCCTCCCCTCCTTCTCCTCCCAGGTGATCTAACAGAGGCACGGCGTGTTCTAGAATCTCTGGAAACATCTATCCCAGGATTGGCCATGGTCCGGCTGCGCAGGGCGGGGCTAGAGAGACGGGCGGGCCGGCTAGATGAATCAGAAGCTCTGCTCAGGGACGCGGTGGTCCAGGCCAAAGAGACTCCTCACCTGCATGCGTTCTACTCCATTAAACTGGCCCGGCTGCTGCTGAAGCTTTGCAAGAACCCCAGCAAGGCCCGGGGAGTCCTGCAGGAGGCGCTGGAGATTAGCCCGGTGAGAGAAGGAGGGATTGAGGGAATAACAAAGCTGAAAGCTTTTAGTACAGAGGGGAAGAAGATCACTTGCTCTACCTTTTACATGAAGACTTAACCTAAACCTCAGAGAAGATATCACTTATGGTTTGATGCCAGATCTCCCTTTCTTTATGATCTCTTGACCAAGCAGTAGACTATAACTCTGTCCCTCTCTTTCCTCCCTTACTCTCCACCTATCCTCTCTCCCTTTCCCAGGATGACGGTAAGCTGCACCTGAACCTGCTGGAGCTGGAGGTGTCCGGAGACCCCAGAGGGTCACCCGAGGGGGTGCAGCAGTGTGTGACTCGGGCGCTGGCCGCACCCCTCTCTCCACAGACCAAGATCCTCTTTTCCCAGAGGGGCCTGCAGTACGCTGAGGACTATGGGACCTCTGTGCAAAGGTCAGGGGTCACAGGATTGTTTGTTTTTAGATACAATCAGGAACCCAGAGAAAATGAAACATGTCAAGGCATTTTATTGAATGAATGAAACTTGTTTTAAATGTTACTGTTGCTGTCCTCTGGCCTGCAGTGTGCTAACAGTCTATGAAGAGCATCAGAAGCTGCTGAAAGAGCTCGGCAACAAGAAGAGAAGGGCTGAGAATGGGTGAAATTATAGCATATCTGTCAATATCATTACCAATAAAATTGTGTGATGTAGTGACTCAATATTGAGATTTGACAGTCAACCATGGAGAAGCAAATGTATAAACTGTTCATGGATTGGTTATTGACGTAGTTGTTGTATTGATTGATCTGCAGAGACAGTGAGGACCCAGAGAAGATGAGTAAAGGAGATGACGGCTCTGCTGTGCCCGCTCCACCACCCGCCCCTCCCACGATGCCCCATGTTCCCATGACGACACCACCTCCACCCATGATGGGTGGGGACATGAGTGCGGCTCATGCAGGCTACGCAGGCTATGGAAGCTGGTATCAGGTATGACAGGGATTGTTACTGTACCATCTAGCCAGATATTAGACGAAAGCCCTCAAATTCAAAATCTGGACCTCGAAAAAACAGTTCCACTGTTTCTTTCATTCTTCCCCTTTAATCAGAGACTGATTTAGACCTGAGACACCAGGTGGGTGCAATTCATTATCAGGTAGAACAGAAAACCAGCAGTAGTTTGGACCTCATAGGGTAAGATTTGAATACCCCTGCACTCGTGTATTAATGGTTTTCCTCTCCTCTTTCAGCAACCACAGTACGGGGGATACGGAGGCTACCAGCAACCCTGGAACTACAATCAGGGTTACTACCCTCCCAGCTAAGGGGGGAAGAGAAATGCTGTGACACCATTGTTCAGTGAACTCACCACCACCTCAGTTTAACCTCCATGGATGAGTCCAAATGGCACCTTATTCCCTATGTAGTGCACTACCAGGGCCCAGGTCAAAAGTAGTGCACTTTGTAGGGAATAGGTTGCCATTAGGGATGCAACTCATATCTTTTATCAGGAACGGGTGTGACATCTACTACTCGTTTGATCTCTGAAAATGTGCTCTTGTACATTGTTTTAATGATAAACTATTTTTGTATTCTCTTCTACATGCAGCCCCTTTCACTTTAAGCAAACCCGTCTCTCTCCACAGGTCCTGTATTATTTAAAGTCTTGCATCATTCCAGAAGTATAGGCTAGTCTTTTTTTCTAATGTACATAACGGTGTTTTATAGTGTGAAGTCAAAGCTCTTTTCATATACGAGCAGGCTAAGATCAATCTGTTGTCCCTCATTCAAAGCTTGTGGATCGCCATTCAAGTTTCTGCCAAGTCGAGTCCTCCAGACAGAAGATAGGGAAGCCATGTTGTATGCAGGTGTACCAGGGCCTCTGGTCTGAGGTTAAGCAAGGCGTAATAAGTGGATGTACGCTGTGCTGTACCTAATGGACATTTCCAAAACTAACAGCATCGGTCATGTTTGGTAAAACTTTAGGAGTAGGAAACTGTTAAATGTTTGTCAAAATCCACCACAACGTAACTTTTTAATCTTCACTTTTAACAATGCTCAATAAACCATTTCAGTGAAGCTTAATGTGAATTCTTGGAAATTTTATGACATGATTTCTTATATGTAGATTAAGTATCTGTTAAACTGTTTTGGAGCCTTGGATGGTGCAGCTTCATAGAAAAAGAACAGGTTATTCCTGTAAGTTTTGAGTTGTTGCATTCTCATTTTCAGTCCACCACATTACTCTCCAAGTAAGTTTTATTCAAGTTTGAGTGAGTATGCAATAACACCACTGCAAAATTATTTAACTTTGAAAAACTACAACTTGCAATGCAGTGGAAAGTGTCAGTGTCAACGAGCCAGGTCTAACTTTAGGCCCCATGAGAATCAAAGTCTTCCATGTTGTGTTGCCACAGAAGATTCAGATTAAAGTTCAAAGTGTTTGTTGAAGGAGAATCAATCCATAGTTGACATCCTGGTCTCTGTCCTGTTGGGGGTGATAAATTATGTGTTGGCTCATAAAGCATCGTTTTACTTCAGGTCCTTATTTCTTTGCAACGACCAGCACAGCTGAAGGCACCAAACCTGAACAATGACACAAAACAGTTAAGACCATATCAAATCAAATGTTATTGGTCGCTACACAAACTAAAACACACCTTCAATCTCACATTAGATTCCTCTGTAACTGCAACACAGCATAGAAGAAAGCAATGTCTTTGGCTGGTTTTGACCTCTCCAGTCCTTTTCAGATTAGTGCGGATGAAGGAGAGGAAGCCACTTTAGACTATTGTGACTGTACAAGCCCAGTAAGAGGGGCATCGTCCTGTCTGCTCACCCAACTCCTGTAGGGGTTTCTCCATGTCCAGTTCTGTGTAAACGCGGCGGGGGTACGGGGACAGCAGCGTGAAGTCCTGGCCCTCGGGGGTGTCGCCATTCATCTGGATGTAGACACGCACAGCAGCCAGCGGCTCCTGGGCCTTGAACACGGAGGTCAGCGCCGAGCCGTCAAGCATACGCACCTGTGGACAGGAGGATGAATGAATAAACTTTGACTGTTGAGACACCAAACAACGGTTGTCTAAAGATTATTGTCCAAACAAACTCCTAAAAAAGATCTGTTGTATCAAATGCATTGTACATCAGTTGTGAGTATGAACAAAATGAGAACTAGGCCATAGACATCCATGGCCCCTTACCTGTATTCTGCACTCGTTATAGTCCTTCTTGGCGGGAGGCGGGCCCTGACTGGGTGGAGAGGAGGGAGGGGCCTCTCCTGAAGGAGAGGTTACAGCTCTACTAGAAGAACCACCTCCAAACTGGAGAAGAGAGGTGTAGAAGGGTTTAGTGCGTTCAACTCTCTCTATGAAAGATATGGAGACGTTATTTAGCAACAGTTCAGCATACGGGTCAGACGCTGTAGGTGCAGTCAGTACCTTAAGTGCTCTCTCCTCTCTGTCGCGTGCTATCCTGTCTCGCACCCGCTGCCTAAGAGAGAGCAGTCATTGGATTAAAAAAAATATAGATATTTAACCTTTATTTAACTAGGCAAGTCAGTAAAGAACAAATTATTATTTACAATGACAGCCTAACCTGGCCAAACCTGGATGAAGCTGGGCCATGTGATACAGCCTGGATTCGAACCAAGGACTGTAGTGACGCCTCTTGCACTGAGATGCAGTGCCTTAGACCGCTGCGCCACTCGGGAGCAAGACAAGAGTTGTGGAGTGGGAATAGACCTCATTTGCACTAAGCCATTTAGAAGAAGCAACTATTGGCTGTGTCTGAAAACATTACTAGCTATTTTTGTTTCCTCAATTCCTCTCAAAGCTCATTGGAGGAGGTTCGAGGGAGGGACCTTGGATCCTCTCCTCCAATGCGCTTTGAAACAACAGCCACTGGCCATGTCGAGAGCATCAAATCCATCCGTGATGTATTGTGGGTAAATTGTGACTGACTAAATGATCTACAAATAATAATACACAAAGTATTTTGTATATCAGTTAATAGGCAGTCGCCTGCAATGCTGGCTGAAGTGACGAACAAGCCCATTGACTTCATGGCTTACTTGGCCATTTTGTCGTCGTTCTTCTCTCTCCGGCGCAGGTCGACCATTTTCTTCATCTCATCCTCCTGCAGTTTCTGTTTGACCTGCAGCAGCTCCTGGCCCTGCCTCCTCCTCTGCTTCTCTCTGTCCACCTCTTCCGCTCGCTCCCTCTCTCTCCGCTCCTCCTGCTTCACCCGCATCAGCTCCTCTAGCCTGGTACACACACAGGCAGACACGCAGGCAGACACGCAGGCAGACACACACACTTCATTGTATGCCGTCTCTTTGTATTTCCAACAGAAGGCCTGCCCTTTTGCTGATCTTATTGAGTAACCAAACCCCAGTTTCTGACAGAATAAGACAAGTGTGTAAACAGAGGTGGAGGTGAATTATCTGACCTCTTTATCTGCTCACGTTTCTCCTCTTCTGTCATTGGTTGTTTGGTATCCCCGTCATGGATCATCTGGTCACCCCCATCTGTAGCTAAAAGGTAGAGTTAACATATAAGAGGTGAGGGACAAGAAGACGATGTAAACCAACAACCATGTTAACCAGTAACGGGAAGACATAGTTATAACTCGATCATAACAATATAAGTAACCATAATATAAAATGCTGTCACGACAACTGACCACTTACCAGGGTCTGCGCCCTCTTCTGTGGGCTGGGCTGCTGGACTGGGCAGTTGTTGGTCACTTCCTCCAGTTCCTCCAAGCACGTTCCCCACAGGAGGTACATAGGGCTCGTCAATGTCTGGGTCACCCTCATGTTCCATCAACCTGTGGAAGACGCATGATAGAAGAGAGACTTCATGAATCAGTTAACAAATGTGAATAACTTAACTGAGAACGAAAAAGCCTCAGAGACTAGCTCACCAATGCCCCTATCAGTTGACTTACCAGTCCATGGCTCTCTCTATGCCCTGGTTTCCTGTGTGTGCCACAGCCTTTTCCCTGTAAGCAGAAGAAAGATGGACAGGATCAGAGTTGATCACATCATCTTATCATGATCTTTAGTTTGTAGAAGAATAGCCACATGAATTCAGTTAGCTACTTACGCTCTGTTTCTGTCGAAGCCCATTTCCAGCAGGCTGTCCAACGTTGTTTGTTCTGCCATCTTGCTGAGAGAACATGGAAGTGAAGAAGAGTTCCAATTTGTAGTCTGATACTGTAAGCAAGTCGCTGGGCATGTGAAGTAGACCCAAGGGCCACAAACATGTATCGTTATGTCTTTTTGATTGAGATTCAGGTTTAACCAATTACATGCTACCGGTATAACTAGTTTAGTTAGATGGGTTGTTACATAGGTCCAGTATGTGCTGGCTAGCTAGCCGTGTAACGTTAAGTTAGCTAACGAGTTGACTGGCCTGAACTGGCTATGAAGCAGCATTACTTAGGTAACGTCCCGCAGGAAACATTTTAGTATCAACAGACCATCACATGAAAATCATTCAGAAACCAAATAGGATTTGTCCAGTAACTTTGCCGTATTATCTGTGTTTACATATAGCTGGCCAGCCGGCGAACTAGCTGTAAACTGACAGTAGCTAGTATGATGGAGGAATGTGATGGCTAATTTCAGTTAGCATCTCCTGCTAGCTTGTAACAAGAACAGTTTGCAGAGTAAATTGATGTTGGCCTGTAAAATATAGCTAGGGTGACTATTACATTGCACTTGTGAAATGATGGCGCTCAACCATTTCATAAACGTTATTTTACTAAATAGCATTATTTGTTTGTGCAACATTAGCTAACGTAGCAACTCACATTCAGAATCAGTCAACCCACAACACCGCTCTCTGACCGTAAAGCCCACATGCAAGAACGGAGGCCCGGTAGGATAAAAAATGACCACATTTTCCAAAGATTCTCATTCACAGCACATTGCTGCCATCTAGTGGACCTTACACCTTCCCTGACGTCACCCTGAATTTCATTCCGCTGCTCTATCGATCGCTGAGAAGAAACAGTTGGCTGGAGCGATGTGAATGGGGTATCCAGGTAACACTACACTAACAGGGTCTTTATAACCTTTTCTGAACACTGTGTGATTTATACACACACATTATAGTTTCATTATGGGTAAGCTCCACCTTTGTTTCCCCCCTGTATTATTTATAAAGTTATATCTGATTCCTGAGCGTGCTTTTACTGTTACTATTTGGTTTGGGTTTAGGGTGTGTATGTGCGTGTGCGCCCGTGTGTGTAGGCTTTGTGTGTTTGCTAAGGTCTTACTGTATGACTGTATACCTGTAGGTATTCAAACAGGATGCAGAGTTTATGGGCAGGGCCTGTTACATATTTACTGTACATATAATTATTAATTTATCTCTCCCTCTCACAGCCTTAAGCAGCCCTCACTCACTTCCTTGACCAGTCCTTTACTGAACTTCAGTTCCTGAGGGTGAGTTGGTTCAGTTTGTTTTCAAATTCTTATGTTTAAATCTCAACCTGTCTACATTATGAGATTAAGAAATGTAGTAAAGTGCAATAGATCATTCCATCGATAGTCAGTTTTATTTAGGACACTGGTAGCCTTTCATCTTGTAGTTTTCTCTTCTAGTAACTGACAGGCACAGAGAAAGTCAGCTAATTTCCTAACTTGTTTCCGTACTTGATTTAACGGATTAAGTACTTGTAATTCTAAATGATTACATGATTATATTTTGTGATATGTGAATTGACTGATCAGACAAAGAAACTCAAATGAATGCAAAAATATAGAAAGAGAGCAACATGTAAGACAGAAAGGTGAACAAAGTTGAAGGAGGCAGAAGGGTCCAAAGTCACTCTCTTGTGATTTTTTTAATTGTTTTAGTTTTGCAAAGCTGGTAGGGTGGGGGGTAAAGATCAGTGAGTCAAAGTCTAGAGAGATTCTGGGAAGGACAGCGAAAAAGAGAAGGCCTAAGATTTTGGAACTAGAGAAGGTCTAGGATTCATACTATGTTTATCATAGTAAGTTCAATACTGTTTGAAATCCTCTCAATTAAACAAATGTAATTGAAATTCAATCATGAATGCATAAAAAAGTATTTCATTGATTGAAGTTGAATAACTGAACCCCCTTTGCAGGACTCCCAGACTACCTATGTGCTGAATGAGACCAACCCTTTTAGAACATTGCGCTGGCGGGCACAATCACCATGCCCTTTAGTCATATTCTTTCATTCAGATAATCACCATGCCCTTTAGTCATATTCTTTCATTCAGATAATCACCATGCCCTTTAGTCATATTCTTTCATTCAGATAATCACCATGCCTTTTAGTCATATTCTTTCATTCAGATAATCAGCATGCCTTTTAGTCATACTCTTTCATTCAGATAATCACCATGATTTTATCGCCATAATAAGTGATACACAATCTGTATTGAAAATAAGCAAGAAGCTAGATCAAAAGAAACAACATGAAGTATGTATCATTTTTGAAGCTATGTGTTGTAGTTCTCCTTGACCAACAGGAGGCAGTCTAATCTCACACTACATGACATGACTCCTTGAGACTTGTGATACAGTACTTAAATGGTTTACTATTGAATCATGTGGGTTTATGCCTGTGTGATAAGGTGCAGTGTAGCTCCAGTGTCTGGTGCTCGCTGGCTGTAACAGCATCTCCATATGGAATAGTTCAGGGTTCCAGTGGAGCTGCTGTTATGGGCGGAGAGACACCTCCGGTCGTCACCCTGGATGCACAGTGTAGGCCTAAATCTACTGTATGTGATGTCTATGTACTTGTATGTACTTGAATAGGCCTTTCAATTATCATGTTTACATCAGGGCTGTTTGATTCTGGTCCTGGAGGGACTAATTGTCTCTACGTGGTAGTGAACTCCACTCACCTGGTGTCCCAGGTCTGAATTTGTCCTTAATTAGGAGAAAGGGGATACCTAGTTAGTTGCACAACTGAATACGCATTTAACCCAACTCCTCTGAATCAGAGAGGTGCGGGGGGCTGCCTTAAATCAACGTCCACATCATTGGCGCTCCTTCTTTATTAAAGAAAATCACATCTTATTGGTAACATACACATTTTTTGCATTGGAAGGAGAGGATGAAAAAAGTGTTTTGTCCCTCCAGGACTGTCATTGAACAGCCCTGGTATACAATAAAATATTGTATAAAATAAAGCTTACTGTATATCTATGTGATATTTACTTGTTTTTGTATGTACTCTGTACATTTCACATCTGAGTGTTTATGTACAGTACCAGTCAAAAGTTTGGACACACCTACTCATTCAATGGTTTTTCTTTATTTTTACTATTTTCTACATTGTAGAATAATAGTTAAGAAGTCAAACTATGAAATAACACATATGGAATCATGTAGTAACCAAAAAACGTGTTAAACAAATCAAAATATATTTTATATTTGAGATTCTTCAAAGTAGCCACCCTTTTTTCCTTGATGACAGCTTTTCACACTTTTGGCATTCTCTCAACCAGCTTCATGAGGTAGTCACCTGGACTGTATTTCAATTAACAGGTGTGCCTTGTTAAAAGTTAATTTGTGGAATTTCTTTCCTTCTTAATGCTTTTGAGGCAATCAGTTGTGTTGTGACAAGGTAGGGGTGGTATACAGAAGACAGCCCTATTTGGTCAAATCCGAAGTCCATATTATGGCAAGAACAGCTCAAATAAGCAAAGAGAAAGTCCATCATTACTTTAAGACATGAAGGTCAGTCAATGCAGAACATTTCAAGAACTTAAAGTTTTTTTCAAGTGCTGTCGCAAAAACCATGAAGCACTATGATGAAACTGGCTCTCATGAGGACCACCACAGGAAAGGAAGACCCAGAGTTACCTCTGCTGCAGAGGATGAATTCATTAGAGTTACCTGTATCTCAGATTGCAGCCCATATAAATGCTTCACAGAGATCAAGTAACAGACACATCTCACCATCAACTGTTCAGAGGAGACTGTGTGAATCTGGCCTTCATGGTCAAATTGCTGCAAAGAAACCACTACTAAAGGACACCAATAAGAAGAAGAGATGCTTGGGCCAAGAATCACAAGCATTGGACATTACACCGGTGGAAATCTGTCCTTTGGTCTGATGAGTCCAAATGTGCCATTTTTGGGTCCAACCGCCGTGTCTTTGTGTGATGCAGAATAGGTGAATCTCTGCATGTGAGATTTCCACCGTGAAGCATGAAGGAGGATGTGTGATGGTGTGGGGGTGCTTTGCTGGTGACACTGTCTGTGATTTATTTAGAATTCAAGACACACTTAACCAGCATGGCTACCACAGCATTCTGCAGCAATACGCCATCCCATCTGGTTTGCGCTTAGTGGGACTATCATTTGTTTTTCAACAGGACAATGACCCAACACACCGCCAGGCTGTGTAAAGGCTATTTGACCAAGAAGGAGAGTGATGGAGGGCTGCATCAGATGACCTGGCCTCCACAATCACCCGACCTCAACCCAATTGAGATGGTTTGGGATGAGTTGGACCGCAGAGTGAAGGAAAAGCAGTCAACAAGTGCTCAGCATATGTGGGAACTCCTTCAAGACTGTTGGAAAAGCATTCCAGGTGAAGCTGGTTGAGAGAGAATGCCAAGCGTGTGCAAAGCTGTCATCAAGGTAAAGGGTGGCTACTTTGAAGAATATAAAATCTAAAATATATTTGGATTTGTTTAACACTTTTTTGGTTACTACATGATTCCATGTGTTATTTCATAGTTTTGATGTCGTCACTATTATTCTACAATGTAGAAAATAGTAAAAAAAAATTGAAGACAAACTTGTATGAGTAGGTGTGTCCAAACTTTTGACTGGTACTGTAAGTAAAGTAAATAGTTTTCCATTGTAATGTGGATGTAACATTGCACCTTTCACAATAAAGTCTCCTCTTCACTGTATCTGGTCTTTGTACATCACAGCCTATCTGCAATGATGCTACCTAAACAATGGGCCAGCAATAAACACACACACACACACACACACACGATATGACATGACTCCTTGAGACTTGTGATACAGTACTTAAATGGTTTACTATTGAATCATGTGGGTTTATGCCTGTGTGATAAGGTGCAGTGTAGCTCCAGTGTCTGGTGCTCGCTGGCTGTAACAGCATCTCCATATGGAATAGTTCAGGGTTCCAGTGGAGCTGCTGTTATGGGCGGAGAGACACCTCCGGTCGTCACCCTGGATGCACAGTGTAGGCCTAAATCTACTGTATGTGATGTCTATGTACTTGTATGTACTTGAATAGGCTTGTATGAGTAGGTGTGTCCAAACTTTTGACTGGTACTGTAAGTAAAGTAAATAGTTTTCCATTGTAATGTGGATGTAACATTGCACCTTTCACAATAAAGTCTCCTCTTCACTGTATCTGGTCTTTGTACATCACAGCCTATCTGCAATGATGCTACCTAAACAATGGGCCAGCAATAAACACACACACACACACACACACACACACACACACACACACACACACACACACACACACACACACACACACACACACACACACACACACACACACACACACACACACACACACACACACACACACACACACACACACACACACACACACACACACACGATATGACATGACTCCTTGAGACTTGTGATACAATACTTAAATGGTTTACTATTGAATCATGTGGGTTTATGCCTGTGTTATAAGGTGCAGTGTAGCTCCAGTGTCTGGTGCTCGCTGGCTGTAACAGCATCTCCATATGGAATAGTTCAGGGTTCCAGTGGAGCTGCTGTTATGGGCGGAGAGACACCTCCGGTCGTCACCCTGGATGCACAGTGTAGGCCTAAATCTACTGTATGTGATGTCTATGTACTTGTATGTACTTGAATAGGCTTTTCAATTCTCATGTATTTGTATAGTGTTTCTTTTCACAATAAAGATACTGGTTGTCTCTCCTTTTCACAATATCTGGTCTTTAACACAGCCTACCACATATTTGGGCCAACAATGAACACACACAATCATACACACAGCAGACTTTTCTTTGGCTATCAGATGGGCCACTATAGAGCTGAGTCCATATTTTTATGAATTGCAGAATAGTGAGGCCAAACCAGCAATGTGCAGCAGCTGTCACGAGACTGGGTGAGATGACGAGAAGTGAGGTATTAATTGGCTGTTACTTCATCCTGATTCCTCACGATCATCTGAATAATTTTGAGCGATCATAGGCCTACGCACTTCATTATTTCGCTGGGACATTTATTCTGAAGTTCACATTCCACTTCCGCTAGCCCGTGTGTCTCACACACACGCAAGTGTCAGCCAGCGGGTGAACGCCGCCTCAGAACACAAACGGACTAGTAAAAGTGATGTTTTCCTCCTTTCAACGGATAGCGTGTGTTTATTATTCAATGTTTAAGAGAAATTAGGCTCTCAACTCCTACAAAAGATAGCTGGCTAGATACATTAATGCTCAAGTTAATGGAGAGGGGTTTGTGGTTGGCGGTTGATTGGCAACTAGTAATAACTAGCTGGGGCGTGTTTGGATAGCCCGGAAGGAGGGACGATCAACACTTCAAGACCTCGCCTACTTTAGCATCTCTAGCTAGTGTTACTCTGCTGCTGTTATATGTGATAGAGTTGCGCTAGCTACTTCGCAATCGCGCTCTGTTGGTTTCAGATCGAAAGCGACACTGCTGTGTCAAACCAGCTCAACAGCCCACCATGTTCCGCAGTAGGGACAAAAAAACGCCTGAACCGTTCCAGGATGTTTCGCAAGGGTTGAAAAAACTATATCGGACTAAACTCTTTCCCCTGGAGGACACCTACCAATTCCACGACTTTCACTCACCGTCTCTCGAAGATGCCGACTTCGACAACAAACCCATGGTTCTCTTGGTCGGTCAGTACTCGACCGGGAAAACCACCTTTATTCGGCACCTGATGGAGCAGGACTTCCCCGGTATGAGGATAGGCCCCGAGCCGACGACCGACTCATTCATAGCCGTGATGCACGGTGACCAGGACGGGATGATACCTGGAAACGCCTTGGTTGTCGACCCCAAAAAACCCTTCCGCAAACTCAACGCATTTGGTAACGCGTTCCTCAACAGGTAAATAAATACTCATGCCAAGTTCCCAGGCCCTATGGGAGCTAATGCCTGTCAGGTGACACCCATAAATGATACATTTAATAGGATCTCTATGGTAACACCTCTCTCAACATTCCATAATACCTCACCCACAAGCCTCTGCATGTAGGGACTCTGAAACAAAACGATCTCTACGGTTCCTCCTGCCATTCCCCGTTATTTCATCACAACAGATTGTAGCAGATGTTCCATCCACCATACCTGTTGTTTACCCACCTGTAAAAGTCACCCTGCCAAGTTGAGACATCCTTTTCTCCATGGCTATTTGAACAGTGGAACAATACCTAGCCTAATCTAATCTATAGTCACTTCCTAGTCTGGCAACTGGGAGCATTGTTTATCCGGTTTAGCCTGCAGCAGCACTGTAAGGTAAATGGAAAATAATGTATTTTCAGTAGCCAGGCAAAAGTGCGTTATCTGTCTTCTCCTTAGTTGCACACCTCAGGGCAGGCTACAATTTCCACATCAGTAGTAACAGCTGGCCAACTCTCACTGAGGCTTCTGCCTGCTATGAGGCATTAGGAAATTTGCAGTGCTGGTATGTTCTTTATGGTAGTGTGACTGCACAGTCAGTCAGCATCTAGGCTATGGCTACTCAGCTGGTCTTTTTGTGTGTTCAGTAACTCATTATCATGACACATCAAAGTGATTCAGCAATCCAGACTGCTCTATGGCGCATTCTGACACCAGTCAGTTGTTCAACGTGGCATTATGACAGCAATCAATTAGTCTGTCTGTTCTGGGGCTTCAAACACACAATCCTTCAAGGTTGATTTATTGTAGTGTCCTTTGCTGAAGTATCCTCTAGAGAGAAGGTCTATCTCCCCTCTGTGAGAGCTTGGCTGTCACCACAATACACAGCACTCAAACATATTGTCCGATAAACCTGGCCTTGTCTCTCTCCATGTTGGAGAGACACAGACTGACTGACTACAGGTTTTAGAGGAAGTCATGTGCTCAACCTGGCAGTAGGGGATTTCCTCAACCCCAGATTAGCTGTGGTGCCTCACACACCGCCATGTGCTAGCTCAAGACACGTGGGTCAACACTGGGGTACTACATTACCCAGGATGCATATGTACAATTAGTTTCCGTTGAATCATAGCAGAGAAAGTCAATGAGGGTCAATTGATAATTAGCCTCTTAGAGGCTAATTGATGAGCTGAACAAGGCATCACAAGGTCCATGAGACGGGGCTGTTTCACAACAAGACTGATGACTATTGTAACCGAGAGGGAGTAGTAAGAGTCAGCCGGATTGGGTTGGGGTTCCGTTTTACTGAACTCAGCCTGATATTTAAGGACACTGACTGACTGCACATTACTGCATGCAGGCTTCCAGTAACATCTCAAAGGGAAATGTGTTGTAAAGTACGTAGGCCTACTTGTCTTGCACAGAAGTACACTCCACCACGTCCTCATTGCTCATACAATGAATGGCAATGCTGATAGTATTTCTTCACTTTGGGAAGTTGAAGGTCTGCCTGGTGGGGGCTCGGGTGAGGAGGGGGACAGCGGGATGTGAGTTACTGTTTGAGTGTGTGATGGATAGAGATTCTGAGGTTAGCCCAATTTGTGTGGAAAATGTTAGATAAACGGGAAGGCTTGGACAGAGTTCCGCAGAATGTATGACATACGAAAAGCCGAAGTGGAAAAATAAATGTTTTTGTTATACTTGGCAAATATTCCCATTGTAATATGATACTACTCTACCACAGGATCCCCAACCCCCCAATATTTCTTTGACTTGTTGTTTGGCCTTAAAGGTTCTCTTTCTCCCCCTCTCCAGTTGTAGGCTAGATCTGCTCTCCTGGGAAAATGTAAGTTAAGAGCTTAGTTCTAGTAGTCTTGTGACCTAATGCCTGTAGCATAATGTCCGGAATATTAGTTCTGAGGGAGCGGTGTCCGGAATATTAGTTCTGAGGGAACGGTGGGGCAGCAGAGTTCTGGGTTGAGAATGAATATAAATTGTAAAGCGTAACAATCCCCTTCTTTGTTCCTGCGTGAGGAAACTGCAGTCTTCTGTTTGACCGACCTAGCCCTCTCTCTCCAGATACAAAACATGTGATTATCTGTGTGTGTCATGGTTTGCTCCAACTTTGTTGAAAAACCTTTATGTTTGGGGTGACTAATGCAAGATGACAACATCATGTGTTGTATGGGCATGGACAGTGAGTCAAGGTTATTCACAAGTTATTCTATGGACAATTGAAGAAATTATGCAGCATTCAACTCTCACAGAAAACTGTTCTCCCCTTGTTTGAATTGAGCTTTGTTCCACTTCCAGTCAAACCATTCAGTTTCCATTTCCAGCTGTGACAGGTTGACTGGAAGCATAGTTTGGGCCTACATTAATGCCTAGCTTAGTTTCAACATCCTCACCTCTCCCTCTCTCTCCTTGCAGATTTATGTGTGCTCAGATGCCCAACCCAGTCCTGGAGAGCATCAGTATCATCGATACCCCTGGAATCTTGTCAGGAGAGAAACAGAGGATAAGCAGAGGTCAGCCACACACAAACTAATATATCACTGTTATCTCAATAAATGTGTCAAGCCTGACAGTGTCAACCACTCAAAGCTGGTCAGAGGTAACACAGGTCATTTAAAACTCACCTAAGTGGAGAGAATATAATTAAATACTTATATTTTCTGTTAAGAGAAGTGCATCTAATCCAACTGTCTTGTATGACATTTGGGGTCCTAGGAAGGGAAGCTGACTAGAACTGAGATGACTGTGAATTTCCCCATAAGCCCTATTTTGCACATTCTTCTGATATTGCTCAGCCAATATTTTCCTTATTGGCTCATTCTGCTGATAATATTTGGTAAAATAATCTCTTATTGGGATACTGGAATACCGCATTCCTACCTCAGATGGCTATGATTCCACACACAGGGCTGACTGTATTGTTCATCAGCAGTATGACAGTGCCGGGGACTGGGTTAGAAGCAACACTTGGCATTGTGCGGCGATAGTGGGGAAGGCCTGAACATGGGTAGACTGTAGAGAGTGGTGTAGTTGTCATTGTGGGGACACTTGGTAGACTGTCTCCCACACTCCCCCGACACGCACGCCCAAAGTCTCCCCCTGCAATGCATGTGCAGCAGAGCTGGTGCTGATTGTGTGGTCAGCTGCGTAGATGAGATTTTTAGACAGACTGCATTCTTCTCCGATCAGATGACACCGGAACTAATAAAAACATTATTCTCTCCTTTCTCTCTTTCTTTCTCTCTTTCTTTCTCTCTTTTTAAAGAGCCTCGGCTCGCTGTGCCAGAACTCCCCAGGCTTCTGTTCAGAAAAGCAAAAGGCCTCTGTTCCAATTGTTTTTCAGCCTCATCTGTTTCCTGTTGTTTTTTTTAAATAGGTTAAAGAGGATGGAACTGAATACGTTATATATATATATATATATATGTTTTGTTGTATTTTACCCCCATTTTTTTCCTCACAATTTCAATTACGATCTTGTCTCATCGCTGCATCAGCAACGTTTTGAAACACGTTGCATAGTGTCTATAGTTTCAGTATGTAGTTGTCAATTATAGGATTATGCTCGTGTCCAACCCACAGAATACACCAAAACCCACATTTCCTCTTTATTTTGTCTCTCCACCGTCTCATCTTTCTCCTCAGTCTCATTTGGGGTTCCTCCTCAACATAATTCTTGCTGGTAGACACAGTCCAGATGTGTGTGCGTGCGTGCATGCGAATCCACCATAACCCCCTCCCCTTGCATTTCTCCAGGGTATGACTTTGCGGCGGTACTCGAGTGGTTCGCGGAACGCGTGGACCGCATCATCCTCCTGTTTGACGCCCACAAGCTGGACATCTCAGACGAGTTCTCTGAGGTGATCCGCGCCCTGAAGAACCACGAGGACAAGATGCGCGTGGTGCTTAACAAAGCTGACCAGATCAACACGCAGCAGCTGATGAGAGTCTACGGCGCCCTCATGTGGTCGCTGGGAAAGATCATTAACACCCCAGAGGTGAATGATTATTATTTTATTATTTTAGACAAATGTGTGTCCTAAATGGCACCTTATTCCCTATATAGTGCACTTATTTTAAACAGGGTCCACATAGGTCTCTCAAAGGGTTTTTCTTATTTTTACTATTTTCTACATTTGTAGAATAATAGTGAAGACATCAAAACTATGAAATAACACGCATGGAATCATGTAGTATCCAAAAAAGTGTTAAACAAATTAGCCACCCTTTGCCTTGATGACAGCTTTGCACACTCTTGGCATTCTCTCAACCAGCTTCACCTGGAATGCTTTTCCAACAGTCTTGAAGGAGTTCCCACATATGCTGAGCACTTGTTGACTGCTTTTCTTTCACTCTGCGGTCCAACTCATCCCAAACCATCTCAATTGGGTTGAGGTCGGGTGATTGTGGAGGCCAGGTCATCTGATGCAGCCCTCCATCACTCTCCTTTTTGGTCAAATAGCCCTTACACAGCCTGGCGGTGTGTTGGGTCATTGTCCTGTTGAAAAACAAGTGATAGTCCCACTAAGCGCAAACCAGATGGGATGGCGTATTGCTGCAGAATGCTGTGGTAGCCATGCTGGTTAAGTGCGCCTTGAATTCTAAATAAATCACAGACAGTGTCACCAGCGTGCTTCACGGTGGAAACCTCACATGCAGAGATCATCCATTCACCTACTCTGCGTCTCACAAAGACACGGCGGTTGGAACCAAAAATGTCACATTTGGACTCATCAGACCAATGGACAGGTTTCCACCAGTATAATGTCCAATGCTCGTGTTTCTTTGGCCAAGCAAGTCTCTTCTTCTTATTGGTGTCATTTAGTAGTGGCTTCTTTGCAGCAATTTGACCATGAAGGCCTGATTCACGCAGTCTCCTCTAAACAGTTGATGGTGAGATGTGTCTGTTTATTTGGGCTGCAGGTAACTCTAATGCAGGTGGCTCTAATGAACCTATCCTCTGCAGCAGAGGTAACTCTTGGTCTCCCTTTCCTGTGGCGGTCCTCATGAGAGCCAGTTTCATCATAGTGCTTCATGGTTTTTGCGACAGCACTTGAGAACTTTCTAAGTTCTTGAAATGTTCCGCATTGACTGACCTTCATGTCTTAAAGTAATGATGGACTGTCATTTCTCTTTGCCTATCTGAGCTGTTCTTGCCATAATATGGACTTGGTCTTTTACCAAATAGGGCTATCTTCTGTATACCCCCCCTACCTTGTCACAACACAACTGATTGCCTCAAAAGCATTAAGAAGTGTCTTAGACCGCTGCACCACTCAGGAGCCCATATATATATTTATTTATGTCTTTATTGATTGATGTGTATTGTGGTCCTTAGGTGGTCAGGGTGTACATCGGGTCGTTCTGGGCCCAGCCTCTCCTGATTCCTGACAACAGGAAGCTGTTTGAGGCTGAGGAACAGGACTTGTTCCAGGACATCCAGGGGCTACCCCGGAACGCAGCGATACGGAAACTCAACGACCTCATCAAGAGGGCACGGCTGGCTAAGGTGAGGGGTCCAGATGTTTGTAGGAAGGTATGGGGGTATAGGAAAAGAGAAGGAAGTGGAGGGCACTCAACCAACGGGAGTTGAGGTGCAACATTTATTTTATTTTTTATTATTGAAAAGGTGCAACACTCGCTCACCATTTATTAACTCATTGTTCTATTTAAGCTAAATTAAAATAATGGGACTAGGAATAAGAGAATATCCAGGAGGGCATTTTAGCAGAGAGGAGCAGAGTTAAAGTTAGTAGTATTTTGTGAACAGGTAGTTTCTCGAGGATGTTTGAACCTTTCTCCATGCCTACATCCTCAACTGGATGGTTTATTATGGCAGGATATCAGTCTGGTCAATAGCTTGTTTCTAAAGGTTGTGTGAACTTTGAACCCTTGTCCAGGTCCATGCCTACATCATCATCTCTCTGAAGAAGGAGATGCCCAGTGTGTTTGGAAAGGAGAACAAGAAGAAGGAGCTGATTGCCAACCTGGGAGAGACGTACCTGAAGATCGAGAGGGAACATCAGATCTCCCCTGGAGACTTCCCTAAACTCAAGAAGATGCAGGTGAGATGGAGACCCTGAATCCATATCTAGCGTAGCCTTTGTCTCCTCAGAGAAATGTTGCTGGAATAGTTTCCGTCCACACGTCCACACCAGAGGTTAATCAATGTGACTCTACAAACTGAAGTCTTATCCCGTCCTCTGTATTATGTTGTTGAAGTAATGAAGACCATCCAATGATGAACATATTATTTGTTAATGACCTCAGACCTTTAACTTTTTATACATCTCTCCCTCATCTCTATAGGAGCTCCTGGCTGGCCATGACTTCTCTAAGTTTCCTACCATGAAGCCCAAGCTTCTGGAGGCTGTGGAGGACATGTTGGCCAACGACATCGCTCGCCTCATGACCCTGGTCCGCCAGGAGGAAGCCGCCATGCCCAGCCAGGCTGTCCACGGTGGTGCCTTCGAAGGCACCATGTCCGGCCCCTTCGGTCACGGTTACGGAGAGGGTGCCGGGGAAGGCATCGACGAGCTGGAGTGGGTGGTGGCCCGGGACAAACCCTCGTACGATGAGATCTTCTACACGCTGTCACCGATCAACGGTAAAGTGTCGGGCGCGGCAGCCAAGAAGGAGATGGTGAAGTCCAAGCTGCCCAACACGGTCCTGGGCAAGATCTGGAAGCTGGCCGACGTGGATAAGGATGGTTACCTAGACGACGAGGAGTTTGCGTTGGCCAATCACCTGATCAAAGTGAAGCTGGAGGGACATGAGCTGCCGGGGAAGCTTCCGGAACACCTGGTGCCACCTTCTAAACGCCACCAGGAGATTGATATGGGAGAGTGATGTGGGACTGGGAGGAAGGGGGGTGAACCTGGTTAGGGAGGACTTGTTTTTAGTTGTGGGGGAAATGTTTCTGAAGATTTGCTGAGGGAGGGTTGGGCAGGTGGAGAGTTGGAACTGATGAATGGACATTAATGCAACAATGTGTTGATGCTGCGTGAGGGGATGGGAAACGTGTTAGACATTTTAAAATATACTGTCCATATGTTGATCCAAAGGAACGTAATTAACTTGTTCTTTTTGGAGAAAAAAGATTGACTTAGAATTATCTATATTTTTGTATTTCCTGTCTGTTTACTATGAGATGCTTTCAAATGCTTCCGTTTTATTATTTTCTCAGGTGAATAAAAATGTAATATTTATCCCAATTAAGTAGTGTATTATTTACTATGTTGGAAACTCTTATTTTGAAACGTCTACCTGTATTGAATTGAATACATAAGTGCCCCCTGTAGGTGACAACCGGTCACTGTCAGCTGAGCTGGACGCAAGCACCTGAGGACAGGTCTCCACTTATGTATCTGCTTGTCAAATATGTTTTGACCAAGGGTGGAGAGATACAGCTGTAGGCCTACTGATCAACTGAAGATACTGACGAGAAAGGAACTGCGAGAAAGAAGGAACTGATTATGAGATTCTGGAACACATTCATGGTCAACATGTGGAGATCATTTAGAATGCTGGAAGCACAGTTGAGAAAGTTCCAGAACTTTAACACATAATAAAGAGAAACAAACAGAAATGTTGAGTTGAATGTTTAAACTATTGAAGCTTTCAAAAGCAGGTTTTAAACTACTAGACTGGTTTCACCTCAACCGTAGATATTGCCAGTTTTGCATAACTCAAATGCTCTTATTTCCATATCTTTGATTCAAACTGCGAGCACTCGAGAGAGTAACCAAATGTTTACACTTCCACTCAACAAACTAAACTCAGCAACAACAAAAAAATGTCCCTTTTTCAGGACCCTGTCTTTCAATGATAATTTGTAAAAATACAAATAACTTCACAGATCTTTAATTGTAAAGGGTTTAAACACTGTTTCCCATGCTTGTTCAATGAACCATAAACTAATGAACATACACCTGTGGAATCGGTCGTTAAGATGCTTACAGACGGTAGGCAATTAAGGTCACAGTTATGAAAACTTAGGACACTAAAGAGGCCTTTCTACTGACTCTGAAAAACACTAAAAGAAAGATGCCCAGGGTCCATCAATCCAGTGCTTGTGTGGTGTGTTTGTAATAGGCTACTGTATGTCTGTGTTGAAAGTATCTGTACAGTACACTTAAATTAGAACAATCTGTTAACAGCTCAAATGATCTTGATTCCATCCTTCAAAGTCATCGTAATATCAGTAGTAGTATAAAGCTATCAGTATTCTAAAGTAAACCAACAGCACATTATGTAAGCCATGTAACAGGACACTAATTAGCCATTTCACACATCTTCCTTAGCATCGCTCTGTGTTCTTCACACACTTGATTAAATAGAACAGATTGCACGCCATGCACAGTACAGTATGTCAAAAATAACCTTGCCACTCATAACATTGACTCCTCCATGGCCTGAATGTACAGCCGAGAGAGACCCACCCAGTTGTCCGGTTTAAACCACTCTTCAAAAGCAGTATTCCAGTTCTAGAACACATAGTGCAAAGGGTGCTAGAATGGCCACGGTGGTGTGAAGTGAGTGGGTGTGCATATCGTCCTCTTAACTCAACCCTTGTCCTCCGACTGTCTCTCTCTCTCTTCCCCTGTCTCTCTTCCCCTGTCTCTCTTCCCCTGTCTCTCTCCCCCTGTCTTTTTCTAGACCTGTCTCTCTCTCCATCTCTTTCTCTCTACCTCCATCAGTCCATTTCTGGGTCACTGTCATTCTGTGCTTCTCTGAAAATACCTTGGCCCCATAGTCTTCGATAGACATTGCAACATTGTATCTGTCCCATTATGCAGCATTTTGAAAGTAATACTTTTTTTTCTTCTACTACTTCTATGAGTTGGCAAACCAAATGAAAGGGTGCACTACCACCTATAGTGTGTTGTTAGAACAGGTATAAAGCCAAAGTTGGCGATTTACTGCCACCTGCAGTTATGGAATGTTTCCTCACCAGTATAATTCATTGGCTCATCCCTCCTGATGACCTGGATGGAATCATGTGATCCGTCCTTAACCCATATGAAATCCCACCCAGTTGACTACTTCAAAATGGTGAAAGTCCTCAATGGCGTTGCCCATGCTAAAACAGGATTTTGGGCACTAGAGTCCTCTATCTCTCTCTATGCTCGTCCCTCTCCTCACACCCCTATTCCCCTCAATGACCCTATGACACACTGACCCCTCCTGACCCGTACTGTTAAAGGCAGCCAGGGGGTTTTGTAACATAGCTATATGTAGAAAGGTGACACATCTAAGACAGAGGTGGGAAGCAGCAAGGCAGCTCTGTGTGTGTGTCTCATGGTATGCCTGTATGTCTGGGGCACATGTCTAGTTCCAGTAACCATACGGGCGGCAGGCCCAATGCTCTAGTGGTTAGAGCGTTGGGCCAGTAACCAAAAAGGTTGCTGGATCGAATCCCTGAGCTGACAAGGTAAAAATCTGTAGTTTTGAGCAAGGCGGTTAACCCAGTGTTCCCCGGGTGCCGAAGATGTCGATTAAGGCAGCCCCCGCACCTCTCTGATTCAGAGGGGTTGGGTTAAATGCGCAAGACACATTTCAGTTGTACAACTGACTAGGTATCCCCCTTTCCCATACATGACTAATATAACTCATGACTCTCTGAAGTTACTGGGATTCGGGTGATGCATGTGAAGTCATGACTTTGTGTCCTTGAACAAAAAAAAAGACATGCTGTTACATGATCACAAGGCTGTTAGGATGGGGAATAGTAAATTACAAGCTTGTTTGACTAGCCAAAAATCTAACCATAGTATACACTAAAATGAGTTTATTTGGGAATTTCAATTAGATTTTACAGAACACAGATATACAACAAGAACACATCTAAGTCTTTAATAACACATGTAACACTTTGTCGAACTTGTAACGTGTGTCATAACACTGTGCATTAAGGTCAACAATGACAACGTTTTATGAGGAAGACAGAAAGGAATGATACTGTTTTATGAGGAAGACAGAAAGGAGAGCTTAAAGGAGCTAAGTGCTAAGACGTAAGACCAGACTATGGGAAGATCTTAATTGCATACTCCTCACATCCTATTTCCTCATCTCCTTCTCAAAACCCATTTGATTTGAAAGCCAGAGGTCCCTCCCCTCTGACCTCCTCCAATTGGTTTTGAGAAGGAGATGAGGAGCAAGGACGCAAGGAGTATGCAAGTTTCAACATGTTTCTTTGGGAGGGACCCCAGAGCACCCAACAGACCTCAGTGGTTCCTGGAAGTGATACAATATCCCAACAGGAGGGAATTTCACTTGTGTCAGGGTGAGTACCCACAAGGTAGGACATCCCTCTTCAACCAATTTCTCTCTGCTGTTATGCTAATGATCTCTATTAATATTTTGCTTAATTATTAAAGAGTTATTATAGAGGTTTCTTTCTATTTCTTAAAATCTCATTGAATAAATCAAATAGATTCCAATCATCTCAGTCCAACTCTGGCAGAGCAGGAAGTGGTCAGAAACTAACCAAGAGAAGGGCGGAGGTGCAGTACAGTGATTCACAGGCCATTCATGAGGTAGAAGGGTAGGAGAACAGAACCCATAGTTTAATCTCAATTGAATGGAAAATCCAACCTTTCCTCCCCTACACTGTCACTTCGTCATCAAAGACTTGACAGGTGACAACAATATGGTGGAAGCTCATCATTACCTGGACTGGCTTCACCTGGTGAGATCTTCCAGATCAGTGCTGTGAAAGAGAGGAAGCAAGGAGAGGACAGATCTTTCAGACAGAAGGAGCCCATAGTTCAGGCTCAGCCGGGATGGGTAGCATCCGCATCCCCTTTGGACATGTCCTGTGAGGCGTAGGTGATGAAGAGGAAGCCATTCGGGTCACTGTACTGGGAGTGTAATGAACACGATGGAGACAGAGAGCTGGTTTCAAGCGCAGGTGTTTATTGTAAAGGACCACAGGAGGAGGCAGGTAGCTGGGTCCAGGGGCAGGCAGAAGGTCATACACAGAGGTCCAAAAAGGCAACAGTACAGGCAGGGAAAAGGCTAGTAACGTAGTCCGGGAGATCAGGCAATAGGTTGATGACAGGAAATCCGATAGGCTAAAGTACAGGCAGGCTAAAGTACAGGCAGGGAATAGGCAAAAGGCGTCATTAGTGAGGCAGGCAAAAACTATCATACACAGGAGGAGTACATTATGGGAAAACCAGCGCTCCAAATAGAAGTGTGTCACAAAACAAACACCTCACAGTGATGGGGTGCAATGAACTGAACTAAATAGTGTGTGATAACGACATACAGGTGTGTGAACAGGTGATCAGAATTCAGGTGATTGGGATCTGGAGAGTGAGCTGCGTTCAGGGGATCTAGGTGTTTGAGAGTGGGAGCTGGAAAGTGGACTGGAAAGTGAGCTGCGTTCAGGGGATGTACGTGTTTGAGAGTTGGAAGCAGACGTTACAGGGAGTAGACCTCTCCCATACTGGACGACATGCAGGACATGCTCTTCTCCGACACCAACAGATACAGAGCCTGGGTGGACTCCAAGTCAATCTTACTCCTGAGGAGAGGTAGAGAACAGAAAGGGCCTGTTTAATGCAGGGGCTAACCGGGGCGTACCCAAAAGGCAGAAAAAAATGAACAATTAATTATTTAGGAAAAATATACTGTATATATTATATATGTAGTATATATTTGATGTTTTTTCACTGAACCGACAACCACAGGAGGACTCAGGTGCACGCTATCAATGAGTATAGGCAGCCTGCTGCAGCCTGCTGCCGCTCTGATAATCATCAGATGGGGGGAGGAGAGGAGGTAGGGGGGGCACGTGGGAAACGCCCTGCCTTGATTGGGTAACTGATTCATATTATTATAATTTTTAAACTGCATAATAAATAAATGTGGCTGGTCAATTATGTGAGTCAGGGGCTGGGCCCAAGCCCATACGGGCCCAAGAAGCAAAAAAAATACAAATTATGCTATTTGTTTTATTCTATTTTTTATCCAACCACAGGAGCCCACTCTCAATGTTCAAAATACACCAGACAGCATAATTTATCCACAGACGATCAATAGTTTATAAAAAGATAGCTGTGAATTAAGTTGATCACAAGCACATACAGGTATCTGCCAAAATTAAGGAAACATCAACATAAAGTGTCTTAAAAGGGTGTTGCGCCACCACGAGCTGCCAGTACAGCTTCAATGCGCTTTGGCATAGATTCTACAAGTGGACCTAAACCATGCCATAAAAATGCCCCCCACACCATAACATATACTTTGTATCCCTTGTTTACTCAAGTGTTTCCTTTATTTTGGCAGTTACCGGTATGCCTACAGTTGGGAAGGCCGCAGCTTGGGCAGCATGCTAGCTATAGGCTACAACTTGTTCCTTCATGGTCATAGACAAATAATCCATAGAAGGTTTTTGTAACCTCTAACCCTGCCAATATGACTGTTAAACTAGCAATGGATGCCAGTCCTGACTTGAATGGAAACTGCCATCTATGGATTATATTTCTATGGTTGGTTGCGGCTGTCAGTTTGTCTTTTGCAGATTTTAAAATCCAATTGCGGGAAAAACGTAGTTTGGAAAGCAAATGCCTACTGCTGAATAGAGAAGACTAATCTGTCTATAGAACCAATAGAAACATATTTTCTCAACAACTCCAAAATTGTATCTAACAGCAGCACTGTTTTTCAAAGTATATCCTCTTGAGATAGGCTGTTGCCACGACGAGCGCACCCGCCATCGCAGTGAGTAGCCTATGGCTTCATCTTCATCATTAGGTGTGTCAGTGTGTCTCTGGAAATGTCATTTAGTAGCCTCTTGCAGCCTATGATTCAGTATATAACCTATAATATATATATATATTGCCTCCTAGTATTGAACAATCTGCATGTTGCTGTGTAAATGATGTGTAACTGCATACATTTTGTTTTTTTGCGGAACCTGCTAAAAACATTCACGATGTGTGGAAATCCTGAAAACACCTCTGCTCATCTGTAGCCTATGCCACATGGCAAACGTTGTTATGGCTTTATTATAAACTGGGTGGTTCGAGCCCTGAATGCTGATATATCAGGCCATATACCACGGGTATGACAAAACATGTATTTTTACTGCTCTAATTACGTTGGTAACCAGTTTATAATAGCAATAAGTCACCTCGGGGGTTTGTGATATATGGCCAATATACCACTGCTAAGTGCTGTGTCCAGGCACTTTGCGAATGTGTTGTGCCTAAGAACAGCCCTTAGCCATGGTATAATGGCTATATAACACACCCCCTCATGCCTTGTTGCTTAATTATAAAGGGCTTTTTTCTTCAACACTAAATTTACCATGCATCAAATTGCATCTTGGTGCACGGATTCGTTTACAGAAAAGCATGGTGGGAAGTGGGGGGGGGGCTATGATTTCGTATTCCGGCCCTAAGGATAGGAACCGGGGTTATCACAGGGCTCCCGTGAAGACATGGTCAATCCCATGTACACACACAATAATCTCAGAAACCACACACACACAAACACACACACAGACTGTCAGCAAATGCACTTTGATTTCCTCATAATACACATCCTTTTTCACACACACCCAACCAGTGCTCACCTGAGTAGACAGAGGAACTGACCCAAGGTCAGCTCGAATGGAACCAGGAATTTGGTCGTGTCCAGTAGCGGAAGGGTCTTCTCACAGGGGTAACAATGTAAGATAATTTTTGCAGTTACAGCACACAAATAGACAACTGTTAGCATTCCTTACATTTGATTGGACACAATCATTTATCATAATGTTAAGAGCAGATAAATTACTCACAGGTAACTTGTTTGGGAGTTTAATACGAATACTGCACACTTCATGTGCTGCTTGTTGCGCCCGCGACGGCCTTTGACCCAGGCTGGCTGTAATAGTCCCCTCAGGTGGAAGTTGGCACAAACCCCAACTCTTAACAGTTTACCGCTGCCTTTTATATCGAGGCAGGCTACCCTGGGAGGGGTCGATATGTGGCTAAACTATGGGAATATGCTTACATAAACAAAGCTTGGACCCACTCCCCGTCCTAAGGATCTGATGTGCATTAGCCCTGGCCTCATTATTTGTTCAGATCCACTTTACACACACTGGTTATCCCAGACCATTTACAGCATATCTCAGACGTTGTTGTCATGAGGGCTTACACGTTCACTGTTGAATAATTCACATGAGGATGCGCAATAAAAGAACAATTGTATGTTTTTGATATGAAGCAGGACATGTTGATATTTCATAGGAATTAAATTAAACTTTTTAATTTTTACTCTGTGACTGTATTCATGTTTCTTATTACACACATGGTACATTTGAAAACAGATATATGGGGGCAGCATTCTGGAATGATGGGAGTCTGAGTGATATAATTTGTGCATTGGGAATGGAACATACACTACCATTGCACAATGCCCATTGTTTGTCTGCATGAGTTTGCTGTTTCTGAAGTTCACAATCTCTCTCCTTTTCTCTCTCTCTTTCTCTAACTCCCTCCCTCCTTCCCTCTGTACACACACACACACACACACACACACACACACACACACACACACACACACACACACACACACACACACACACACACACACACACACACACACACACACACACACACACACACACACACCACACTTCTTTGACCCTTGGCTGGACTGATAGCCAGCTCCAGCTGACCATGTAATTATCGGGGACATACATTGTGAAGAGGTTACTGTGATTTTGGCAGTAGCTTACAGGCAGCTTGGTGGCAAGTAATATTCTGTATTTTATATTACTGTGCACCTACTGTAATATGAATATGGTATCAAAGCAACTACTGTGTAATGACACATAGTACAATATTCAATGTACTGTATTATACTGTAAAAAAGTAAATGCTACCATAATTGGAATGAATCAATTAATGCATGAATGAATTAAATAAGTAGAAGGGAGAGGTTTATATTTCACAGTATTTTACTGTAATTACAAGGGATTGGTGCAAGCAGGTTGGCTGCTAGGTAAAGTGTTTACAAACATTACAGCATATTACTGAATATTTTGTGTTTTATATCACTTGCACTTCTAGAGGCCGTAGCTCTTTCCTGCAGTCAAATGACCTAGTGGTCTCAGGGATTCCTATTTTTCATAATTTCATAACTAATAAACATACCTTTTTTTTTAACTCAGAAAATCCAGTGTTTCTATGTCAAATGGTTTTGTTATCTTTAATTCTTCTGTTATGTATATAAAGTATAATATTGGGATGCAAACTCAAAATGTAAACATCTCTCCCTTTGCATTGTATGCACCTTGAAAAGCCCAAGAGGGTAAAGTGGCGCTTTAGGGTTTTGTGTATCTTGCTCTCTAGGTAGGAGATTGTTGCTCCACCTACACAATTAGAGAACAATCCCATTTGAAATACTCTCACCTTTGTTGTACAGTGAGAAAACATGAATTATAGAATTGATCTAGAGAGCAAAGAAGCTACTGTAGACCCAAACCAAAACGGCTCTTGGAATGAACCACATTTGTATACCCGTAGGCAAAGATTGCTCTCTGCTGGTTGAAGGTTGACAAAACAGAGTGATTTTCAGCAGAGTAGACAGGGGGAGGTGCACCTGTCGGATCGAAAGGGACAGAACTTATCCCATACTGTAACTCAAATAGGTGATTGATGCAACTGTAACGTGAACATTTCATTTCCGAAGACTCCCAATAACAGGCCTAGTAAACGTGTAGACTAAATATACTACACTGAACAAAAATATAAATGCAACATGCAACAATTTCAAATATTTTACTGAGTTGCAGTTCATAAAAGGAAATCAGTCAGTTTAAATAAATTCATTAGGCCCTAATCTATGGATTTCACATGACTGGGAATACAGATAGGCATCTGTTGGTCACAGAAACAGTGCATTTGGAAAGTATTCAGACCCCTTGACTTTTTCCACAATTTGTTACGTTACAGCCTCATTCTAAAATGTATTAAAATAACATTTTCTCTGATCAATATACACACAATACCCCATAATGACAAAGCAAAAACACGTTTGTAGAAATTTTTGCAAATGTATAAAAACACAACAACTGAAATATCACATTTACATAAGTATTCAGATCCTTTACTCACTACTTTGTTGAAGCACCTTTGGCAGTGATTACAGCCTCGAGTCTTCTTGGGTATGACGCTACAAGCTTGGCACACATGTATTTGGGGAGTTTCTCCCATTCTTCTCTGCAGATCCTCTCAAGCTCTGTCAGGTTGGATGGGGAGCGTCGCTGCCCAGCTATTTTCAGGTCTCTCCAGAGATGTTCGATCGGGTTCAAGTCCGGGCTCTGGCTGGGCCACTCAAGGACATTCAGAGACTTGTCCCGAAGCCACTCCTGCGTTGTCTTGGCTGTGTGATTAGGGTCGTTGTCCGGTTGGAAGGGAACCTTCGCCCCAGTCTGAGGTCATGAGTGCTCTGGAGCAGGTTTTCATCAAGGATCTCTCTATACTTTGCTCTGTTCATCTTTCCCTCGATCCTGACTAGTATCCCAGTCCCTGCCGCTGAAAACATCCCCACAGCATGATGCTGACACCACCATGCTTCACCATAGGAATGGTGCCAGGTTTCATCCAGAAGTGACGCTTGGCATTAAGGAAAATAGTTCAATCTTGGTTTCATCAGACCAGAGAATCTTGTTTCTCATGGTCTGAGAGTCTTTAGGTGCCTTTTGGCAAACTGCAAGCGGGTTGTCATGTGCCTTTTACTGAGGAGTGACGTCCGTCTGGCCACTCTACCATAAAGGCCTGATTGGTGGAGTGCTGCATAGATGGTTGTCCATCTGGAAGGTTCTCCCATCTCCACAGAGGAACTCTAGAACTCTGTCAGTGACCATCGGGTTCTTGGTCACCTCCCTGACCAAGGCCCTTGTCCCCCGATTGCTCAGTTGGACTGTCAACTATGGGACCTTATATAGACAGGTGTGTGCCAAATCATGTCCAATCAAATGAATATACCACAGGTGGACTCCAATCAAGTTGAAGAAACATCTCAGGGATGATCAATGGAAATAGGATGCACCTGAGCTCAATTTCGAGTCTCATATCAAAGGGTATGAATACATATGTAAATAAGGTATTTCTGTTTTTATTTTTAATAAAATTGCAAACATTTCTAAAAACCTGTTTTCACTTTGTCATTATGGGGTATTGTGTGTAGATTAATAAAAAATAAAAATAAATATTTTAGAATAAGGCTGTACTGTAACAAAATGTGGAAAAAGTCAAGGGGTCTGAATACTTTCCGAAGGCACTGTATAGTATAGAAAACATGAGACATAGTATTGAGGTAGAAATCTACATGTAGGTGGGAGATTATGAGAAAGTCACTGGTAGCAGGATAAATAATAATAATAATAATAATAGTAAACAGTATTGCAGCAGCATAAGTGGGGGTGAGTGTGTGTGCCAGAGTGTCAGTGTAGGCGTGATATGCAGATATATGTAAACAGGGCTGAAAAGTGACTGGTAGCAGTACAAAATATTAAGAACACCTGGTCTTTCCATGACATAGACTGGCCAGGTGAAAGCTATGATCCTTTATTGATGTCACCTGTTAAATCCACTTCAATCAGTGTAGATGAAGGGGAGGAGACAGGTTAAAGAAGGATTTTTAAGCCTTGAGACAATTGAGATGTGGATTGTGTGTGTGTGCCATTCAGAGAGTGAATACGCAAAACAAAATATTTAAGTGCCTTTCAACGGGGTATGGTTGTAGGTGCCAGACGCAGCTGTGGAGATGTGCAGTGACTTGTATTTTTCACCCTAAACAGTTTCCTGTGTGTATCAAGAATGGTCCATCACCCTAAGGACATCCAGCCAACTTGACACAACTGTGGGAGGTGTTGGTGTAAACATGAGCCAGCATCCCTGTGGAATGTTTTCAACACCATGTAGAGTCCATGCCCCATCGAATTGAGGCTGTTCTGAGTGCAAATGTGGTGTGCAAGTGCAACTCAATATTAGGAAGGTGTTCTTAATGTTTGGTATAGTCAGTGAAATAATAGTTATGGTAATATACTAGTGGTAATATACTAGTGATAATATACTGTGATAACATACTAGTGGTAATATACATGCTGTAATATACTAGTGGTACTATACTAGTGGTAATATACTAGTGGTACTATACTAGTGGTAATATACTAGTGGTACTATACTAGTGGTAATATACTGTGATAATATTCTAGTGGTACTATACTAGTGGTAATATACTAGCAGTACTGTACTAGTGGTAGTATACTGTTGTAATATACTAGTGGTAATATACTAGCTGTAATATACTAGTGGTAATATACTAGCTGTAATATACTAGCGGTACCATACTTGTGGTAATATACTAGTGGTAATATACTAGTGGTAATATTCTAGTGGTAATATACCAGTGGTACTATACTAGTGGTAATATACTAGTGGTAATATACTAGCGGTACTATACTAGTGGTACTTTACTAGTGGCAATATACTTTTGGTAATATAATAGCTGTAATATACTAGTTATACTATACTAGTGGTACTATACTGTGGTAATATACTAGTGGTAATATACTGTGGTAATATACTAGTGGTAATATACTGTGGTAATATACTAGTGGTACTATACTCGTGGTAATATACTTGTGATAATATACTAGAGTTAATATACTAGTGGTAATATACTATCTGTAATATACTGTGGTAATATACTAGTGGTAATATACTAGTGGTAATATACTAGCGGTACTATACTAGTGGTATTTACTGTGGTAATATACTAGTGGTAATATACTAGTGGTAATATACTAGTGGTACTATACTAGTGGTAATATACTGTGATAATATTCTAGTGGTAATACACTAGTGGTACTATACTAGTGGTAATATACTAGCAGTACTGTACTAGTGGTAGTATACTGTTGTAATATACTAGTGGTAATATACTAGTGGTAATATACTAGCTGTAATACACTATCGGTACCATACTTGTGGTAATATACTAGCTGTAATATACTAGTGGTAATATTCTAGTGGTAATATACCAGTGGTACTATACTAGTGGTAATATACTAGTGGTAATATACTAGCTGTACTATACTAGTGGTAATATACTAGCGGTACTATACTAGTTATAGTATACTGTGGTAATATACTAGCTGTAAAATACTAGCGGTACTGTACTAGTGGTAATATACTGAGGTAATGTACTGTGGTAATATACTAGTGGTAATATACTAGTGGTAATATACTAGTGGTACTATACTGTGGTAATATACTAGTGGTACTTTGCTAGTGGCAATATATTTTTGGTAATATAATAGTTGTAATATACTAGTTATACTATACTAGTGGTACTATACTGTGGTAATATACTAGTAGTACAATAATAGTTGTAATATACTAGTGGTAATATACTGTGGTAATATACTAGTGGTAATATACTGTGGTAATATACTAGTGGTACTATACTCGTGGTAATATACTTGTGATAATATACTAGAGTTAATATACTAGTGGTAATATACTAGCTGTAATATACTGTGGTACTATACTAGTGGTAATATACTAATGGTAATATACTAGTGGTAATATACTGTGGTAATATACTAGTGGTAATATACTAGTGGTAATATACTGTGGTAATATACTAGTGGTACTATACTCGTGGTAATATACTTGTGATAATATACTAGAGTTAATATACTAGTGGTAATATACTAGCTGTAATATACTGTGGTACTATATTACTGGTAATATACTAGTGGTAATATACTACTGGTAATATACTAGTGGTAATATACTAGTGGTAATATACTTGCGGTACTATACTAGTGGTAGTATACTGTGGTAATGTATTAGTGGTAATATACTAGCTGTAATATACTAGCGGTACTATACTAGTGGTATTATACTGTGGTAATATACTAGTGGGAATATACTAGCGGTATTATACTAGTGGTAATATACTAGCGGTACTATACCAGTGGTAGTATACTGTGGTAATATACTAGTGGTAATATACTAGCTGTAAAATACTAGCGGTACCATACTAGTGGTAATATACTGTAGTAATATACTGGTGGGAATATACTGTAGTAATATACTAGTGGTAAAATACTAGTGGTACTATACTAGTGGTAATATACTAGTAGTAATATACTAGTGGTAAAATACTAGTGGTAATTATCTAGTGGTAATATACTAGTGGTAATTTACAGTGTACATGTAAACTGAAGTAATAGTGACCAGTAGCAAGATTGAATAGAAAGATACTAAAAGTAATGGCAATCAATAATCAATGAACAGCAGCGTAGAGGTAATCATAAATCTAATCAATAATAGTTTTAGCAGCAGAGTAGTGGTAATAATAAATCCAAAACAATAATCATTTTAGCAGCAGCGTAGGTGAGGGGGAGCAGTGGTTGTTAGCCTTTTAACAGTCTTATGGCAAGAGCATGGAGAACAGGCCTTTCTCAGACACCGTCTGGCATGAAGGTCCTGGATGGCTGGGAGCTCACCACCAGTGGCACTCTGGGCTGTCCGCACCACCCTCTGTAGGGTCTTCCAGGTCAAATGCGGTGCAGTTGCCATACCAGACGGTGATACAACCAGTCAGGATGCTCTCGATGGTGCAGCTGTAAAAGTTCCTAAGGATCTGAGGGGCCATGCCAAATCGTATCAGCCTCCTGGAGAAGAGGCACTGCCATGCTTTCTTCATGACTGTGCTGGTGTGAGGACCATGTTAAGTCCTCAGTGATGTGGACACTGAGGAACTTTAAACACTTGACCCTCTCCACTGCAGCCCCTGTTTCTTGAAGTCCCTGATCAGCTCCTTGGTCTGTCTGACATTGGTTGTTGTCCCAGCTCCACACTACCAGGTCTCTGACATCCTCCCTGTAGGCTGTCTCATCAGTCCGACCATCGTCGTGTTGTCAGCAAAGTTGATGATGGTGTTGGGAGTCGTGCGTGGCCCCCCCACACATACACTTTTTTCTTGGTCGGTTACAGTTGAGTGATCATAATATGAAACCAATATCGAGGATTAAGATGGAATATGATTTGATAATCTCCTTATTGTTATGTGAATCTTTAGTCAGCATGCTTCAATGTAGCCTATAATCTTATGGTTGAGATATAATTAAGTAGGCTAGGCAATTTTGCCAACAAATCATTGGCTGAGCTGGGCGGGAGGATACAATGTTGCTATTGTTGATTGTCAGAACATATGTTGCACTGACTTGTGCTGGACCATAGCCCATTGTGATTCAGACCAAGCTCATGAGCTCACCAAGCTCTTCAAGCACCGCCGATTCAGCAGCCACAATGGCTGGCCGCCGCAGCTGTGTGAATTCGCTCTGGTCTGGCACCGAGCGGGTTCGGATTGGCGAGCGGCTGAAAGCTACCCTGGCCGGAATCCTAGAGCTGGACCTGCTCCGGGGACAACATCTAGACATGATCGATGCGATACTAGACCTCAAAGACACCAGCAGCAACGGTACCACCGTGACTGTCATCAATGATAAACAGGAGGAAAACCTCGAGAGCGCAGCCTCCGATGGCTCTGCGACATCCCGCAGGCAACAGGTCAGTGTGTATGTAGCCCCAGATCTCTTGACAAGATTGGTTGTTATTAAATATGAATGCATGCTGATCTCTGCAAGTAAGGCATTCCCATCCCGTTCCATCAAACAGACTGCTGCGCTGCGCTTCTCCACTGATTGAGCGATGGAGTCATAAGCACGGAGGTACATTGATTACACAAAGGTGTTTGATCTGTCTAATAGAATTGACAGCAATCCATCCGCCTCTACTGCTTCTAATTCCGTCTTGTATCAGTCAAGGTTAAGAAGACAAAGGGTGTTATGGTTCTGGATCTAATATGATGAGTGTCAATGCTCACATCTAATTCACATTCCAGTTTTCCCCAAAGACATCTCATAGAAATGTATCTGTGTAAAGAATGTACACTGTGGTACACACCCTATAGATACAATCATACTCCTAGGTCAGGTCATTCTGTAGATTTTTACAGAGTTCTATATTCTGTATAGACCAAACGTCTTCTTTGTAAGTAGGCTACTGTAGTATGGGAATACGGTGATCTTTTGGTGTGAGATAAGATGATTTCATTGGGAAAGCCCCATAGTAAAACAACTTGGCGCAAGTCTAAGTTGTAGACCTATTGAATAAAGACATTGTTATTCACTTGAACTCTTTCACCATGGATGCAGCCTTCAGCTTTCATTGTACCATTTGGACGTGTGTTAGGTCTAGTTGGTACAATACTAAGAATAGAATGCAGAAGGCCACAGAGCCCTACACTGCCTCATATCTGAGTCTGAAATCTGAAGCTTAACCTGAGAGTCTGTGAACCCCCTGACCTCATGTAGGGTAGGCTACCATGCTGCTTTGTTGTTACAGTGTTTGGTGAACAGTCACTTAGCTCCAGTAATAGGGACAACTCAAGTCATTCCCTTTTATTAATCAAATAGTGCATGGTCATCAGATCACGAGGGAATGAATCAGTACAGCATTCTACTTACTGCTTTTTCCTTCTCAGAAACCCTGCATCAATTTATTCTCTATAGGTTCCCTGTGGCTTTCAGCAGCATCCATCCTAAGCTATGTTAAATGGTATTAGTCATCACCCACACCATAGAGACTAGCGCTGTAGCTGCCTTTCCATCCACCAACGCAGACCTGATTTGCATATTAAACAACAAATGAAGAGACAAGTTGCTTCTGCTGTTGTTATTTTCAACTTGACACGTTATCACCTCTACAATTCTGCCCACCGGGGAGAGAAGAGAGGGAAGAGGAGAGAGGAGAGAGGGAAGAGGAGAGGAGAGTGGGAAGAGGAGAGAGCCTCCATTTGGACCATTAGATGTATTGTTGGCCCTATATCAACCTCCAGCCTCCATTTGGACCATTACATGTATTGTTGGCCCTATATCATCCTCCAGACTCCATTTGGACCATTACATGTATTGTTGGCCCTATATCATCCTCCAGCCTCCATTTGGACCATTACATGTATTGTTGGCCCTATATCAACCTCCAGCCTCCATTTGGACTATTACATGTATTGTTGGCCCTATATCAACCTCCAGCCTCCATTTGGACCATTACATGTATTGCTGACCCTATATCATCCTCCAGCCTCCATTTGGACCATTACATGTATTGTTGGCCCTATATCAACCTCCAGCCTCCATTTGGACCATTACATGTATTGTTGGCCCTATATCAAACCTCCAGCCTCCATTTGGACCATTACATGCATTGCTGGCCCTATATCAACCTCCAGCCTCCATTTGGACCATTACATGTATTGTTGGCCCTATATCAACCTCCAGCCTCCATTTGGACCATTACATGTATTGTTGGCCCTATATCATCCTCCAGCCTCCATTTGGACCATTACATGTATTGTTGGCCCTATATCAAACCTCCAGCCTCCATTTGGACCATTACATGCATTGCTGGCCCTATATCAACCTCCAGCCTCCATTTGGACCATTACATGTATTGTTGGCCCTATATCAACCTCCAGCCTCCATTTAGACCATTACATGTATTGTTGGCCCTATATCAACCTCCAGCCTCCATTTGGACTATTACATGTATTGTTGGCCCTATATCAACCTCCAGCCTCCATTTGGACCATTACATGTATTATTGGCCCTATATCAAACCTCCAGCCTCCATTTGGACCATTACATGTATTGCTGGCCCTATATCAACCTCCAGCCTCCATTTGGACCATTACATGTATTGTTGGCCCTATATCATCCTCCAGCCTCCATTTAGACCATTACATGTATTGTTGGCCCTATATCAACCTCCAGCCTCCATTTGGACTATTACATGTATTGTTGGCCCTATATCAACCTCCAGCCTCCATTTGGACCATTACATGTATTGTTGGCCCTATATCATCCTCCAGCCTCCATTTGGACCATTACATGTATTGTTGGCCCTATATCAACCTCCAGCCTCCATTTGGACCATTACATGTATTGTTGGCCCTATATCAACCTCCAGCCTCCATTTGGACCATTACATGTATTGTTGGCCCTATATCAACCTCCAGCCTCCATTTGGACTATTACATGTATTGTTGGCCCTATATCAACCTCCAGCCTCCATTTGGACCATTACATGTATTGCTGACCCTATATCATCCTCCAGCCTCCATTTGGACCATTACATGTATTGTTGGCCCTATATCATCCTCTAGCCTACATTTAGACCATTACATGTATTGTTGGCCCTATATCAACCTCCAGCCTCCATTTGGACTATTACATGTATTGTTGGCCCTATATCAACCTCCAGCCTCCATTTGGACCATTACATGTATTGTTGGCCCTATATCATCCTCCAGCCTCCATTTGGACCATTACATGTATTGTTGGCCCTATATCAACCTCCAGCCTCCATTTGGACCATTACATGTATTGTTGGCCCTATATCAACCTCCAGCCTCCATTTGGACTATTACATGTATTGTTGGCCCTATATCATCCTCCAGCCTCCATTTGGACCATTACATGTATTGTTGGCCCTATATCATCCTCCAGCCTCCATTTGGACCATTACATGTATTTTTTATTTTATTTTATTTATTTCACCTTTATTTAACCAGGTAGGCCAGTTGAGAACAAGTTCTCATTTTCAACTGCGACCTGGCCAAGATAAAGCAAAGCAGTGCGACAAAAACAACAACACAGAGTTACACATAAACAAACGTACAGTCAATAACACAATAGAAAAATCTATATACAGTGTGTGCAAATGTAGAATATTAGGGAGGTAAGGCAATAAATAGGCCAATAGTGGCAAAGTAATTACAATTTAGCAATTTACACTGGAGTGATATATGTGCAGATGATGATGTGCAAGTAGAGATACTGGGGTGCAAACGAGAAAGAGGATAAAAAACAATATGGGGATGAGGTAGTTGGGTGTGCTATTTACAGATTGGCTGTGTACAGGTGCAGTGATCGGTAAGCTCCTCTGACAGCTGATGCTTAAAGTTAGAGAGGGAGATATAAGTCTCCAGCTTCAGTGATTTTTGCAATTCGTTCCAGTCATAGGCAGCAGAGAACTGGAAGGAAAGGCGACCAAAGGAAGTGTTGGCTTTGGGGATGACCAGTGAAATATACCTGCTGGAGCGCGTGCTACGGGTGGGTGTTGCTATGGTGACCAGTGAGCTGAGATAAGGCAGGGCTTTACCTAGCGAAGACTTATAGATGACCTGGAGCCAGTGGTTTTGGCAACAGTTTGCTGAGTAGAATGTTGGAGGCTATTTTGTAAATGGCATCGCCGAAGTCAAGGATCGGTAGCATAGTCAGTTTTACGAGGCTATGTTTAATAGAATGAGTGAAGGAGGCTTTGTTGCGAAATAGGAAGCAGATTCTAGATTTAATTTTGGATTGGAGATGCTTAATGTGAGTCTGGAAGGAGAGTTTACAGTCTAACCAGACACCTAGGTATTTGTAGTTGTCTACATATTCTAAGTCCGAACCGTCCAGAGTAGTGATGCTAGTTGGGCGGGCTGGTGCGGGCAGCGAACGTTTGAAGAGCATGCATTTAGTTTTACTAGCATTTAAGAGCAGTTGGAGGCCACGGAAGGAGTATTGTATGGCATTGAAGCTCGTCTGGAGGTTTGTTAACACAGTGTCCAAAGAAGGGCCAGATGTATACAGAATGGTGTCGTCTGCGTAGAGGTGGATCAAAGAATCACCAGCAGCAAGAGCGACATCATTGATATATACAGAGAAAAGAGAATTGAACCCTGTGGCACCCCCACAGAGACTGCCAGAGGTTTGGATAACAGGCCCTCCAATTTGACACATTGAACTCTATCTGAGAAGTAGTTGGTGAACCAGGCGAGGCAGTCATTTGAGAAAACAAGGCTGTCTTTTGCCGGCCCTATATCATCCTCCTGCCTCCTTTTGGACCATTACATGTATTGCTGGCCCAATATCAACCCCCCAGCCTATACAGATAAACATGACGTCAGAGGGTATTATCTTGGATTGAAACGTCAGGCTCCTCTGCTTCTTCAGTTACAGTCAACTGAATTCATCAATAATGCATAGTGTGCAGGGGCATCACCAATATCTGCCAACTAGTGCTGTTAATAATGTAGCCTATCTTTCCCAACATCTCAAAAAAGATGCGTCCCATTTTGAAAATAACTTAGAAAAGCTTTATAGAGCATTCATAAAGTGTTCGTAAGCCCTACATAGATGCTTCATGAAAGTACGTCACAAAAGTTAGCACTGAGGGGCTCCCACCTGCTTCTCTCTCTCTCCTCCTCATCTCATACTATAGGTTTACACTGTGGTAACTTCATGTCCATGGAAGAGTGGGGGATGTACATGTGTTTGTACATGGCCCTGACGGTTATCAGTGTGTGTGTATGTGTGTGTGCACACTTGCGCAAATGTGTGTATGAGCTCGCTTTCTATGTGTGTGTTTGTGTGCATGTGCACGCTAGTGTGCTTGTGAATTTTAGAGCATTTGCTATTTATGTTTCAGAGTGTGGCAGGCAGGCGGGCAGGCAGGCAGGCAGGCAGGCTCTGGATGAGTTGAATGTTCTTCTGCTAGGTCTGTTGTGTGGGTGGAGAGTGAGCAGGAACCGGAGCATTTGCACATCGTTACAACATTGTATATAGACATAATATGACATTTGAAATGTCTCATTTCCTATGGAACTTTTGTGAGTGTAATGTTAACTGTTTATTTTTTACTGTTTATTTCACTTTTGTTTATTATCTATTTCACTTGCTTTGGCAATGTAAACATATGTTTCCCATGCCAATAAAGCCCTTGAATTGAATTGAGAGCAGCTGTAGCTATGGTGAGGAGGGGGTAGCTTTACGTTATTATGGGGGTTGAGCGGGGTATTCATCGCACTTGTTCTCTCCCTGACTCACTCACTCTTTCACTCCCCTCTTTTCGCTCACCCTTAGCTCACCCACTCTCAAGCACCCACTCACTTCCCCATAGAAAATGACTTTTCTAACTAAAAGTAGCAGAAGAGAGAGAGAGAACAAAGCAAAGCTTGTAAGCTGACGAAGAAGAGATAAGCAGGATCAAAGTTTTTTCCCTGCCCCCACCCCTCTGTCATCCTCCTTTATCCCCCTCTCCTCCTGCCCCCACCCGTCATCCTCCTTTATCCCCCTCTCCTCCTGCTCCCACCCCCGTCATCCTTCCTTATCCCCTTCTCCTCCTGCCCCCACTGCTCTTTGTTACGTCATCTGTCTTCCCCTATTCTTCCTTAAAGTCGCCCTCTGAGTGAGGTTACATCCTAAATGGCACCCTATTCCCTATGTAGTGCACTACTTTTGACCATCGCCCTATGGGCCTCATAAGTAATAGGGACACATACCTGTCTTCTCCTCTCAGTTAGGCAGTATGAGTCACCTGTATTGTCTCCTGTTTATCTCCATAGTAACGGAGGATTGATCAGGCCTGACTGTGAACAAAGCCCCGTTGTCCCCTCCACCCCATAACCCTATCCGGCTAATATAGAGCATCACCGCAGGGGTCACAGGTCATCACATTCATCTAAGTAAGAAGAAAGTAATGTATTGGCTATTGAGGAGAAAGAATACATAATGTTCATGAGTGTTCTAGAACTTCCAGTAAGGCTGATGACATCAGTGTTTGGTAAATAAGAACATTAGAGATTCATTCTACACCACTCTCTAATTATCATCTCTTTAAAGACGTGTTGTGACTTGAATACCCCTGTTTTCTATTATCTGTCTTTCAGGTTCCCTCTTCTCCTTCAGAAACAGTGTTACCGTGCCACAGCAAGGACAGTGGAGGGAACTCTGGAGGAGATGGGCCGGTTCATTCCAGAGTTGATGGGGATGGTGGGGATAACTCACACTGCTCCACCCTCTCTTGGGATGCCCCGTCTGACCTGCTCTTACCCCCGGACCTTGATGGTGCAGTCCAGCTGGACTATTACTCCAGGCCCAGCTCAGGTACTGGGCTGTGTGGTTGTGTGATCGTACCATGGGGGGGTCATTTGGGGGTGGTCTGTGACACCCATAGGGCTTTGGCCAGGGCCGGACTACCAATTCTGGGGCCCCGGGGCACCTACAGTACCTCCAGGACGCTTATGACGTGTTCATATGTTATCTAGGGAGGCCATAACCTCCAGCCCTGCATGCCCATTCTGTAATCTGGCCCTGGCTTTGGCCAATAACACAGTTTTGTTTACTTTGTGAGACACCATGTTGAAAAGCCATATTAAATATTAACCCTCTCCCTGTTCCTTTATTTACCCCTCTCTTGTTATCTTCTCAACACCACTTAATCACTCTTTCTGGTGACCACCTTCTCACTCTCTCTCTGGGCCTACACTCTCTCTTGCTTTCTCGCTCTCTATTTATATCTCGCTCCCCATCTCTCTTCCTCCCTCTTTTTGTCTCCCACCACCCTCCTTCTGTAGGTTTTTATTCGGTCAGTGGCAGCTCCCTATCAGACTCCTGCTACTCTGTGTCCAGTGAGGCATCCCTGGCCCAGGGGGGTCCAGTAAAAGGTGGGCTAGTCCGGGCTGGACCAGGACCACCCTCAGGGGGAGCCTTCAGGCTGTGGGAGCAGCTGCCCCTCTCTGCAGACCACAGTGACACCCAGTGGCTGGAGGCCGCGCAGCAGCCAAGAACTCAGAGCATTGAGGAGGCCACAGAGATCGCTGATAGGAGACCAGTGTCTACGGGTCAGATAAATATAAATGCACTCACTCTTCAGTACAGTTAATCTGTATTCAACCAGTAGAGGCCATTCAGACATAATTGTCACTGTTTTCCAGGGAGTCCTGGGACCACAGTCCTAGATAAATGTCACTGTTTTCAAGGGAGTCCTGTGAACATAATCCTAGATAAATGTCACTGTTTTCCAGGGAGTCCTGTGAACATAGTCCTAGATAAATGTCACTGTTTTCAAGGGAGTCCTGTGAACATAATCCTAGATAAATGTCACTGTTTTCCAGGGAGTCCTGTGAACATAATCCTAGATAAATGCTTTTGCTTCTTTATAAGCTGACTGACATTCATCAACTTTCTGTCTCTCGTCCTTTGATCCCAGTTGACCTGGAAATGAACAGCCTTTTCTTCCTGTCTGACCTGTGCGCCAGCCTGGGCGACCCCCATGCCAGTTCCCTCCTCCCGCTCCCTGACCCCCGACCCCAAATCGACCCCAGGTTCTGTTCTGACCTGGTCTCCCGGAGGACCAAGGAGGTGTACCCGTATCCCAGCCCCCTCCATGCCGTGGCCCTCCAGAGCCCCCTCTTCACCTACAGTCAGGACCCCTCTCCATCCCCTCGCCTCTCGCCGAGTCCAGACTCCTCTACCCAGGCTGAGGAATCTCAGTCCACCCCCTCTTCTGCCCCCCCAGCCTCCTCAGCCCTCCACTTGCACCCAGCTGGAGCAGTACATCACCAGGCTGGCTCGCCAATACCGAAGCCGGATTGCCCCCCCTGACACCACCCTTACCGCCATCCCCAGGCAAGGCTCCCACAGGGGCCCCAGAACCCCTGGCCACGGCTCCACTCAGTCGTTGTCGGCCTTTGAGAGCCACAGTACCCCCTCCAACCTGACAGGGGGCAGTGTGACGCCCTGCAAGTCTTTTCTGGGAAACTCTGCACAGGTCAGCCTCAGCAGTATTGGTAAGAAGGCCAGTAGGAACTCCATCAACCTGGGCCACCTGCCCTCAGTGACAGGAGAAGACCTCAAAATCAACCTCCACCTCAACCTCAGTCTCAACCTCAGCCCCAATCTGAACAAAAACCTGGGTTTGGACTCAAAAAACTCCAAGGAAGGTATTAGCACTAGTGGTGGATTAAGGAGTGACCATGCTACCCCCACTGCCTCCCCCTCTCCTTCCACCTCCTCCCTCTCCACCCTCGCCACTCCCACCCCTGCCCTGAGGGTGAGGCCACGCATCTCAACCTGTCCCTCCAACCTCAATCACCGGAGCTCTCTGGAGGTCACCGGGCCAGGGGCTGGGTCAGGTCTAGGATTCACCCGCTCACTGGACTGGAGTAGATTGGATTCTTCACCAGGGAAAGTGACAATGAGTCAACCCAGCGTCACTGCCCCGGACGCCAGCCCAGGTAAGCTCAGCGAGGACTCAGCGATGGTGGGGGAGATCTCTCGTCTCTCTGGCCTGCCCCGGGCTGTGGTGGTGGGCCTGATGGAGCAGGGCGTGGAGCTGGATGTTGACTGCTTCCAGAGCGACACCAAGAGAAAAGGTCAGGGGTCAGAGTTTAAAGGCCAAAGCGCCTCCCCTTCCTCCCGCCAGACAGCCCGGAATGACCACCAGTCTCATCATCATGATTATTCCAGTGTCCGCCACCTCCACGCCAGTAACGAGACTGACCTCGACCCCCAGAGGCCGATCCATCTGTCCCTCAGTGTCACAAACTCCTCCAGTTCCCATTCCAGTAGCCCCAATCAACCTTACCAGTCCACCTCAACCCATCCACCTACCCATCATCATGTCACCCACCACCACACACATACCTTCCACTGCCAGCAAACCCCTTCCCCATCCGACCCCCTCCTCCTCTACGACCTCCTCCCCCTCATCTCGTGACCGCCCCAGGGTACGCTCCCCACCCCGCCCTCTCCAGCCCTCCCCCCTTGCCACTACTCCATTCTCTGTGTTCCGACGGGATGACCCATTCCAGTGCTCCCTGCCTCGCGTCAGTGACAGCAGCTCACCACAAGGGGGCGGCATCCGGCCCAGAGGGGGGTCGCTACGGCAGTGTGCAGGGGGTGGAGGGGGTAGATGGAGGATAGATGGGGAGGGAGAAGGTTGGAAGAGAGTGGATGGGGAGGGGCTCTACCAGGGGAAGCATGCATCCAGGGGAGTTGGTGAGGGCATCTACAGTGAGCAGCTTCCACAGGAAAGAGAGGTGCTACAGCAGCAACTGGGGAGAGGAAGGCAGCCACGACACGGCCCAGACGCCAAAGAAGGTGGAAGACAAAACCTGGAGGGACTTCGAAGGGCATTCATGGGGGAAAGAGGCTGAGGAGGAGAACAAGGAGAGGTGGAAGAGAGAGGGGATCAGGAGAAAGAAGGAAAATTACCAAAAAGAGAAGCACCAGGCCAACAAAGAGACAGAGAGGCGACAGAAAGAGAGCAGTGCCTCAAAACACAAAGGGAAGGGTGGTGGTGGTGGCTGGGACAAGCGTAACTCCAGCCTGAGGCTGTCCAGACAGGCTCTGTTCCTCAGTGAGTCCCAGGGGGAAGTGCTGGATCCTCGAGCCCTAAAAGAGGAGCATCTGAGGGGGGCACAGTGGACCTCCTCCCTGGACATCGGCAGAGGCATGGAGCGCAGCATGGAGGGGGTTCGTCCGTTGGTGTTTGGAGGAAGAGCAGAAGAAGACAAGCGCTTGTCCTCTACTGCCAGCCTCTTCCACCTCTCTAGCTCTCAGAGCCTAGAGGGTAGCTGTCCCTCCCTCTCTCCTCCTCTCTCCTCCCCATCGTTCTCTCCATCCCCTCCAAGTAGGGCACCCCTCACACGCTCACGCTCGCTGAGGGACCTGAGTAGAAGGGTGTTTAGCTCAGTGAGGTCTCTCAGTTTGAAACACAAGACGTCGAGGAAGTGAGAAAGTCACAATGAACGAATGCACCCAGAAAGTGTTTTTGCCACTAAGTTAGTCAATATTCAGGTGGTTGTATTTTGGGTGATTAAGGGTGTGCCAATGTTTTCCCTTTCTAAACTTGATTCTGTTGAACTTGACTCTTAGTAGTACTATGCGACTGTGTGCGTCTGTGTGAGTGGTCCCCTTTGCATGCAGCTCTGTGACTTATCTCTGTGGACAGTCACAGCTATCGGTAGTCTGGGAGCTTGTTCTCCTCTCTGAGTGTATATCAAATAGAAGTTAATACACTGTATGTTGCCTTTGAAGTACAATCATATTGGCTATAAAGACCAAAATCAGCAAACAAAATGCTCTATAAATTAATATTGTGCTCAGGATTTTGAAATAGATATCAATAAAGTAATAATTAAGAATAAAATGTTATTTGAAACAAGTGTGTATCATGGATTATTATTATTAAAAGGCAACTAATTCAACTTATTTGACTCTGAATACTTCCATCCACCTCGCAGTAGTAACGCCAGTGTACCACAGTAGTAACGCCAGTGTACCGCAGTGGTAACGCCAGTGTAGCGCAGTGGTAACGCCAGTGTACCGCTGTAGTAACGCCAGTGTACCGCAGTAGTAACGCCAGTGTAGCGCAGTAGTAACGCCAGTGTAGCGCAGTAGTAACGCCAGTGTAGCGCAGTGGTAACGCCAGTGTAGCGCAGTGGTAACGCCAGTGTACCGCTGTGGTAACGCCAGTGTACCGCAGTAGTAACGCCAGTGTAGCGCAGTAGTAACGCCAGTGTAGCGCAGTAGTAACGCCAGTGTAGCGCAGTGGTAACGCCAGTGTAGCGCAGTGGTAACGCCAGTGTACCGCTGTAGTAACGCCAGTGTAGCGCAGTGGTAACGCCAGTGTACCGCTGTAGTAACGCCAGTGTAGCGCAGTGGTAACGCCAGTGTACCGCTGTAGTAACGCCAGTGTACCGCAGTAGTAACGCCAGTGTACCGCAGTAGTAACGCCAGTGTACCGCAGTAGTGACGCCAGTGTACCGCAGTAGTAACGCCAGTGTACCGCAGTAGTAACGCCAGTGTACCGCAGTAGTGACGCCAGTGTACCGCAGTAGTAACGCCAGTGTACCGCAGTAGTAACGCCAGTGTACCGCAGTGGTAACGCCAGTGTACCGCAGTAGTAACGCCAGTGTACCGCAGTAGTAACGCCAGTATACCGCAGTAGTAATGCCAGTATACCTCTGTCATTTCAAAAAATATTTATTACGTTGAATCAAAACATTTTGTACACAAAAAGTAACACGACTGATCATTAGACCAGAAACAACCACATTCAGAAGGCATAATAGGACTTTGAGTTTGAACAGTGCACAAAACAGTACCCTCACTTTGACCTTCAACCCTTTTGAACCTCCAACAACGTAGCTTCCTGTTGGTCATCAGGCAAATATCTACTCATTATGTGATCAATATATTATGTGATCAATATTAGCCAACCGGCCTTGCTTAGGCCGATTCCCTCTAACGTGCTGTAGCTCTTCTTAGGTGTCCAGTCTAGGTTTGTTTCCTCTTTCTTCTCCAGTGCTCTTCTCAATCCTCAGGGTCAAGTCAAAAAAACATCCCTCCTAATGAGAACTTACTTCTGGGTGACTCCTCCACTGGCCCCCTCTCCGGCTCTCTGACTGGAGGAGAACATGCCTCGGTACAGAGCCTTCTCCTTCTGGTACTCTGTGCTCAGCCTATCCTCCGCTTGCTGCAGGTGCCTCCTCACATTAGTGTCTGTCAAAGAGACACAGTGACAAATAAAGTTATTCAAATTTCAGTCGACATTAGGGGAATGGGAATAGCATAGAGACAAAAGAATAATACAATATATTGTGATCTACTACATTCTGTTGGGGAATAGAATAGTATGCCTATAACACGCCTTCACATCTCATCAATAAACTGTTTTGTTTTACTCAAAGGCTGTGGTAGGGAGAGCAGTCCCTACCAGGAAGATAGTAACCAAAAAGCTAAGCTACCGTTGGGTTGTCCTTTGCTGGCCTGAGTGAGGTATTGCTTGGCGCTTTGTGCGTCTCCCAGCTGCAGAGAGGCCACTCCTGCTCTGTACAGGGCCTTGATGTCACCCGGACGCCACTGCAACACCCGCAAGCTATACTCCTGGACACGCGTGTAGTCTACACATTCTCTCTGCAACAGACAGGCTGAGAAAGAGGGTGAGACAGAAAGGGGAGGAGAAAGGTAAGTCAAGAAAGAGGGGGGGATTGTGCATTGCGTTTAGCATTATACATGACTTTAAAAAGGATAATTCACTCCATGCCACGTATCGAGGCCTGTAATACCTGCTAAATTGTTGTAACAGTCGACCTGTGTGTTCCTAAGTAGTTCTTCTTGTCCTGCTGTGAGTACAGGAGCCTCAGGACCAAACCCTTTCACTGCCGCAGTGACATCAGAGTCTAAACTACGCAGAACGAGCAACGAACGGTGGTAACGTCCAATGGCAGACCGAAGGTTTTTCTCTTTGTAGAATTTGTTCCCATCCATTTTTAGGTGGACGGCATCTTGGAGCTGGGAGTCTACTTTGGCACCTGAGGGACCAGGGCTGGTAGAAGAAGAGCCTGAACAGCTTGCCACTGCAGCCCCGGCCCCCAGCTCCATACTCTCACCACCTGGTGTCTCTGGACTCGCCATGGTACTTGATGGCCAGTGGTGATGGGAACATAAGTACATGAGAAGACATGATATTAGATGACTAGACACATTGTTGTGTTACTAAATCTTAAGACAAAACTTAGTCACTGTCACTAGCCGGCTACCACCCGGTTACTCAACCCTGCACCTCAGAGGCTGCTGCCCTATATACATAGACATGGAATCACTGGTCACTTTAATAATGTTTACATACTGTTTTACTCACTTCATATGTATTTACTGTATTCTACTCAATGCCACTCCGACATTGCTCGTCCTAATATTTATATATTTACGTTGAGATGTGTGTGTACTGTTGTGAACTGTTAGATAGTAACGTTACTGCACTGTTGGAGCTAGGGACACAAGTATTTCGCTACACCCGCAAAATCATCTGCTAAATATGTGTATGTGACCAATAAAACGTGTGATTTCTTATGAGTAAAGAACTGGAGGTGCTATTGCCCTGAAATCTGAAACCTTCCCTTGATGTTAATCACAATAGCTTTTAAAAGAACTAGCTAGTCATTTCAACTAATTCACTAAGGCGTTATATGGGGTGTCCTACCTTGGTCCTGTACGAGCCAACAAGAAAACCCGTTTTTTATGCTAGCTTGCGCGATAGACAAGCATGTGAGTGAGCAAGATGCAAAGTAACTTCAAATTGACATGGTCATATGTTGACCGTTATAAAAAAAACTGTAATAGCGACTCACCTTACAGTCTATTGATCTTTACACAAAAGACAAATAAAATACTTGAACTTGTCTACCTAGCTACTGCACATCCAAACAATCACAACATTGGATGTTCAGGCAGTCACTTCCTGCTTTTTCTTCTTCCGTGGTGAGAGTAGACCAACCTACTTGACTGCAACGGAATTTATTTTATTGTTTTTTAGCGCCACCTGCTGTAGTAACATGGACATGACTCTGTGATGCATCCATCAATGAAAGCGCATTCATCAACACTGTAAAGTAAAATGGTGTAATGTTTATTTCTTTGGTGAATTAATGAAGAGTGTGAGAAGTTTGTAGATGTTTGTTTGGAACAAATAAAATAATTAATAAATTGTAGATGACATAGGCTGCAGTATTTCTTATTTATATGACATAATCCCATAAATGATTTGTAGGACAGACTTTTGCAATGGTCCATTGTTAGGAAGGTTGATCGGATTAATGTTGTCCTACTGGCCGACTTTAAATGACAAGAGATGGGGGTCGGCTTTGTACCCCCTTTCGACCCTGGCGTACATTTTGTCCCATGCATCTTATATAACTAAAACAAGTACCATGATTAAAAATGAATCCCTCAATTGATTGAGACAAATAATAAATTTGCAAAATGACAACGTTTTGACAGCAATTCACTGAATCTCTTATCTAGGACCCAATGCTCCCTTATATGTCGTATGCAAGTGCGTCACTGGCAAATTTGCAAGGGGAAGGGAGTGTTGTAATGCCAGTTTGCGTGCAGGCTGTTCTTTAAATATCCTCTGTTTTCTTTCAGAAATATGACACATGGTAGTTTAATAATTCAAGATAATACCGAATAAACGGGACGGTACTGCCTGAAGATACCCTGTATTTAGTTCGTTCTGATCTTTTGGACTTAGGATATGGAGCTTGATCGGCGACTGTTGGTGGCTCACTGCGCAGCCCACACCCTGTCAGTACTGGCCGGGTTGATGGTGGTTGTCCCGCTGGCGCTAAACGGCTCAGCTTTCAAAGGGCGTTGTGCACTTTTCACCACTGGTTCTTGGAGGACGGACAATCGAACCGACATTTCTGTGGAACAGGGTGAGATTTCACACTTGGTGGTACAGCAGTGGGGTCCACCGGCTGCATGTCAGTTCGCAACTTTTGTCGGTGTTTTCACGGTTCTGTATGGTGCTGCGCAGGGCTGGCGAAGCATCTTCTATCTCCACGGACGGCTTGACGAGTGAGTAGACTTTCCATGGGCTTTGAAATAGTTAATCAATAGTACATGAAGTAGGCCTATATATATAAAAAACATAAAAAAAGAAACATAAATGACATAAATAGCCTGATAATAATAATAATGACCATTATGAAAAATTAAAATGTTGCAATTCATTGTTGTCCTATGTGTCATAGGTAACTGCTATTACATAGTTATAACAGTTTATGTCAAATTACAATGTTTTCAGTAATGTTATTGCTATGTTATTACTATGTTTATTTTCCAGCACCTTGTTCTCCGCCTTCCTGACCCTGATCCTGAGCCTGTGTGTGTTGTTCCTATCTGGAGGGGCTAGTGTCACTCTCTCCCTGGGGCTGGCATCCTGGTGCAACACTGTCACAGATGACAACACCAGACCCTACAGGTAATGTTCATATACTGAGGCATACATATCAACAGGTTGTACTTTAGGGTCTTCCAGGCCAGGTCATTTGGTCAGGAAAAACTCTGTGCCCTAGTACTGTGCATTGACCGGAGTGTTGCATACATTGCAGTGAGTGTGAGGGTCAAGCTGCAGGGGTTTGACTGTAGCCTTGTTAAGTATTGACAGTTTCCTGTCTCTGTCTGTTTGCGTGCAGCTGTGCAGAATCCCAGTCCGTCCCCATGTACCTGGATGTAGAGACGTCCTCCTTCTATACTGAGCTCACCCTGGCAGAGGTATGTAAGTCCTTCATAGCTGGCCCATCTCATGCCAGTGGGCTTTCCCTGCTCAAAATAGAAATCTTCTGCTTTGCATTAACATGAGGGAGTCAGTGTACTTGTGATTTAGTTTCCATTTTTCTCTCCCTCTCTGTGCTCTCTCTATTTCCCCCTACCCCCTCTTCTTCTTGTTGTTATTATTATTGATGTTGTTATTATTGTTGCTGTTATTATTATTGTTGCTGTTGTTATTATTATTGTTATTATGATCATTGTTGTTATTATTATTGCTGTTATTATTATTGTTATAATTATCATTGTTGTTATTATTATTGCTGTTATTATTATTGTTGCTGTTATTATTATTGTTATTATTATCATTGTGGTTATTATTATTGTTATTATTATTTTTGTTATTATTATTGTTATTATTATTGTGTAATAACTCTCTCTTTCTATTTTTGTTTCTCTTTTCAATAATTCTAATAATATATACTTTAACTGATAATAATCTTTCTCTCTCTCTCCAGGTTGCTCTGTGGAGTGTGACAGCACTGTGGCTGACCCACTCCATCCTGTCCTTCATGCGTCTCTACCACTCCCACAGCGAGCACATCAGCGGGCCCTGCCTGCCCAGGGAGAAGGAGCATCTCCTTGGTCACTCTTCCTCCTCCTCAGGCTCATCAGGATCAGACCGGGGCTCACCCTCACCCGCACAACCCCTATCAACAGCGCCCAGCATCATCTTTGTCTAAACCCCCTAATGCCAATGGACCTCCACGCAGCTACATGTTATGAGAGGTGGAACTCTGTATGACTCCAAGAAATCTGAGAATGTATTTATTCAAGAGACTGGACTACAGTTTGTAGTTTGATTGAACCCATGTTTAAACCCATTAGAATTTCCATCCCTCATAACCCGTCATTACCAACACCCAGTGTTTTTATTGAACCCCAAGACCTTTGTTCTGCTAAATCTTAGAGTGTTAGACATATGGTTTAATATGTGATCACAATCAGTATGATATAAGTGACATTCATCAGTGCATAGCTCACAAACTTCATAACAAGGTAGCTGACTGACTGAGCTGTGCCTTATTATTTACATATAAATACTAAGTTATTATTTTACAGTTGTCTGTTTCAACAAAACATGGCCTAAAAGTGTTTGTTCAATATGTATGTTTGGTATATCCAACAGTTCCAAAATTTGCAAATGTACCATTTGCATGTTGTGTGCAATAGCTCTCAAGGCAAAAGTAATTCATTGTTTTGAGTAAATGCACATTTGGCGCTTTCATTGAGAAGCAAGAAGCATGTGGTATTTTTTTAAAGAGAGGCACTATATTGAAATAGGATCCCTGTGTGAGCATGACACATTCATGTTTTATTGTGTCGCAGAATCACTCTCTTCCTCTAGTGAAGGTTGTCGTATGATGCTATTTGTGTAGATGCAGCTGCTTTCAAGGCATTTGAAGCATCCAGATTTTTCACAAACATATAGCTTTGATGATAGTAGAATCTGAACAAGTATATGTGTGAACTAGGCTGAGCCAAGAAGGTTTAGGGAGGTATAGGATAGAGACAGAATACACTCGGAAAAACAAGCGTTCCAAAGTGTCTTGACCTTCAAACTCTGAACCCTGACCTCAGTAGTCGTGGTGACACACAGATAGCGGAGCAAGAACCCGGAAAAGCGATAGACTGTGGAGTATTACTGGCAATATTGATGTTTTATACTGGTTATTTATGTTCATGTTTTTATTTAGCATTCTGTTTGTGTAAATCAATAAAACGTATATTCTTATGAATCAAAAAAAGCGTTTCAATTTGGATGTTGTTACTATTTTTACGCTGGGCATGGAAGTAGAAGTTGGTCTGCAGTGCTGATTTTAGATCAGTTTTGTTTGTTTCTAGATCATTCGTAGACAAACATCTGAATTGGTTGAGCAACTTCGGCTGATCCTAGATCTGCGCTTATTTGGTGAATAAAGGAAGTGTGATTGGTCAACCCAGTCCAGCGGAATGAAACGTGTCTATGGGCGGTCCCAATTTACACCAATAGCTGGTAGGGCTTGGATATCAAGGTGGGGTTATTTTCCCGATGGACCAATCAGAGAGTAGAACCCCATATTGAATTTTACAGTACAGCAGTCTCTGGGTGTGTTTTGGTTCGAGCAGTTGGTTTCTTTTACTAAAGTTTTAACATTTTTTTGTACTGCAGAACAGTCATTTGGAAGCTCATGAGGTAAAGTAACTTTTTAAACTTGATAAAAGCAACGCACATTTCAGTGGAAAATGAAACTGTCACAAGTCAAAAAGCTAAAAGTGGCCGAACTACGAGCCATGCTCAAAGAGCGAGCACTGGACATCAAAGGACTCAAGGCAGAACTTGTTGGGCGTTTGATGTCCGCATTCGAAGCTGAATTGCAAGCTCCAGAATCAAGCGATCTTGGACAAGAAAAGGGAGTCCCTGGCCTTGGAGATAAGCCGAAGCCACAAGATGACGATTCACCCAGAGCATCCACAGTGTTATCGATGGAGAGACAAGTCCCTCTACCGGGCGAGGAGGCGAAAGCCACTGGACACGATGGAGACGTTGCAGGCGCCGCAAGTTCAGATATGATGGTGAGACCTGGAGCTGATTGTTCTCCTACCGGTGCAGACACTGAGGCACCTGCAATTTCAGCAGCCGAACTTCATAACACGTCAACAAGTCAATTGGGAGACGTGTGTGTAATCAGCACTTTTACCATGAGCCCGTGTGCAGAAACCACGGCAGACAAAGAAGGGTTGATGGAGCAGACCTCGTTAAATCAACAAGTAGAGCAGCAGCAACATGTCACCCAAGAAGAGAACGCTCAAGAAGAACAGAGTGAGGAGGAACACGCACGTGGAGTCTCCAAACGGACTGCTACACAGGAAGCAGAGGAGGATAAAACGACATCAAACCAACAACTAAACACAGCAAGCATGAGCACCAGGCCCATTCAAAACACATGTAATACATCACTGAGAGACATCGTGTATCAAGACACAAGTATGTTGGTTGTTGGGCAGTCTAAAGAAGACCATGCAGGATCCGCTGTGGAGAACAGAGTTGAGGAGGAGGACAGTCTTTCCATGGTGGCCCAGAGAGGGAGCAGCACTGCATCCAGCCTCTGTCTGGGATCTGTTTCTGTGACCAGTGACCAGACCAGCCAGGACACAGGTAGATATGAAAGGACACACACTGAATAATGTCATGATTATTTCTATTGTATCCATCAGGGTTGGGGTCAATTCCATTTTATTTACAGTCAATTCAAAAAGTGAAGCAAACTCCAGTAAAAAACAAATCCTTTGATTGAAAAGCGAATTTGAATTTTAGTGTACTTCCTGAATTGACTGGAATTGAAATGGAGTTGACCCCAACCCTGGTATCCATATGTTACAGGTTTATAACCAATCTTGTACATTGGCCTACACTTTTAGAGCAATCGATCATAATCCCCTCCTCCCCCACTCTCGTTGCAGTGTTTCACGTGGACAAAGACAAGGAAAAGAGGGCTGGAGGTGGAGGGGAGAAGCGTGGGGTAAAGAGGCCTGCTCAGGGTGAGATGACCAGAGGCAGGGCCTACTACGAATTCAAGGAGGAGATCCAGTACAACAGGTATACATACAGTACCTTTCCTCCATGACTCGAGCTCTGCAGGGTTTTCTGAGTGAGCTTGGGCAAATGTTCCCCTACCCATCAGACGGTGTCTTTAAACATGACCAAACTCTCTCCACACAGGGCCAAATCCCCACCGCCTCAGCCTGATGGAGTTGATGCCGAGGAAGTTGAAGGGCGGGTCAGACTAGACTCCTGTGAGTTTAATTATGAGGGACCCTCTCTCTCTCTCTCTCTCTCTCTCTCTCTCTCTCTCTCTCTCTCTCTCTCTCTCTCTCGTTAATGGTCAGTTGGGCACCCTCTCTAATCTCCACAGACGGCGGTGACCTGCACTTTGAGGTGGACCGGGACGGCTGCAGCGGCCAGCCAAGGTTCTGGGAGCGCTTCCCTCTCCTGTGGTCTGGATGCAGACTGACACACGGAACTCACCAGGGGAGGGTGGGCTTCGAGGCTATGTTTGAAAAAAAGCTGGTGTCCCCATCACTGGACCCTGAGGACCCTGAGCACCATGGTCTGAGACTGGGCTGGTCAGTGGAGCGTTGGAACTCCAGCCTGATGCTGGGTAAGGACTGAACTTTTTTCCAACAAAAAATGAGACAATTATGTGGATATGTTGTGGTTATAAATGTCCCATGGTTTAACAGAGGTACTTCATTGAGTCTTATGAATGAAATGTTTCTGTATGATTTGTGCTGATTACTCTCTTGTTCCCCTCATTCAGGTGATGAGGACTTGTCTTACGGTTACGACGCTAGGGGCAGGAAAGTGACGGCTGGGAAAGACGAGGAGTTTGGAGAGCCCTTTTCAGAGGGCGATGTCATTGGCTGTTATGCTGTGAGTGACACTAGTTTTTTTTTACCCCTCCCTCACTTTCTTGAATGCAGTACATGTTGAAATGCCATGTTAATGATAACAGTCCGAATAAAAAAATACGAACCACAAAGCCTCGCTTTGTGTTTATGGGTTTGTTCCTGTCTCCCTGCATCTTTCCTTCCATAGTCTTTCTCTAAGGAGGAAGGAGTTGAGCTCTCCTTCCATAAGAACGGTCGCCTTATGGGAATGGCGTTCCACCTGAGTCCGACTGCTCTCTGGGGTTCTGTGCTGTACCCACACGTCCTCTGCAAAAACACCTCTATCACCCTCAACTTGGACCCCACCTCTCCTCCCTGGTACCCCAGCCCTGCAGGGTACACCCCCCTCTCCTCCCTGCCTGCTGGACAAAGGCTCAGTGCCCCAACCCCACCAACCTCCAAACTGCAGTGTGAGGTGAGCGAGCAGAACAGAGCAATGGCTGCCAGCACTAACATGAACTCTATCCTCTGGCCTGTGTGCACTTAATCATGCTCTACCCCTCTCCCTCTTCTCTCTACCCCTCTCCCTATTCTCTCTACCTCTCTACCCCTCTCCCTCTTCGCTCTACCCCTCTCCATCTTCGCTCTACCCCTCTCCCTATTCTCTCTACCTCTCTACCCCTCTCCCTCTTCGCTCTACCCCTCTCCATCTTCGCTCTACCCCTCTCCCTATTCTCTCTACCCCTCTCCCTATTCTCTCTACCTCTCTACCCCTCTCCCTATTCTCTCTACCTCTCTACCCCTCTCCCTCTTCTCTCTACCCCTCTCCCTCTTCTCTCTACCCCTCTCCCTCTTCTCTCTACCCTCTCCCTCTTCTCTCTACCCCTCTTCTCTCTACCCCTCTCCCTCTTCGCTCTACCCCTCTCTACCCCTCTCCCTATTCTCTCTACCTCTCTCTCCCTCTTCTCTCTACCCCTCTCCCTCTTCTCTCTACCCCTCTCCCTCTTCTCTCTACCCCTCTCCCTCTTCTCTCTCCCTCTTCGCTCTGCCCTCTCCCTCTTCGCTCTACCCTCTCCTCTTCGCTCTACCCCTCTCCCTCTTCGCTCTACCCCTCTCCCTCTTCTCTCTACCCCTCTCCCTCTTCTCTCTACCCCTCTCCCTCTTCTCTCTACCCCTCTCCCTCTTCTCTCTACCCCTCTCCCTCTTCTCTCTCCCTCTTCGCTCTACCCCTCTCCCTCTTCGCTCTACCCCTCTCCCTCTTCGCTCTACCCATCTCCCTATTCTCTCTACCCCTCTCCCTCTTCTCTCTACCCCTCTCCCTCTTCGCTCTACCCCTCTCCCTCTTCTCTCTACCCCTCTCCCTCTTCTCTCTACCCCTCTCCCTCTTCTCTCTCCCTCTTCGCTCTACTCCCTCTCCCTCTTCGCTCTACCCCTCTCCCTCTTCGCTCTACCCATCTCCCTCTTCGCTCTACCCCTCTCCCTATTCTCTCTACCCCTCTCCCTCTTCTCTCTACCCATCTCCCTCTTCGCTCTACCCCTCTCCCTCTTCGCTCTACCCCTCTCCCTCTTCGCTCTACCCCTCTCCCTATTCTCTCTACCCCTCTCCCTCTTCTCTCTACCCCTCTCCCTCCTCTCTCCTCCTCAGGTTTTGATGATGGTGGGTCTGCCAGGGGCAGGTAAGACCCACTGGGCCAGGGCTCACATGAAGCAATACCCAGAGAAGAGATACACCCTGCTGGGCACCGCAGGCCTCCTACCCTGCATGAAGGTCAGACCACCAGACACACAACTACCCACCATCATAACACTATTACAACACCATAACACACTTATAACACCATAACACTATTACAACACCATAACACTATTATAACACTATTACAACACCATAACACTATTATAACACTATTACACTATTATAACACTATTACAACACCATTATAACACTATTACAACACCATTATAACACCATAACACTATTATAACACTATAACACCATTATTATTGATTTTTTATTTCACCTTTATTTAACCAGGTAGGCAAGTTGAGAACAAGTTCTCATTTTCAACTGCGACCTGGCCAAGATAAAGCAAAGCAGTGCGACAAAAACAACACAGAGTTACACATAAACAAACGTACAGTCAATAACACAATAGAAAAATCTATATACAATGTGTGCAAATGTAGAATATTAGGAAGGTAAGGCAATAAATAGGCCAATAGTGGCGAATTAATTACAATTTAGCAATTTACACTGGAGTGATATATGTGCAGATGAGGATGTGCAAGTAGAAATGCTGGTGTGCAAAAGAGCAGAAAAACCAAAACAAATATGGGGATGAGGTAGGTAGTTGGTTGGATGGGCTATTTACAGATGGGCTGTGTACGGGTGCAGTGATCGGTAAGCTGCTCTGACAGCTGACGCTTAAAGTTAGTGAGGGAGATATAAGTCTATAAGTTTTTGCAATTCGTTCCAGTCACTGGCAGCAGGGAACTGGAAGGAAAGGCGGCCAAAGGAGGTGTTGGCTTTGGGGATGACCAGTGAAATATACCTGCTGGAGCGCGTGCTACGGGTGGGTGTTGCTATGGTGACCAGTGAGCTGAGATAAGGCGGAGCTTTACCTAGCAAAGACTTATAGATGACCTGGAGCCAGTGGGTTTGGCGGCGAATATGCAGCGAGGACCAGCCAACGAGAGCATACAGGTCGCAGTGGTGGGTAGTATATGGGGCTTTGGTGACAAAACGGATGGCACTGTGATAGACTGCATCCAATTTGCTGAGTAGATTGTTGAAGGCTATTTTGTAAATGCCATCGCTGAAGTCAAGGATCGGTAGGATAGTCAGTTTTACGAGGGTATGTTTGGCAGCATGAGTGAAGGAGGCTTTGTTGCGAAATTGGAAGCCGATTCTAGATTTAATTTTGGATTGGAGAAGCTTAATGTGAGTCTGGAAGGAGAGTTTACAGTCTAGCCAGACACCTAGGTATTTGTAGTTGTCCACATATTCTAAGTCAGACCCGTCCAGAGTAGTGATGCTAGGCGGGCGGGTGTGGGCAGGTGTGGGCAGCGATCGGTTGAAGAGCATGCATTTAGTTTTACTAGCATTTAAGAGCAGTTGGAGGCCACGGAAGGAGTGTTGTATGGTGTTGAAGCTCGTTTGGAGGTTTGTTAACACAGTGATTGGTGATTGACAGAGGTCGAAAGCCTTGGCCAGGTCGATGAAGACGGCTGTCTTTTATCGATGGCGGTTATGATATCGTTTAGGACCTTGAGCATGGCTAAGGTGCACCCGTGACCAGCTTGGAAACCGGATTGGATAGCGGAGAAGGTACGGTGGGATTCTAAATGGTCGGTCATCTGTTTATTAACTTGGCTTTCGAAGACTTTAGAAAGGCAGGGCAGGATGGATATAGGTCTATAACAGTTTGGGTTTAGAGTGTCTCCCCCTTTGAAGATTTTGCAGCTCTTTCAGAACATCAGCTGTCTGGATTTGGGTGAAGGAGAAGCGGGGGGGCTTGGGCCAGTTGCTGCGGGGGTGCAGAGCTGTTGGCCGGGGTTGGAGTAGCCAGGTGGAAAGCATGGCCAGTGGTAGAGAAATGCTCTACTGTCAGTGGTGACAGTGTTTCCTAGTCTCAGTGCAGTGGGCAGCTGGGAGGAGGTGCTCTTATTCTCCATGGACTTGACAGTATCCCAAAACGTTTTGGAGTTTGTGCTACAGGATGCAAATTTCTGTTTGAAAAAGCTAGCCTTTGCTTTCCTAACTGCCTGTGTGTATTGATTCCTGATTTCCCTGAAAAGTTGCATATCCCGGGGACTATTCAATGCTAGTGCAGTACGCCACAGGGTGTTTTTGTATAACATTATAACACCATTATAACACTAACACTATTCATAGTTTTATTAATCTATTGATTATATAAATTCCAATAGTATATGTTGTTAGCTGTACCTGTGTGTTCCTCTCCACAGGGGCTGGGTCGTAGAGAGAGCAGGCTGCAGCAGGCCTCTCAGTGTCTCAGTGAGCTCATCAAGGTGGCGGCTCAGACTCCACGCAACTACATCCTGGACCAGGTAGGTAGCTATTTGATAGGACAACCAGGGGAGGCATGGTCTGCTGATTGGCTAGCTCCCTGAAAGAGGGAGGGTATATTAACTGATAGGCTAGGTATAATAATAAAAGGTGATAGTTTAGACAATCTTTCTCTCCTGTCTTTGTTGCCTCTCCTCCTGCATACCACCAAGCAAAAAATATGAATTTGAGTTCTCTGTGAAGACAATTGGACAATAAAGTATTGTTCTTCGTCCCCAGCCCAACGTCCACCCCTCAGCTCAGCGCCAGAGGCTGCTGTGGTTCGGGGGTTTCAGGCGGAGGGCGGTGGTGGTGTTCCCATCTAAAGAGGAGTGGAAGAGGCGTCTGCAGGAGCAACAGGAGGAGGAGGGGGACAAGATCCCTGAAACGGATCTCCACAAGGTCAAAGGTCAGGGAAATACATAACAGAAGATGAGCAATTACCTTTTTAATTTTAAGTATAATTTCGTAATCATTCACACAATTCAAAAACGTATATAGAGTAGCAGCATATCAGTCTTTGAGTTGTATAATTTTCACACAGATTAAGTTTAATGGAGTAACATACTGTGCAAGCCTATACAGTGAAAAGAGAACCTAACTGAAGGAATGGTTGCTTTTAATGCTGTGTTGATGTCCTCTCCTCCCCAGTGAGCTGCACTCTGCCAGAGCAGGGGGACCTGCTGGAGAAGGTGCTGTTTGTGGAGCTAGCCAGAGAGGAGGCACAGGCTCTCTTGGAGGGGTACAAAAAAGAGGCGAAAAGCCTGCTCCCCCCTGTCCCCTCCGCCCCCAAACAACGGAAGAAACCCCGCATCCGATACAATAACCCTCCTAGCCTCGGACTTCAGTCTTATCACCTTAACAAGAGCAGATTTGGAAGGATGGCCACACGAGACTATAACCCCCCTAAACCCCTCATCAAGGGCCGGATGGACAGGGGGTACAATCCAGTGGCGGCTGGTGACTTGAGAGGTCAGGGACAATGATTGATGGGGGGAAAAACTTGAGTGCCGCTATTACGGTGCAATTATTCCTTAATATGTTTGGTCTGGTAATATGTCACACCTTGGGGTTCTTATGGTTATAGTAATAACATTGTTTGTCTGTAGGTTGGGACCGCACATGGTTCAACCAGGAGCAGCCATACCCGTATGGTCATCAGCAGTACTGGACACCACAGCAGCTCAGATATGTGAGTCCTCGTCTATCCAATCAACCTCTGATTAACATACTTCACCTTTACATAGTTTCCTTATATTCCGCTTTATTAATTCATATATTTTTGGGATTTTTTATTTATTTAAAATGATTCATTTATTGGATAGGACAGAAAAAGACTGGAATGATATAGTAGAGAGTTGCTGATATAGCAGAAACCATGCTGCAGGGGTATATGATCTAGAGCCAGGGGTATATAATCTAGAGCCAGGGTTATATAATCTAGAGACAGTGGTATATAACCTTGAAGCAGGGGTACATAATCTAGAGGATAATCTAGAGGCAGGGGTATATAATCTAGAGGCAGGGGTATATAATCTAGAGGCAGGGGTATATAATCTAGAGGATAATCTAGAGACAGGGGTATATAATCTAGAGGCAGGGGTGTATATATTCTAGAGGATAATCTAGAGGCAGGAGTATATAATCTAGAGGATAATCTAGAGACCGAGGTATATAATCTAGAGGCAGGGGTATATAATCTAGAGGCAAGGGTATAGGATCTAGAGCCTAGGCGACACATTTCTGTGATATTTATCTGGCAGGATGAACCGTTCAATGGAGCAAACTACCAGTACCGCAACAATGACTTTAACCATGAAGCATACAGGGAGTACAACAGACAGCTAAACCACAACAAACAGCTAGAATGCTACAGACAGGAAGCATGCTACAGACAGGAAGCATGCTACAGACAGGTAGTGGTACACACAAACAGGCATGCACATTGGGTACCTGTCAGGGTTTCCATTAGCGGTAATAGCCGGCTTTTGGCAACAAGAAAAGTAAAAAAAAGACGATAAATAAAAATGCCCCCGGCCAATTGTCCAGGAGAAGAAAACAAATCCCATTGTGAAAATGTATTTTAGCCTTTTGATTGATTGAAATACCTGTCAATGTAACATGAGAGCTGCTGCTACAGCTCATCAAACAGCTTCTTTGTTACTGCTGGAGTGAACAGTGCTTTTATAAGACCAATCCATTCTAAATGCAATTGCGTGTTAACTGTTTTGATGGCCAAGATTAAAAAGAGCTACTATTTTTTATTTCTCAACTGGTAATTGAAGTGTGCTTCCCGTTCTCCATTCAAGTGCATAGGCAACTTGGCAGGCTTCGCATCACTTTGCAATGAGCTGGAGGCAGTATGCATTTTGAAAAAATATACTTAACTGTTTGACACCTTTACATTTTACTACATTATGAGGCATGTCTTATCTTGCTTCAAAGTAGCTTAGCCAAAACCCAATCAAACTATAAACACTTCCATTTGCCATTGAAACCAGTAGCCTATTTAGCTGATGTTTTGTTGTATTTGATTGTTGAGTAGCCAAAGGCCCAATCCTAGTCATATTAGCAACCCATGCTAGTTGTTGCATCTTTATCTCAACTCTAAATTGCAGTATGGAACGAACATTCACGCATAGCCTACTGCCTTGAAATAATAGTTGATCAACATTTTAAGCTAAACTTTCTAATCTGTTGCATGAGCCTCATTGCTTTGGATGTATCCTAGGCCTACTATCGTCCCACAACTGTCCCAGAGTCTGTTTTTAGAATAGGCTATTTCTTTCTCGCACAGAATGACAAGCTGACCAATAGAATAGGTTACATTTTCTACTATGGGGGATAGTAGATTGACACAGGCTAGTGATTTAGCTGTTCCTTGTCTTGTTGGCTGAGGAAAAGTCAATGTGGACAGTTATTCTAGCATCTTTAAATTCTGCATCGGAATTCGGTAAGGAGCATGTCGCATCCTCGAGTTGCATGTTCTGTTAAGATGAATTACCATAATCTAAATTAGATTTAATTTATTCTGAGCACCGTGGGTGGACGCCCTAATCAGGTTACGCACACCCAATGCATATGGGTCCGGTAGAATTTCTCAAATGTCCGGTAAATGAAAATGCTGCCAGTCAAATGTCCTGCGCCACGTTTTTCTAACTGAGACCCTGGTACCGGTGTGTGTGTGTGCAGAACAGGTAAACGCTATAGACAGGGTAGAGGGTAGGATAGAGAGCATACCTGTGTACAGAGCTCTGACAGGAAATGCAGTCCGATCTTGCAGCACCATAGACAGTCTCACATGTTACAATTCTCACAGTCAAGGTCTCTGTTGAACAGTATGAATGATGTATTCTATTCTCTCTTTCCCCCTCTCTGTTCAGTGGAATCAGAGTTACCAAGACCAGGACTACTACGGCAACAAGAATCAGGGTTACCACGAGCAGGGCTACTATGGTAACAGGAACTACGCTTACGATAATTACCGTTACCAGGGTTACTGTTAAACGTCTAAAGAGATTAGCAAAATCAGCATGTGGTTTTATAAAGATTTATTATACATGTTATATTTCTTACATTATCTTACAGCAATTTTATGCAAAGTTGGGAAATATGGTGCCTAAGTGTCAAACATCAAGCAATGTTTGTATGGAGTTATCTTTTTCTGTATTACTGCTGGAACTTTATATCGGGGAATGTTTCCTTAGACATTTTCATAGCAGGGGGCTTAAACTTTCTACAACAGTTTTGTCTCTTAAAGCAACAACAACATTAAATCGCTGCTTTTTCATTGAAGAAAATGTCTATTGTATTAATTTCATCATCTGGAAATTTTATCCGGTGCAGTATCTGGAGTTTGTGATCGATTGCTTTTGTCTTCTCGGTCAGGCAGCACTAGTTGATAGAGCAGCACTGCACCCTTGGCTGAAGGACACAACTCCGACCACAGGGGGGTGCTCTGGTCTAGCCGTAGCACCTCCTTCAAATCACAAGACACACGTTCAGAGATTCATTACACAAGGTGTTATTGTGTAATAAACTGTTTACAAACTATTTGTATGACATTGTTCAATATCTATGTTTCAATGATGAACTTTCCATATGCTTTGTTTTGCTGTGTTCTTAGACACTACATTTTCTTTATGCACAGGTTACAGTTTCACAGATAACAGTAACTGTTGTGGCGCTCCTTACTGTTTGGCTCAAGAACACGATATCTGTAGACTCCTGGGCCTCAATGCCCCCCTGCCAGTAAAGCTCTCGAACTTCTGTGGAAGTCAGTGAACAACTGGGGACAGACAACACAACAATGGAATTTTATAATACTGCATGTCTTATCATTTTGTGGTCAGTTATCAAACATGGGCCTGATAATGAAGGGATCTTTTCTATGATGTCATTTCCTTTGTGAGTACCTGATGTAGAACTCTGCGCTGGGTCTGCCTGCACTGGTGTGATTCAGAGCGATGCCCATCAGTACCGGCTCACCCAGAGAACACAGAGGAACATTTACCTGCAGACAGACAGTGAGGTCGTAATGAGAGGAATGAAGACGAACTTAATGAAAGAGATCGAGAAAGAAAATGATAGATGGAGGGAGAGAGAAAGAAAGGAGATAAACAGACTGTCCTTGACCACTGTCTCATGGCCAGCAGCTATGTTTCTTTGTCTCACCTCATCTCTGATCTCAGCGCACACAGAAGAGAACAGCTCTCTGACCACAGCCTCCTCCCTCCACTGCAGCATCTCCACCCTGATCCTGTCCTCATCGAGGCCTTCAAACACAGCCTGGGGGAAAGGGGGAGGCAGCAAAGGTAATTAGATACCATAAGTAAGTTGCCATAAGTATGGCAAACAATAAAAACAGAATGCAGTTCAACACTTGTTTTGAATAAGTGTCATAACTTAATCCAACCAACCTCACAAGTATGGATGATACAATACCACATTTCATACAGTATTGGTTTAACTTTCACCCTCTTTCTCCTGTTTCACCTTTGGTTCAGGGTGCCCCCCAGGGATGTCCAGCAGCCCCCTTGCTTCTGCCACTTGCTGGCTCCTCCTGATCAGAACCACCTGTCTGTCAGCTGTACACAGGACCCCGCCCACCCCCAGCGGCTGAGCCAATAGCGCCAGAGGATCCCCATATTCCGCCTCCGCACGCTGGCGTAGCTTCCTTGCTCTCTGAGACCAGTTGGTGCCCAGGAAGTCCCTATAGCAGGTCAGGCCCAACCTCAGGGTCAGGATGGGAGTGGGCCCCTCACCCTTCCCACCCACATCTCTCTGTGGGAATGGTTGAGCTTCTGCTGCACTGCTTCCCACAGCAGGATGTTGGTCTCTGCACCCTGGAGTGGAGGTTTGTGCGTCTCTGAGGTTCCCCTCCCTCTGCTTATAGCTACTCAAATCCATGTCTATTTGATCTCTTTGGTGTCTGAGCACCTCTGCTCTTCCAGAGTCTGCGTTCCTCTTTGTCTCGTGTTGGCCCGCTTCCTCCTTCTGAATGCTACATTGCCTTCCATCTCTGTCTCCTTCTCCATTCATGCAGGGAGGCTGGGGTGTAGGTGGGCAGGAGGGTTGGGGTGAGGCCAGACTGAAAGAGTGCAGCCTGAATTTGGCCCCATTGAAAAGCCATGGCTCCATGGTCACCCTCTCTGTCCACACCTCCTCTATGTGACTCTCCAGTGATGGCTCTGTCTGACGGTTAAACCTTGGTGAATAGAAAGAGAGATGGAGTGAGAGGACAATAGATCCATTGTGTTTGATAACTGGTTTTATAGTTAGTTGGTTGTTAGAAGTAGTCTATCGATTGAAAGTAATGAATTCTGAATTTACCTGGCAGAAAGCTCCACCTGCACTTGTGGTTCCAGGAGACCTCCCCAGGCGGTGCAGTGCAACAGCACAGAGACCTCAGGATCCATTCTGATTAAGCCTGATCAAATCGGAATCATATAAATCAGCTCTCATGTTTGTGTAGAATAAATGAAGACCATTTTCAAATTGAGGAAGGATAGTTTTACCTAGCCCAATATTGGACTAAAGGAGTCTAACGATACTCCTTACAGTCCAAGGACCTTACATGTTCTGTTTAAAGGGTGAAGTGGTTCTCAAAGTCCAAACAGCCAAATACTCCATATAAACATGAATTATCGATAATGGTACGGTTCTAGCACCATAAGTCATTGATAAATGAGCTTGTCAGTAACAAAGTGCCGGGACCAAATGGTCAAACGAACTTTAGAGAGAAGCTGATTGAACTAGCTAGCTACTAGCTCAAGATGTACTCTTACGGAGCCTAACGTTACTCCTTATGTCCAAGGACAAAACTCCATCTACACGTGAATCAATTCTCAATTACAATACGGTTCTAGAAACATAAAGCTCTCTACTTTCATATTACAGGAAAAGTATTTAATAAGTACAAAATATACACTTACTGTACACTGTTTTAACAGATTTTAACACAGTTGCAGCTGACAGTATTTTTCAGTGACAACACATTTATGGTGGTCCATCTCCCGTTTACACACAGGTGTTCAGAGACGCGGATAGCTAATTAGCACAGGTAGTCCACTCCGTCTTCGGTCTGTTTTCCGTAAACTAGTGCTCTAACATGGAAATATGTGTGGGAACCCTAACCTTATGAAAGGTTTGTATCAATTTAGCCTTTAGTTTTTAGAAAAGTATTTCTCTATGATACGAAAGATGATGTCCTTAAGCTTCCAAAACCATATCGCAAGAGATGCGTGTTAATGTTCAGACCGAGCGTTGTGGCTCTTAACAAAACTCCCCCGTACAGAAGATGCCGTCGTCCAATGACTCTTATGTGTAATGGAATGGAACTGAGAGCCATGATCAACGACTAACTTTTACCATGTGACTAAGTCCAGAAGTAGTAGAGCTGTGTGTTTACAGAAGGGATTCTGGAAAAGTATTTGAATGAATTTTCAGGCTGAATCATAAAACTGTAGCGATGAAGCTGCTGTAAAGTGAATAGCTGGCAAACTGAAACCCATCCACCCCAACCATCTGTCTTAATGTAACCAAACCAAACTGAAAATGTCACACCAATTTGGTTATCCCGGATTTACATTTACTATGTTACGTCAAGTCTATGAGACCAGGCTGGGAAGACAGAGGGCCCGCCTGTGCTAAATAGCTGTCTAGCATGCTCCAAACATCTGTGTGTAACGGCAGAAGGCCGCCCAGAAACGTGTTGTCACTGAAAAATACTGCCAACTGCAACTGTGATAAAGCCGTCAAAACAGTGTACATTAAGTGAATATTTTGTATTTGTTAAATAATTTTCCTGTGATATGAAAGTAGAAGGCTTAATGTTTCAAGAACCGTATTGTAATTGAGAATTGATTCACGTTTAGATGGAGTTTTGGCTGCCCAGAGCCAATAGACCTCTGAAATAACCTATAAGGTCCTTGGACCTAAGGAGTAACGTTAGAGTACATCTTGGGCTAGTAGCTAGCTTCTCGCTAAAATTCGTTTGACCGTTTGAACCCAGCACCTTGTTCTGACAAGCTAATTGATCAATGACACAAACACGGCTATAGTTTGAAAGATTGATCCTTACCAATAGCTTCCTTCCACTGCTATAGCATAAACAACTCAAGCCTTAACAACGAACATATAGATGACTTTTATGGAATGGATGCTGACTGAACCAAAGCCTCGAGCGTTTGGTTATAAACATGTTTAAAAATTGGGCGCTGAGAGACATAAATGTAAAGATACTAGTAAGTGACAAAATGTGTGGTCTTAAAAGTCCAGGAAGTGATTTAGTGGACGAGTCATAACAATCAGGTCAGCACCGCCCACTTCTACAGCTGATTGGAGGAGGCGTGAGGTTGGTGAGTACATAAAGTAAACTGTGTATGCATTGATGAGTAAAATACTATTTTGGGGTGTTGAAGAAAAACTAAAACGTGTGTGAAATGCATTAAATGTGCGTATTTGCTGTTATTAGCCAGAAGAAAAACAATCAACGTTGATGCATTATCATGTAGAGAATAGAAAAGCAAGAAAGGGTTAACCCCAAAACGTGCAGTAGTGTGTGGTCGTGTTCAGTATGGAATAAACGCTCTGAAAATGAGTGAAACTTGGTGCTAACGTCCTGAATTTGTCCACTCAGAACATATATTTTGTTTTCAGTTGCAAACGTAACGAAATGGGGAGGGACCTACGCAACAGACTAAAGGTTTTGCAACAGAATCTGTGTAATGATTACACCCCAGCACTCTGCCAGAGACAATTTTATGCAACAATCCCCAGTATATTTGTTATAGTGCAACATTTCGGTACGTCTATACTTCTCTACCCTTGCAATTCACCATTGCGTTTTTTTTTCAAATAGTTGTTTTGCCACGTGACATAGGTCAAAGGCTTTAGAGTTAGCTAGCAAGCTTATACAAGTTTATAGCCACCGCTACAATACTGGAAAAAAATATATAAACTTAACATGCAACAATTTAATGAGGAAATTGAAATACATTCATTAGGCCCTAATCTATGGATTTCTCATGACTGGGAATACATATATGCGTCTCAGAAAGGGCCTCAGGATCTCGTCTCGGTATTTTTGTGCATTCAAAATGGCACTCTGTTTACAATTTTGACATCAGCAAACCGCTCGCCCACAGGATCCAATACGCGTGGTCTGCGGTTGTGAGGCTGGCTGGATGTACTGCCAAATTCCCTGAAACGACGTTGGAGGCAGTTTATGTTACAGAAATTAACATGCAATTATCTGCCAACAGCTCTGGTGGACATTCCTGCAGTCAGCATGCTAATTGCAGCTCCCCTCAACTTGAGAAATTGTGACTTTGTGTTGTGTGACAACTACACATTTTATTGTTGCCTTTTATTGTCCCCAGCACAAGGTGCACCCGTGTAATGATCATGCTGTTTAATCATCTTATTGATATGCCACATCTGTCAGGTGGATGGATTATCTTGGCATATGAGAAATGCTCACTAACAGGGATGTAAACAAATTTGTGCACAACATTTTAGAGAAATATGTGCCTATGGAACATGTGTGGGATCTTTAATTTCAGCTCATGAAACATGTGACCAACACTTTACATGTTGTGTTTTATATTTTTGTTCAGTATATATGTTTTTTTAAATGTCAAATACACATAAATCCAAATGCCTCAGTATTTATATGTGGGAACACTTTCAATTGGAGAACCATCTAATGAGTGAACATGTAGTTAATCTGAAACATTCTTATGAGAGTTTGAAAACAACATGTATTTCGTTTTGCCCGTATTAAGCACAAGTTTTAAATCAGCAAGGGATTTCTGCATAGCTATAAAAATCTGACTGTAGATTTGATACAGCCAGGTCAACAGTCGTGGCAGTAGCATACATAATAGTATCATCCCCATATAGATGAAGTATACCATTTTTAACAGATTGACCAACAGTGTTTTTATAAATAGTGAATAGAAAAGGTCCCAAAATCGACCCCCATCTTTATGTACTTCAAGAAATTCAGACTTAACCCCATCAATCACGATGGCCTGAGTTCTGTCACTAAGATAATCATGAAACCAAGAACAGGCGTCAGAGCTCAGGCCTATTGAGGACAACTTATTCAATAAAATAGCATGATCAACAGCATCAAAAGCTTTTGACAGGTCCACAAACAAAGCAGCACATTTAATTTTAGTGTCTAAAGCATTGACAAGATCATGAACAACTAAAGTGGTTGATATAATAGTGGTATGCCCAGGCCTACACCCTGATTGGTTTACAATCCAAATACATTTCTCAGATAAAAAATAGCAAAGTTGTACATTTACCAAGGTTTCAATAATCTTAGCTAGACAAGGAAGCCTTGAAATAGGCAATAATTATTAAGATCACTACTATCCCCACCCTTATGGAGTGGCAGTACAAGAGCTGATTTCCATACTTTTGGAATATTTTTTGATAACAATGTTAAAAAAAATTGTTTTGTTATTGAGCCAACAATGGTAGGCAGACCAGGATTCAATTGGTCAGCCTCTGTGGATCTCTTGTTGTCTATTGCCCACAAAGCATCCAGGTCTTCTTTTTCTGTAAATAGCCTAAAAGAAAAGCTGTACCAACTATAATTTCTGTGATTATTCAGCAAGTTTACGCTATTAGCATCCAGCCCAATATCGTTGTGAATAGACTTAGAAGTTCTTTCAAAGAGATAGAAATAAATAAAATTTTGATTAAATGCATCAATGATGGCATTTTTTTAACGTGATGAGGCCAGTGTCTGAATTAATTTGTTGTGGCAGAGAGGAGGAAGTAGAACCCTTAAGCGATTTGACAGTTTTCTAGAATTTTGCCAGATTCCCATTACAATCCGAATAAGCGGTTACATAATAATCAGATTTAGCCTTTCTGAGTTGTCTTACACACTGATTCCTCCGTTGTTTAAAGCTTGCCAGTCCGGGCCTGTGATCCCAGCACTGTGTTGTCATTCTGTTTAATTAGCATTCATTGTGTCTTATTGCAGAGTGGCAGTAAACTATTACAACCTTGGTGTAAAACCTGATGCCTCACTGGAGAAAATAAAGAATGCATTTTTTGACAAATCAAAAAAGGTACGACCATCTCCTAGCCTGTCATTTAAAAGCTTCACATACTTAGTAAAGTAAGGAAAGACACAGTTCAAGCAGCACAGATTTAGGGTTTGCTGCATGATGGTTTAAATTGCAGAAACTCTGTCCAACCACACGAGTGCACTCTTGCACAGTATATTTCTACCTTCTTTCAACATAACACTCCCACAGTGCTAATGCATATTATATTTGGGTGTTGCGAGGATCTCTATGTTAACAGGGCTGTACAGTATGTTTGCCAGTATATATCTGTGTTGAATGAGCAGTGGTGAGTTTAGCATGTAAATCTTGGTGGGGCAAACTCCCCCCAATTTTTTTGATGCATGCCAGCAAAGACACTACAGGACACAACACTAAACAATATATTAATTGCACTATAACAGTGACAAACAGTGCCCACAAACTGTTAGGGCCTACATAAAGCTGTCCCAACAGCAGATCTTTCTTTTCAGCACCATGGAGTGAATCCTTACCACGGCTACACCAGGCTATCAGCGGAGCATTGTCTGGCAGCGACAACAGTTAATTCAGCCTTTTAAACTGCCTTTAAAAAAACAGCTGATATGGCTGACTTGCTTGAACAAATGTGGTTTATACTGACAGATGAGATGTACAAATTATGGCATAAGGGACGACGAGCGGATAAGAGGCAATCTGTAATTTCGATTAAGACATTAATGAGCGAGCTAGGATAGACGTAGTCAATATAACTATTTGTTCAGCACTTTTGAAATGTACAGCGACAGAATTCAGAACATGGGCCGTTCTTACAGTATTCTCCCTGTACACCAAGTCAGAACCATAGGATAAATAAAGGGGGCATTTAAGCAGACAATAAAAGCTCTTACAATATTCGATGATGCCATTTCTCTAAAACAGATTATAGGCTACATGTGCACCACCAAGTCAGAACAGTAGGCTAAGTTAGGAGGGGAAAAGGGACAAAATTATTAGGGTGAGGCTACTAACCGCTTACTACACAACAGACACTTAGTATTACTTTCTTAGCTACAGTATACATATCTCCCTGGCATATTACATCATTTATGCAGCAGCATACAATACATTTTTTGGACTCACCTTGTTGTGCTGTGCTCACTTGAACCGGAAGGTGGCACGGCGGTCCTTAAGGGCACATTTTTGCATCAAAGTCTGTCATTTCCTGGATTTATGGCGCTGTCAAGACAACTGGGAACTGAAAAAAAAGGTTGAATCATGATGTCAGGAATCTTCAGGTCGGAGATCTAAAAAGAGGACAGAGTTTCCGACTTGGAATTCTGAGTTGGATGACCATTCAAGTTCACAGTTGTCTTGAAATCACTGAAGTCTGAGATTTCCTAGTTTCGAGTTTCCAGTTGTTTTGAATGTGGCAGAAGTCATGCTGGATTGACATTATGACCCGTGTTGAATGTTTATCCTTTTAAGCTTGGAAAAGAGACCCTTAAGCCCAGACTTGGACCACACACTCACTCCACTGAATAGCAGGCTAGCGATTGCTTTGCAACGCTTGCAGTTAGCCTCTGATTCCTTCCAAACCACTCATTGTTGAATTTGCGATTTCCAACTTGTTGTGTAATGTTTATGTCCAATGGCCGAAGAGGACAGATACATTTTATTTATAATTTCTCTTCATAATTTCTCATCATATGACAAGGTTTGAAAGGGATTTTCCAGTATATTGTTGATTTGATTCATGATAATGACTGCTAGCTTGTTAGCTAAGATTGATCAGTCCAATCAAAGCTACGGTAGATATAACGTGATTTTATCTGTGGCCAATGACCTTTAGCCTTATTGTATGGGCAATTCTAATGTGTCTCTATGGAAGCACCCAAGGGGCTTGAATCTTCGAGCTCTCCCCATAGATTTTGCAGTGACATAGTGTCCCCATGAGTGACAGAACACTGAGCCAATCACAGCGCAACTAGAGAACATTACCAACCCCTACGCTCTGTATTTTCCGTGGGCTGTCCCACCACCACAGAAAGCACTGAGCTAGGCTGGAACACCTGCATGTTTAAGCTGCCTTAAGAAAGCAAAAAAGAGACCATGTTTGTGTGCGGCTTTATTCATTCAATTAATATTATTATATATTTTTTTTACATTGTTTGCAAACTGAAATGTGACACGTATTAATGCCAAACTAACATGCAAAAATGAATATATATTATATATATATATATTATACATACATACAGCACCAGTCAAAAGTTTGGACACACCTACTCATTCAAGAGTTTTTCTTTATTTTGACTATTTTCTACATTGTACAGTAATAGTGAAGACATCAAAACTATGAAATAACACATATGGAATCATGTAGTAGCCAAAAAAGTGTTAAACAAATAAAAATAAATGTTAGATTCTTAAAATTAGCCACCCTTTTTGCCTTAATGACAGCTTTGCACACTCTTGGCATTCTCTCAACCAGCTTCACCTGGAATGCTTTTCCAACAGTTTTTAAAGAGTTCCCACATATTCTGAGCACTTCTTGGCTGCTTTTCCTTCACTCTGCGGTCCAAGTCATCCTAAACCATCTCAATTGGATTGAGGTTGGGTGATTGTGGAGGCCAGGTCATGTGATCCAGCACTCCATCACTCTCCTTCTTGGTCAAATATCCCTTACACAGCCTGGAGGTGTGTTGGGTCATTGTCCTGTTTAAAAACAAATGATAGTCCCACTAAGCGCAAACCAGATGGGATGGCGTATTGCTGCAGAGTGCTGTGGTAGCCATGCTGGTTAAGTGTGCCTTGAATTCAAAATAAATCACCCTCAGTGTCACCAGCAAAGCACCCCCACTAGGGTTGCACATTTTGGGGAATATTCAGAGGTGGAAACTTTCCATGGGAATTAACTGGAATATATGCAAATTAATTTTAATACCATTTTAAATGTAGATGTTTTTTCTATTGGATATATTTACCATATCATATGGAGACAAACAAACCTTTTACCTTAAGTAGATATAATTGCAAATGATTAAATCCTTATTAAAATATGAAAAAATGGTTACGAATTGAACTTTAATTAAATTAGTTGACTCTTCACATGGGAGGATTTCACTGAACAACAAAAGAAAGCGAATACTGAATGATCCCCAGTGATCCATCGCATCTCCCAAAAATGTTTTCAACATACATTTGTAAAATGATATTCTAGAAACTAAAGCTTTGGTTGTCTTCCTCTCAGGCTTCCAGGTCTTCTCCCTGAACCTCCTCAATGTCCACCTCTTGAACATCAGACTCTGAGGCCTCATCTTCATTGTCACTTGCCAACCTTGTTGAAGATGGGTCGCTGTCATGCTCAAAAAGCCTTAGTTTTGCCTGGATGGCCACCATTTTTTTCAACCCTTGTATTGGTCAGCCTGTTGCGTGCTTTGGTGTGTGTGTGTGTTCCCAAACAAGGACCAGTTGCGCTCTGAGGCGGCTGATGTTGGTGGGATTTGGAGGATGATGGAGGCAACAGGGGAAAGAGCCTCAGATCCACAAAGCCCCTTCCATCAGGTGGCTGATGAGATATGTTGGCACCACTGCCATATTGCATCTCAAAGCCCTTGCTTGGAAGTATAATTCGCCAGACTGCCAAGAACCTTGCTCTCATCCAGGCCAAGGGGGCGAGACACGGTAGTGATGACACCATAGGCCTTGTTGATCTCTGCACCAGGCAGGATTCTCTTGCCAGCATACTTGGGGTCCAGCATGTACGCTGCAGCGTTTATGGGCTTCAGGCAGAAGTCTTCACGCTTTTTGATGTATTTCAGAACTGCATTTTCCTCTGCTTGGAACAACAGTGAAGTGGGCAGGGCAGTATGGATTTCTTCTCTTACATCTGCAAGCAGAGTCTGAACATCAGACAGGATGGCATTGTCTCCCTCAATCCGTGCAACGGCTACTGCTATAGGTTTCAGGAGTTTCAGGCTGCTTACCCCTCTCTCCCAAAATATATAATCCAGGATGATCCTCTTCATGTCCAAATCGGCAGACTGTGATATGGCCATTTCTTGGAGAGACTCCTTCCCCTCCAGGAGATTGTCCAACATGACAACACCACCCCAACAGGTGTTGCTGGGCAGCTTTAATGTGGTGCTCTTATTCTTCTCACTTTGTTTGGTGAGGTAGATTGCTGCTATAACTTGATGACCCTTCACATACCCTACCATTTCCTTGGCTCTCTTGTAGAGTGTATCCATTGTCATTGAGGAGCAGATTCAATGCATGAGCAGCACAGCCAATGGGTGTGATGCGAGGGTAGGACTCCTCCACTTTAGACCAAGCAGCCTTCATTTTCACAACATTGTCTGTCACCAGTGCAAATACCTTCTGTGGTCCAAGGTCATTGATGACTGCCTTCAGCTCATCTGCAATGTAGAGACCGGTGTGTCTGTTGTCCCTGGTCTGTGCTCTTGTAGAACACTGGTTGAGGGGTGGAGATGATGTAGTTAATTATTCCTTGCCCACGAACATTTGACCACCCATCAGAGATGATTGCAATACAGTCTGCTTTCTCTATAATTTGCTTGACCTTCACTTGAACTCTGTATCCAGAAAATTAGTAGATAAAGCATGTCTGGTTGGAGGGGTGTATGCTGGGCGAAGAACATTCAGAAATCTCTTTCAATGCACATTGCCTGTGAGCATCACAGCAGAGGTGAACTAGTTGCATACACAGCTCGAGCAAGACATTTGTCGTGTCTTTACTATGATTATATTAAATGACATGCTATTTTCAAATCGATTACCTAACTTTTAATTATTTGATGAAATTAATCAAGCAATAACTAACTCATTAGGAATCCGGGGCACCACAGAAGCATTCGATTATATAGAGCGGTTATCTTCCGAATCCACTCTTAAATATCTGAAAATCTTTTATATCAATAGCAGTCAATCAGTAATTATTCTTTACCTTCCATCAGTCTCATCTGAATGTCGTAAACATTCTTGGTTATCTGCACAAATCCTAGCATAAAGTATGAATCAGCAATATACAAATTGGCTTAATTATCACAGAAATACATAAAAACAAATAGTAGAATTGGTTACTAACAATGATGGAAAAGTCCCTAGTGGGCTAAGCCGATATGACGACTTGGTAGACAAAGGGAAGGGCGTGTGGACTGAGAAAGAGCGGGAAAGACAACATGGATTCACTACACACAGTCTATAATTATATTAATTGAAATGCTAATCCTTTGCACATGAACGTCTGCTCATTTGAGAATAATTGTAATGTGTATATATATTTACGCCCGTATGTTGTTGTTGTCTTCTTTGTTGGAATCCTCGACTATCCTGTAGGGTTTAGCAGAGTCTCTGCTTAACTTTCATTGAAGTCACAAAGTCTTTTGTGGTTGTAGGTGGTTAGAATGGTAACTTCAGAGTACCATTCAGAAATGTTCTCATAGAATAGATGGCGGTAGTCTATTCTCGTCCTAGGTTTACATAATTTCTAGCTGCAGACTAGTAATTATACGTCTAAGATTTGCTCTTATTCTGTAGGGATCGATAGTCTCAAGTTTAACCATTTCCAGCCGTGTAGCCAATGCTCCACGTGGTATAGTCTTGTCCTTTGGTAGAGTTGTAGTTTAAACCACTTCACACCCCAGCGTCACCCGGCATGTTTTGGTCTTAGAAATTCAACCATTTGCAGCCTTAGATTACACCGGGGGTTTGTGTGGTTTGGTGTGAATTTGATCAGGAGTGGGTTTTATACGTTTCAGTAGAAAAGGGCGGTTCCATGACGCCGACGTAATGTCTATGCTCACATGGGCGTGGCCACTGACTAGTTAATCTTTAGGGGGGAGCCACGATCTACACCCAGAAAGGGCCACGTCATGACACATGCATCAGCATTTCTCTGACTACATTCCTCCATTGAGTCAAAAAAACTTCTGATTCCAGGAGGACCATGAGCTGTTGCTATCGATAAGGTGTCTAATTCATCATTTTCACCTCGAATAGAGGTAGAGGGACTTTTTGTCAGAGGTTGCTTGTTGTGAGTGCTGAGGGAACTTTATGCACTTGGCCAGATGATTCTGCATCTTTGTTGCATTCTACACATATGATTTGGCACAGTATTTGCAAATGTACACAGCTTTTCCTTCTACATTAGTGGCATTTTCCTGTAAAGATTAGAAAAGAAAATGGTAAAAAAAAAAAACATACAATTCCATGTACAGATAACTAGTTAGATTAAACAACTCCTTTGTAAGATAAATGTTTTACAATTAAACTTGTATGGCAACAGGTGAATTAACACTCCTTAGTTAGCAGGCTCAAGCAAGCTAAAACCCAAACAGTAGCAAAAGCTAACTAGCAGAAATTGTTAACAAGTTAGAAATGATTTAAACACACTTTGCTGTAGGCTACTATTTACTAGTTAACAAAAAATCATGTATGTCATATAAAATATATTCACCCTACCCAGTATTGTAATCAAAACTTACCAGCAAGCATGTAGTCCTTGGCTCAGACAGTGTAGTAGTGTAGGCTCAATTGCATCTCATTAGTGTGCAAGATCTTGAGAATCAGCTGTACATGTGATGGAAGAATGCACTGTGCATTGAATTGGGGATAGTTTAACAAAAATATTTCTTATGTTTATCCCACAAAAAAGGTTCACTGTTATAAGCTAACTTTTTTGAAGAATTAAAGGAAAATTCCCCAGATTCCCGGGCTTAACTTCCCATGGAAAATCTCTGGAAATTTCCCGGAAAGTTTCTGACCCTTTGCAACCCTAATCCCCACACCATCACACTTCCTCCTCCATGCTTCACGGTGGGAACCACACATGCAGAGATCATCCGTTCACCTACTCAGCGTCTCACAAAGACACGCGGTTGGAACCAAAAATCTCACAAATTGGACTCATCATATCAAATGACAGATTTCCACCAGTCTAATGTCCATTGCTCATGTTTCTTGGCCCAAGCAATTCTCTTCTTATTATTGGTGTTACTTAGTATTGGTTTCTTTGCAACAATTTGACCATGAAGTCCTGATTCACGCCTGATTCTCCTCTGAACAGTTTATGTTGAGATGTGTCTGTTACTTTTGGGCTGCAATTTCTGAGGCTGGTAACTCTAATGAACTTATCTTCTGCAGCAGAGGTAACTCTGGGTCTTCCTTTCCTGTGGCGGTCCTCATGAGTGCCAGTTTCATTATAGTGCTTGATTGTTTTTGCGACTGCACTTGAAGAAACTTCACATTTTCCGCATTGACTGACCTTTATGTCTATTTGAGGTGTTGTTGCCATAATATGGACTTGGCCTTTTACCAAATAGGGCTGTCTTCTGTATACCACCCCTACCTTGTCACAACACAACTGATTGGCTCAAGGCAAGGAAAGAAATTCCACAATTTAACACACCGGTTAATTGAAATGCAAATGCAGGTGACTACCTCATTAAGCTGGTTGAGAGAATGCCAAGTGTGTGCAAAGCTGTCATCAAGGCAAAGGGTGGCTACTTTTGAAGAATGTGTGTGTATGTATATATATATATATATATATGTATATATATATATATATGTGTATATATATATATATATATATATATCTATATATATATATGTGTATATATATGTGTGTGTATATATATATATATATATATATATATATATTATTTTTAATATTTTTTTTTATAGCTAAACAGGTGGGGCTCCCAGTTGCCACCCAGTCGACCGATTCATCGGCACGGCCGATTAATTAGGGCCGATTTCAAGTATAACAATCGGTAATTGGCCTTTTTGGACGCCGATTATGGCCGATTACATTGCAATCCAAGAGGAAACTGCGTGGCAGGCTGACCACCTGTTACACGAATGCAGTGTCAAAAGGACCTTGTGGCTGCAAGGAGCCAAGGTAAGTTGCTAGCTAGCATTAAACTTATCTTATAAAAAACAATCAATCTTCACATAATCACTAGTTAACTACACATGGTTGATGATATTACTAGGGTTAACTAGCTTGTCCTGATTTGCATATAATCAATGTAGTGCCTGTTAATTTATCATTGAATCACAGCCTACTTCAACTTCGCCAAATGGTGATGATTTAACAACAGCACATTCGAGAAAAAAGCACTGTAGTTGCACAAATGTACCTAACCATAAACATCAATGCCTTTCTTAAAATCAATACACAGAAGTATATTTTTTTTTAAACCTGCATATTTAGTTAAAAGAAATTCATGTTAGCAGGCAATATTAACTAGGGAAATTGTGTCACTTCTCTTGTGTTCAGTACAAGCAGAGTCAGGGTATATGCAACAGTTTGGGCCGCCTGGCTCGTTGCGAACTAATTTGCCAGAGTTTTACATAATTATGACATAACATTGAAGGTTGTGCAATGTAACAGCAATATTTAGACTTAGGGTTGCCACCCAGTCTATAAAATACGGAACGGTTCCATATTTCACTGAAAGAATAAATGTTTTGTTTTCGAAATGATAGTTTTTCCGGATTTGACCATATTAATGACCTAAGGCTCGTATTTCTGTGTGTTTATTATATTATAATTAAGTCTATGATTTGATATTTGATAGAGCAGTCTGACTGAGCGGTGGTAGGCAGCAGCAGGCTCGTAAGCATTCATTCAAACAGAACTTTCCTGTGTTTGCCAGCAGCTCTTCGCAATGCTTGAAGCACAGCGCTGTTTATGACTTCAAGCCTATCAACTCCCGAGATTAGGCTGGCAATACTATAGTGCCTATAAGAACATCCAATAGTCAAAGGTATATGAAATACAAATGGTATAGAGAGAAATAGTCAACGGGTCATAATTCCTATAATAACTACAACCTAAAACTTCTGAACTGGGAATATTGAACCACCAGCTTTCATATGTTCTCATGTTCTGAGCGAGGAACTTAAACGTTAGATTTTTTACATGGTGCCTATTGCACTTTTACTTTCTTCGCCAACACTGTTTTTGCAATATTTAAACCAAATGGAACCTGTTTAATTATTTATTTGAGACTAAATAGGTTTTATTTATGTATTATATTAAGTTAAAATAAAAGTGTTAATTGTTCATTCAGTATTGTTGTAATTGTTATTATTACAAATATACACATAAAAATTGGCCAATTAATTGGTATCGGCTTTTTTTGGTCCTCCAATAATCGGTATCGGCGTTGAAAAATCAGAATCGGTCGACCTCTAGTCAGTTCATGAGTTTTCTCCAGTTTGAAGCTACACAGTAATACAGTAGGTATCTGTCTGTCACAGGAAGTTGGTGACACCTTCATTTGGGAAAACGGGCTTGTGTTAATGACTGGAGCGCCATTAGTGGAATGGTATTAAATACATCAAACACATGGTTTCCAGGTGTTTGATGCCATTCCATTTGCTCCGTTCAGGCCAGTCTTATGAGCCGTCCTCCACTCAGCAGCCTCCTGTGCTGTCTGTGTGCAGGTACGGTATTAACCCTGATTTGTCCTAATCCTTATCCTGACTGCTCGAAAGTAGTGTGCACGCATCCATCTAGCACTGACTGAAACAGCAGGAGCATTCAACAGTGTGCTGGTGTCTATTGTTTTGTCATCACTAATCCTCACTGCTTCTTGTCTCTCTACCAGATGCACCCAGACAGTGACCCGTCTAACCCGGGGCTGCATGGCCAGTTTGTGGACCTGAACGAGGCCTACAGGGTGCTGAGTAAGGAGGTGTCCAGGAGAGAGTGCGACCTGCGGCTACAGCACCCTTTTACCGGGGGACAGGCCTTCAGACCCACCTCCACACAACCCCAGGTATGTAAACACACACACAGCCCTCCAGAGTTCATACACACTTTTAAATGTTTTATTTCCCTTTTATTTATTCTCTCTGTCTCACTCTCTCTGTCTCTGTCTCTCTCTCTCTGTCTCTCTCCCTCTTTCTCTGTATCTCTCTCTCTCTCCCTCTCTGTCTCCCTCTGTCTCTCCTTCTCTGTCTCTCTCTCTCAGGAGAGTATGCGTTCAAACCCTGTCAACCTGATGAGTGGAGGAGGAAGATGAACTTTAGAATAATTAGCTACTGAATGCTCATCATGGTACTAAGCATCAGCGCTCACATTCTCTTCAGGTAACTTCATGGGGAAAGATCAGAGTGAAATTGATGATTGGACATTGATACTGTATGTATGTACACTCTCATAGCTAAATAAGAAATGCAGTAATTTTGTCACGTTCAAGGAACGAAATCTGTCAATCCTAAACCTAAAGCATTTCTGAATTCTGCCAAACATCTGTGCCAAAATGTCACAATTGTCTATTACTGCTATTACTATTTTGTTACTCATTCATAGTCTAGACTAAATAGTCTGTAAACTCAGATAACTGCCTGTCTGTAGGCACAGGTGCCCTTGGCCCAGACCCAGGTTATGCTGTCATAGATCTGGTAATCTGTGTTTTTGCACGTTGACTTGGCATCACTTTTGTTGATTTTAGAGATTCAACTTTTCCTGGTATATGACTTACATTTGTACTAGTACAATAATAATAAAACATGAATAATATTCAAAATCCCAATTCAACTGCCAACGATATTCCTCTGTGCGCTGTGTGTATGTCTGTGAGGTCTGACTGGTGTCTCTCTCTCTTCCGGTCACACAGACAGTTGGAGTCTGTCCATAACAACTTCACGGACCAGAAGAACCGGGCCATCAAACAGATCTACAACGAGGGCAAGGTGTGTGAAATAAGTTATAAACATATTACATATATTATAACTGTTATTACATGTTTTATTACACTGTTCTAGTTAGGGTAGTAGTAATAATCAACATTGCATGGAATATGTATTAATAGGATGTGTTGGTATGATATACCTGAGGCTGGAACTGATTATATATTTCTTCATTTTGATCCACAGAGTAATCGGGTTTAATAAGCAGACAGAGATTCTCAGACAGAATTCGCAGGAGAAATACAAAATCGCGTGTAACGATGGAGAGAACAAGTAGGAGTTTAGTAGAATAAAAGCACATCTTTAAAATAAGGGGGATTGATTGGAATGGAGTCAGTCAGGAAGGGGAGTGATCGGTTGATTGAGTTAGGAGTAGTTAACTTTTTCAGTGTTTTGTGGCAGACGTTGATGATGTCCACAGCTCACGTTTGCTTAGACCTCGGATACTAAGCTGAGGAGTTAAAAAAAAGAATGTGTAATACCTAGGTGAAACGGAAACAGTAATGGGGTACATGTCTTTGTCACAGTAAAGCTTCGCCCCACAGCCATTCTAGGTTTCTCCAGAAGGGGAATACGTTGTGGAGGTTTGGTCTGGTATCACAAGACTAACAGCAGGAGGACATGTCGTTAGCAGCACATCTCTTCCCCTATTGGATGGAACCAAAACTCCTCCAGTTGCTAATTGGTTTTCATACCCTTGACATGCTGTTTTCCCCCACAGCCGTTCAGAGGCAGTCTCAACAAGATTCATGGGACTGTGTGAATTTGCCCAGTGGAGATGGGGCATTCCAGATATAGTAAAACTTCAGTGTTCCGTAATGTAAGTCTATGGTTGAGTACTGTAAAGACTTTAATCAAAGGTAGAATCCCTTAATGACAGAAAGGGGGTGCTCTGCACAGCTGCCCTTGAACCACTGGGATTCAGTCATTGTGCCTCTGTGTATCAATGATATCATGGAACTCTTGACTCTGCTACGGGGCCCAGGGTGGACCCAAATACAGTCATAAAAATATACTGTTTGAGACAGGAGTTTCTCCTGACAATATTACCTACATGCAATATTTAGGGCCTTCTGCTTTTCCTGGTTATGTGATGAGGAAAAACTGTCCATAGTTGAAAGAACATGGAATCAAGAGACATTTGAAAATTAAGTTATATTAGGACTTTTTAAAATGGTATTTAATTGTACACTTCTCTGATGTTGAATAATTCATTTTAGGAATGGTAATTATACTATGGAAAGTACTGAAGTGGGCAGATTCACATTTCTTTCTAAGATTAGAAATGTATTTAATTCATTGCTGTGGTGACGGCCAACGGACACTTACTATAAGTCACAGATTGTGTTTCAGTGATGTTTAATGACAGCCTTAACTCTTGCAATGATGAATAAGTTTGTAAACACTGTTACTCTGATCTCAACCAACAACATCCAATGTTTCATTTTGAGTTTGTTTCTCACCTGATTCCACTGTCACGTGTCCTGTCAGGTTTGGGAGTGAGCGAGTGGTGCAGTGTGTGTTAATGACTCTATGGCCTCGTGTTGTTTCTCAAGCCCTTAGCTGAAACCACAGGAGATAACAGGTCCCCGCATACCGACATCCCCCATGTAGTGCACAAGTGCCCCCTCATAACCAAAACACACCACACTGACAGAGACTCTTCTGTCGAGACAAACTAATGGGAGACAGGGTTCACTGTACGGTCTGGGCTGCTGATCGAGGTTTTGTAAGCCTCTGACTGTGACCTAAATTAGTTGTGCAAATGTATTATTCTATCCAAATAAATTATTAATATCAATTTACTGGGGGTGATCAGTTATTGGTCTGTGTGTTTTATGTGTCTGTCTGTGAGAGCTTGGAGGTGGATTTGGATGAATGATATAAAGAGATCTTAGCGCAATACAATTACCCCCTTTATTGTATCGTTGTGTATTACATGTATTATGTGGCTGAGAAAGTGGAGTGGCAAATTATTGATTGACCTGCTGAATGACGAATTGAAGGGCGACGTTCACCTGTGTCCAGTGCGCGGGTGCGTCCATGTCATTTTGAAAAAGTTGGCAGTGCTACGGTTACGCGGAATTCGGAGTGCGTCGAGTGGAGTGCGCCTTTTAATTGTGATCTGAAGGGCAAAGGACATGAGCAACCAATCATAACAAACCAAGAGACGCTGTCAAGGACCCGTCTCGTTGTGGACTGCTCTGGCACCATTAACTTCAATATGTTATTATCAAAGAGGACAAAAGGATAAGTCGCGGCGGCACATGCGTCTTCAACGAAACGTCATCTAGGCTATTTCTCAGAGACACTGCTGTGGATAGGCTACGCAGTGTCATGAAATGTGCGTTCGGCACGGTAGCCTATGTGATTCAAGACATTAATGTTGGATCGTATATAAGGGCTTTTTGTCCTTTTTAAACGTTTTTAGAGACAAGGTTACAATATCGCAAAATATCTTATCGGGACTATAAATGGACCTGTAGTCACGCTACTACTGACGCTCAACCACGGACCGTTTCATGGGTTTCTGGTCAACAATGGGCGAATATAACCGGTTTACATACCCGAACCTCTGGCTTTGGAATATTTGTGGCCACCATTCAAAGTTCACACAACTCTCAGTAAAATAGATGCAACCAAACTGTATTGAATTGAACGTGAACGACTGAGATTTATTAAATTATGCTATTTGTCAATATGCAGGCATCATATTTGTGCGCTTGATTGCCTAGAATGATTAGGCCGATTGATGGCATTGGATTATAAATTGTTATATTGTAGCCAAATACATTGTGCAATTGTTGATTAATTAAGTTACAGTTTCAAGCCACTCATTGGAGTGTTAGCCTATTCATTTGCTATAGACGAATTCATAATTACTTATTTGTATAAATTAATATATTTCACGTTCTTTCTTAACAAACGGGAAGGGAATACCACCCCGGCTGTCAATCCATAACATGGAACCTAAGGACTACAGATGGAATATTGATTGAGTGGAGAGAAAACACAAAAGAAAATCAAGTCATTGACTGAAAATTAGGCGTGCTTTTTGGAGTTCTGCACAATGGGGATTATGCTTCAAGTTATTCTAGGAATGTTTCAGTTCCTCTTGCTCTCCAGAATACCCACGTCCCATGCCAAGGTATGTCCGATAACTAACTAGGTAGACAATTGTTTGCATGGGAATCTCAGGAGTTTATATATTTTTATTCTTTTGTCTGTATTATGCAACAAAACATCTGGTTTATTTGAAGGGAATACAGATGGGAATACAGTGACGTTAGGAGCAGTATAGCGTCTTTGTTTCTAATATTTTCAACTGGTCTTTGTGTGTTTGGAGCTTACCCCCACGGTCATTGAGCTCTGAGCTTATGAAGGTTTACAGAATTCTGTGGTGCACCTCTCACTCTCTCCTAGACGCATGTACCATGTTGACTAATGGTAGACTCATGTACCATGTATGGATAGGCACAATGTGGCACAACTCTGTCAGAATGACTGGCATGTACTTTGTAACACAAGGTAGATGTACTGTACATGAGTGACATATGGGGATGGATAATAATTAGCCAACATAATAGAATCTGACACACAACTCTTCACATGGCAGATTGGTTTTATATCAAGAACATGTAGTGACCTGAAGCTGCCCTGATTGAGCTGCGTGGCTGTGGGATATATCAGATTGGAGGACCTGGGAATCATGTTGCATTGGGGCCCACATCTCTCTCTCTCTCTCTCTCTCACACACACACACACACACACACACACACACACACACACACACACACACACACACACACACACACACACACAGTGTTAGTGGTCACAACGGCTTTTTCTACTGTTCCCTTGGGGGAAATCTGGGTTAATGGTGGCAGTTAGAGGGTCTAAGACTCTGATGCTGCAACTGGCACTGTGTGGGCTGCTGCAAGAGCTTGGCTGGCACTGTGTGGGCTGCTGCAAGAGCTTGGCTGGCACTGTGTGGGCTGCTGCAAGAGCTTGGCTGGCACTGTGTGGGCTGCTGCAAGAGCTTGGCTGGCACTGTTTACATTACTTGTGTGTGTGTCAGAGAGGGAAACACAGAGAGAGAGAGAGACTGTGCCAGTGTTGGCCAGGAACAGATGCAACCAGACTGGAGGGGAATAGTCTCCTCTGGGAGCAGTACAAGGAACACACACTTGGGGTGACAGTATCAACTCCTCCACAGGGGCCAGTCTGTGGAGCTATAGCCCGCCCTACTCCTCCTAGGGGCCAGTCTGTGGAGCTATAGCCCCCCCTACTCCTCCTAGGGGCCAGTCTGTGGAGCTATAGCCTGCCTTACTCCTCCTAGGGGCCAGTCTGTGGAGCTATAGCCCCCCCTACTCCTCCTAGGGGCCAGTCTGTGGAGCTATAGCCCGCCTTACTCCTCCTAGGGGCCAGTCTGTGGAGCTATAGCCCGCCCTACTCCTCCTAGGGGCCAGTCTGTGGAGCTATAGCCCCCCCTACTCCTCCTAGGGGCCAGTCTGTCGAGCTATAGCCCCCCCTACTCCTCCTAGGGGCCCGTCTGTGGAGCTATAGCCCGCCCTACTCCTCCTAGGGGCCAGTCTGTGGAGCTATAGCCCGCCTTACTCCTCCTCGAGGCCAGCCTGTGGAGCTATAGCCCGCCCTACTCCTCCTAGGGGCCCGTCTGTGGAGCTATAGCTCGCCCTACTCCTCTTAGGGGCCAGTCTGTGGCGCTATAGCCCGCCCTACTCCTCCTAGGGGCCCGTCTGTGAAGCTATAGCCCGCCCTACTCCTCCTAGGGGCCAGTCTGTGGAGCTATAGCCCGCCTTACTCCTCCTCGAGGCCAGTCTGTGGAGCTATAGCCCGCCCTACTCCTCCTAGGGGCCCGTCTGTGGAGCTATAGCTCGCCCTACTCCTCTTAGGGGCCAGTCTGTGGCGCTATAGCCCGCCCTACTCCTCCTAGGGGCCAGTCTGTGGAGCTATAGCCCGCCCTACTCCTCATAGGGGCCAGTCTGTGGAGCTATAGCCCGCCCTACTCCTGGGGATGTTTTGTGCTGATTGATTTGTGATATGAATGAAACACTCGTGTGATCTGACATCTAGTTGCTCAGACACCTACTACAGTAGATGTGTTCACAAAATGGCCACACACATCGGTGAACTCCAAATGAAATGGGGCCAAACCAGAAGCTGAGAGAGTACGGGGGCCGGGTAGGGGTGGGCGGTTGGGCAAGTCTAGCAGTGGCCTTGGTCCACTCAGATCTAATAATGATGTTGCGTATGTGGGTGTGTGTGTGCGTGAGAGAGAGAGAGAGAGAGAGAGAGAGAGAGAGAGAGAGTGTGTGTGTAAACTACATCGTATGTTTTTTGTGTGCTACTCACCTGGCTAAGGTATTTGGTATCAGTGTAGAGCATGAGAGCGTGCTAGGGGCTGTGGGGTACGAGGGGCTGTGGGGTACGAGGGGCTGTGGGGTACGAGGGGCTGTGGGGTACGAGGGGTCCTCACTGTATATAAGGTTAAAAACATGCAGGGATTTACCACCTGACACACCTCTTCTTCTGCCTCTGCTCTTCCAGCTAGCCCACTGGAAACCTGCGGACACCACCCTCAAATCTAGAGAAGGTACTCCCCCCCTTGATAATCACACCAGCATATATGAACAGGCTGATGACTGTGTGTGTATGAATAACAGAGTTGAGATTCATAAAGTGAGAATGAATACATTATGACTAGATTTGTGATGTGCTAGTGACCTTGTTATTTATCTGAAATTTCTCGCTCTCCCTCCCTCCCTCCAGTGCGTCGGTGGTTGGAGGTGTACTCTCGGAGTGGTTGTGAGCCCAGGGATACCCTGGTGGAGGTGTGGCGGGAGTGGCCGGGAGAGACGCATCCCCTCTTCGTGCCTTCCTGTGTGTCGGTCCGCCGCTGTGGTGGGTGCTGCTCCGACGAGGCACTGGAGTGTGTGCCCTCAATCACACACACTATCACCATGGAGGTACACACTCACACACACTATCACCATGGAGGTACACACTCACACACTCTATCACCATGGAGGTACACACTCACACTATATCACCATGGAGGTACACACTCACACTCTATCACCATGGAGGTACACACTCCATCACCATGGAGGTACACACTCACACACTCTATCACCATGGAGGTACACACTCCATCACCATGGAGGTACACACTCACACTCTATCACCATGGAGGTACACACTCTCACACTCTATCACCATGGAGGTACACACTCTATCACCATGGAGGTACACACTCACACACTATCACCATGGAGGTACACACTCACACACACTATCACCATGGAGGTACACACTCTCACACTCTATCACCATGGAGGTACACACTCACACACTCTATCACCATGGAGGTACACACTCTATCACCATGGAGGTACACACTCTCACACTATCACCATGGAGGTACACACTCTATCACCATAGAGGTACACACTCACACTCTATCACCATGGAGGTACACACTCTCACTCTATAACCATGGAGGTACACACTCTATAACCATGGAGGTACACACACTCACACTCTATCACCATGGAGGTACACACTCTATCACCATGGAGGTACACACTCACACTCTATCACCATGGAGGTACACACTCTCACACTCTATCACCATGGAGGTACACACTCCATCACCATAGAGGTACACACTCACACACTCTATCACCATGAAGGTTCACACTCTATCACCATGGAGGTGCACACTCTATCACCATGGAGGTACACACTCTATCACCATGGAGGTACACACTCTATAACCATGGAGGTACACACACTCACACTCTATCACCATGGAGGTACACACTCTATCACCATGGAGGTACACACTCACACACTCTATCACCATGGAGGTACACACTCCATCACCATGGAGGTACACACTCACACTCTATCACCATGGAGGTACACACTCCATCACCATGGAGGTACACACTCTCACACTCTATAACCATGGAGGTACACACTCTCACACTCTATCACCATGGAGGTACACACTCTCACACTCTATCACCATGGAGGTACACACTCCATCACCATGGAGGTACACACTCTCACACTCTATCACCATGGAGGTACACACACTCACACTCTATCACCATGGAGGTACACACTCTCACACTATCACCATGGAGGTACACACTCTATCACCATGTAGGTACACACTCTATAACCATGGAGGTACACACACTCACACTCTATCACCATGGAGGTACACACTCACACACTCTATCACCATGGAGGTACACACTCTATCACCATGGAGGTACACACTCTATCACCATGGAGGTACACACTCTATCACCATGGAGGTACACACTCACACACTTTATCACCATGGAGGTACACACTCACACTCTATCACCATAGAGGTACACACTCTCACACTCTATCACCATGGAGGTACACACTCCATCACCATGGAGGTACACACTCTCACACTATCACCATGGAGGTACACACTCTCACACTCTATCACCATGGAGGTACACACTCCATCACCATAGAGGTACACACTCACACTCTATCACCATGGAGGTACACACTCTCACTCTATAACCATGGAGGTACACACTCTATAACCATGGAGGTACACACACTCACACTCTATCACCATGGAGGTACACACTCTATCACCATGGAGGTACACACTCACACACTCTATCACCATGGAGGTTCACACTCTATCACCATGGAGGTACACACTCACACTCTATCACCATGGAGGTACACACTCACACTCTATCACCATGGAGGTACACACTCACACTCTATCACCATGGAGGTACACACTCTCACACTCTATCACCATGGAGGTACACACTCTCACACTCCATCACCATGGAGGTACACACTCCATCACCATAGAGGTACACACTCACACTCTATCACCATGGAGGTACACACTCTCACACTCTATCACCATGGAGGTACACACTCCATCACCATAGAGGTACACACTCACACTCTATCACCATGGAGGTACACACTCTCACACTCCATCACCATGGAGGTACACACTCTCACACTGTCACCATGAAGGTACACACTCTATCACCATGGAGGTACACACTCTATCACCATGGAGGTACACACTCTATCACCATGGAGGTACACACTCTATCACCATGGAGGTACACACTCTCACACTCTATCACCATGGAGGTACACACTCTCACACTCTATAACCATGGAGGTACACACACTCACACTCTATCACCATGGAGGTACACACTCCATCACCATGGAGGTACACACTCTCACACTCTATCACCATGGAGGTACACACTCCATCACCATGGAGGTACACACTCTCACACTCTATAACCATGGAGGTACACACTCTCACACTCTATCACCATGGAGGTACACACTCTCACACTCTATCACCATGGAGGTACACACTCCATCACCATGGAGGTACACACTCTCACACTCTATCACCATGGAGGTACACACACTCACACTCTATCACCATGGAGGTACACACTCTCACACTATCACCATGGAGGTACACACTCTATCACCATGTAGGTACACACTCACACACTCTATCACCATGGAGGTACACACTCACACTCTATCACCATGGAGGTACACACTCTATCACCATGGAGGTACACACTCTATCACCATGGAGGTACACACTCTATCACCATGGAGGTACACACTCTCACACTCTATCACCATGGAGGTACACACTCCATCACCATGGAGGTACACACTCACACACTCTATCACCATGGAGGTACACACTCACACTCTATCACCATGGAGGTACACACTCACACTCTATCACCATGGAGGTACACACTCTCACACTCTATCACCATGGAGGTACACACTCACACTCTATCACCATGGAGGTACACACTCTCACACACTATCACCATAGAGGTACACACTCTCACACACAGAATGATTTGTAACCGTAGTTTGTGTCTTTGTCCTCTGCAGCTAATGAAGACCTCCTTTATGAAGCATGAGCTCATCGAGCTGGACTTCGTTGAGCACAGCCAGTGTGAGTGCAGGTGAGCACACACACACACATGGTCTATGCATGACTGCATTCTCTGTGTGTGTCCTCAAATAACCCGCTCTCTTTCCCTGTAGACTAAAAGAGGATCTTCAATCAGCCCCTACCAGGTACAGTACTGTATGTATGTGGCTGTCTGTGTACATTTTTGTTTGTCTGTGTCTCTTAGTGTGTGTTTGGGTATTTGTTTCTGTGTATCTCTCTGTACCTCTAGCTTAGTGAGTTTGCGTCTTTGTGATGCTTGAGCGCTAGCCTAATATCCCATGGGACAGTTCACATGCCACTGTCTCCATAGAGATGTCTTACCCTTTGTGCTGAGTGAGTGCTCTGAGAGCAATTACCAAAGCAGATCGAAGTTTCTATGTCTATTCAACATTATTATTACACCATGTTATTTTATAGTATTTCTGAGAAGACGCTAAGGCAAGGCTTTTGACCGTACAGAGAAGGCTACTTTTGCTCACCCCTGACCTAGTGGCAGAGTGACTAGCTAGCCTTAGACCAACAGAGCTGGACAGAGGTCAAGGCCCACAGAGAGGGAAAGTTAGGGAAAGAGTAAAAACAGAGGGAAGAGTGAAAACAGAGGGATAGAGGTAGAGTGAAAATAGAGGGAAAGTTAAGGAAAGAGTAAAAATAGTTTTTTAATATATATATTTTTTATTTAACCTTTATTTAACTATGCAAGTCAGTTAAGAACAAATTCTTATTTTACAATGACAGCCTAGGAACAGTCTTGTTCCGGGGCAGAACAACAGACTTTTACCTTGTCAGCTCGGGGATTCGATCTAGCAACCTTTCAGTTACTGGCCCAAGAGTGAAAGCTTGAAAGGGAGATGGAGGCAGACATTTTATTTTCTAATGAGGCTGTTGGACTTTTAGGGAATCCCCCAAAAAATGTATTAGAGGCATTTAACTCAGTCTATAATGTACAGTGGGGAAAAAAAGTATTTAGTCAGCCACCAATTGTGCAAGTTCTCTCACTTAAAAAGATGAGAGAGGCCTGTAATTTTCATCATAGGTACACTTCAACTATGACAGACAAAATGAGGAAAAAAAATCCAGAAAATCACATTGTAGGATTTTTATGAATTTATTTGCAAATTATGGTGGAAAATAAGTATTTGGTCAATAACAAAAGTTTATCTCAATACTTTGTTATATACCCTTTGTTGGCAATGACAGAGGTCAAATGTTTTCTGTAAGTCTTCACAAGGTTTTCACACACTGTTGCTGGTATTTTGGCCCATTCCTCCATGCAGATCTCCTCTAGAGCAGTGATGTTTTGGGGCTGTCGCTGGGCAACACGGACTTTCAACTCCCTCCAAAGATTTTCTATGGGGTTGAGATCTGGAGACTGGCTAGGCCACTCCAGGACCTTGAAATGCTTCTACTGAAGCCACTCCTTCGTTGCGGGCGGTGTGTTTGGGATCATTGTCATGCTGAAAGACCCAGCCACGTTTCATCTTCAATGCCCTTGCTGATGGAAGGAGGTTTTCACTCAAAATCTCACGATACATGGCCCCATTCATTCTTTCCTTTACACGGATCAGTCGTCCTGGTCCCTTTGCAGAAAAACAGCCCCAAAGCATGATGTTTCCACCCCCATGCTTCACAGTAGGTATGGTGTTCTTTGGATGCAACTCAGCATTCTTTGTCCTCCAAACACGACGAGTTGAGTTTTTACCAAAAAGTTCTATTTTGGTTTCATCTGACATTCTCCCAATCCTCATCTGGATCATCCAAATGCTCTCTAGCAAACTTTAGACGGGCCTGTACATGTACTGGCTTAAGCAGGGGGACACGTCTGGCACTGCAGGATTTGAGTCCCTGGCGGTAGGCTGATGGTAGGCTTTGTTACTTTGGTCCCAGCTCTTTGCAGGTCATTCACTAGGTCCCCCCGTGTGGTTCTGGGATTTTTGCTCACCGTTCTTGTGATCATTTTGACCCCACGGGGTGAGATCTTGCGTGGAGCCCCAGATCGAGGAAGATTATCAGTGGTCTTGTATGTCTTCCATTTCCTAATAATTGCTCCCACAGTTGATTTCTTCAAACCAAGCTGCTTACCTATTGCAGATTCAGTCTTCCCAACCTGGTGCAGGTCTACAATTTTGTTTCTGGTGTCCTTTGACAGCTCTTTGGTCTTGGCCATAGTGGAGTTTGGAGTGTGACTGTTTGAGGTTGTGGACAGGTGTCTTTTATACTGATAACAAGTTCGAACAGGTGCCATTAATACAGGTCATGAGTGGAGGACAGAGGAGCCTCTTAAAGAAGAAGTTACAGGTCTGTGAGAGCCAGAAATCTTGCTTGTTTGTATGTGACCAAATACTTATTTTCCACCATAATTTGCAAATAAATTCATAAAAAATCCTACAATGTGATTTTCTGGATTTTTTTCCCTCATTTTGTCTGTCATAGTTGAAGTGTACCTATGTTGAAAATTACAGGCCTCTCTCATCTTTTTAAGTGAGAGAACTTGCACAATTGGTGGCTGACTAAATACTTTTTCCCCCCACTGTATCTATTTAGATTTTGATCTGCTATTGTGATGAATTGTTGTTTGACACAGATGTATGTCTCTGACTAACAGGCCTGCAAAGCCTCTGAGGAAAGGCAGGAAAAGGGAGAGAGGAAAATCCAAACGAAAGAAAAGTGGAACTATGTAAGTTCAACTAAACATGCTAAATTAACTCCAGAGTTGTTGCTTCTTTATTTACATAAAGCTTTATGCACTTTATGTCTAAGCAAGTGTCTGTTTCTCTGTGGGTAGCAACAAATCATTCCCAGAAAATCACTCCACATAGAAAGCAGAAAAAGTGAATTCAGACCTTCTTCTTCAATTCTCCGCCCATCATGCTGCTGTCAGTTATGTCCTCTTATAGGGGTCAGAGTTCACTCAGTGTCTCTCAGGCCCATCCATCACTCAGATCAGACCCCATTGAGTTACTGGCAGGTGTGTGATCTTCCTAATTTGATGCCAATTTGGTGACTAATTACCTCTGTGGCAACCCAGCCACCACCTCCTCCCTCTCTCTCTGTGGCAACCCAGCCACCACCTCCTCCCTCTCTCTCTGTGGCAACCCAGCCACCACCTCCTCCCTCTCTCTCTGTGGCAACCCAGCCACCACCTCCTCCCTCTCTCTCTGTGGCAACCCAGCCACCACCTCCTCCCTCCCTCTCTCTCTGTGGCAACCCAGCCACCACCTCCTCCCTCTCTCTCTGTGGCAATCCAGGCACCACCTCCTCCCTCTCTCTCTGTGGCAACCCAGCCACCACCTCCTCCCTCCCTCTCTCTCTGTGGCAACCCAGCCACCACCTCCTCCCTCCCTCTCTCTCTGTGGCAACCCAGCCACCACCTCCTCCCTCCCTCTCTCTCTGTGGCAACCCAGCCACCACCTCCTCCCTCTCTCTCTGTGGCAATCCAGGCACCACCTCCTCCCTCTCTCTCTGTGGCAACCCAGCCACCACCTCCTCCCTCTCTCTCCGTGGCAACCCAGCCATGACTACTCAGTCAGGCCCACACAAATATGGCCTCTCGGTATCTGCTTCATTAATTAAATCACTTCATTGAAGAAGTCCATTAGCCCCCCAGACAGGCCAGGGTGAGTTAACTCAGTCGTGGATGGGCTCACTTAGACAGACACAGACTGAGGTTAACTCCCTAATGGGCATCCCAGCCAATGGCACATTAAAGGGCCTCTCAGACAAGAGGAAGTCTACTGCAATGGGCACAGGGACAGCTTTATTCCTCTTGAATCCTATGTGGAACATCAGGTTTGAAAGCCACTGGTGTCTGTTTTAAAGTTGCAGTATTTGTTCTATTCTCCTTACCGTCCCAGACCCTCCTCTCCCCCCACTACGCCCTCTCCTCCCGCGACCACCCTGTCTCCCTTGCCAGGCCCTCGATGTACCCCCTGTCCTGGGAGGAAGTGGACACTCGATTTGCATTCGTGTCGGTGTCGCTGCAACGTGACCGCAGAGAACTGTAGTCAGAAAGGGAGGAGACTCAACCAGCACCTCTGCAGGTAAGTGTCCAGTGACAGCAAACCACCTTCAGAACCATAGAAGGAGAGCTTGGACCATTACCAGAGATGTAGTACCAACCGTGACCATGCGTCACAACCACATTCAAACATGGCTAAACCACAACCCAACATTACGCATTTAATCTATCTGATCTGAACTCTCTCTCTTGTTTCATTTTTGTTTTAGATGTGAGGCCAGGAGGCGGTGATGCTCTTTCTCTCCGCTGGTTCCAGACTCACTCTCATCCATGCTCATCCACTCTCATCCATGCTCATCCACTCTCATCCATGCTCACCATGCTCACCATGCTCAGCAGAAGTCTGGGGAACAAAGAGAAGTGGAGGATGTACCCCTAACTCTCCTCTTCCTTGTCCTCCAGAAACACCAAGTCAGTGCAGTATTACAACGTAAATATATGTACCTGTGTGTAGATCTGTATATGTGCAGTCAGTCTCATCACACAGCTTCTTCAGGCGCTTAGCTGCTATCGTCCAATCAACATGTATGTAACACTCTTTCCTTCACGAGAGTAAATGATGGGACCAAATGTAAAGCACAGTTTAGATGTCTGGTAACATGAGGGTGATGTGAGGTAGTGGGTTACCAGGACATTAGATGTGGACCAGACAGAATTCAACACTCACACCTCCAGTGCTGTATGGGACATTGGGACTTTGGACATGAAGATGATTTAAAGACTGATCACAGATCAGATTTAACAGATGTGTTCACGTTGAGTTTTGTTGTCTTCATAGACACGGTGGGTCGGTGTTGCCCATGAACTGCTGTTGGACTGTTTTGCAGAAAGACATAATGATCCTGATATTTATACGTGTGTTATATTTTGTGTACAGGGAGACCCGATAGGAGAATGATTCCAGGGTCAAGTCATTAAAGTGCAGTAAGGATATAGAATAGTGAACGGACACACACATGTACACACACGCATGCACACACGTACCAGCTATTTGTTGTGTGTATAAAGCCGTCAGGGATACCCCATGGACCTATAGCTAAGTGAGTTGAATAGCTGCATAGACTGTATCTATGTGGTCTACACACTGAATGGCACAGATGGGCATATGGTCACAGGCTGGATCACTGAGGGGTTTCACAGGCTGGATCACTGAGGGGTTTCACAGGCTGGATCACTGAGGGCTGGATCACTGAGGGGTTTCACAGGCTGGATCACTGAGGGCTGGATCACTGAGGGGTTTTACAGGCTGGATCACTGAGGGGTTTCACAGGCTGGATCACTGAGGGGTTTCACAGGCTGGATCACTGAGGGGTTTCACAGGCTGGATCACTGAGGGGTTTCACAGGCTGGATCACTGAGGGGTTTCACAGGCTGGATCAATGAGGGGTTTCACAGGCTGGATCACTGAGGGGTTTCACAGACTGGATCACTGAGGGCTGGATCACTGAGGGGATTTACAGGCTGGATCACTGAGGGGTTTTACAGGCTGGATCACTGAGGGGTTTTACAGGCTGGATTACTGAGGGCTGGATCACTGAGGGGTTTCACAGGCTGGATCACTGAGGGCTGGATCACTGAGGGGTTTCGCAGGCTGGATCATTGAGGGGTGTTCTGTCATCAGTTTGATTTGTTTTTTGTCTCCATCTCTCCGCTCCGGAGTGAAAGAGCTGTTCACGCCGACAGGGCAGTGAGGGGAATGACAATGATGAGGCTTGGCTATGGTCCAAGGGTTCACACACACATACACACACTTCTGATTAGAAATGTATGCAATATAAGAGTCTAAATAAGTCCAAATGTTTTTTCTACTTAATTGTCTTTGTATAATTTGTTATATTTTGGCATAATTTTGTCCAGTTGACTTATTAGATGTTGTATGTTGTGGAATGTTTCTTTGTTTTGTTTTTATTTGTCCATAATCCGTCTACATAAAGAGTCCCTCTGGGTGGCCAACTAATTCCACTATGTAAACATGAGGCATTTAAACATATCGCCACCTGTGTAGAATTTTAAACAGGGAGTGAGTTCTCAATGGCCACAAAATAGGACACAATATACATTCTAATGGGTAACTAAAATAATGTCTTGCAAATACCCATTCCCACTGCAGTAAAAATAAACAATTTAGTTATCTGTCTGTGTGGGATGTTTAGAGCTGTGGGGTTACGGTACAGCTACAATATTGGTTAGAACCCCATTTAACACTGAAAATAGTTCATTTCTACTTTCTCAACATTGTTCAAGCTTCCAATCTGTACCTCTTCTTAGCAGTTCTAGAACCCCCCTAATGTAATTCATGTGCCACATTCCAAATGTTATTCCACTGACATTCCTTTTTATATTGTTCTTTTATTTAGAACTCAGTCTGAAAAGTCTATTTTCACTAAGCAATAAGTATGGTCTCTGATTCAGAGACTGAGATGAGAATACGAGTATTTTAGCTGAAGTTGTAGCAGATTCCTCTCCAAAATATGAGATAAAACTCTGACAACATATCAACGATTCCTCTGAACTCTGCCTGTTAACAGATATATAGCTGAGGGATTTGTGAGGTGTATGTGAAAAGTGTGTTTGAATTCAGGCTCTGAGGTTGGTCCTGTGAGGGCAGTCAGACCAGACACAGCTCTACTGAATTTGCCTCCCCTCCCTATAGCTGGAATCATCTGTGCGCTCCTCTCCTCTGAATGGTGGCCAATGAATGCCAACCCAAAAGCGTCATTGTCTAGCTGTGTGTTGGTCCACAGAAAACTTGCCAGTTACAGAAAGACAATTCTAGAAGGGACTAAATGCTCCATTCAAGCAGTAGTATACTACCCATGTCCATGACATAGTCAAAATGAATGTGCTGGTTGCTCCTCTGGTCTGCACGCACCTAGTCTTCCCTCAACCACCTTGTAGACCCATGAGTTTGACAAAGCGAGTCTAGCACATACCCTATACACTGTAGACTGTCCAGGTAGACCAATTCTAGCCCCCATGGTCTTATACTCAGCCATAGCAGGCAGACCCTGACTAAACATACATAATAATATATTATGTCTTATAACCAACCACCATCTTGTGTATGATGTAGAGCATACTTTAGAATGTCTTGTAATTCATTCTAACTATACTCCCATGTTAGACTTTAAAATTACAAATGCATTGTAATGTGTATATCACTGTTACTATTTATGCTGCTACACCTTTTGTGCCCAATCTGATGTAAGTGTGCAACTGTCTGTACCATGCAGTTTTGTGTCAGAGTAGGCCTATATATTATGTCTGATTAATCAACTCGATGTCTATGTAAAGAAAGCATACTGTCCTATTGAAGATGTTAATACTACCAGGAAATGTTAAAAACAACCATGATACAATGTTCCAGATATTATTAAATGAAACGTCTTATTTTTCGTCAAATGTATTGTTGTTGGTAGTCTCTCCAATGCTTCCAATGTCCTTCCCGTAATCACTTTGATGTCATCCCTTTTTTGCCACCCTCCCTCCTCCCTTTTCTTCATTCCTCTCTTCTCTTTCATCTCTCTGAACAGTAATGAAAGATAAACAGGCTGATGATTAGAGTGACACCCTGGGAGTGAAGGACGGAGGGATAGAGAGTGTGTGAGTGACGTGATATGAGAAATAATATTGTCTCTCCTCCTCACATGAACTGTGCTGAGTCAGCCGCACGGAAATGTGTGTGTGCGTGTGTGTGTGTGTGTGTGTGTGGGGGGGGGGGTCTACGTCACTGTCTGTGTGTGTACTGCTGAGTGGCAATTATTTTCATCTTCAAATGAGTGATGATAATGGGATTTTATGGGAATATACTCAATCGTCCTCATATTGACTTTTCATGTCAGAGGTTGTGAGGCAGTGACAGTGCAATTTCCGTTAGCAGATATCATGGAATTGGCTTCTAAGAGGAGTAATGCTTTCCCATCCAGTCTCTCTATCTCTCTCAGTGATGCAGTTCATCTTTTGGTGTCCTCCCCACCCTGAGATAGGAAGCTCTGTCTCTTTCTCTCTATCTCTCTGTTTCTCTCTATCTATCTCTCTGTCTCTTTCTCTCTATCTCTCTGTTTCTCTCTATCTATCTCTCTGTCTCTTTCTCTCTATCTCTCTGTTTCTCTCTATCTATCTCTCTGTTTCTCTCTATCTATCTCTCTGTTTCTCTCTATCTATCTCTCTGTCTCTTTCTCTCTATCTCTCTGTTTCTCTCTCTCTATCTCTCTGTTTCTCTCTCTCTATCTCTCTGTTTCTCTCTCTCTCTATCTCTCTGTTTCTCTCTATCTCTCTGTCTCTTTCTCTCTATCTCTCTGTTTCTCTCTATCTATCTCTCTGTCTCTTTCTCTCTATCTCTCTGTTTCTCTCTATCTATCTCTCTGTCTCTTTCTCTCTATCTCTCTGTTTCTCTCTATCTATCTCTCTGTCTCTTTCTCTCTATCTCTCTGTTTCTCTCTATCTATCTCTCTGTCTCTTTCTCTCTATCTCTCTGTTTCTCTCTATCTCTCTCTCTCTCTTTCTCTCTATCTCTCTCTTTCTCTCTATCTCTCTGTTTCTCTCTATCTATCTCTCTGTCTCTTTCTCTCTATCTCTCTGTTTCTCTCTATCTATCTTTCTGTCTCTTTCTCTCTATCTCCCTGTTTCTCTCTATCTATCTCTCTGTCTCTTTCTCTCTATCTCTCTGTTTCTCTCTATCTATCTCTCTGTCTCTTTCTCTCTATCTATCTCTCTGTCTGTTTCTCTCTCTCAGTGATGCAGTTCATCTTTTGGGGCCCACACTGAGAGAAAGACAGAGTGGGCTCCAGTGAGAGTGAGCTCAAGGCTGATGCTGCCTGGCCTACCTGTCTCAAAGGGCATCCTGCCAGTGACTAAATATAGACGCCTGCACAAGATTAGGGGAACAGAGGGAGAGAGGGAGGAAGAGAGAGTGACTCATCCATTAGGAGACAAGGATTCATCTCTTTTTTTGTAAAAACGTTGTCTACTCTCTGAAAATGCCCCAGAACCTTGTCATGTTAGTGAAGAGTAATATTGGAACTTACTGTGTCTGCTACGATGGTGATGCCCCTGAGAACCAATGACTTGTTGTGATGTGTCCCTGAAACTCCTCATTCTCATCTCTCTCTCTCTCTCCTTCACTCTCTCTCTTTCTTTCTCACTCCCCCTCTTTCTCTCTCGCTCCCCTCTCTTTCTCTTTTTCAATTCAATTCAAAGGGCTTTATTGGCATGGGAAACATTTTTCCAAAGGAATAGAGACATTTCAAATGTCATATTATGGCTATATACAGTGTTGTAACGATATGCAAATAGTTAAATTACAAAAGGGAAAATAAATATGGGTTGTATTTACAATGGTGTTTGTTCTTCACTGGTTGACCTTTTCTTGTGGCAACAGGTCACAACTCGTGCTGCTGTGATGGCACACTGTGGTATTTCACCCAATAGATATGGGAGTTTATCAAAATTGGATTTGTTGGGTCTGTATAATCTGAGGGAAATATGTGTCTCTAATATGGTCATACATTTGGCAGGAGGTTATGAAGTGCAGCTCAGTTTCCACCTCATTTTGTGGGCAGTGTGCACAAAGCCTGACTTACTTGAGAGCCAGGCAGACTTTCTCAATAGCAAGGCTATGCTCACTGAGTCTGTACATAGTCAAAGCTTTCCTTAATTTTGTGTCAGTCACAGTGGTCAGGTATTCTGCCACTGTGTACTCTCTGTTTAGGGCCAAATAGCATTCTAGTTTGCTCTGTTTTATGTAAATTCCTTCCAATGTGTTAAGTAATTATCTTTTACTCATGATTTGGTTGGGTCTAATTGTTTTGCTGTCCTGGGGCTCTGTGGGGTCTGTTTGTGTTTGTGAACAGAGCCCCAGGACCAGCTTGCTTAGGGGACTTTTCTCCAGGTTAATCTCTCTAGGTGATTGCTTTGTTATGGAAGGTTTGGGAATCGCTTCTTTTTAGGTGGTTGTACAATTTATCGTCTCTTTTCTGGATTTTGATAATTAGCGGTTATCAACCTAATTCTGCTCTACTTGCATTATTTGGGTGTTTTATGTTGTACGCAAAGGATATTTTTGCAGAATTCTGCAAGCAGTCTCAATTTGGTGTTTGTCCCATTTTGTGAACTCCTGGTTGGTGAGTGGACCCCAGACCTCACAACCATAAAAGGCAATGGGTTCTATAACTGATTCAACTATTTTGTCTTCCTTTGGATGGCATAGAATGCCCTTCTTGCCTTGTCTATCAGATCGTTCAGAGCTTTGAGGTATGTATAGTGTTTTTTGTGCTCTAGGGCAACGGTGTCTAGATGGAATTTGTATTTGTGGTCCTGGTAACTGGACCTTTTTTGGAACACCATTATATTTTGTCTTACTGAGATTTACTGTCATGGCCCAGGTCTGACAGAATCTGTGGTGCTGCTGTAGGCCTTCCTTGGTTGGGGACAGAAGCACCAGATCATCAGCAAACAGTAGTCATTTGACTTCAGATTCTAGTAGGTTGAGGCCGTGTGCTGCAGACTGTTCTAGTGCCCTCTCCAATTTGTTGATTATATATGTTGAAGAGGGTGGGGCTTAAGCTGCATCCCTGTCTCACCTCATGGCCCTGTGGAAAGAAATGTTTGTGAAATGTATAATGTCGTATGTTTCTCCCCCAACACCGCTTTCCGTCAATTTGTTTAGCAGACTCTCATACAAAATTGAGTCAAAAGCTTTTTTGAAATCAACAAACCATGAGAAGACATTTCTTTTGCTCTCTCTCTATCCTTCACTCCCTATCCCCCTCTCTTTCTCTCTGTGAAAGTGGTTTCCTGTATTTTTTCAATTGTCTCTGTGTGGAGTAGTCTATATTTTTCTAATGATAAACCTTAGGCTTGTTTTCCTCTGCTTTTGTAGCAGCAGCTGTGTTGAAGCAGGTAGTTGACGGTATCTGAACTGTGTGTGTTGTTAGATGGTATCTGTGTGTGGGAGAGGGAGAGAGAGTACATGTCATTGTAGGCCTACAATGTGTGTGTGTATGTTCTGTGTGTTGACTATAGCCAGCCATGTCTCTCTGACAGGAAGATGAATTATGTTTTAAGTCCCCTGTGACTTTGGTGAACAAAAGAAAATACAAGCAGTGTTATCTGTTACGGAAACATGCATCGCTGTGCTGCTTTGACTCATTGTTTGAAAATAATAATTGTAGAGAACATAAAAGCCAATAGAAGATTAATGACATCAATTTGAGACATTGTAAAATGTATTTACAATATTAATTTACTCAAATGCACAAATACTGTTTAGTTCTTTCCCCTGCATTATCAGAGAACATAGGCTTTTATCACAGAAAGGGTTGAGGCAGGCGGAGAGTCTAGGTTATAGGGAAAGAGAGAAGAGGGTATAAGATAGGTAAGGACATAGTTGTGGTCTGAACATGCCAGCTCTTGTTGAGGTAAAGATGTGGGAGCCAGTAGGTATAGAATGAGATCTGAGAAAGTTCTGTATGTTATCTCTCTACCTGTATTCATCTGTGTAGCTATATCGCCTTCCCTCTGTTTGTCTCCCTCCCTTCCCCTCTCACATTCTGGAGTTTGGTATTCACTGTTATCTTCACTATACTCTGTAAGGGCCACACTATCTTTGCATATCTTTCCTTTCACCATAGTGTTACATTTAACTGGTTCATAACATTTAATTTTCAATTACTGAAATGTTTTCCCTTCCGTATGAAGCAGGTTTCAATTGAATACAGTCTAGTCCCTTGAGGGCAGGAAGGAGATGTACGTTAGTAAAAGTGCAATATTATCATAGGGATGAGGAATGGAGGGGGAATATAGTCGGAGGAGGTCGAAGAGGGAGAGAGAGAGAGAGAGAGAGTGAGGGAGGTAGAGGGTGAGAGAGGGTGAGAGAGGGTGAGGGAGGTAGAGGGTGAGAGAGAGTGAGGGAGGTAGAGGGTGAGAGAGAGTGAGGGAGGTAGAGGGTGAGTTTGAGTCGGTTGAAGATGGCGGAAAAAAGGGAGATGGTTTGTCGAAGAAGAATGGTGGAAAGTAAGCAGAGCCAGCCATACGCCGGATCTACGCCTGGAGGCGAAATAAAAGTGAATGAGGGTGACTTATCCAAGGTGGCATGTGTAGTGAAGTTCTCAAAGCCTGAGGCTTGCACCGATGGTCAGGATAAAGATGAGTCTATGATGGTAGGAGTGAGAGTCTGAGAAAGTGGACTCCTGCCTTTTGACAGATCCATACAGCACATTTGGTATGTATTCAGACCCCTTGACTTATTCCACATTTTGTTTCGTTACAGGCTTATTCTAAAATTGATTAAATAGTTGTTTTCCCTCATCAATCTACACACAATACCCCATAATGACAAAGCAAAAACAGGTTTTTAGAAATGTTTGCTAATTTATTTAAAAAAATAAGAAAAATCGTATCACATTTACATAAGTGTTCAGACACTTTACTCAGCACTTTGTTGAAGCACCTTAGGCAGCCTCGAGTCTTCTTGGGTATGACGCTAGAAGCTTGGCACACCTGTGTTTGGGGAGTTTCTCCCATTCTTCTCTGCAGATCCTCTCCAGCTCTGTCAGATTGGATGGGGAGCGTCGCTGCACAGCTATTTTCAAGTCTCTCCAGAGATGTTCGAACGGGTTCAAGTCTGGGCTCTGGCTGGGCCACTCAAGGACATTTAGAGACTTGTCTTGAAGCCACTCCTGCATTGTTTTGGCTGTGTGCTTAGGGTTGTTGTCATGTTGGAAGGTGAACATTCGCCCCAGTCTGAGGTCGTTAGCAATCTTCAGCAGGTTTTCATCAAGGATCTCTCTGTACTTTGCTCCATTAATCTTTTCCTCGATCCTGACTAGTCTCCCAGTCCCTCCCTCTGAAAAACATCTCCACAGCATGATGCTGCCAACACCATGCTTTACCGTAGGGATGGTGTCAGGTTTCCTCCAGATGTGATGCTTGGCATTCAGGCCAAAGAGTTCAATCTTCGTTTCATCAGACCAAAGAATCTTGTTTCTCCTTTAGGTGCCTTTTGGCAAATTCAAAGCGGGCTGTCGTGCCTTTTACTGAGGAGTTACCATAAAGGCCTGATTGGTGGAATGCTACAGAGATGGTTGTCCTTCTGGAAGGTTCTCCCATCTCCACAGAGGAGCTCTGTCAGACTGATCATCGGGTTCTTGGTCACCTCCCTGACCAAGGCCCTTCTCCCCGATTGCTCAGTTTGGCCGGGCGGTCAGCTCTAGGAAGAGTCTTGGTGGTTCCAAACTTCTTCCATTTAATAATGATGTAGGCCACTGTGTTCTTGGGGACCTTCAATGCTGCAGAAATTTTTTGGTACCCTTCCCCAGTTCTGTGCCTCGACACAATCCTGTCTCAGAGCTCTACGGACAATTCCTTTGACCTCATGGCTTGGTTTTTGCTCTGACATGCACTGTCAACTGTGGTACCTTTATATAGACAGGTGTGGGCCTTTCCAAATCATGTCTTATCAATTGAATTTACCACAGGCTGACTCCAAACAAGTTTTAGAAACATCTCAAGGATGATCAATGGAAACAGGAGGCCCCTGAGCTCAATTTTGAGTCTCATAGCAAGGGTCTGAATAGTTATGTAAATAATGTATTTCTGTTTTTAATATTTAATACATTTGCAAAACAATCTAAAAACCTGTTTTTGCTTTGTCATTATGTGTTATTGTGTGTAGATTGGTGAGGAAAAATAAATAATTGAATAAGATACTACTGCATGGTCGGAACTAGAAGCACAAGCATTTCGCTACACTCGCATTAACATCTGCTAACCATGTGTATGTGACAAATAAAATGTGATTTGATTTGATAACGTAACAAAATGTGGAAAAAGTCAAAGGGTCTGAATACTTTCCAAATGCACTGTATGTGTTTTCAAGGTGTGTGAAAAGGGGAGTTGGGTGCTGAGGAATTGGTGAAGGTAACCCGAAGAGGTCTTGTGATAATTGTTTGTGTTTCTACTGGTCAGAGGGAGCAGGCGCTCTGCGCCACACAAATGGGGACAAGAGCTGTGACTTGCTTTGTTCTCAAGAAAAGGCGCAGAGTGAAAGGCATGATTTCTGGTGTTTGTGATGCTCGTCGTTTAGTTTGACGCAGCAGGGTGGCGTGAGTGGTGAAACAGGAGAGTCTTTATCGGTTCTTTTGAGTTTTGACGTTGAGTCTTTGCCCCACAAAGTGATGTTAGGATATTTCAGTTATCCTCTGAGTTTTTGTACCAAATCCATTACATTGTTTCAGGTGTCAAGCTTCTGGGCATGTGGCAGCAGTGTGTAGGAGGGAGGTTCCTAGGTGTGAGAAGTGTGCAGAAGGGTATGAGACAAAGGAATGTGTTGTATTGGGGAAAGAAGCTGTATGTGTTAATTGTAGGGGTTCCCTTGGGGCTTGGGATCAGAAGTGTCTGGTCCAGAGAAGCAGGTTGAGGTTACCAGGGTTAGTGCAGAGTAGTACAGAGGGTGTCGTATGCTGAGGCATTGAAGAAAGTAGAGGAAGATGGGTCAAAGGGATGGATCCTGAGAGGATTTGTGTGAGTAGTAGATCTATGCCAGTAGAGAGATAAGCCAATGAGTGATGTATTTAACAAAAAATAATAATAATTGAACCTTTTATTTAATTAGGTAAGTTAGTTATGCTCTAGTCGGCTGGCCCTCGCTACATATTCGTTGCCAGACCCACTGGCTCCAGGTCATCTATAAGTCTATGCTAGGTAAAGCTCCGCCTTATCTCCGCTCACTGATCACGATAACAACACCCACCCGTAGCACGCGCTCCAGAAGGTATATCTCACTGGTCATCCCCAAAGCCAACACCTCTTTTGGCCGCCTTTCCTTCCAGTTCTCTGCTGCCAGTGACTGGAACGAATTGCAAAAATCGCTGAAGCTGGAGACTTATATCTCCCTCACTAACTTTAAACATCAGCTATCTGAGCAGCTAACCAATTGCTGCAGCTGTACATAGCCAATCTGTAAATAGCCCACCCAATCTACCTACCTCATCCCCATATTGTTTTTATTAACTTTTCTGCTCTTTTGCACACCAGTATTTCTACTTGCACATCATCATCTGCTCATCTATCACTCCAGTGTTAATTTGCCAAATTGTAATTACTTCGCTACTATGGCCTATTTATTGCCTTACCTCCTCTCGTCATTTGCACACACTGTATATAGACTTTCTTTTTTTTTTCTTCTCTATTGTGTTATTGACTGTACGCTTGTTTATTCCATGTGCAACTCTGTGTTGTTGTTTGTGTCACACTGCTTTGCTTTATCTTGGCCAGGTCGCAGTTGTAAATGAGAACTTGTTCTCAACTAGCTTACCTGGTTAAATAAAGGTGAAATAAAAAATAAAAAAATGAACAAATTATTATTTACAATGACAGCCTACCGGGGAGGATCCACCCCTTCAATTTTCACCTAAAATGACATACCCAAATCTAACTGCCTGTAGCTCAGGCATTGAAGCAAGGATATACATATTCTTGATACCATTTGAAAGGAAACACTTTGACGTTTGTGGAAATGTGAAAGTAATGTAGGAGAATATGACACATTAGATCTGGTAAAAGAAAATGCAAAGAAAAAAACATTTTTTTGTTTTTTTTGTACCATCTTTGAAATGCAAGAGAAAGGCCACAATGTATTATTCCAGCCCAGGCGCAATTTAGATTTTGGCCACTAGATGGCAGCAGTGCATGTGCAAAGTTTTAGACTGATCCAATGAACAATTGCATTTCTGTTCAAAATGTTGCACCAAAACTGCCCAAATGTGCTTAATTTGGTTTATTAATAACTTTAAGTTCATAACTGTGCACTCTCCTCAAACAATAGCATGCTATTCGTTCACTGTAATAGCTACTGTAAATTGGACAGTGCAGTTAGATTAACAAGAATTCAAGCTTTCTGCCAATATCAGATATGTCAATGTCATTATTACTTACAACCTCATGCTAATCACATTAGCCTACGTTAGCTCAACCGTCCCGTGGGGGACCCACAGATCCTGAAGTTAACTGCCTTGTTCAGGGGCAGAACAACAGATTTTTACCTTGTCAGCTCGGGGATTTGATCCAGCCACCATTCGTTACTGGCCCAACGCTCTAACCACTAGGCTACCTGCCGCATCAGTAAGATTGGATTTTTAGCATTCATAGCAATGGTTATCAACTGTACCGCAGGGATGAAACGTATGTCGCAGAAAATAAAGGTTGTAGAGGCAACTGCAGAGAAGTATTTGGGTGTACGAGATTTGACGTCAGACAAGTTACAGGGTGTAGAGTTTCCAGGCCCTTGGCATAGGTTTAAGTAGTGAAATTGGGTGGGTTAGATGGTAAGGTATTTGTTTATTTATTTATTTTTTATCATTTTCCCTTTTCCAAGCCAAGTATAAGGGATTTACACCCCAGTCTAGTCGGTGGCAGTAACGCAACATGTATTGTATGTCAACCGCCTTTAAACCTAGAAGAAGAAGAAACAACAACAAACAGCAAATTGGCTTGAATAGTGCATTAGTTGACATATCTGTTAGAAAACATAACATATGGTGACATCTGGTGGTGTATTTTGGCTGGGGCTCAAGCAGTGGTGGACGTGGCAATGACGTCAGCATCCGGAAATGACCCGGATTCAAACTTTCATTCCATCAGACTCGGCTTGCTAAAAACATCTAAATATCTGTGAAGTATTGTGGAAGTTCGCTAATAGTAAGTTTATCGAGTAAAACTAGATATATACGTTTGATTTGAGTGGTTATGAGAGAAAGTTTTCGTTCTTCAAACAAAACATTCAAGCCACGTCGCTAGGGTTAGCAAAACACATTTTGTATAGGGTTAGCATAACATCATCAGCTGTGATGGAGTCGACTCTTTAAATAACGTTAGCTTGGCGTAACGAAATAGCGCAATGCCTAAGAACATGTAAATGACAACAGCTTTATCTAGCTAAGGTTAGCAATCATTTGATATTTTATCACTGTCATGCTAGTGTCTGGTAACATTTGTTTCTGTTTCAGTTTCAGTGGTAATGTTGGCTATGCTAACGTTAGCTAACTTGCTACTAGCTAGATATTATGTGGGGGGCAAGCTGGGTTGCTAAGCAAACAAACTGGCCAAGCTCAGATTTGTTGTGGAAACCGAGACGTAGTATTGGTAACTAACTAGCTAGATAATTAAGTTATTTAGGCAGCCCGGGGCACCGGTGACCACCTAGCAAAATGTCACTTTACTTAAATTAATTTGTTTCTGTTCCTCCTAGCAGTACAGATGTGTGTACTTTGATAATGTAAATGTGAACATCAATGGACAAGGATAGACGCCTCGCTGTTAGGAGTTGACATCAGGAGGTGTAGCGACTGTTTACACGGAGCACGGACCGTCTCCAGGACCCTAACAAGATCGTTCAGACCCTTCCTGGTGATATACCTGCGCCAGGATGACGTGCAGGGATCGCACCAATGAGTTTCAGTCCGCTTGCAAATCCCTACAGACCAGACAGGTATGTAGGTATGGGAGACCCAAGGGCAGTGATGTTGAAGTAGCCAGATTATCAAGGCCGGGAGATTCTTATGCATTTTCCCTCATGTAATCTGGAACAATGATCACTATTTTTATGCTTCTCTCTCATTCTGCAGAATGGTGTTCAGCCCATCAAGCCGGCCCTTAGTGCTCTCAAGCAACGCAGTGACTTCACCCTCATGGCCAAGTGAGTCCAACTGCCAGTGCCACCAATCCCGCCCAAAGAGCCAGTCAACTCATTTACAGTACACAACCCATTTTCTCAGGGGTGTCGCTGACACTTGTGTGTCTGATTTGAAGTTTAGTAAATAGCCAGTTATTGTTGTTGCTGTTAGTTTCTCCATGGTGTTTTGATTACATTGTAGCTCAGTGTGATCTCTTTGGAATGCAGGCTGTTATTTTTGTTATCATCTTACCTTAAAAATGGTATTGGTCGCATACACATATTTAGCAGATGTTATGGCAGGTCCAGGGAAATGCTTATGTTTCTAGCTCCAACAGTTCAGTAATACCAAACAATACAAATCTCAAAAATTAGAAATATCAGAACGAGCAAGGTCAGATTCCAGAATATAAATATATATTTATGCATACAATGGTGTGTATGGACAGTATATGAATAGAAAAGGTGTGTACTGCAGTACTTATATAGGATGAGCCTTGACTAGAATACCCACGTCATATGTATATATTGTAAAACAGTATTTGTTCCATGACTATGTACATAGGGCAGAAGTCTCTAAAGTACCTGCACCTTCATGCAGCTATGTACATGCGTTAGCAGATTCCTTTCACTGTTTTCATGTTTAGGCCTATGACTGATGCCAATCTCCTGTTGTTTTGAATCCCTCCAGGAGAATAGGAAAAGACTTGAGTAATACGTTTGCTAAACTAGAGAAACTCACTATATGTAAGTTTATGGCAATATTTATGTTTTAACGTTTCTCATGAATAACAATTTTGAGTAACTTGTTTTGTCAAAGTTATGGATATATGGCTGTTTTGACCTTTTTCAGTGGCTAAAAGAAAATCTCTATTTGATGACAAGGCAGTGGAGATTGAGGAGTTAACCTACATCATCAAGCAGGTGAGATTTTTTTGTTTGCGTTGACACAGATATCATGAAATCAGTCAGCTGTCTCTCGTCATTAACTATAAATGGCAAACGTGATGACCAGTCAGCCAGGTGGAATCTCTAGTCAAGAGGCAAACCTGGCTGTTCTATGTGTAACCCTGTTGTGCCCTGTTTGACTCTCTTCTGTATGTCTACCCTATTCCCCTCTCAGGACATTAACAGCCTGAACAAGCAGATAGCCCAGCTGCAGGATCTGATTCGTTCACGTGGAGCGCCCAGCGGCAGACACATCCAGACCCATTCCAACACCATCGTGGTCTCCCTGCAGGTCTGACTGCCAGTGCCTCTCTACTGCATTATGTAACTGATGTAGATGAGTAAAATGATGTAGCCAGATGAAGCCTGAGGCTTTAATAGTCAACAACCAGGTTTTTATTTTGTTGCAGTCCAAACTGGCGTCTATGTCCAATGACTTCAAGTCGGTTCTAGAAGTAAGAACAGAGGTAAGATTCACTGGAACTTCCAGCCCCTGGAACTTTCTGCCACTGATCCTCAAGAATTCGAATAACTCTAGGTTGCGTTTATCGTTCTCGTTTTCTTTCAATTTAATTAAAGGGCTTTATTGGCATGGGAAACATATGTTAACATTGCCAAAGCAAGTGAAGTAGATGATAAACAAAAGTGAACTAAACAATAAAAATGTACAGTAAACATTACACTCTGTCCCTCTGTCTGTCCCTCTCTGTCTCTAGAACCTGAAGCAGCAGAAGAGCAGGAGAGAACAGTTCTCTCAGCCTCCTGTCTCCTCTTCTTCTCCTCTCCTCGCCAACAACTTCAGTAAGATACAACACCATGTTTATCTCACCTTCAGACTCTCATTCCTACACCAGATAACTTCACAAATGTCTCTTGGAATTTCAATCACAGAACTTTTATTTTCTATCAACTGACCATCTCCTCTGCCAGAGAGTTCAGTGTTGATGCAGGATGAGTCCAGGAGTGTGGGGGGTGAGGTGGCCATCGACATGGACAACCAGTCTAACCCTCTACAGCTCCAGCTCATTGATGAGCAGGTACTAACACTTTATTATCACCTGTATTGTGTGTGTGTCTGTCAGTGTTACTATAATGTTGTTTCTCTGTGGTGTAGGACTCGTACATCCAGAGCCGTGCAGACACCATGCAGAATATTGAGAGCACCATCGTAGAGCTGGGCTCCATCTTCCAGCAGCTGGCTCACATGGTGAAGGAGCAGGAGGAGACTGTACAGAGGTGATGGAGGGAGAGAGATGTGGGGGAGGAGGGAAGGAAGAACAGAGGAGGAACTTTAAGATGCTTGAGCACTGCCAGATCTTTCTCTAAAGCCCTATGTGTATGTTCCTGTCCTCCCCTGTAGGATTGATGCTAACGTGGAGGACACTCAGCTCAACGTGGACATGGCTCACACAGAGATCCTCAAGTACTTCCAGTCTGTGTCCTCCAACCGCTGGCTCATGGTCAAGATTTTCCTCGTCCTTATCGTCTTCTTCATCGTCTTCGTGGTCTTCCTCGCCTGAGCAGGGAGAAACGACAGAGAAAGAAGAGAATCATGAAGAAGAGAAGGGGGGAAAAGTCTGATAGGTTGTGTCACTCCTAGTTTCTCTTCTGATAGGTGGTGTCACTTCTATAAAACCCTAGTTGACCAATAGTTCAGGCGGAGTCATGCTGTCTGAAATAAGACAATGGGAAAGCTTGGACTGAGATGAGGGCAGTGGAAGTGTTATTGGACAATTTGGGAATTGAGGTCCAGCAGACCAACAAATTATAGTAGATCTCCCCCCACTGCGATTAATGAAATACCTGTAATGAAAAGGATATGGTATCGAAACACTTTATAGTATGACCAGAATTCTTGTCATCCTGTTCTTTGTTACTTTAGAGACTAAATCCTCGTAAAACATTTAATCAAAAATTGGTATTTAATGGTTTGATTCTGCAAACTAGTTTTGGTTTTTGGTTGATTTTATTTTATGCCTCGTGTTGATTGGTTGTAAGACAGGAAGGGCTTACTCATTAACATCCTGTCTGTGAGCACACAAAATACTGGAGTTTTCTTTCTCATATTGTAATTATGTATTCTAGTTTTTGTTCATTATTATCCTCTTATTAAAGAGAGGGACTTTAAGCAATTTTCACTCTCATTCACACCACGCATGAGTGAAAACATTTTTTTTTAATGGTGGAATTTCAAGCTTCCTTATTTGCCAAACGGGTACTTTCAATTTCAAAGAAATGTGACAAGACACCGGTGGTACTATCTGTTGTTTTATGAAGTACAGGAGGGTTAAAGGTGGTTTAAACTGAAGAGGACATTCCCTTCATAGATCCAATCATAAACACAATGTGACGAGTTAGATCCAAACAGTTTATAACAAGTTACATAACACTGTTGTTGCAGATCTAACAGTTTAGATTATCTGGTTTACCTGCCAGCAAGTCAGCTGGGGTCAGGTTGAATACTGTTACCTGTTGTGTGTCCCAAATGCTACTTCCTATACAGTGCACTACTTTGATCAGAGATTTATGGGCCCTGGACAAAAGTAGTGTACTAAATAGGGAATAGGGTGCCATTTGAGACTCCTCCTATGTCTTTACTTTGTATTGTCATTTGAGAGAAACCCTTATTAACATGTTATAACAGCTGTTATACACAGCTGACATGTTGATGGTTATGACTGGGTATGAAGGGCTGAATGTACTCTAGTGAAGTTACTTTCTCTACCAAACGTCTCTGCAACTGGTCAGTTTGGACCTTATTAGAGACTGTCCTCTTCATTTCCTCTCTATCGCTGAGGACCGACGTCTAGGAGGACAGACTATTATTTAACGACCAGAACTTTGTTAATAAGAAAACAACACTCCTATTTCTTCCCTTTTTTTGGTTTTTTTGCCAAATGCCTTGACTTCTACAGTGTATAAAGTGCTAATGTATTGGAAATAAGTGCATATTAAAAAATAACAATGGGGAAGTTGTACAAAGGACTCTGATTCTTTACTGAGTAAGAGTATTCTATAAGGTTAATAGAATTAACTGTTCTAGAGTAACCATCACAACCAAAGGACTGGAAAAGTAGTAATGGACCCACTGTATTGGGCCCACACAGGAATCCACACACAAACTCATTATCAAGGATCGGTTGAAAAATAAGGTTTTATTTTATGCATTCAAAATCTAGTAAATTTTGCATGCATTTCAAGTGTTAACACGTTCAGAAAATGTAATTCACAAAAACAATGTTAGAAATATGGCATACATCTGCTGGCTAAGCTTGCATTTCTACTCTAGTATGTTTGATATAGCTGCATCTTTTTGTCTAAACAGTCAGTGGAAATCTGTTGAGGTGTGAGCTGTTCATCTTGAGACATGTTTGACCTTCTCTTTTCTTGACATTCCTTTCTTTGTCCCATTCCTCCCTTCCTCAATCAATCAGGTGTATTCTATAAAGCCCTTTTTACATCAGAAGTTGTCCCTCCCTCTCTCAGCCAAGTGCACTCTGTTCGATGGGGGTGATATCAGGCATGCTCATGCTCCTTCCCTTCCTGGCCACTCTCGCCACATTCGCTGCTCCCTCCTGCTCCTCCACCTCTTCCTCATACCAGCTTGACTCCTCCTGCAGGTTGCCGCGCGACCCGCCCAGGCCCCCGCCCCTGAAGGGTGCGGGGCGGAATTTGGAGCGGAAGGTTACAAAGGAGAGGCTTTTGCTGCGTTGTTTGTCCCAGCCGGCTGACCTCATCCTCATCTCCTCGTTCTCCTCTTCTCCCTCCACACAGTCATGTAGAACCGTGCGGAACAGACGAGCCACCTCGTAAACTTCTGGCTCGGTCTTTGTCACCAGATTCCTGAACCTGGGGAGAGGGCAAAGGTAAAAAAGGAGTTTGTTTGATATTGATAGAGAGATAAAGGTGGACCTGTTGAGAATGATCATGAATCCATCTCCATTATTTACCTGAGACATTCAGGATAAGTGGACAGATGATGCAGATGCTAAACTACAGAACTGTTTTGCTAGCACAGACTGGAATATGTTCCGGGATTCTTCCCATGGCATTGAGAAGTATGGCATTGATCCCGCTATGCCCTCTGACGAATCATCAAACAGGCAAAGTGTCTACAAAATTAAGATTGAATCGTACTACACCGGCTCCGATGCTCGTCGGATGTGGCAGGGCTTGCAAACAATTATGGACTACAAAGGGAAGCACAGCCGCGAGCTGCCCAGTGATACAAGCCTACCAGACGAGCTAAATAACTACTATACTCGCTTTGAGGCAAGCAACACTGAAACATGCATGAGAGCATCAGATTTTCCAGACAACTGTGTGATCACGCTCTCCGTAGCCGATGTGAGTAAGACCTTTAAACGGGTCAACATTCACGTGTACTCCGAGCATGCGCTGGCCAACTGGCAAGTGTCTTCACTGACATTTTCAACATGTCCCTGACTGAGTCTGTAATACCAACATGTTTCAAGCAGACCACCAGTCCCTGTGCCCAAGAACACCAAGGTAACCTGCCTAAATGATTACCAACCAGTAGCACTCACGTCTGTAGCCATGAAGTGCTTTGAAAGGCTGGTCATGGCTCACATCAACACCATTTTCCCAGAAACCCTAGACCCACTCCAATTCGCATACTGCCCTAACAGATCCACATATGACACAATCTCTATGGCACTCCACACTGCCCTTTCCCACCTGGATAAAAGGAACACCTTTGTGAGAATGCTATTCATTGACTACAGCTCAGTGTTCAACACCACAGTGCCCTCAAAGCTCATCACTAAGCTAAGGACCCTGGGACTAAACACCTCCCTCTGCAACTGGATCCTGAACTTCCTGACGGGCCTCCCCCAGGTGGTAAGGGTAGGTAACAACGCATCTGTCACGCTGATCCTCAACACGGGGGCCCCTCAGGGGTGTGTGTTCAGTCCCCTCCTGTACTCCCTGTTCTCCCATGACTGCATGGCAAAGCACGACTCCAAGACCATTGATAAGTTTGCCGACGACACAACAGTGGTAGGCCTGATCACCGACAACGATGAGACAGCCTGTAGGGAGGAGGTCAGAAACCTGGCAGTGTGGTGCCAGGATAACAACCTCTCCTTCAACGTGATCAAGACAAAGGCGATGATTGTGGACTACAGGAAAAGGAGGAAGAAGCACACCCCCATTCTCATCGATGGGGCTGTAGTGGAGCAGGTGGAGAGCTTCAAGTTCCTTGGTGTCCACATCATCAACAAACTAACATGGTCCAAACACACCAAGACAGTCGTGAAGAGGGCACGACAACACCTATTCCACTTCAGAAGACTGAAAAGATTTGGCATTGGTCCTCAGATCCTCAAAAAGTTCTACAGATGCACCATCGAGAGCATCCAGACTGGTTGCATCACCAGCTGGTATGGCAACTGCTCGGCCTCCGACCGCAAGGCACTACAGAGGGCAGTGCGTACGGCCCAGTACATCACTGGGGCCAAGCTTCCTGCCATCCAGGACCTCTATACCAGGCGGTGTCAGAGGAAGGCCCTAAATATTGTCAAAGACAGTCATAGACTGTTCTCTCTGCTACCACACGGCAAGCGGTACCGGGAGCGCCAAGTCTAGGTCCAAAAGGCTTCTAAACAGCTGCTACCCCCAAGCCATAAGACTCCTAAACAGCTAATCAAATGGCTACCCAGACTATTTGCATTGAACCCCCCCACCCCCATTTTTACACTGCTGCTGCTCTCCATTATCGATGCATAGTCACTTTACTTCTACCTACATGTACATATTACCTCAATTACCTCAACTAACCGGTGCCCCCGCACATTGACTCTGTACTGGTACCACCTGTATATAGCCTCGCTACTGTTATTTTATTGTTGCACCTTAATGCACCTGCTATTTTTCTATTTTTCTTATTTATTTTTCTTTATTTTCTTAATTTCTTTTTTTACTTCAGTTTATTTTAAATACTTTCTTAACACTTATTTTTCTTAAAACTGCATTGTTGGTGTAGGGCTTGTAAGTAAGCGTTTCTCTATAAGGTCTACATCTGTTGTATTTGGTGCATGTGACAAATAAAATTTGATTTGACGTGTAGCGTACATACACCTCTCTGACTCTAATAAGGTACAAAGTCCCACCTGACAATGACAGGGCCACACTGAGATGGTGGCACCCTGGCACACAGGTCCTGCAGTTCTATCAGGTCTCGGGGGGTCAGCTCGTAGGGTTGGTGGGTGGGGGCAGTGGCCAGCCATCTGTAGTCAGCAGAGGAGGAGCTGCGTCGGCGCCGGCCTTCTTGTGTCGCCCTCTCCAGGCGGATACGTTCGGTGCGCTTCACCATGGCACCCAGCTCCAGCATAAGAGTATTGGTGACTAGTTCTTCTGCCGTTCGCTGTCCAGGCACCTTAGGCTCCAGAGAAAACACTGCTGACCAGGGGAACATCTAGGGATGGGACCAATACAAGTTCTTGAAACTGTTTTCATGCTGCAAATTCATGCTATACTTTACAGGATATTAATAGAAAAAATGCGGAAAGTAAATGTTTTATGCATCTTAATTGTTGAACTTTGTTCTTAAATCTTAAAAAGATAAGTGCTTCATTAGGTAGAGAAACATACCTGGAGATATGATACTTGATTGATAGAACTGCAACTACAGGTAATTAGAATCACTGCAACTACAGGTAATTAGAATCACTGCAACTACAGGTAATTAGAATCACTGCAACTACAGGTAATTAGAATCACTGCAACTACAGGTAATTAGAATCACTGCAACTACAGGTAATTAGAATCACTGCAACTACAGGTAATTAGAATCACTGCAACAATGTATTTTTGTCTTAAGATGTCCTGCCCTTTTTAAGACACAATGTAAAAGTACATTTACCTGTAGTCAAACAAGTTTGATAGCTTACCTTTACAAAATTCTACGAGTCAATTATTGAATAGTCTCTTTGTTTATTACAAATCCTCTTCTTATCAATAAGCAGACAATGACAATTTCACAGTATAAAAAAAATATGTTTCTGTTGTCTTTGGTATGCAGCTGGAAAAAATAAATGGTTAAAAAGAAAATCTAAAAATCTACACTCTTTCACGCTCCTACACTACTAACTGACCACCTTGCTACCTCAAAGGTCCGTGGCAAATAGGCATATGTGTTTGTTGGGGATTGACAATGAATGTAATCCTGTATTAATATACAGTGTGATTGACAGGTATTTTACCTCACAACAGGACTAACCTCATAAGCACACATGGAGGTGTTGCTAGACATGTGTCAGTCTGTACATATCCAGTCAGCCAACTAGAGCAGCGTAGCAGCAGGGGCGTCACAACAGTTTTGTTATGTCATCTGTGAATCAAAACAGAGACACTGGACCTTAAATATACAGTAAAACACAAGCAATATCTTCAGCAAGGAATCCTGATTAATGGCTCTACTTGAATGCTGGTTGGTAAAGGAATGGTGTGGGTTTTGTCAATGATACTTGCATTTGATGAAGTTGAAATGATAAACCTCAGATAAATATGTATAGAACCCCTAGACCTATAGTGAGCTGAGTGACATTGGCAAGGTATTTCCACTTTTCCTGGAAGACCTAGGCACATATAGGAAAACTACCTCATTAGTGACAAAATAGTAACTTCAAAAACGATTATATTTAGATCATGATCATCGTCCTAATAACCCATCCTAATAACTCCGATGCAGTTCCAGGTGTCATCGTCTGGATTTGAGCGTAATCTGAGATTAGGTCTGTGCATGAGGTAAAGCCGCCTCAATGCTGAGTGGTGTGGAAACCAAGGGGGGTTAGAGAAGTAACCACGTCTCCATATATATATATATGGAGACGTGGTTACTATATATATATATATATATATAGAGAGAGAGAGGGAGAGAGAGAGAGAGAGAGAGAGAGAGAGAGAGAGAGATAAAAGAGAGAGTGAGAGTGAGAGAGAGAGAGAGAGAGAGAGAGATAAAAGTGAGAGTGAGAGAGAGATAAAAGAGAGAGTGAGAGAGAGAGTGAGAGAGAGAGATAAAAGAGAGAGTGAGAGAGAGACAGAAAAGAGAGAGTGAGAGAGAGACAGAAAAGGAGGGAGAGCGAAAGAGAGAGAGAAAAATAGAAAAAGGGGGCAGAGAGGGAAAGAGAGAGTGAGGAAGAGAGAGATAAAGAGAGAAAAATGGGGGCAGAGAGAGAGAGAAAGAGAGAAAGAGAGAGTGAGGAAGAGAGAGTGACGGCTGGTGGATGAGATTGCTGTAGCCTACTAATGAGAGAGACTGAGTTGGATGGGTGGGTGGACGGGGGTAGGGGGAGCGTTACTCAGATGGCATATACTGGATGACACACTCATGTTATGTAATCGGAACATGATCGTTATAGTCTGAACATTTCTTTCAGACGCTTGTGTTTTCAAATCAAATGTTAAAAAATGTGTTGTCCTTGACCTTGGCAATTTATCAATATGTATTTATTTCACAAACTAGTCAGTGGGCCTAATATTACAATATGGACATAACATGGACAGAATTTGTATCCAGAGAAAATGAAGGTTATCTTTATATTTTCTGCAATGATTATAATGTCTGCAATGATTGATAATAGAATAACTTGTGGTCGAAGAGTAAAGAAAAGTTTAAGACCCCCTCTTGAAAAGCTCTCTCTATTTATAGTTTCATCATACAGTACAATCTTTCATCGCTAGGTGTCATCAAAGAGGTCTCAATTTCCTCCTCCGTTCTGACCACACGTCACTCAACGTTTTTGTCAAATCGTTTTTTGTTGGCTTGGGCTGCACGAGACTCGCGTTTTTTTTAGCATGCAGTTGTTGAATTGAATTGATTTTGAAACCATCACCAGTCACGTGGCTGCAGAAATACTTCCATTAAACCTATATTCTGCCACCCGTGAATGAACAAATCTGAGTGGATCTGAAGTTGTTGCGTTGGATTTTACATCAGTATAAACTGGATCTGGACATAAATGGTAACTCATCCTAGCTGGCTAATGGTTAGTCTGGTTTGGCTAACTTTAACTAGCTGGCTGGCAAGATAATCCAGTGCTGAATTGTCAATACTGTCAGGTGGCTAATGTCTTTACTTTCTTTCTACTGTCATTACATATCTAGCTAAAGTAAAGAAGTTGTTACTAGCTAGCTAACGTTACTATTTGAATATTCAAAACAATGCCATTGAGTGTTGCATGGTGTGTTTCAGTGAATCAAACAGACAACAATAATGTTTTACTCCACATTCCTGATTTCATCCAAGTGGTGGTTGAAGACGAGCGTGATAATCCTGGCTAGAGAACGATTCTAAATATTTTCCTGTCTTGTTCGTCTGAGCGACGTTGCCACTGCTGTCTCCTAAACACGTTATTATTTATTGCCAAGCAGTATTTCCAAAGAACTCTGTTGCTATGATCAGTTATAGCTAATACTGTAAACATTTTTTGAACTTTGAGCTGTGAATTGCACTATGGCCTCTACCTAGCATGAAGGAAGGTTTTAAAGCAACATGTTACTAGGCCTACCTTTCATTCTAACCACAATGTGATTGTTGTCACACTAGAGATCGACTGAAACAGTAGTTTTTCAATGCCAGCCATACATTGCCATTCTCAACACTATAACGATCAGTGCAGGTGACTGTCATGTCATTGTGTAGGATTATACCATTCTACTCTCTGACTTGCTGTCAGTTCAGTTCAACCCAGCGTCTTTTATTTACGTGGCGTTTCATTTACTAATTCTTGACAGAAACTCTATGCAAACATTGACATAACCATTGGGTAATGACAACCAGGAAATCCCTTGTGCTCTCTCTCTGGCTGTCCCCCAAATGGCACCCTATTATAGTGCAGTACTTTGTTTCCCTGGTCAAAAGTATTGCACTAAATCAAATCAAATCTTATTTGTCACATACACATGGTTAGCAGATGTTAATGCGAGTGTAGCGAAATGCTGGTGCTTCTATTTCCCGACCATGCAGTAGTATCTAACAAGTAATCTAACAATTTCACAACTACCTTATACACACAGTGTAAAGGAATGAATACGAGTATGTACATATAAATATATTGATGAGCGATGGCTGACCGGCATAGGCAAGATGCAGTAGATGGTATATAGTACAGTATATACATGTGAGATGAGTAGTGTAGGATATGTAAACATTATAAAAATGGCATCGTTTAAAGTGGCTAGTGATACATTTATTACATTCACTTTTTAATTATTAAAGTGGCTAGAGATTTGAGTCGATAGCCGAACGGCATAGGCAAGATTCAGTAAATGGTATAGAGTACAGTGTATACATTGATGCGTTGTGCAGTCTTCACTACCCTCTGGAGAGCCTTATGGTTGTGGGCGGAGCAGTTGCCGTACCAGGCGGTGATACAGCCCTACAGGATGCTCTCGATTGTGCATCTGTAGAAGTTTGTGAGTGTTTTTGGTGACAAGCCAAATTTATTCAGCCTCCTGAGGTTGAAGAGGCGCTGTTGCGCCTTCTTCACCACGCTGTCTGTGTGGGTGGACCATTTCAGTTTGTCCATGATGTGTACACCGAGGAACTTAACTTTCCACCAGGGGGTGCTCCCTCTGCTGTTTCCTGAGTCTACGATCATCTCCTTAGTTTTGTTGACGTTGAGTGAGAGATTATTTTCCTGACACCACACACCGAGGGTCCTCACCTCCTCCCTGTAGGCCGTCTCGTCGTTGTTGGTAATCAAGCCTACCACTGTAGTGTCGTCAGCAAACCTGATGATTGAGTTGGAGGGTGAACAGGGAGTACAGGAGAGGGCTGAGAACGCACCCCAGTGTTGAGAACGGCCCCAGTGTTGAGGATCAGCGGGTTGGAGGTGTTGTTTCCTACCCTCACCACCTGGGGCCGTCCCGTCAGGAAGTCCAGGACCCAGTTGCACAGGGCTGGGTTGAGACCTAGGGTATCGAGCTTAATGATGAGTTTGGAGGGTACCATGGTGTTAAATGCTGAGCTGTAGTCGATGAACAGCATTCTTACTTAGGTATTCCTCTTGTCCAGATGGATTAGGGCAGTGTGCAGTGTGATTGCGTCGTCTGTGGACCTATTGGGACGGTAAGCAAATTGGAGTGGGTCTAGGGTGTCTGGTAGGATGGAGGTGATAGGATCCTTGACTAGTCTCTCAAAGCACTTCATGATGACGGAAGTGAGTGCTACGGGGCGATAGTCATTTAGCTCAGTTACCTTAGCTTTCTTGGGAACATGAACAATGGTGGCCCTCTTGAAGCATGTGGGAACAGCAGACTGGGATAAGGATCGATTAAATATGTCCGTAAACACACCAGCCAGCTGGTCTGCGCATGCTCTGAGGACACGGCCAGGGATGCCATCTGGGCCGGCAGCCTTGCGAGGGTTAACACGCTTAAATGTTTTACTCACGTTGGCTGCGGTGAAGGTGAGCCCGCAGGTTCTGGTAGCGGGCTGTGTCGGTGGCACTGTATTGTCCTCAAAGCGAGCAAAGAAGTTGTTTAGTTTGTCTGGGAGCAGGACATCGGGGCTGGTTTTCTTTTTGTAGTCCGTGATTGACTGTAGACCCTGCCACATTCCTTTCGTGTCTGAGCCGTTGAATTGTGACTCTACTTTGTCTCTGTTGACGCTTAGCTTGTTTGAGGACGTGATGCGAGGCTGCCATCTCTGTCGGTGCCGGAAGTACCGGAATAGGGTGCCATTACAGCGCGGTGGCAGGGTGCATAGCTACACACCTTTGCACGGAGGGACTTGATTCAGCCGTGATGTCCTCGCTTAGATCAGCGTTTCCCAAACTCTGGGCACATTTTGGTTTTTGCCTAAACACTACACAGCTGATTAAAGTGGTCCAAGCTTGATGAGGAGTTGAATCAGCTGTGTAGTGCTAAGGCAAAAAACAAAAGGTGCCTCCCTTGGGGTCCCGAGGACTCTGAGTTTGAAGAACTCTGGTTTAGATGGTTTAGATCGTGATCCTCTATCAGGATTTTCTTCATTCCTCTCCTCTGCCCTCGGCTCAAACAGTCTCTGTGTACCTCAGCGCCTCTGTGCTTGTGTTATTGTCATGGCTATAAGCCAGATGAGCTATCTCAACCTTAGGCTCCTCCAAAAGTGAAACATGCACACACTGTTGTGTAGAAGAATAAACATAAGACTAAACATTCATTTAAGTAGGATTTGAATCCAGCATGCCTCCTGAAAAGTGGCCTGTCCCTGAAGAAGGCTGTCTGTTGTGTTAATGTGCTGGTGGAAACTGACAAGCTCTGTCTCAGGAGAACACTGAGTCAAACTTCCCAGTCCCCACAGCTCCACTGTAGCTGCTACCAAATCAGGTCTGTTCCCCTCAGGAAATCTGGGCTTGGTTACACGGTTCAAACTAAGGCAAGCTGCAAGATGGATTGAAGCATGTTCAGATGTTTCTTATTATTATTATTTTTCTTCTACTTTATTCAACATCACTGTCTCTTTCTGTTCCAGCCTTAACTTCCTGGGGCGTATTGGTCTTACCAGGCTGGTTCTCCAGTGTACCTACCCTGGTGTCTGAGAGCTCTACCCTGATCGGGAGGAGATGAGCTGGGCAGAGGAGGACTGGACGCTGGGCCTGCCTGGCCGGGCCCTGCAGAAGGTCAAGGAGCTGCAGGTCCAGCAGGAGAGGCTGAACAGAGAGCGACAGCAGAAACAGCTGCAGCTGGACAGCACACAGACATCCCTCAACAAACAGACTGTCAAGGTACGAGGCCTATGTTAAGTTAATGTATTGTGTTCAGTTCACGAGGCAGACAAAGTGGTCATCTGAGTTAGGTGATGATTACTGTAGAGATACGAGATTGAGCTGTAAAACAACAATAACAATGCAGCACTTTGCTCAGCTGGTTTAATGCTTCTCCTCTCATGCTATCCTTACGCTGTGAACTCTTCTGATTCAGTCATGTTTGTCGTTAGTAGCCTAAACACCTGTCTGTTGTTGCTTTTAGACAATTGCTATGTTGTTGTCGTGCCAAGTTGGTTAAAGCAAAAACAGACTGGCACCCAGACTAGTGTGTACTACTACTATGTCAGGAAGTAAATAGTGTTTTTCCTGGTATTCTTTAAATGGTTATTTCCTGGTTTCCTGATATTATTGAGCTGATATCTGCCCTCTCTGTCTGCTCTTCTCCCTCGCCTCTTCTCTCCGTCTGCCCGTCTCCTCTCTACCTCTCCTCGCTTCTCTCCTTTTCTCTCCGTCTGCACATCTCCTTTACCTCTCTCTCTCCTCCACTCTCCGTCTGCCCATCTCCTCTCTACCTCTCCTCGCTTCTCTCCTCTTCTTTCCCCTCTTCTCTGTCTGCCCATCTCCTCTCTACCTTTCCTCTCCCCCTCCTCTCTCCTCTTCAGTATGAGGAGGTGCGCAGGGAGCTGCAGTGTGTACAGAGGGAGTTACAGGGGACTCGTGAGGAGGTGCAGGCAGGTGTCTGTGTGCGGGAGCGTCTCTCTCAGGATCTCCAAGTGAAACAGGCCCAGGTGTGTTCACTGGAGGGACAGCTGGGCTCAGCACGAACCCTCACACACACCCTCGAAAAGGAGGTCAAAAGGTGAGTAGCAGCAGCTATGGACATGTGACCTGCAGCATTTTAATTTACCGGACATGTGACCTGCAGCATTTTAATTTACCGGACATGTGACCTGCAACATTTCAATTTACTGGACATGTGACCTGCAGCATTTTAATTTACTGGACATGTGACCTGCAGCATTTTAATTTACTGGACATGTGACCAGCAGCATTTTAATTTACCGGACATGTGACCAGCAGCATTTTAATTTACCGGACATGTGACCAGCAGCATTTTAATTTACCGGACATGTGACTTGCAGCATTTTAATTTACTGGACATGTGACCTGCAACATTTTAATTTACCGGACATGTGACCTGCAGCATTTTAATTTACTGGACATGTGACCAGCAGCATTTTAATTTACTGGATATGTGACCTGCAGCATTTTAATTTACTGGACATGTGACCTGCAGCATTTTAATTTACCGGACATGTGACCTGCAACATTTTAATTTACCGGACATGTGACCTGCAGCATTTTAATTTACCGGACATTTGACCTGCAGCATTTTAATTTACCGGACATGTGACCTGCAGCATTTTAATTTACCGGACATGTGACCTGCAACATTTTAATTTACTGGACATGTGACCTGCAACATTATTATTTTCTGTTTGGGCGGCAGGGTAGCCTAGTGGTTAGTGTTGGACTAGTAACCGAAAGGTTGCAAGTTCAAATCCCCGAGCTGACAAGGTACAAATCTGTCGTTCTGCCCCTGAACAGGCAGTTAACCCACTGTTCCTAGGCCGTCATTGAAAATAAGAATTTGTTCTTAACTGACTTGCCTAGTAAAATAAAAAACAATTCAATAAAATTTACTTGCCTAGTAAAATAAACACAATTTACTAGACCCATATGCATTGGGTCCAGTAACCTGATTAGGGTTTCCATCCACGGTGCAGAAATAACATTTCGAATATGGTAATTCATATTAACAGAACATGCAAGTTGAGGATGAAATGATGTGCGGTCCTTCTAACCGAATTCTAATGTGCACTTTGAACATGTTAGAATAACTGTCCACATTTACTTTTCCTCAGCCAACAATACGAGTAATGAACAGCAAAATCACTAGCCTATGTCAATCTACTATAGTAGAAAAGTTTAGGCTACCTATTTTATTGGTCCGCTTGTTGAGAAAGAACTAGCCTATTCTAAACCGACTCTGGGACAGTTGTGGGACGATAGATGCCAAATTCATACAACCACTAGGCCTTGGATACAAACAAAATACTTTAAAAAGCAAGGAGCCTGATGCAACAGATCAGAACGATTAGCTTCAAATGTTGATAAACTATTTCTTCATATTATAAGCGCAGCAATGTGCACAAGTCAGTAGGCTACATGCGAATGTTCGTTCCATAATTCAATTAGCGGGAAAACTCTGTTGTCAAAAGGGCACTGCACATGCGAGCGGTTTCATGTGACAGAGAAATGTAGAAAGAGAGGAGATCTAATAGGCTACTTTGAAGCAAGATAAGACATGCCTCATATGTATTAAAAATTTCAGGTTTCAAATAATTAAGTATGTTTTAAAAATGCATACGGCCTCCAGCTCATTGCAAAGTGAAGTGTGACGTGCTGATGAAGCCTGCCTTTGGTTGCCGTTTTATGCCACATTCAAAACAACTCGGAAATCTCCGACTTCAGTGCGTTCAAGACAACTGGGAAGAAATCGAGCTCGGACTGTGAAAAATAGTTTTGAACGGTCATCCAACTCGGAATTCCATTCGGGAACTTGGCTTCTTTCTAGAGCTCTGACTTTCCGACCTGAAGATCACTGACGTCATGATTTGTCCTCATAATTATCAGTTTCCAGTTGTCTTTAAAGCATTAATTCCACAAAAATGATCAGTCAAATGTATCTACATAGACTGGTATTTCCATCATTGAATAGGCTAAAAAGTAATATTTCGCAATGGGAGTTTTTCTTCACCCGGACAATTGCCCGACGCCACTTTTATTAATTGCCTTTTCTGTTGTTTTTTTTATCTGACAAAAACAGGCTTTTACCCTGGTGTGTGTGTGTGTATGGAAGTGGAACATGTCTTGGAATGTTTGAGATAAGGAACTGCTGAGTGGCATAAATGTATTATGTTTATAAACTCGGAAGGAGGGTTTTTTCAGGCCGCCTATGTCCAAACATAAAAATAAAAAAATATTGTGATGGAAAAAAGTTTTCAGTGTAAACTTAAGACTAAAACCAGATATAAAGTATGCAGAAAAGATAATGGACGTATATATTTTTAAATAAGATCATCTTTGACAACTAACAATCACCAAAATAAAAGCTAGTCAGGAAGAATTCAACATTTCTAAAATTATTTATTCAGAAATATTTTTGTCATGGCTGTTGATTTTGTTATGTTTGAGTTACTCAGATAGCATAAGCCATGGCAAGATGTGTAGAATTGCAGGAAATTTGCTTTAAAACTGCAAATCTTTATCTCTGCCACATGGCAACATTTATTTAAAACAGCAAACATTTTATCCAGAAAAAAAACCTGTTGTTAGTTTCATGTTCTCTCTCTCTTCTTCTGCCTCTTTTCTCTTCTCTCTCTCTCCCAGGTTGGAGGCGGATCTAGAGAAGTTACAGAACACTAGCAGCTCTGGAGAATCCATGTTGTTTTCCACCCCATGCTGGAGTATGACATCACCACGGGACCACAATGGTACAGCACACTCTTCTCACTCGCTTGATTTCCTCCTGCACCACCCTTTTTCTCCCTCGCTCGCTCTCTCTTGCTATCTTCCTTCTATTTTCTCCCATGGGACTCCTAGTCTTCTCTCCCTTTGGTCCTCAGTCAAGAGAGCTCTTTCTTAGCTGAGTCTGAGTGTTGCTGAGTAACTGAACTATGAATGTCCCTGTAGGTGGGAGACAGGAGGAAAGGCAGGGATACAGAGGCGAGGGGGACAATAAAGCACTACACCTCAGAGTGAGTTCAATACCTTAAACTGAGACTTTCTCAGTACAACCAGCCACACATGTTCTGACCACACTGTATTCTCTGTCATCCTACCATATGGGTTCACAGTGCTATAACCCAGTGCTGTAGCTGCACTCGTTTTCATTCCTCCCTCTTTTTTCATCCCACCTTCAGCAACAGCTCAAGTTCTCAGACCCTGGCGTCTCGCCCACGCCCATGTTCCCACAACAACAAGCCAAGGGCACGCCCCACCGGCGTCCGTCCCACCAATCAGACTCCTCCACTCCCTCGGCTATGTTTCCGTGGGAACGGGACGACCCAAAGCCTTCCACCAGGGGACGACTCGCTCCTCTTCCATCTCCCCCTCTCCCCTCCAGCAATGTCATCAGACAAGGCCAGGATGCTGGGGGTTGTGGGATGGTGGAGGACCTCAGGAAAGAGACAGACAGTACGTGTCACTTTGTCACCTTGCCACTTTTGTTATCACTTATTGACAGTTCAGTCATGTGTTCTGATGTCAGACTCTACTCCAAGCACCTTGGTTTATCATATACTGTATGTCCCAACATCATACATTTGATACATTCTGCTGTCTGGCCTCAAATCTCTCTAGTACTTCCAAGAATCTGAGGATTTGTTTCCATTAGTAGGGCAATAATAAATGGGTTGTATTTGTTTCCCTTAGTAGGGCAATAATAAATGGGTTGTATTTGTTTTTTGAGTGCTGGTTTGGAGCAGGAAGGATGCAGTTAAAGTTAAACCAGTAAAGACAGCTAGCTTCCTTTGACAGCAGGAGTGTAGAGGGAGACACATTCCAATGTTTGCTTTAGATGTGAGTCATAGAGAGTGTGTTTAGCCTGAATACCCCCCATTGTCTTTCCTGCTGGTCGGTAGACAGCTGGCTGCAGTGATGGGCTTTGTGTCGTCCTGTATGGCTCCAGACACATTTAATTACTGGCCTTTCAGTACAGACACTGCGTTCCTCAACAGAGGAGACAAGACTGCTCAAATGTACTGTGAAATTAGCTCAAAATGGATTTCACATGACTTGGAATCTGTTGGAATTGTGAAACCCCAAACTAGAGATAAAGTCATTGGAGAAACAGAGCTGATAGTGTCTTGACAGTTGACTGACTCCCCTTAGGACAATCCATACAGATTGACTATCTTCACAATCACCAACAGTTGCTACAGTGTTTTTGTTGTTTTTGGCCCATCCACCACCACTGTTCGGAGGACAAAAATAATGTACAGTCGTGGCCAAAAGTTTTGAGAATGACACAACTGTTAATTTACACAAAGTTTGCTGCTTCAGTGTCTTTAGATGTTTTTGTCAGATGTTACTATGGAATACTGAAGTATAATTACAAGCATTTCATAAGTGTCAAAGGTTTTTATTGACAATTTCATGAAGTTGATGCAAAGAGTCAATATTTGCAGTGTTGACCCTTCTTTTTCAAGACCTCTGCAATCCACCCTGGCATGCTGTCAATTAACTTCTGGGCCACATCCTGACTGATAGCAGCCCTTTCTTGCATAATCAATGCTTGGAGTTTGTCAGAATTTGTGGGGTTTTTTTTGTCCACCCGCCTCTTGAGGATTGACCACAAGTTCTCAATGGGATTAAGGTCTGGGGAGTTTCCTGGCCATGGACACAAAATATCAATGTTTTGTTCCCCGAGCCACTTAGTTATCACTTTTGCCTTATGACAAGGTGCTCCATCATGCTGGAAAAGGCATTGTTTGTCACCAAACTGTTCCTGGATGGTTGGGAGAAGTTGCTCTCGGAGGATGTGTTGGTACCATTCTTTATTCATGGCTGTGTTCTTAGGCAAAATTGTGAGTGAGCCCACTCCCCTGGCTGAGAAGCAACCCCACACATGAATGGTCTCAGGATGCTTTACTGTTGGCATGACACAGGACTGATGGTAGCCCTCACCTTGTCTTATCCGGACAAGCTTTTTTCCGGATGCCCCAAACAATCGGAAAGGGGATTCATCAGAGAAAATGACTTTACCCCAGTCCTCAGCAGTCCAATCTCTGTACCTTTTGCAGGATATCAGTCTGTCCCTGATGTTTATCCTGGAGAGAAGTGGCTTCTTTGCTGCCTTTCTTGACACAAGGCCATCCTCCAAAAGTCTTCGCCTCACTGTGCGTGCAGATGCACTCACACCTGCCTGCTGCCATTCCGGAGCAAGCTCTGTACTGGCGGTGCCCCGATCCCTCAGCTGAATCAACTTTAGGAGACAGTCCTGGCGCTTGCTGGACTTTCTTGGGTGCCCTGAAGCAGTCTTCACAACAATTGAACCGCTCTCCTTGAAGTTCTTGATGATCCGATAAATGGTTGATTTAGGTGTAATCTTACTGGCAGCAATATCCTTGCCTGTGAAGCCCTTGTTGTGCAAAGCAATGATGATGGCACGTGTTTCCTTGCAGGTAACCATTGTTGACAGAGGAAGAACAATGATTCCAAGCACCACCCTCCTTTTGAAGCTTCCAGTCTGTTATTCGAACTCAATCAGCATGACAGAGTGATCTCCAGCCTTGTCCTCGTCAACACTCTAACCGATGTCAGCTGTTCCTTTTGTGGCAGGGCTGAAATGCAGTGTAAATGTTTTTGGGGGATTCAGTTAATTTGCATGGCAAAGAGGGACTTTGCAATTAATTGCAATTCATCTGATCACTCTTCATTACATTTTGGAGTGTATGCAAATGGCCATCATACAAACTTTGTGAAAATTAATATTGTGTCATTAATATTTGTGCCACGACTGTACATTCTACACACATTTTATGTACATGGCCATTTATTTTTATATATATATTTTTTTACAGTAGTTACATAGCAATAATAAAGTAATTTGACATTTTGATATACATTGCATTTAGATAGTACGTATACATCATGTTTTCAATCATAACTATTATAGAACATGAGCTTTTAAAGCCACCCCTCAGCTACTCAGTCATCCCACCTATCTCCGTAAACCCACCCCTCAGCTACTCAGTCCATCCCACCTATCTCCGTAAACCCACCCCTCAGCTACTCTCAGTCCATTCCACCTATCTCTGTAAACCCACCCCTCAGCTACTCAGTCCATCCCACCTATCTCCGTAAACCCACCCCTCAGCTACTCAGTCCATTCCACCTATCTCCGTAAACCCACCCCTCAGCTACTCAGTCCATCCCACCTATCTCCGTAAACCCACCCCTCAGCTACTCAGTCCATTCCACCTATCTCCGTAAACCCACCCCTCAGCTACTCAGTCCATCCCACCTATCTCCGTAAACCCACCCTCAGGTACTCTCAGTCCATTCCACCTATCTCCATAAACCCGCCCTTTTCTGATTTCCGTGGGCCACATTTTTTTTTAACTGTGCTGTTTCACATAAATTCTGAACCTGTTTAATCGCATAGTATCTACAATTTGTAAGTTAAAGATCAATATTTTTACTAAAAGTATTATTATATTGTTGATCGATTGACTATTGCTATTTGTAGGGTTCATTTTAAATAAATGTATTTTTTGTTGTTGTTGCTATTCCTGAACTTGTGACCAGAAACAAGCTACATGGGGCAATACCAGAATAAGTGATCTATTGATTCTGTCTCTATGGTAGCATAATCTGCAGAGCTGAGATCGTTACAGTGGCTGGCGAAAGTATTCACCCCTCTTGGCATTTTTCCTATTTTGTTGCCTTACAACCTGGAATTCAAATGGATTTTGGGGGGGGTTGTATAATTTGATTTACACAACATGCTTACCACGTTGAAGACGCAAAATATTTTTTATTGTGAAACAAACAAGAAATAAGACAAAAAAACAAACTTGAGTGTACATAACTATTCACCCCCCCCAAAGCCAATACTTTGTAGAGCCACCTTTTGCAGCAATTACAGCTGCAAGTTTCTTGGGGTGTCTCTATAAGCTTGGCACATCTAGCCACTGGGCTTTTTGCCCTTTCTTCAAGGCAAAACTGCTTCAGCTCCTTCAAGTTGGATGGGTTACGCTGGTGTACAGCAATCTTTAAGTCATACCACAGATTCTCATTTGGATTGAGGTCTGGGCTTTGACTAGGCCATTCCAAGACATTTAAATGTTTCCCCTTAAACCACTCGAGTGTTGCTTTAGCAGTATGCTTAGGGTCATTGTCCTGCTGGAAGGTGAACCTCTGTCCCAGTCTCAAATCTCTGGAAGACTGAAACAGGTTTCCCTCAAGAATTTCCCTGTATTTAGGGCCATCCATCATTCTTTCAATTCTGACCAGTTTCCCAGTCCCTGCCGTTGAAAAACATCCCTACAGCATGATGCTGCCACCACCATGCTTCACTGTGGGGATGGTGTTCTCGGGTTGATGAAAGGTGTTGGGTTTACGCCAGACATAGCATTTTCCTTGATGGCCAAAAAGCTCAATTTTAGTTCATCTGACCAGAGTTCCTTCTTCCATATGTTTGAGGATTCTCCCACATGCCTTTCGGCAAACACCAAACATGTTTGCTTATTTTTTTCTAAACACTTCCGTAAAGCCCAGCTCTGTGGAGTGTACGGCTTAAGGTGCTCCTTTCAATAGATGTAGAACTAAGAACAGATACAGCCCTTGGTTCACTCCAGACCTGACTGCCCTTGACCAGCACAAGAACATCCTGTGGTGGACTGCTATTGCATCGAATAGTCCCCGCGATATGCAATCAGCTGGACTAGATAATCTGGACCCTCTCTTTTTAAAACTATCTCCCGCCATTGTTGCAATTCCTATTACCAGTCTGCTCAACCTCTCTTTAGTGTTGTCCGAGATCCCAAAAGATTGGAAAGCTGCCGCGGTCATCCCCCTCTTCAAAGGGGGTGATACCCTAGACCCAAATTGCTATAGACCTATATCCATCCTGCCCTGCCTCTCTAAAGTCTTCGAAAGCCTAATTAATAAACAGATCATTGACCACTTTGAATCCCACCGTACCTTCTCCGCTGTGCAATCCGGTTTCCGAGCTGGTCACGAGTGCACCTCAGCCACAGTCAAGGTACTAAACGATATCATAACTGCCATCGATAAGAGACATTACTGTGCAGCCGTATTCATTGACCTGGCCAAGGCTTTCGACTCTGTCAATCACCACATCCTTATCGGCAGACTCAACAGCCTTGGTTTCTCTAATGATTGCCTCGCCTGGTTCACCAACTACTTTGCAGACAGTTCAGTGTGTTAAATCGGAGGGCCTGTTGTCCTGGCCTCTGGTAGTCTCTATGGGGGTGCCACAGGGTTAAATTCTTGGGCCGACTCTCTTCTCTGTATACATCAATGATGTAGCTCTTGCTGACGGTGATTCTCTGATCCACCTCTATGCAGACGACACCATTCTGTATACTTCTGGCCCTTCTTTGGACACTGTGTTAACTAACCTCCAAACGAGCTTCAATGCCATACAACACTCCTTCCGTGGCCTCCAACTGCTCTTAAACACTAGTAAAACCAAATGCATGCTTTTCAATCGTTCGCTGCCTGCACCCGCCTGCCCGACTAGCATTACTACCCTGGACGGCTCTGGCCTAGAAAATGTGGACAACTACAAATACCTAGGTGTCTGGCTAGACTGTAAACTCTCCTTCCAGACTCACATTAAACATCTCCAATCCAAAATTAAATCTAGAATCGGCTTCCTATTTTGCAACAAAGCCTCCTTCACTCATGCTGCCAAACTTGCACTAGTAAAACTGACTATCCTACCGATCCTCGACTTTGGCGATGTCATCTACAAAACAGCTTCCAATACTCTACTCAGCAAACTGGATGCAGTCTATCACAGTGCCATCCGCTTTGTCACCAAAGCCCCTTATACCACCCACCACTGCGACCTGTATGCTCTAGTCGGCTGGCCCTCGCTACATACTCATCGCCAGACCCACTGGCTCCAGGTCATCTACAAGTCCCTGCTTGGTAAAGCCCCGCCTTATCTCAGCTCGTTGGTAACCATAGCAGCACCCACCCGTAGCACGCGCTCCAGCAGGTATATCTCACTGGTCACCCCCAAAGCCAATTCCTCTTTTGGCCGCCTTTCCTTCCAGTTCTATGCTGCCTGGAACGAACTACAAAAATCACTGAAACTGGAGACACTTATCTCCCTCACTAGCTATAAGCACCAGCTGTCAGAGCAGCTCACAGATCACTGCACCCGTACATAGCCCAAACAACTGCCTCATTCCCTACCGTATTCATTTATTTATCTTGCTCCTTTGCACCCCAGTATTTTTACTTTGCACATTCATCTACTGCACATTTACCATTCCAGTATTAAATTGCTATACTGTAATTACTTCGCCACCATGGCCTATTTATTGCCTTACGTTCCTTATCTTACCTCATTTGCACACATTGTATATAGATGTATTTTTTTCTACTTTATTATTGACTGTGTTTGTTTACTCCAATGTGTAACTATGTGTTGTTGTATGTGTTGAACTGCTTTGCTTTATCTTGGCCAGGTCGCAGTTGTAAATGAGAACTTGTTCTCAACTTTCCTACCTGGTTAAATTAGAATAAAAAAATAAAAAGGTGGTCCTATGGACAGATACTCCAATCTCCGCTGTGGAGCTTTGCAGCTCCTTCAGGGTTATCTTTGGTCTCTTTGTTGCCTCTGATTAATGCCCTCCTTGCCTGGTCTGTGAGTTTTGGTGGGCGGCCCTCTCTTGGCAGGTTTGTTGTGGTGCCATATTCTTTCATTTTTTTTAAATAATGAATGGTGCTCCGTGGGATGTTCAAAGTTTCAGATATTTTTTTATAACCCAACCCTGATCTGTACTTTTCCACGACTTTGTCCTTGACCTGTTTGGAGAGCTCCTTGGTCTTCATGGTGCCGCTTGCTTAGTGGTGTTGCAGACTCTGGGGCCTTTCAGAACAGGTGTGTGTGTGTGTATGTATATATATATATATATATATATATATATATATATATATACTGAGATCATGTGACAGTTAGATTGCACACAGGGGGACTTTATTTAACTAATTATGTGACTTCTGAAGGTAATTAGTTGCACCAGGTCTTATTTAGAGGCTACATAGCAAAGGGGGTGAATACATATGCACGCACCACTTTTCCATTTATTATTATTTTTTAATTTTTTTTGAAACAAGTCATTCTTTTTCATTTCACTTAACCAATTTTGACTTTTGTTTATGTCCATTACATGAAATCCAAATCCATTTAAATTACAGGTTGTAATGCAACAAAATAGGAAAAACGCCAAGGGGGTTGAATACTTTTGCAAGGCACTGTATATGCCCCATATACATGACATTCTGTTTGTGGCAAGAATTTTGTATAATAGTTTTATTTTATAATTTTTTTTTGAATTTTACCTTTATTTAACTAGGCAAGTCAGTTATGAACAAAATCTTATTTTTCAATGACGGCCAAACCCGGACGACGCTGGGCCAATTGTCCGCCGCCCTATGGGACACCCAATCACGGACGGATGTGATGCAGCCTGGGACTGCAGTGACGCCTCTTGTACTGAGATGCAGTGCCTTAGACCGCTGCGCCATTAGGGAGCCCCCAGTTTAAATGGAAAAACTCTTAAGTTTTGATTCAAGCGTTATTTTGCAACTGTATGGCGCCGTGGTCAACATTTTGGTCCTCAAGTTGCATCTTTTTTTTATTTTTTTTTGCCAATTTTAGTCTTTAATAAAAGGCAAACAAGTTCTTTACCTTCTCCCTCTTCCACTTGCCTCCTCCATTTTTGCGGTAATGCTGCAATCAGTTGGTTGTGATTTTGGATAGAGCAGACCGCTACAGTGCTAATCAATGTGTTAGCTTTCAGATTGATTGTCAGAACGACTATCTGATAAATCAGTCACTTCCCTGTTTACATTCTCAACATATGACAACATCCACTACGTATCTACCATGAATCACTAACACTCTCGCTCAAATACATGTCATTAAATTCAAGACCCTTTTAGAAAGAACTTACCAAAGCAAACAGGGAACATGTTCTCTCCTATCTGCTCCCCTCTCTCAATATTATATTAAACCTGTATATTTGCCTTTCCCCTCTCTCGCTCTCCATCTCTCAGTGTCCGGGTGTGTAGCAGAGCTGCAGGGGCATTTGCGTGGCTTACAAGGGGAGATGAAGGCTGAGTGTGAGCGGTTCAGACAGTCCCAGGATGCTTTAGCCAACGCCAGGAGAGACCTGACCACCAGAGAACAGAGTGTACAGAGGGCCAAGGACGAACTGAGCCTCGCTCACACTCACATCTCACAGGGGAGCGATCGGGTATGGATGCACACACACTATATGAAACACACAATGGGAGTGACGGCCAAACACAGACTGCACACAAGAGTGTGACTGGCAAGGCAGATGGACACAGTCACATCTATCACACATTCAGTTATACTGTGTGTCTCCTCTCCAGGCCCAGTCGTTGGAGCAGCGTGTGAAGCAGCTGCAGGAGGAACTGAAGTGTCAGAGACAGAACACTGAGAGCAGCTGGCTGCAGCACCAGCAACGCACCAGAGACCTGGACAAACAACACCAGAGGGTGAGGAGGGGGTGGGTGTGTCTGAGGGTTGCATGCATCCCTCCACTGTGTGTTAGATGATCTGGAGAAGGACAACCAAAGGGTGTGGGTGGGGTGGGGTGGGGTGGTGTCTCATATGCCTATGCAGCTACACACCCAGGCGTGATGGTGTGTAAGGTGATCTGTAAAAAGTCTAGTGTAAAATAAAACATATTGTTTACATGCGCACTTCCAAGCCTGTTCCCAACAATGCAGAGTTAAAAAAGTAAGACATATTTGCAATAAATACAGTGCATTCAGAAAGTATTCAGACCCCTTCCCCTTTTCCACATTTTGTTACGTTACAGCCATATTCTAAAATGGATTAAATAAAAATGTTTCCTCATCAATCTACACACAATACCCCATAAATACAAAGCGAAAACAGGTTTTTAGACATTTTAGCAAATGTATTAACAATAAAAAACAGAAATACTTAAGTATTCAAACACTTTGCTATGAGACTCGAAATTGATCTCCGGTGCATCCTGTTTCCATTGATCATCCTTGAGATGTTTCTACAACTTGATTGGATTCCACCTGTAGTAAATTCTATTGATTGGACATGATTTGGAAAGGCAAACACTTGTTTATATAAAGTCCCACAGTTGACAGTGCATGTCAGAGATAAACCATGCCATGAGGTCGAAGGAATTGTCCGTAGAGCTCCGAGACAGGATTGTGTCGAGGCACAGATCAGGGAAGGCTTTCCAAAACATTTCTGCAGCATTGAAGGTCCCCAAGAACACAGTGGCTTCCATCATTCTTAAACGGAAGAAGTTTGGAACCACCAAGACTCTTCCAAGAGCTGCCCGCTCGGCCAAACTGAGCAATCGGGGGAGAAGGGCCTTGGTCGGGGAGGTGACAAAGAACTTGTGGTCACTCTGACAGAGCTCTGGAGTTCCTCTGTGGCGATGGAAGAACCTTCCAGAAGGACAACCATCTCTGCAGCACTACACCAATCAGGCCTTTTTATACATTTGCTAAAATTCATAAAAACAGTTTTTGCTTCGTCATTATGGGGTATTGTGTGTAGATTGAGGGGCAAAAAACTATTTAATCAATTTTATAATAAGGCTGTAATGTAACAAAATGTGAAGAAAGTCAAGGGGTCTAAATACTTTCCGAATGCACTGTAAATAGTAACACAAAATCAATAACAATAACGAGGCTATATACAAGGTAGTTGAGGTAATACAGTATGTACACTGAACAAAACAAAAGGCAACATGCAACAATTTAAAAGATTTTACTGTGTTACAGTTCATATAAGGAAATCAGTCAATTTAAATTCATTAGGCCCTCAGTCAGGCATGAGACCGCTTCCTACTGCAGATGAGCAACCCAGAACTGTGTGAGTATTTGCCTCAAAAAGTATCTTGCTTCAATCAGTTTATTCCAGTTCAGAATAAAATTATTACTTGTATTTTAACAGCAACTGTTCCAACCTAGACTTGTTTTCAACAATTATTTATACAGTAAGATGTACAGTAGGCCTGATCATTTTTTCATCTTCATCTGTACTGTTTCTTAGGGTTGAGTAGCTAGTTACCTTGCTTTGGTTAGCTATTAGCTGTGTAATGTTACAAGGCCAGGGGATTGTTTGAAAGAGAAACTCACATCTACTACTATGAGAGATAGTACTCCCTTATGTCTGCTTATCATCACCTGTTATAAAATGACAACAATGCCTTGCTAGTTGACTGACTTTTCCACTGTCGAAGCACTGTTTCCTGAAGCATTCTGCCCTGTTCTGAAAGAACTCACTGGGTTTACGTTCATGTTGTGCCTGGATGTTTGGTCAGGACGTGTATTTTATTAATTTGTTTGTTTTGAGAGACTCATTCCTAAGCACTTCCCCACACAAAACACATTGTGGGCGCTCCTTGTTATTTCTCAAAGTTTGTATGAAAGAGACAAAGTCATCACTGTATTTGCGTTTCATGACGATTGAGCTCAGTCAGAACTTGTGGCTGGCATGAGTCCATTTCATGACAGCGGTGAGTGATGGCGAGTGGGAATAACAAATCAGTGGCTTGATCGACAGTGCTGCAGCGTGTGGGTCACGGAGTGATCTTCAAGAAAACTGCATAAAAAAGGTCCGGTAAACCTCGAAGCACACGGGCATTGTGTCTGTCTGTCTCTACAAATGATGTTGGTTGTATTGCAGGACTTGTTGGATCTGCAGAAAGAGTGTCAGTCTGCAGAGAAACAGCACCAGCTAGATGTCAACCAACTAAACAAGGAGGTCCAGCAGACCAGAACACTACACAACACACTACAGGCCCAGTCTGAGAAGGTACACACACATTCTCTACTTCACTGTTTTACTATCTCTGGGTTTCAAAATGTCTTGTCTGAACTCTTTGTTCTACTTTCTTGCCTCTTGTTCTCTTTCTCAGAAGGGAGTTCAGCTATGTGCTGCTCTCAAGGTCAATTAACTAATGTCACTCTCTCTTTCTTGCCCTAGCTTGTTTTCTGTCTTGCTTTCCGTCTTATTCTCTGTTTCTTTTCCTCCCCTCTTGGTTTGTCCCAGTGGAGTGTTGAGCGGGGAAGGTAATATTGGCGTGACTGACCGTGTACAGAACCTTTTGACTTGATCTGCTGTTGTCGTCTGAGAAACATAACTCATCTTGATATAGTCCTCCTTGGTGGGAGCAGGTGGAGGCATGAGGGATATTTACACTAGAGGCATGAAGCTTAAGGAATGGTGTGATGTTTTTGGTGTGCATTTAAAAAATATACTATACGGTAAACATTACAGTAGAAGAGATGCATGGTTATTCCAGGCTCACAGGTGCTACTTAATACTTACTGAGAATATTTCCCATCCCCACCTCTACACATGTCTAGCTTTTCAAGCGCTAGTTCATGAATGATAAACAATGAATCACATTCAGTTCCTCCAGTCAGTCACCACAATCTAGTAAATCAACTACAGGCCTCAGTAGTATACCGTGCATTCAGAAAGTATTCACACCCCTTCCCCTTTTCCCCATTTTGTTACAATACAGCCTTATTCTAAAATGGATTTAATAAAAAAAAAAATAATCATCAGTCTACACACAATACCCCAAAATGACAAAGTGAAAACAAACAGGTTTTTAAAAATGTTTGCCAATTTATAAAAAACCTAAATACCTTAAGTATTCAGACCCTTTGCTATGAGACTCAAAATTGAGGTCAGGTGCATCCTGTTTCCATTGGTCATCCTTGAAATGTTTCTACAACTTGATTGGAGTCCACCAGTGGTAAAATCAATTGATTGGACATGATTTGGAAAGGCACACACCTGTCTATATAAGGTCCCACAGTTGACAGTGCATGTTAGAGCAGAAACCAAGCCATGAGGTCGAAGGAATTGTCCGTAGAGCTACGAGACAGGATTGTGTCAAGGCACAGATCTGGGGAAGGCTTTCCAAAACATTTCTCCAGCATTGAAGTTCTCCAAGAACACGGTGGCCTCCATCATTCTTAAATGGAAGAAGTTTAGAACCACCAAGACTCTTCCAAGAGCTTCCCGCCCAGCCAAACTGAGAAATCAGGGGAGAAAGGCCTTGGTCAGGGAGGTGACCAAGAACCCGTGGTCACTCTGTCAGAGTTCCTCTGTGGAGATGGGAGAACATTCCAGAAGGACAACCATCTCTGCAGCAGTCCACCAATCAGGCCTTTATAGTAGTGGCCAGACGGAAACCACTCCTCAGTAAAAGGCACATGACAGCCCGCTTGCAGTTTGCCAAGAGGCACCCAAAGAACTCTGACCACGAGAAACAAGATTCTCTGGCCTGATGAAACCAAGATGGAACTCTTTGGCCTGAATGCTAAGCGTCATGTCTGGAGGAAACCTGGCACCATCCCTACGGTGAAGCATGGTGCTGGCAGCATCATGCTGTGGGGATGTTTTTCAACGGTAGGGACTGGGAGACTAGTCAGAATCGAGGGAAAGATGAACGGAGCAAAGTATAGAGAGATCCTTGATGAAAACCAGCTCCAGAGCGCTCAGGACCTCAGACTGGGGTAAAGGTTCACCTTCCAACAGGACAACGACCCTAAGCACACAGCCAAGACAGCGCAGGAGAGGCTTCGTGACAAGTCTCTGAATGACCTTGAGTGGCCCAGCCAGAGCCCGAACTTAAACCCAATCAAACACCTCTGAAGAGACCTGAAAATAGCTGTGCAGCGACGCTCCCCATCCAACCTAACAGAGCTTGAGAGGATCTGCATAGAAGAATGGGAGAAACTCCCCAAATACGGGTGTGCCAAGCTTGTTGCGTCACACCCAACAAGACTCGAAGCAGTCAAAGGTGCTTCAACAAAGTACTGAGTAAAGGGTCTGAATGCTTATTTAAGTTCTCTTTAATAAATTTGCTCCAATTAAAGTAAAAAAATTAAAAATGGTTTTTGCTTTGTCATTATTGGGTATTGATGAGTGGAAAAAACAATGTAATCCATTTTAGAATAAGGCTGTAAAGTAAAAAGAAAATGTGGAAAAAGTCAAGGGGTCTGAATACTTTCCATTTGCACTGTATCTAATCTAGTTCAATCTGATATTGGTTTCATCCCAAATAGCAACCTATTCCCCTTATAGTGCACTAATTTTGACCATGGCCCGTAGATAGGGTGCCATTTGGGACGCGTCCATTCTCTTCCTTTCTCTCCAATAGACACTGAAAACAATATAGCTACATTACATATTGTTTCGCTAGCTGCCTCAAATCAGATTGACATAATGTTGTATTACTGATACGCTTTTTAATATGCTCTCACGTTGCTTTTAAAGTGGCCACTTTGAGAGTTAAACGTACCAAGCTGGAAGGTCTGTGACTCCAGTGCTTTGTGTTCACAGCATGGCGTTAAACAGGGAATAGTTGCTTTAAGACCAGTGCATGCAACAACAATGACATTGCACAAATTGATTAACCTCAAATTGATCAATTTATTGTTTTTATCCATGGCATGGAAGTGTATCTAAATGTTTGAATGTGTTACCTCATGTAAGCAAAAAAGATTTGATCATGTTTAATATGTATCTGATGGGTTTGATCGTTTCCCCATCTGTCTCTGCTGTGTAGCTAACTGCATGTGGCGTGGCTGTTGATTTATCAGACAGATGTTTTCAGGAGACGTGTTGTTTACGACAGGACCTGTCCTTCAGATGGTTGCAACAGGACCTGTCCTTCAGATGGTTGCAACAGGACCTGTCCTTCAGATGGTTGCGACAGGACCTGTCCTTCAGATGGTTGTGACAGGACCTGTCCTTCAGATGGTTGCGACAGGACCTGTCCTTCAGATGGTTGCGACAGGACCTGTCCTTCAGATGGTTGCGACAGGACCTGTCCTTTAGATAGATGCGACAGGACCTGTCCTTCAGATGGTTGCGACAGGACCTGTCCCTTAGATGGTTGCGACAGGACCTGTCCCTTAGATGGATGCGACAGGACCTGTCCCTTAGATGGTAGCGACAGGACCTGTCCCTTAGATGGTAGCGACAGGACCTGTCCCTTAGATGGTAGCGACAGGACCTGTCCTTTAGATGGTTGTGACAGGACCTGTCCTTCAGATGGTTGCGACAGGACCTGTCCTTCAGATGGTTGCGACAGGACCTGTCCTTCAGATGGTTGCGACAGGACCTGTCCTTTAGATGGTTGTGACAGGACCTGTCCTTTAGATGGTTGCGACAGGACCTGTCCCTTAGATGGATGCGACAGAACCTGTCCCTTAGATGGATGCGACAGAACCTGTCCCTTAGATGGATGCGACAGGACCTGTCCTTCAGATGGTTGCGACAGGACCTGTCCTTTAGATAGAGAGGGAGATAGAGAGAGACCCTGTTTATTTCCTTCCCTATGGCTAGCTTTCCCGTGTCTACTCTCCTCCCACCCTTCCCTTTTCTCAAGTTCGTTTTCCTTTTCCTTCTTTATGTAATCTTCTCATAGTCCTCCCTGGTCCCCACCTTTTCCTTAGTGAGTACTTACTTCCTCCATTATGGAGTAATATTCCTGTCTCTCTCCCAGGTGACCCTTCAGAAGCAAGCGTTGGAGAGGGATATAGACGCTCTGAAAGAGAAAGTCAAATGGACTGAGGAGGAACTGAAGGAGAGCCAGAAGAAAGAGGCCCAAACACAAACCAAACTAACGGTATACACATAGAATTATGAACTACAGACGGACAGACTCTTGTGTCCTTGGTCTAGAAATCTATTATGCATGAACTATGCTGTGGATGCATTATGAAGTCACTGAATAATTTAGTCCAAAGGTTATTGCTATAGAATTGTCTGCTGTTATATAAACAATATGTTGGTTACTATAAGTTGTTTATGTAGTTGATATTGCATAGTTATTACGTAGTTATTGACTTCATGCATGTGAATATGTGCTGTTTCTCTCCTGTTGCTGTCCTATAGGAGTCACTGTGTGGGAGAGAGGGGCTGAATGTAATACTGGAGCAGAACAGGAGGAGAGAGAGAGGACTGGAGGAGGAGGTGAAGAAGCTGGCTGAGGAGCTGGCAGAGGCCCTCAGACGCATCAAAGAACTAGAAGGTGAGGATGAGGGAGGAAAGAGGGCTGTTGTTGATAATGGGTTGTTTATCCTTTATGACTAGAGACGATAGACAGTGCTGTTGTCTGTTCAATGTTAGGAAATTTGTACAGGACGTGTTTGACTTAACAAAAGAGTGACATCATTCCTACGACAAACTTGTCACTCGTTTCCTTTGAGCTGCATGAGCTGTTATTCTTGTTACTGCTGTCACCTGCTGACCTTCAGCGGTATTACACCCTGATATTTGGTTGATTATCCAAATGATTAACATTTTGTTGAATTAACATGAATGATAAGTCATTTGGTTTATAATTTCTTCTTTCTCTTGTTTGTTTCCCTATTCCTCTTTCCAGACCAGAAGACGGTCCAGCCCACTGCTGCTCCAATAGCTCCAGTCCCGTTTAGCCCTGCTGGACAGAGCTTTTCCCCGGTCTCAAAACCACGACATGTCCGCACCACCCCACGCACACCCTCTGCTCAGACCAACAGACCTGCTAGAGGGGAGCAAGCGAGGGAGGAGAGAGGGAACGAGGGACAGAGAGCAAAGTACCCCACAGAGCTTGAGCCTGGCGAGGGCATCGACTCAGAGCACATCACTCTGTTTGGATCCACAGACTCTGACAAAACAAAGAGGGCAGGAGAGAGGGGGAAAGGGGAGGAGAGGAAACAAGAGAATGAGAGAAAAGATGAGGTAGAGTCGGTAGTAGATGGCTGCATCCCTGGAAAGGATGCGTCCACCAAGGACAAAAACTCACTCAGCACACAGAGCTGTCTTTCTGACACAGACCAAAGTCCCCACCTCAGCAGCTCCGCTAGCTCCGACACAGACTACGAGAGCGAGACCCTGTCCAGCCACTCCAAACCCCGAGCCCAGACCACCGGGGCTGAGGGAGACCTACAGAGGGAGAACCGAGAGCTGCGTGTTCAGAGCTGCAGGACATTAAGGATGAGTTACAAAGGAGACTGGAGGATCTGGAGACCCAGCGCAGAGCGGAGGCCGAGGCCAGGACCAGGCTCAAGCAACTCAGCTGCAAACATGCCTCTCAGGCTGAGACCTCCAGAGAGACGGAGGAGAGGTGGAGGGAGTTAGAGGAGAGGGCAGAGACAGGGAGGTTGAAGGAGGTACTGGCTGAGCTTGAGATAAAGGTCAGGAGAGATGGAGAGGACAGGGTGAGGGGGGAGAGAGAGGACAGGGTGAGGGGGGAGAGAGAGGACAGGGAGAGGGGGGAGAGAGAGGACAGGGAGTCTGAAAGCATGTTGCTGAACCTCCAGCTAAAAATGCAGCTGGCTGAGTTGAAGACAGAGCTCTTGATAGAACGTGAGGAGAGAGAAAGTGAAAAGGAGGAGGAGAGGAAGAGATTGAAAAAACAAAGGGATAGAAGGAACGATTGACCTGACTGTCAAGCTGGAAGAGCTCCAGGCAGAGTTGCGGGAACTGAAGAACCGTGGCCGTCTTGAAGTGAAGAACATGGTAGATAAAAACACCCCTCTGACATATCTCACACTGCACCATGACATCACCTCTAACTCTAACAACAACACCGTTGTCCCTGACTACAAGCTACTACCATCTCCAGACCAGCACCATCTCCTGTGTGAGAATACCAACCCACAGAACACTGTTATCTCCCAGGCAACAGCAACAATAGCTGATCTGATCCAGGAAGATGGAACTCTGACCAAAGCTCCAGATCTCTCCAGACCTATTGGTGAGGGAGAGACCATTGTGGAGGCCCAGAGGGGTGTGTCTGCCTCTGAGCTGGGTGAAACCACTGTGGAAGCTGAGAAAGGGGTATCAACCTCAGACCAGGCTGAAACCACCATGGAGCTCCAGAGTGGAGGCCTCGCTGCCTCAGAGCTTGCCCAGGAGGTGGAGCATCTGGTTGGGGAGAGCGCCAAGGAGGCTGGGCGAGCCAGACAGACCCAGGCCAAGCTGGTGGCTCGACAGAGCCAGGCAAGCAGGCAGACCCAGCAGCTGACCCTGGCCTTCGACCACCAGAGCAGACACATCCAGGAGCTGCTGGCAGAGCTGCAGGAGAAGGAGGGCGGCGGCATCAGGCAGGGACAGGAACTGCAGCGCTGTAGACATGAACTGGCCACGCTCAGAGAGGAGAAGGAGAGATGGGAGGAAGAGAGGAGGGAAAAAGAGGAGTGGGAGAGAAGAGAGGAAGAGAGACAGAAGGAGATCAAGGAAAGTAGGGTCACTATAACCCCTCATCAGGCTGACCATTACACAGATGTACATCAGATCACCCATAACACTCAGAATGAGTCTGCCTCTGGGATAGAAGAGGGTACAGACATAACAATAAAACCACTGAACACTACCCAGGCTTCCTCTACACTTTGTGATGAGGGAGGTCAGCTGCCGTCTCCACAGAAAATCTGTGGCACAGAATCGCATTATGTAATAGACAGTACTACCACTCTGCGCAACCATCCTGTTGAAAATGAGGCAGCGAAGATGGTGGATTCTAAGGCTTCTGCTCAGCCAAGCAGGAGTGAAGAGACAGTTGAAAACACAGAGAAATTCAAATCGGACCCTTTAGCTGTCACACGCTCCGAGGAGCAGATGGAACATCCTGAGGGTTCTGGGCTACAACAGCAACACGTCCGTAGTGACGGACACACCATGGACAGCCCTGCCTTCAGGAGAGCTACTGAAGAGTTCCAGCTATCCCAGAGAGATCTGAGTCTAACCAGGACTGAGAATACACATCTTACTGCAGAGCTGGAGAAAGCTTCTGGTCCTACTAACAGACAACAGTACACCAGTGGACAGGGTAGAGAAGAGAGTCTGGCTGAAGAGCTGCGATCTCTAAAACAGAAGAAACTCAAACTTCAAGATGTGGCAACCACAGACAGAGAAATTAGTTTTGTCAGTAACACAACACTACCAGCCACCTGTGAAGACCAGGCTGAAAGAAAAGCAAAGAGAAGGAAAAGACAGAACCAGAGAGGAGGACAGGAAGTTATCTCCACCTCTGGAGAGCTAGAGCAAATCAGTGACATCATCACCTCAGGACGGGAGGCCACACTGCAGGATGGAGGGAAACCCAAAGACGAGAAGAGAGGGGGAGTAGAGTCTGAAGGAGAGAGGGAGAGAGGAGCTAGGGATGAGGGGAGAGGGGAAGGAGAGGGGGAGAGAGGAGCTAGGAGTGAGGGGAGCAGGGGAGTAGAGAGGGAGAGAGGAGCTGGATATGAGAGACTACTAGACACTACTCCACTGGCTCTACTCCAGATCACCTGCCTAGAGAAGCGGGTAGGTTTCTATACTCTAAATCTTACTGTGAATGTAGTTATCAAAGTTACCATAAATACTTGAACAATTTCCCCACATATCTTAAGCATGTGGTTGTCCACAAACCCTACTACAGAAGGCTTTATTCATGCTAGCTATTTTGAATAAATGTATTTTGAATAAATCCTGAATGTTATTGTCTCTCTCTCTCGTCCTGTCCAGGTGGCGGCGCTGCAGGCTGAACTGCAGTCTCTGTCTAAGGAGAACCAGAGACAGGCTGAGGAGCTGGCAGTGTGGAGGCTGACTGCCCAGACCCCCTGTCTGGACCCAGAGGACCCCATCGCTGCTCCCCACAGCCCTGGACACAACACTGCTCCCCTCAGCCCTAGACACAACACTGCTCCCCTCAGCCCTAGACACAACACTGCTCCCCTCAGCCCTGGACACAACACTGCTCCCCTCAGCCCTGGACACAACACTGCTCCCCTCAGCCCTGGACACAACACTGCTCCCCTCAGCCCTGGACACAACACTGCAACACTGACTGTGATCAGGGAGGATGAGCTACTTCTCTCCTGCACCTCCAATAGACTCTATGGGAGGACCCTGGCTTCAAGGTAATGGTAAATTAAGCACTTATAAGAAACATGTGGTGACTAATGCTTTTCATATACTGCTTATTTATAAAATATATACAGTGCATTTGGAAAGTGTTCAGACCCCTTCACTTTTTCCACATTTTGTTACCTTACAGCCTTATTTTAAAATTGATTAAATAAAAAAAGTCCTCATTAATCTACACACAATACCCCATAATAACAAAGTCAACAGGTTTTTAGAAATTTTTGCAACTGTATTAAAAATGTAAAACAGATGTCTTATTTACATAAGTATTCAGACCCTTTGTTATGAGACTCGAAATTGAGTTCAAGTGCATCCTGTTTCCATTGATCATCCTTAATATGTTTCTACAACTTGATTGGGGTCCACCTGTGGTAAACTCAATTGATTGGACATGATTTGGAAAGGCACACACCTGTCTATATACAGTCCCACAGTTGACAGTGCATGTCAGAGGAGAACCCAAGCCATGAGGTCGAAGGAATTGTCCATAGAGACAGGATTGTGTCGAGGCACATATCTGGGGAAGGGTACGAAACAATTTCTGCAGCATTGAAGATCCCCAAGAACACAGTGGCCTCCATTCTTAAATGGAAGAAGTTTGGAACCACCAAGACTCTTCCTGTAGCGTCATACCCAAGAATCTGTAATCGCTGCCAAAGGTGCAGCGGCAGGTAGCCTAGTGGTTAGAGTTTTGGGCCAGTAACCGGAAGGTTGCTGGATCAAATCCCTGAGCTGACTAGGTACAAATCTGTCTTTCTGCCCATGAGCAAGGCAGTTAACCCGTTGTTCACTGGGCCTCGAAGACATGGATGTCGATTAAGGCAGCCCCCCACACCTGTCTGATTCAGGAGGGGGGGTTAAATGCGGAAGACGCATTTTAGTTGAATACATTGTTGGACAGCTGACTAGGTATTCCCATTTCCCTTTTCAACAAAGCACTGAATACTTCATGTAAAATATTTATGTAAATGTAATATTTGTTTTTTTTTATACATTTGCAAAAATGTATTTTGCTTTGTCATTATGGGGTATTGTGTGTAGACTGATGAGGGGAAAAACGATTTAATACATTTTAGAATAAGGCTGTAATGTAACAAAATGTGGAAAAAGTCAAGGGGTCTGAATACTTTCCGAATGCACTGTATTTCCATCAATCTCAATGGGGTGTTTGTACTTATCTTATCTACAATGTGTTGGTATCTTGAAATGTACATTTTTCTTCTTTACATTTTTTTGGGTGGTCCAGACTGCAGCACTGCAGTTCTCTTGAACCAAAGAGTATCCAAAACTGTCCCAGAAAGAACGAATCTACATATCACCAAGAGACAGAAAAACAGACTAATGAACATAGAGATGAAGAAGCAGACATCACCAAAGATGTTTACCAAACCTCAGAGCTCCAGAACAAGGCAACAGACCACACTAACCAAGATGATCCAGAAAACAAGACCAATCCAAACACTCCCAGAGCAACAGATGAGACCCAGACCAAAGAAATAGTCTCAAGGCACAATCTAGACATCATAGAACTAAATGACCTCAGAGAGTTCCCCACTCTATCTCTCGCTGAGGCTCAATCCACTGAAGCACAGTCTTCTGAAACCAACCATCCCAGTCACCATCAAGAGGAACCAATCTCCACTGGTGTTGAAAATAAAAATCACTGCTCGGTCTGTAGAAAAGTCACCACTACATCAGAGTGGCAAACTGAGAGAACGATAGTGGAGACCAAGGTTCAGAGGTTAGTTAGGAGCACCAGCTCCCAGACAGAGGAGGGGGGAGCAACACTCTACCCTCCTCCAGCCACTCTACCAGAAACACACCAGGTATACACACAGACCGAGAAGGAGAATGATGAGGATGAAGTACCCACAGAATATCCCCCTATGTCACCAGTCTGGATGTTTTCCGGTTCATTCCCGATCCCAGCCGACCCGGCCCGCCTGGCGGAGCGTATCCGTCGTAACCGGTGTCAGATGTCTGCAGCGTACGACAATACGGAGTACGAACCCTACGGCCTGCCTGAGGTGGTCATGAAAGGTGAGGAGAGAGGGGACGTTGTGTTCAAACAATAAGGCACAATCAACTGATGCTATATTTGAATGTCACAGCTAAGGGGGGTCGTTACTGTTGGCCAGAGGTAAAGCCAATGTATTTTATGATACTGAAACACTGTTACAATCATCTCATTAAAATAAAAATGTTTTGATCGTTTACATACATATTTTGCAGATGTTATGCTACTGTGAAATTCTGCATGCTTATGTTTCTAGCGCCAACAGTGCAGTAATACCTAACATTACAAAGCAATACATACAAATCCAAAGAAATTAAAAGAAAGAAATTCAGGAATATCAGAACGAGTTCGGAATATAAATACAGTGCCTTCGGAAAGTGTTCAGACCCCTTGACTTTTTCCACATTTTGTTACATTACAGCCTTATCCCCTCAATCTACACACAATAACATTTACATAAGTATTCAGACCCTTAACTCAGTACTTTGTTGAAGCACCTTTGGCAGCGATTACAGCCTTGAGTCTTCTTGGGTATGACGCCACAAGCTTAGCACACCTCTATTTGGGGAGTTTCTCCCGTTCTTCTCTGCAGATCCTCTAAGCTCTGTCAGGTCACTGCACCGCTATTTTCAAGTCCCTTCCGAGATGTTCAGTTTCAAGTCCAGCCTCTGGCTGGGCCACTCAAGGACATTCAGAGACTTGTCCCAAAGTCACTCTAGCGTTTTGGCTGTGTGCTTAGGGTCATTGTCCTGTTGGAAGGTGAACCTTCGCCCCAGTCTGAGGACCTGAGCGCTCTTGAGCAGGTTTTCATCAAGGATCTCGTTCATCTTTGCCTTGATCCTGACTAGTCTCCCAGTCCCTGCCGCTGAAAAACATCCCCACAGCATGATGCTGCCACCACCATGATTCACCGTAGAGATGGTGCCAGGTTTCCTCCAGACCTGGCACCATTCCTCCGGTTGGCATTCAGGCCAAAGAGTTCAATCTTGGTTTCATCAGACCAGAGACTCGTGTTTCTCATGGTCTGAGAGTCTTTAGGTGCCTTTTGGCAAACTGCAAGCTGGCTCTCATGTGCCTTTTACTGAGGAGTGGCTTCCGTCTGGTCACTCTACCATAAAGGCCTGATTAATGGAGTGCTGCAGAGATGGTTGTGCTTCTGGAAGGTTCTCCCATCTCCACAGAGGAACTCCAGAGCTCTGTCAGAGTGACCAATGGGGTCTTGGTCATCTCCCTGACCAAGGCCCTTCTCCCCTGATTGCTCAGTTTGGCTGGGCGGCCAGCTCTAGGAAGAGTCTTGGTGGTTCCAAACCTCTTCCATTTAAGAATGATGGAGGCCACTGTGTTCTTGGGAATCTTCAATGCTGGAGACATTTTTTGGTACTCTTCCCTAGATCTGTGCCTCGACACCATCCTGTCTCTGAGCTCTACGGACAATTCCTTCGACCTCATGGCTTGGTTGTTGCTATGACATTCACTGTCAACTGTGGGACCTTATATAGACAGGTGTGTGCCTGTCCAATCAATTGAATTTACCACAGGTTGACTCCAATCAAGTTGTAGAAACATCTCAAGGATGATCAATGGAAACAGGATGCACCTGAGATCAATTTTGAGTCTCATAGCAAAGTGTCTAAATACTTGGTAAATAATTGTTTTTTATTTTTAAAACATTTGCAAAAATGTCTAAACCTTTTTTCGCTTTGTCATAATGGGGTACTGTGTGTAGATGGTAGAGGATTTTTTTTATTGTATCCATTTTAGAATAAGGCTGTAATGTAACAAAATGTGGAAAAAGTCATGGAGTCTTCAGTACCCTTTACAGTACTGAGTAAAGGGTCTGAATCCTTACAGTACCAGTCAAAAGTTTGGAAACACCTACTCATTATCAAAACTATGAAATAACACATTTGGAATCATGTAGTAACCAAAAAAGTGTTAAACAAATCAAAATATATACAGTGGGGAAAAAAAGTATTTAGTCAGCCACCAATTGTGCAAGTTCTCTCACTTAAAAAGATGAGAGAGGCCTGTAATTTTCATCATAGGTACACTTCAACTATGACAGACAAAATGAGGAAAGAAAATCCAGAAAATCACATTGTAGGATTTTTTATGAATTTATTTGCAAATTATGGTGGAAAATAAGTATTTGGTCACATACAAACAAGCAAGATTTCTGGCTCTCACAGACCTGTAACTTCTTCTTTAAGAGGCTCCTCTGTCCTCCACTCATTACCTGTATTAATGGAACCTGTTTGAACTTGTTATCAGTATAAAAGACACCTGTCCACAACCTCAAACAGTCACACTCCAAACTCCACTATGGCCAAGACCAAAGAGCTGTCAAAGGACACCAGAAACAAAATTGTACACCTGCACCAGGTTGGGAAGACTGAATCTGCAATAGGTAAGCAGCTTGGTTTGAAGAAATCAACTGTGGGAGCAATTATTAGGAAATGGAAGACATACAAGACCACTGATAATCTTCCTCGATCTGGGGCTCCACGCAAGATCTCACCCCGTGGAGTCAAAATGATCACAAGAACGGTGAGCAAAAATCCCAGAACCACACGGGGGGACCTAGTGAATGACCTGCAGAGAGCTGGGACCAAAGTAACAAAGCCTACCATCAGTAACACACTACGCCGCCAGGGACTCAAATCCTGCAGTGCCAGACGTGTCCCCTGCTTAAGCCAGTACATGTTCAGGCCCGTCTAAAGTTTGCTAGAGAGCATTTGGATGATCCAGATGAGGATTGGGAGAATGTCAGATGAAACCAAAATATAACTTTTTGGTAAAAAACTCAACTCGTCATGTTTGGAGGACAAAGAATGCTGAGTTGCATCCAAAGAACACCATACCTACTGTGAAGCATGGGGGTGGAAACATCATGCTTTGGGGCTGTTTTTCTGCAAAGGGACCAGGACGACTGATCTGTGTAAAGGAAAGAATGAATGGGGCCATGTATCGTGAGATTTTGAGTGAAAACCTCCTTCCATCAGCAAGGGCATTGAAGATGAAACGTGGCTGGGTCTTTCAGCATGACAATGATCCCAAACACACCGCCCGGCAACGAAGGAGTGGCCGTGAAGAAGCATTTCAAGGTCCTGGAGTGGCCTAGCCAGTCTCCAGATCTCAACCCCATAGAAAATCTTTGGAGGGAGTTGAAAGTCCGTGTTGCCCAGCGACAGCCCCAAAACATCACTGCTCTAGAGGAAATCTGCATGGAGGAATGGGCCAAAATACCAGCAACAGTGTGTGAAAACCTTGTGAAGACTTACAGAAAACATTTGACCTCTGTCATTGCCAACAAAGGGTATATAACAAAGTATTGAGAGAAACTTTTGTTATTGACCAAATACTTATTTTCCACCATAATTTGCAAATAAATTCATAACAAATCCTACAATGTGATTTTCTGGATTTTCTTTCCTCATTTTGTCTGTCATAGTTGAAGTGTACCTATGATGAAAATTACAGGCCTCTCTCATCTTTTTAAGTGAGAGAACTTGCACAATTGGTGGCTGACTAAATACTTTTTTCCCCCACTGTATATAAATTTGAGATTCTTAAAAGTAGCCACCCTTTGCCTTGATGACAAATTTGCACACTCTTTGCATTCTCTCAACAAGCTTAATGAGGTAGTCACCTGGAATGCATTTCAATTGACAGGTGTGCCTTGTTAAAAGTACATTTGTGGATTTTGTTCTTAATGCGTTTGAGCCAATCAGTTGTGTTGTGACAAGGTAGGGGTGATTATACAGAAGATAGCCCTATTTGGTAAACGACCAAGTCCATATTACAGAAGATAGCCCTATTTGGTAAACGACCAAGTCCATATTATGGCAAGAACAGCTTAAATAAGCAAAGAGAAACGACAGTCCATCATTACTTTAAGACATGAAGGTCAGTCAGCCTGGAAAATTTTAAGAACTTTGAACGTTTCTTCAAGTGCAGTTGAAAAAACCATCAAGCGCTATGATGAAATTGGCTTTCATGAGGACCACCACAGGAAAGGAAGACCCAGAGTTACCTCTGCTGCAGAGGATAAGATCATTAGAGTTAACTGCACCTCATATTGCAGCCCAAATAAATGCTTCACAGGGTTCAAGTAACAGACACATCTCAACATCAACTGTTCAGAGGGGAATGCGTGAATCAGGCCTTCATGGTCAAATTTCTGCAAAGAACCTACTACTAAATGACACCAATAATAAGAAGAGACTTGATTGGACCAAGAAACACGAGCAATGGGCATTAGACCGGTAGAAATCTGTTCTCTGGTCTGAGTCCAAATGTGCGATTTTTGTGTCTTGTGAGATGCAGAGTAGGTGAACGGATGATCTCTGCATGTGTGGTTCCCACCGTGAAGCATGGAGGAGGAGGAGGTGTAATGGTGTGGGGGTGCTTTGCTGGTGACACTGTCTGTGATTTATTTAGAATTGAAGGCACACTTAACCAGCATGGCTACCACAACATTTTGCAGCGATACGCCATCCCATCTGGTTTGAGCTTAGTGGGACTATCACTTGTTTTTCAACAGGACAATGACCCAACACACCTCCAGGCTGTGTAAGGGCTATTTGACCAAAAAGGAGAGTGATGGAGGGCTGCATCAGATGACCTGGCCTCCGCAACCACCCGACCTCAACCCAATTGAGATGGTTTGGGATGAGTTGGACCGCAGAGTGAAGGAAAAGCAGCTAACAAGTGCTCAGTCTATGTGAACTCCTTCAAGACTGTTGGAAAAGCATTCCAGATGAAGCTGGTTAAGAGAATGCCAAGAGTGTGCAAAGCTGTCACCAAGGAAAAGGGTGGCTACTTTGAAGAATCTAAAATATAAAGGAAAACCCTTGAATGAGTAGGTGTCCAAACTTCACTGGTACTGTATTTCAAATGTGATCACGTTATCAATTTGCAAAAATGTCAAACTGTTTTTGCTTTGTCATTATGGGGTATTGTGTGTAGATTAATTTAATCCATTTTAGAGTAAGGCTGTAACATAACAAAATATGGAAAGAGTAAAGGGGTCTGAATACTTTCCGAATGCACTGTATATAATGGTGTGTATGGACAGTATATGATGAGCCTTGACTAGAATACAGTATATACTATATATAGGCTACCTGCCGCTCCACGAGGGTTAAACAGTATGTAAATATAATTAAAGTGACCAGTGTTCAATTACTATTTACATAGGGCAGCAGTCTCTAAGGTGCAGGGTAGAGTACCGGGTGTTAGCCGGGCTAGTAACCGTGACTAAGTTCAGTGCAGGGTACTTGGCGGAGGCCGGCTAGTGGTGACTATTTCACAGTCTGATGGCCTAGAGATAGAAGCTGTTTTTCAGTCATTCGGTCACAGCTTTGATGCACCTGTTATGTCTCCGCCTTCTAGATAGAAGTGGGGTGAACAGGCTGTGGCTCGGGTGGCTGAAATCCTTGATGATTGTCTTGGCCTTTCTATGACACCAGATGCTGTAGATGTCTTGGAGGACAGGCAGTGTTCCCTCGGTGCCGCGTTGGACTGACCGCACCGCCCTCTGTAGAGCCCTGTGGTTGCGGACGATGCAAATGCTGTACCAGGCGGTGGTACAGCCCGACAGGATGCTCTCAATGGTGCATCTGTAGAAGTTGGTGAGGGTCTTAGGGGCCAAGCCAATTGACTTTAGCCTCTTGAGGTTGAAGAGATGCTGTTGCACCTCTTTCACTACACGGTCTGTGTGGATGGACCATTTCAGTTTTATTCATTTGTAGATTTAAAAAAAATGTATTTAGCAGACGTTCTTATCCAGAGCGACTTACAGTAGTGAGGTTGTCACTTGATGTCCACCAGATGAAAATATTTAACGAATGTGGTACACAGAACACACCGCAGCCTAGTGCAGCACCCCTAACGTATCTATGCGGACTGCGCCATTGACAATGCATGACTTCCGCTGGAATGAAAAGAGATGGTTGCATTTGGTGGACATGAGACGTCAGTGATGTGCACGCTGAGGAACTTGAAGCTTTTTACCCTCTCCACTGCAGCCCTGTGGATGGGGTGTGTGCTCTCTCTGCTGTCTCCTGAAGTCCACGATCAGCTCCTTCCTTTTGTTGACGTTGAGGGAGTGGTTATTTTCCTGGCACCATTCCAGGGGCCTGACCACCTCTTTGTAGGATGTTTAGTCGTTGTTGGTAGTCAGTCCTACCACTGTTGTGGTAGGTCACTGTGGTGTTGAAGGCTGAGCTGTAGTTGATGAACAGCATTCTCACATAGGTATTCCTGTTGTCCAGATGGGATAGGGCAGTGTGCGATGGCGGTTGTCTCATCTGCGGGTCTGTTGGGGCGGTATGCAAATTGCAGTGGGTCTATGGTGTCAGATAAGGTGGACGTAATCTGATCCTTAACTAGCCTCTCAAAGCACTTCATGATGACAGAAATTAGTGCTACGGGGCGATATTCATTTAGATTCAGATTCAGAGTTTTTAATAGTCAATGTGCAGGGTTGCAGGTGTGATTTCAGAGTTCGGTTACCTTCGCTTTCTTTCTTCGCTTACAGGAACAATGATAGACATCTTGAAGCAAGTGAGGACAACAGACTGGGTTAGGGAGAGATTTCATATTTCCATAAACACTCCAGCCAGCTGGTCTGCACATGCTCTGAGGATGCGGCTTGGGATGCCGTCTGGACCAGCAGCCCTGCAAGGGTTAACATGCTTACACTTCTTACTCAGGTCGGCCATGGAGAACGAGAGCTCATGGTCTTTGAGTGGAGGTGGCCCACGTTAGCAGCTCTGTGTTTTCCTCAGTGGGTGAAGTTGGCGTCAGTGAATGCCGGCAATCTATAGATGTTTTTTTGTTCTAATCGTCAGTGGGAACAACATCCTCTATGCACTGATTAACTCAGTCACAGAGTCAATGGCCGAATACCCATACTAGCATACTAAACAGTATGCGAAAAACAAAGTTTTATAGTATGTGAAGTTTAAAAAATAGTACTCCTGAATACATTATCTAATGCGCGATTGCGTTAACTCACGCCATTCGTTGATTTTGGTACAGCTGTTGTCATGCTGTTATCACCTGTCAAACACGTGAGTTGGTGAAGATGAGTGAATTCTACTCGATCAAATGGCAAAATGTGTTTATGTATGTAGTACACTAGTGTGGGTATTCGGACACGGCGAGCTACAATAAATGCGTCCTCAGGATATGCGGTTTCCAGTTTTCACGAAGTCGAGTGTAGTTCCTTGAAAGCCATTGCGATTTTGTGCGATTTTGGCTTGGGGTGAACACAGCCATGACAATGACTGAAGAAAATGATCTTGGGAGGTAATGCGGTCAGCATTTGATGAGGTATTCCAGATCGGGAGAACAGAAGGACTTGATTTTGAATTTCTGGAAGGAGATCCTGCCCTGAGCTCGTCTACTTTATTGTCCAGGGACTCAAAAAGTTCACAAGTAGTATTCTTGGAAGCGGTGGATGGTATGCACGCCTCTGGAGTCTAAGAGCCCACTCCTTGTTCCTCTTCCATGGTACGGTGACAGAGCAGCCCCCGGGATGAATGGAATTGCCCCGTTGAGTTCAAACAAAGGATCCAATTCAGGGAATTCGATTTCTGGTCGAGATGCTGGTGAGTGACCACCGATCTAATACCCCATTTGAATAACTCTCCCATACTTGCTATGATAGACGCTCAAAGCATCAACCTCTCTAACCAAACCAAATCTCCATCAGACCCTACAGACACCAAAACAGACATAACAGATATGCGCTTAACCTGAGGGATGGGAACAACCTATGTCTTCCACACACCACCCCTATTAAACATACCACCTCCCCACTAGCATTGTACAGTGCCTTCAGAAAGTATTCATACCCCTTGACTTACTCCACATTTTGTTCTTGCAGTCTGAATTCAAAAGAAATCAGCTAAGACCTCAGGAAAGAAAATTGTAGACCTACACAAGTCTGGTTCCTCCTTGGGAGCAATTTACAAATGCCTGAAGGTACCGCATTCATCTGTACAAACAATAGTACACAAGTATAAACACCATGGGACCACGCAGCCGTAAAACCGCTCAGGGACGAGGCGCGTTCTGTCTCCTAGAGATGAACGTACTTTGGTGCGAAAAGTGCAAATCAATCCCAGAACAACAGCAAAGGACCTTGTGAAGATGCTGGAGGAAACAGGTACAAAAGTATCTATATCCACAGTAAAACGAGTCCTATATCGACATAACCTGAAAGGCCGCTCAGCAAGGAAGAAGCCACTGCTCCAAAACCTCCATTAAAAAGCCAGACTACGGTTTGCAACTGCACATGGGGACAAAGATCATACTTTTTGGAGAAATGTCCTCTGGTCAAACAAAAATAGAACTGTTTGGCCATAATGACCATCGTTATGTTTGGAGGGAAAAGGGGGAGGCTTGCAAGCCGAAGAACACCATCCCAACTGTGAAGCACGGGGGTGGCAGCATCATGTTGTGGGTGTGCTTTGCTGCAGGAGGGACTGATGCACTTCACAAAATAATGGCATCATGAGGAAGGAAAATGATGTGGATTTATTGAAGCAACATCTCAAGGCATCAGTCAGGAAGTTTAAGCTTGGTCGCAAATGGGTCTTCCAAATGGACAATGACCCCAAGCATACTTCCAAAGTTGTGGCAAAATGGCTTAAAGACAACAAAGTCAAGGTATTGGAGTGGCCATCACAAAGCCCCTCAATCCCATAGAAAATGTGTGGGTAGAACTGAAAAAGCGTATGCGAGCAAGGAGGCCTACAAACCTCACTCAGTTACACCAACTCTGTCGGGAGGAATGGGCCAAAATTCACCCAACTTATTGTGGGAAGCTTGTGGAAGGCTACCCGAAACATTTGACCCAAGTTAAACAATTTAAAGGCAATGCTACCAAATACTAATTGAGTGTATGTAAACTTCTGACCCACTGCGAATGTGATGAAAGAAATAAAAGCTGAAATAATAATTTCACATTCTTAAAATAAAGTGGTGATCCTAACTGACCTAAGACAGGGAATTTTTACTAGGATTAAATGTCAGGAATTGTGAAAAACTGAGTTTAAATGTACTTTTCTAAGGTGTATGTAAACTTCCGACTTTACATAAGTATTCACACCCCTGAGTCAATGCATGTTAGAATTAACTTTGGCAGCGATTTACAAGTTGAGTCCTTCTGGGTAAGTCTCTAAGATCTTTGCACACCTGGGTTGTATAATATTTGCACTTAAAAAAATATATTCTTCAAGCTCTGTCAAGTTGGTTGTTGATCATTGCTAGACAGCAATTTTCAAGTCTTCCCATAGATTTTCAAGCCGATTTTAATTCAACACTGTAACTAGGCCACTCAGGAACATTCAATGTCGTCTTGGTAAGCAACTCCAGTGTATATTTGTCCTTGTGTTTAAGGTTATTGTCCTGCTGAAAGGTGAATTTGTCTCCCAGTGTCTGTAGGAAAGCAGACTGAACCAGGTTTTCCTCTAGGATGCCTGCGTTTAGCTCTATTCCGTTTATTTTTATCCTAAAAAACTCCCTAGTCCTAGCCGATGACAATCATACCCATACCCATCTACCAATAGATGCCCTTCTTTGAGAGGCATTGGAAAACCTCCCTGGTCTTTGTAGTTGAATCTTTGTTTGAAATTCCCTGCTCGACTGAGGGACCTTACAATTATCTGTATGTGTGGGTACAGAGATGAGGTAGTCCTTAAAAAAATCACGTTAAACACTTATTGTCCATACAACTTATTATGGGACTTGTTAAGCAAATTGTTTACTCCTAAACTTATTTAGGCTTGCCATAGCAAAGGGGTTGAATTCTTATTGACTCAATACGTTTCAGCTTTTCATGTTTCATTAATTAGTAAAAATGTCTAAACATAATTCCACTTTGACATTATGGGGTATTTTGTGTAAGCCAGTGACATAACATCTCAATTTAATCTATTTTAAATTCAGGCTGTAACTCATCAAAATGTGGAAAAAGTCAAGGGGTGTGAATACTTTCTGAAGGCTCTGTATGGACAGTACTAAATGTTTACATAGCTTCTTCCCCCTCATCTCCAGGTTTTGCTGACATCCCCAGTGGTCCAGCCTGTCCGTACATCGTGAGGAGGGGGCTCCTGGGTACTGATGCTATGCCCTTCCCTCGGAGAGACCCTGGCCAGAGGGAGGGGGGGCAGGAGGACCCTGATTAACCCCCAACAGGTGAAGCATTTATCCCCTTAGAACATAACATCTATACTAGTGATGCGCGGGTTGACTCATAACTCGCAGTCCCCACGGTTATATCCGTGAGGCGGACGGATTTAGGGTCGGGTTGAATAAAGAGAAGCAATACCTTAAAAAAAAAAAAAAGCTATTTAAATAGGCTACATTTAGGTTTTTATTTCATTATGTTTAGGCTATCTGGTATTACACATAAGCCTAAGCTTAGGGCTTAACTGTACGAGCGCCAAATAACCTACAGAGCCAATCGCCAAATAATGCTTTTGGGAACGGCCAGAAAACGTTGATGTCAATCCACGGAGGCAAAACAGACATTGTCCAAGCTGAATTCAATATGACAAAAGCTGCGAAAGGAGAGTTGAAGATAAAGAAAAGTGATTTTTTGAAAATATTTGGTGGTGGTAAAAGAAAATGATAGTGGTGGTTATTTTATGTGTGATGATTGTGAGGCGCTATACAAATGTGGCAGTCACAAGACGGGACTTCAAATAGGCCTATGGCATGTCAATTGAACTGTAGTCTACTGATTTAGATGGGTTAAATGGAAACTGAAATTTGGACATATCCTGGCAAGTTAGGCCTATCTGTTTAGCTCACATCTGAAGGCTGGGAGGCATTTAGGACGTCTTCTAATGCATCGTCACAAAAATGACCGCTGCATCGTCACACACATGACCGCTGCATCATCACACAAATGACCGCTGCATCGTCACACACATGACCGCTGCATCGTCACACACATGACCGCTGCATCGTCACACAAATGACCGCTGCATCGTCACACAAATGACCGCTGCATCGTCACACACATGACCGCTGCATCGTCACACAAATGACCGCTGCATCGTCACACAAATGACCGCTGCATCGTCACACAAATGACCGCTGCATCGTCACACAAATGACCGCTGCATCGTCACACACATGACCGCTGCATCGTCACACAAATGATCGCTGCATCATCACTCTGTTTACGTTCGTCACATATTTCACATCTATCACAGAGTCTGTATAGTCATAATGTAAACTCATGTAGCTACTGAACGTGATAGTGGATACAAATTCTGTGTAGTCTTTAGAAAGGACTTCATGTGGAGATGACATTAACCAGTTCCACATAGGACTTGATTTAATCCTCTTGGCCTCCGTGGGAGCATAGGGCGTCCACCATGGCTCTCCACCTTACGCTATTCTTAATATTTGGTGTTTTTGTTGTGTGTGTGTTCGTACAGATCTACTGGGAGACCGTCAGAGAGAGTCCATTTCACTGGACCTACTGCATACCACCTCCTGACCTGATGTACTGACCCGTGGTACTGGAACATAGAGATCAAACAAAACTCCTTTCATCTCTGTCTACTTAAACACCTAGACCTGAAGAGGGACAACAACTTTCACCTGCTGACGTTTTAAACACCTAGACCTGAAGAGGGACAACAACTTTCACCTGCTGACGTTTTAAACACCTAGACCTGAAGAGGGACAACAACTTTCACCTGCTGACGTTTCAGAAAAGGCCTTTTATTGAGTTTTACCACAGCTCATTGGTTTCTCAGCACCCACTACAGTACTGTTCTTAACAAATCTACTGATAAAGATTTCCTTGACGTGCTTAAAATTAGAAATTGTGCCGGACGCCAAGGTTATGATTTATCTTATGGGTTAGGCCATGGTCAGTGGTAAGTTGTAAAAACTGAAAACTATAATTTTTGTTTGAGTTGCCTTATTTATAGAATGTGTCAGTGTGTGTGTTCATATCGGCTTTTATAAGCAGTTGGTGTACATTTTTGGGAGTGTGTGTGTTGGTTTGTACAAAACTGTGTGTACAAGGCTGAGTACGTACTGCATGTGTAGGATGATGTGTGGGTCATTATGTTTTCTCAATGTTAGCGTGTGCCTGTGTATGACTCAACCTAACCTGAGCTTGTTTCCGCTCCTTGTATGGCGATCCACTGGGAGAGCTCCCTCTCTTCCCCTCCCTCTCTTCCCCTCCCTCTCTTCCCCTCCCTCTTCCTCCCCTTTTCTTTCCTTCCACTTAGAAACGTTTTAAAGCCAGACACTTTATGAGTGAGGGCAATTTTTTTTGTTGATATGCTTTATTTAAATTGTGCAGTTTCTTTTTTTACATTTGAGTTTTTTCTAGATTTAATATATTTTAACTTTTTGATAGATATTTCTGAGCACGTTAATTATTGTGCCTAAGATTTGTGCCTTAGGCTTCTAGATTTTCAGTTGGAACAAACTGCCCTGGTTTGAAACAATATTCAGTTAAGAGATTGTATATCAGAACAATTTATAGCATCTTAAATGTAGTTCTGGTACTGCCACCGTCAATGTGCTTTGAGGAAGTGTGCAGTTGTATATGTGAGAGTGTTTAGTGTGAACGAAACCTTCCTCCATTACAAATCCACTATACTCAAACCACCTTTCAGAGCTGAGGTTTATTACAGTGTTACTTAGATCAATCTGAGTTGTAATTTGGTTTTGTTGTGGTCTAAAAATCTCTCAATCACTCCTATTTGTTTTTAACACAGCTAAATAAATTAACAGGCATTGGAGCTGATAGAAGTAGATTCATGCGTTGTGGAATGATTATATCTCAACTTTATGTACAGTGCATTTGGAAAGTATTCAGACCCCTTGAATTGTTCCACATTTTGTTACGTTACAGCCTTATTCTAAAATGGATTAATCTACACACAATACACCATAATGACAGAACTTTATTTTAGCACATTTATAAAAAAATAAACTATCACATTTACATAAGTATTCAGACCCTTTACTCAGTACTTTGTTGAAGCACCTTTGGCAGCGATTAGAGCCTTGAGACTTTGCACAACTCTATTTGGGGAGTTTCTCCCATTCTTATCTGCAGATCTTCTCAAGCTTTTTCAGGTTGGATGGGGAGCGTCGCTGCACAGCTATTTTCAAGTCTCTCCAGAGATGTTTGATCGGGTTAAAACCCGGGCTCTGGCTGGGCCACTCAAGGACATTCTGAGAATTGTCCCGAAGCCACTCCTGCGCTGTCTTGGCTCTGTGCTCAGGGTCGTTATCCTGTTGGAAGGTGAACCTTCACCCCAGTCGGAGTTCCTGAGCGCTCTGGAGCTGGTTTTCATCAAGGATCTCTCTGTACTTTGCTCCGTTAATCTTTTCCTTGATCCTGACTAGTCTCCCAGTCCCTGCCACTAAAAAACATCCCCACAGCACGATGCTTCCACCACCATGATTCACCATAGGGATGGTGCCAGGTTTCCTCCAGATGTGACGCTTGGCATTCAGGCCAGGTCTGAGAGTCCTTTAGGTGCCTTTTGGCATACTCCAAGTGGGCTGTCATGTGCCTTTTAATGAGGAGTGGCTTCTGTCTGGCCACTCTACGTAAAGGCTTGATTGGTGGAGTGCTGCAGAGATTGTTGTCCTTCTGGAAGGTTCTCCCATCTCCACAGAGGAACTGGAGCTCTGTCGGGTTCTTGGTCACCTCCCTGACAAAGGCCCTTCTCCCCTGATTGCTCAGTTTGGCCGGCCGGCTAGCTCCAGGAAGAGTCTTGGTGGTTCCAAACTTCTTCCATTTTAAGAATGATGGAGGCCACTGTATTCCTGGGGACCTTCAATGCTGCAGACATTTTTTGGTTCCCTTCCCCAGATCTGTGCCTCAACACAATCCTGTCTTGGAGCTCTACAGACAATTCCTTTGACCTCATGGCTTGGTTTTTGCTCTGACAATCACTGCCAACTTTGGGACCTTATATAGACATGTCCAATCAATTGAATTTACCACAGGTAAACTCCAATCAAGTTGTAGAAACATCACAAGGATAATCAATGGAAACAGGATGCACCTGAGCTCAATTTTGAGTCTCATAGCAAAGTGTCTGAATACTTGTGTAAAAATGTATTTATGTTTTTGATTTTTAAATTTGCTAAAATTTCGAAAAAACTGTTTTCGCTTTGTCATTATGGGGTATTGTGTGTAGATTGATGAGGAAAAAATGTATTTAATACATTTTAGGATAAGGATGTAACGTAACAAAATGTGAAAGTTAAGAGGGGTCTGAATACTTTCGAATGCACTGTACATAGTTAGCTACATGTGCTTTCTGTCACTCCAGACATAATACATGTAGCCTCTTTCAACAGTCATGTCTTTAGATTCTAGAAGTCTGGCGTGTGTTCTAGAACACACATAACTCTATGGGCTGTTACAGTACCATCAGTGCTTAACTCGGAATGTAATAGGTGCTGGTACTCATTTTGGGTGCCGGTACTGTTTATATTTTAGAGCTCCACAATACTTTTGAGCTAATATTTTATAAGAGGAACACGGGCTCAAGCAGTAGAAAATTTGAGGTGCCAGTACTCCGCTCCGATGAGCTCTTGCCCAAGTCAAGCACTAAGTACCATTCATTAGCCTTCTGAACACACCCCTAGCTGAGTTATCTGTGGGATCTCTGGGTGTCTGGGCGGTGGGACTTGTCTAAGAACTCCAAACAGAACACACTGAATGTGAATTTATCACTGATGTTTTGTGTCGCTGTTGAAGATAGATTAAAAAAGTTGATATAAATGTATCTTGTGACCTCTTTCCACCTCTAAGGTCTGTGTGTCAGTTGTTCTTTCCATCTTGTCTATGATAGCTCTATTTTTTTAGCTGTATTTCTTTCCATCTCTCTCTAGGTTGGAGTTGCATTCCAAATAGTACCCTCTAGTCTAGAGGTCACTAATGGGGTGCTCAGTAAGGTAACTGGCAAGACATCAGTCCTGAGATCCGAGTCAAACTGAAATATTTTTTTCCAATCACCGTAGCCTGGTCCCAGATCTCTTTGTGCTCTTGCCAATTCGCTTGCTCATTGTCAAGCCAGACATGTTTGGCATGACAATGAGTGGCATGATGGCACATACAGACTGGTATACAGAGTAACATGAAAGGACTGGAAAAGTGAATGCAATGCCACAGGTACTCATCCTAGCGTAGTAGTTAGATATCCTGTTTCTGCTACTCCACAGTCTACCTTCCAGTCACCTCGAGACTTGAGTTTGATGACTGGATAAATATGAGTGGATCACACTGTGATAACTTAATGTTGCTCAAGACACATCTGTCTGTATTCTCTTTCAAGCTCACTGTAGTTAGGAATGTATGGGTTTAAAAATCTAAACCACTCTAAATGGACATCAGGAAACAAACGGGGGCTCTGCTCTTACTCCAGCCCATAGCTTTCTCATGCTCACAGTAATGACTACGGAATAGGGCCAGGAGTTTTGGGGGCACTGTGCTTCTACCGGTATTTCCAGCATTGTCCACTAGTGTTGCTGCAGGTAGGAAATCCTAGGAAATGTTCTGTAATTGACACAAGCTGTGTCAAATCAATCGTTTGGTTGTGTGTGTTTGTGTGGCGGGGGGATTGCCTAAGCCAAATATCAAATCAACGTTTATTGGTCGCATACACAGATTTGCAGATGTCGCAGGTGCAGTGAAATGCTTGTTTCTAGCACCAACAGTGTAGTAATACCTAACAATACAAAAAGTTAAATCAGTACGAGCAATGTCAGAGTCCAGAATATATATACACACACACCTACTCAAGAAGGGGTTTTATTTTTACTATTTTCTACATTGTAGAATAGTGAAGACATCAGAATTATGAAATAACACACATGGAATCCTGTAGTAACCAAAAAAGTATTAAACAAATCAAAAATAAATTTAGGTTCCTTAAAGTAGCCAACCTTTGCCTTTGACAGCTTTGCACAATCTTGGCATTCTCTCAACCAGCTTCATGAGGTAGTCACCTGGAATGCATTGCAATTAACAGTGATTCTACAAGTCAAGATGATCTTCTTCAACAGACTCAGCAGTTGTATTTAAAAATAGGTTAATTAGGGGCAGTGTCATTGAAACCATTGAAGCATATTGTAGAGAATTTGGGGGTAGCCCCGCCTGGGACTCAACCCAGGTCCAGCAACTGTCAAGCCAACACCTTAACCATTACGCCAAGAGGTCCAGGCCTACAGTGGGAAGAAAAAGTATGTGAACCCTTAAGATTTACTTGGATTTCTGCATAAGGTCATACAATTTTATCTGATCTTCATCTAAGTCACAACAATAGACAGTCTGCTTAAACTAATAACAAACAATTATGTTTCATGTCTTTATTGAACACAGTGTAAACATTTTACAGTGCAGGTTGGAATAAGTATGTGAACCCTTGGATTTAATAACCGGTTTACCTTCCTTTGGCAGCAATAACCTCAAACAAATGTTTTCTGTAGTTGCGGATCAGACCTGCACAATGGTCAGGAGGAATTTTGAACCATTCCTCTTTACAAAACTGTTTCAGTTCCACAATATTCTTGGGATGTCTGGTGTGAACTGCTCTCTTGAGGTCATGCCACAGCATCTCAATCGGGTTGAGGTCAGGACTGACTGGGCCACTCCAGAAGGCGTATTTTCTTCTGTTCATGCCATTCTGTTGTTGATTTACGGCTGTCTAATGGGTTGGTGTCCTGTTGCATCACCTAACTTCTGTTGAGCTTCAATTGGCGGACAGCCTTACATTCTCTTGCAAAATGTCTTGATAAACTTGGGAATTCATTTTTCCATCGATGATAGCAAGCTGTCCAGGCCCTGAGGCAGCCCCAAACCATCATGCTCCCTCCACCATAGTTTACAGTTGGGATGAGGTTTTGATGTTGGTGTGCTGTGCCTTTTCCTCCACACACAGTGTTGTGTTTTCCTTCCAAACAACTCAACTTTAGTTTCATCTGTCCACAGAATATTTTGCCAGTAGTGCTGTGGAATATCCAGGTGCTCTTTTGTGAACTTCAGACAGCAGTGGCTTCTTCCATGGTGTCCTCCCATGAACACCCTTCTTGTTTAGTGTTTTACATATTGTAGACTCATCAACAGATATTTTAGCATCTTCCAGAAATTTCTGTAAGTCTTTAGCTGACACTAGGATTCTTATTAACCTCATTGGGCATTCTGCGCTGTGCTCTTGAAGTCATCTTTGCAGTACAGCCACTCCTAGGGAGAGTAGCAACAGTGCTGAACTTTCTCCATTTATAGACAATTTGGCTTACGGTCGACTGATGAACATCGAGGCCTTTAGAGATACTTTTGTAACCCTTTACAGCTTTATGCAAGTCAACAAATATTAGTCTTAGGTCTTCTGAGATCTCTTTTGTTTGAGGCATGGTTCACATCAGGCAATGCTTCTTGTGAATAGCAAAATGTGTGAGTGTGTCTTTTATAGGGCAAGGCGGCTCTAACCAACATCTCCAATCTCATCGATTGGACTCCAGGTTAGATGACTCCTGACTTCAATTAGCTTTTGGAGAAGTCATTAGCCTAGGGGTTCACATACTTTTTCAAACCTACACTGTGAATGTTTAAATGATGTATTCAATATAGAAAATAAAAATACAATAATTTGTGTGTTATTAGTTTAAGCACACTGTGTTTGTCTATTGTTGTGACTTAGATGAAAATCAGATCAAATTTTATGTCAAATGTATGCAGAAATCCAGTTAATTCCAAAGGGTTCACATACGTTTTCTTTCCACTGTATGGCCTATTTTTAGCTACAACTTCCGAGTCTGTTGGAGAGGATCAGCTTGAGCAAATTGAGGTGTAGAATCACTGATCTACAAGTAGTATTCCTGCCGAATAATAGGTTTTGTGCGATTAAAAGTCGCAGAGCTATGCCTCCCCTGGATTAGGCAATTCCCTCTGCCAACACACACACAACCAGACATTGATTGATTGATTGGAGACAGCTTGTGTCAATTACAGAATATTTCCTAGAATTTCCTACCTGCAGCAACTAATGGACAATGTTGGAAATACTGGTAAAAGCACAGTGCCGCTTGCCGGGCTGACTCGCACCCACGTGACTACACAGCGAGCTTTGGAGAGGCTGGTGTCAGACTACAGTGCTTAAAAAAGTGCACCAAAACTCCCGGCCCTAAGATACACATGCACACACACACTCCTCCTAGAATCCCCCCTCTCCTCCATCACAGTGCTGTAGAGTCCTGAGCATGGGGAAACACCTTCCCACCACCCGACACACACTCTTGCTCAGTGGACACACACACTCTTCTACTCTATGAGCGTGTGGACATACACACTCCTACTCACAGAGCGTTTGATGGTGAGAAGAGCCTGGACACCGAGAAGCGCATACCGGTACTTCAGTTTCTCCTGAAATCAAGTAGGACTTAAAGTTAATTGCGTTGTAAATACTTTGTTCAGGTGTTTGTTTACCATTTAGTAATATACAGTATTTGTCTGAGAAGATATTTATGTACTTGTTGTGTTGATTGCAAGGGACAACTAACCAGCATCATTGTGTGTATAAAATATTTTTCTATGTTCAATTGTCGGTTATGGTGGGGTCATCCGTATCTGTTTTTGTGACAATTCATTGAATTATTTACTTACTTGCTTGACTGCGTGGTCGATTGTGTTTTTCTCCTCAAATGCTGTTTCATAGCTTTCAGTCAGTGATTTGGATAACAAAACCTAACTTATCCTTCTAAAGAACATTGGGCAATATCAAATGCTGAGTTGTTGGAAATTCCTCTTTACAAAATTATTTCATTTAACTTTAATCCCTCAATATAAATTACTCATAACATTACATTTTATTGAATGACAAATGTACCCTAAAATGAAGTGTTAGACACATAAACATGGCCATATCTGCAGTCATCTTATGAGCTAGGTGGAGACTGGTTCCAAAGCCAAATCTCTCCTTGGCAGTTCGGTACTCCTTTTTGTTTTTAATTGCAATATTTTGGAAACATGATGATTTATTACAACATATGTCAGACTGTTTGAGCTGGGATATTTCACAACACATCAAACACACGTTTGCTTTTTTGGGGTTAGCTCAGTCATATCTTACAAAAATATCAAAATATGTCAAGATCGGTTTAGACAACGATAACAAATAATACCTTTTCAGCCAAGGCAGAGGGAGAGAACGTCCATACAAACCAATGCAGTCCATTAGATCAGAATGCTAACAGAGAACTCTGGGAAATATCAGAACGTTGACACAAGTTCTTTGGAACACCATGGCCATCTTCTGGTTCTCTTCCCCAATTGGCTGCCTTTGAACCGGCACTCTCATGACACATTACCTGTGTAGATGGGAGGTGAATATCATTTAAAGAAAACAAACCGTTTACACCTAATAAAGATAAGCACCCTAAACATACTTAGATTAACAGCGAGACGTATGTTTAGCAGGTTGGCAGAGGTTAATCGTTTAAAAACTTTAGCCAGCTGATATCTAGGGTAGTCTGGTGTGTGTCTCCGTGTGTAATGACGGGCACTAACGTGGACGCTGGTCTGAACTCTCCTACTATTCCCCCTTTCAGCCCTGGGCCTGGTAGAGAGGAGAGAGAGATCGAGGGGCGAGATCTCTCCATCACCAGATCTTCAGGATGAATAAAACGTGGACAAGTGAGGGGGTTTAGAGCGGGATGTCTTAACGGTAGTAACGTCATACGGGTATATCTATTTGAATTCACTTTTTGACAGCACTCCTTTTGATTTGAATAAAATCTTCCATACATATTTGCCTACTGTAGGAGTGCTCCGAAAGTAACTTTTTGGACCTGAATGCCGAAACATTCAAGAGATGGTACTCCTAATCTGACCATTTCATATTATCCTGTACATACATCTGATTAACTTCATTTAGTATGATATGTTACGTTTCGTATGGTATGTATTCATTTGTGGATGTCCATCCGTTTCATATGATATGTTATAAATTAGTGAAATGTACAATGTGTTGCAAATTTGCAAAACGTATGTTACAAATTCCAATTTGTTGTTGCTATTGTTAGCTAGGCTAAGGGTTAAGGTTAGGTTGAAGTTAGGGTTAGCAAAAGGGTTAGGTAACGTGCTAAGTAGTTAAAGTAGCAAAAATGTAGATGAAAAGTTGCGAACTAGCTAAAATGCCACACTCCATGATGAGATTCAAACACACAACCTTTGGGTTGCTAGACATCCTCATTATACGCCCACCCATCCACCGACCAAACACCGTTTTGCTAATTTGAGAGTCTCGGATTTATTTACCATGTTATGTCTGAGACCAGGCTGTGTATATAGTCTCCTTATTTTGTTACTATTTTCTTTTTTAACTCTGCATTGTTGGGAAAGGGCTCGTAAGTATTTCACGGTAAAGTCTACACCTGTTGTATTAGGCTCATGTGACAAATAAATTAGATTTGATTTAAAAGGTGACCTTTTTTGCATACCGTACCATACTGAGACATCCAGGTCTTCACTGGAAAATATACAGTTGAGAATATAGTTCAAAAAGCTTACGAACAAGTTCGTCAAGATATTTTATAATTGGTTATAAATAAAAGTACTACAACTTTTTTACCTTAAACGTCAATGATCTTAAAACGCTTAACACATTTTTTTCACATTCGGATATGTTGTTGCTTAGACCCTATTTTACGTCATCTGACGTTGTGTTGGGACCGACATCGTTTGAGCAAAGCTTCTCTTGAATAAATAATGTGTGTCATGTTTTGGCTGTTAAATGTATATTTAACTTTCAAATTGTACCACAAAGATGGTTGGAGGTCCACACAGAATGGTGACTTGAATATCTGTTTTAAATTATACTGTCAATCCTCCATAGGAAACCTATTGAAATCATAGAAATATAGATACATTACCATTTAATTTTACATTCGACGGCAGGTGGACCAGCGACCATCGTTGTGGTAATAATTAGAAAGCCGGTATGAGTGTTTGCGCTCAGGCTAGAATGGAAGGCAGCCGGTGCGCAGGTGAGGTATGTAGAGTTCAAAAGCTTTTCGCACTCAAAACCATGAATAAGAATAACCCAAGGAGACAGAGATGCAAAAATAATGTCCTTAATTTAATACAAGCTCAAAATACAAAAAGTGAAAGGTGCTATAAAACGGAGCATATGTTTCGGCCTCGTTTTCATCAGTGCAGTACAAACAAATTAGGAAGATACGTATTTAAGGAGACACACCTTCTGTCCATAACAGGCGCAAGCAAATAGTTATACTGGCGAATAGGCAGTCCATGCTTATTAGCAAGGAATATGTAGACGAATATCAAAAAATGATAATTTAAATGTTACAATTGAAAAAAGTACAACTAGGCTACGTAACTATCAGAAGCATTATATATGAAATACTCAAGTAGGCTAAAAAGCTCCGAGTGCGGTGGGCGAGGGAGAGAGAGACACGCGGTCGATGGCACAGAATTTAAGATCAGTCACAGCACGATTAGCCTCATGAAAATGTCTAGCCACTGGTGATGTCGGGTCATTTCTTTGGATGCGTAACCGTAGTTCTCTTTGCGTAATGCCAGTGTATTGCAAGCCACATGGACAAGAGCATAGATGCACTGCATTGTTAGATCTACAGGTAATTCATCTATTTGTGTATTCTTTATTTGTGACGAAAGATCTGAAACTGTTGCACTTTTGAATACCTGTACATGCCGCAATTGCAGCAGGGGAATAAATCACCCGCTTCACCCAGAAGTTCAATGCGTCATAAGTGTCTGCGCGAACTAGCATGTCCCAGGCAGCGGGACCTGGAGTGAGTGAACAGGGGAACATCATTAAACGCATCTGAGCCCACAGTTTGCAATACATGCCAGTGTTGTCTAATAATGTTTTTAATGTCAGGTCTGTAATGAGTGTGTGGTACAGCACACCACAGAAAAGTATTTATTTATTTTTTGTTGCGTTTGCCTTGTAATGTGTCACGTCTGTCCATAGCCTTTATTGAGAGCAGAGTCCAAACTTTCTGTGAAGTAACCTGACGGAAATTCGAGTAGAATTTGATTAAATGATAAAATCCTAATTTCGAGTGCAGATTCGTCTGATGAATAAGAATTGGCTGTAGGGCAAACCCCTATTCAAAGAGTCAGATGGTAATTTGAAGCGTGAAGAAGGCTTTCGGTTTGACAGAGGGTAGAACGAATTGTCAAATAATTTGTCTAGAAAATGTATACTAATGGAACGAGTCCAGTTCCGTTTTGATAAAAACATAAATATAGCGTTTGTATAACACAGTGTTATCAGAAAAAGGTTTATTAGAAATTGTATTTATCCGGAGGCCCATACGTGTTGGCATAATCAGGGGCCCATAGAAGTGCCTCGGGATTACAGATAATCCTCTCCAAAAACAAAACAGTTCTTTGTACCAACTCAGCCATTTGGGTGGGAGGAGTAGAGTCTAAAGAGTAATGTAAAGCCTCCAGTCCAATGTTGTGGGGAATGTTGGTGTACAAACTAGTTGTCCATAGTTACAAGAAAAGTAGGCCTATCATAGTTCATTTAATTGATGAAGTCACCTGTGTCTCTTCGTTTGGATGGTAGTTTAGTAAAGAGGTCTGATGTGGAAATCAATGAAATTAGACAGACTCGGTTAACCATTACTTTCCTCAGTCGGACGTCCAGGGGAAACTTCTGGTAATCTTTGTGCGTTTTTGGTGAAAATGTACATAACGGCTGTGGTGGGCCGCTTGTTGAGGAGGTAGCCCCGCTCCTTGTCAGTCAGGTAGGCTGCGTCAGCTGAGAAAAGTACATTTCCGTTTTCAACACAGGTAGGGTTACCTTTGAGTTTGCAGTAGGAGTCAGTGTCAGACAAATGTCGATGGATTTCCATTATAGACAGATAACGTTACATTCATGCATGCCAAGCCACCTTCCTTATCACAGGTCTTGAAGATACGTTTTTCTTTTTTTTTTTTGATGGAATGAAACATGTCTTTGTGTCTTGCAACAGTTGGAAGCATATTTTCTTGTCATTACCAACAAACAAATTGTAAATTTCTCTCACCACAAGCTTGCAAAGCGTGTCAATAGCGGCGTTATTTACAGGGAAGCAGAATGTGCTCTTAGATCTGAATACTCGACGATTATCCTCATTGGCATTACACACCTCGAGGTAGACTAGTTCTGGAATGAACAACGTACCTTGGTTTGAAAGGGGTTGGTTCTCGGTGTAAGGAAAAAGGAAAGCCCCTTGTTAAGCACAGCTGCTTCCACCTCATTGAGAATATCAGAAGATATGTTTTTCTTATGTATTGCTTCTGATATTGCTATTTATTTTATTATTTAACCTTTATTTAACTAGGCAAGTCAGTTAAGAACACATTCTTATTTACAATGACGGCCTAGGAACAGTGGGTTAACTGCCTTGTTCGGGGGCAGAAAGACAGATTTTTAGCTTGTCAGTTAGGGGATTCGATCTTGCAACCTTTCGGTTTCTGGCCCAACGCTCTAACCACAAGGCTACCTGCCGCAGCCTAGATTTGTCGTTTTTCAATTATATGCAACATTTGAATTGTACATTTAAAAAATATATTTTTCTACATATTCCTTGCTAATATGCATTGCCTCCCTATTCGCCAGAGTCTAATCAACTAGCTGCTTGCGCCTGTTACGCACAACAGGTGTCTCCTAAAGGCTCCTCATGGTTAATCTGATGTCTGCATTGGCCGTGCAGCATTCACGGTGATACGGCCTCTGCAGAAGTCGGGACATTCATACTTCGCCAAACAGCGCAGAGATGTTGTCAAGGAAGTGAGTTTGTGTTTATACAGGACCTCCCGCCCTCACCTACCGTCAACCAATCATGTCAATGCGGAGCTATACAGAGCCCTCCACATTGTTACAAAACTTGAGGCGCACGGCGATGTAGTACAGAGCTCAATTTGGCTTCTGTGTGCCTCCAGAAGTTTCGCAATTGCGTCACACCATGCATACGATGTATCCGACCACATTTTCAGATCAAGCATGAATTGGCTCTTAAGTACGTGTCTTCCTAATTTGTTTGTACAGTACTGATGAAGACAAGGCCGAAACGTATAGTCCGTTTTTGCACTTAAACATATTGTATTCTTTTGAGCGTGAATTAAATGATGTACATTATTCTTTTGCACATTTGCCTCTTTGGGTTATTCATTTTCATGGGTTTGAGTGCAGTATCTTTTGAAATGTACAATAATTAGAAGTTAAAATGTCAATACAATAAAAAAAATGTCAATGGTGTACCAGTTTAGTTGCAGTGGTCTGAAGGGAAAGGCCCACTCTATGAATTCCTATTTCTATGACACACACCATGTTATGTCACAACCGCTGGCTGGCTGCTGCTCAACCGATGGCAGACACAACACAAAACCTCAAAAATAAAGTAGGGTCTGAGCTACACCATATGCAAATATGAAGAAAAAAATGCGATTTTAGATGAGGTTGAAGATTAAGACATTACATTTTTTATACAACTTTTTTTTTCAAGATATTATCAAATAGTTTGACAACCCTATTTGTAAGTGTTTTAAATGATATCAAACTCAACTGCTTATCTTTCCCAGTAATGAAGACGTGTGGCAGGGTATGAAAAATGGGTCAACTTTGAGCACCCTTATCTCTTGAATATTTGTGAATTCTGGTCCAAAAAGTCACTTTCCCGCCCTTCTTCCATGGGCAAACATGTATGGAAAGTGTTGTTTAAATCAAGGGATGCTGTCAAAAAGTGATTCCTATAGGAGATGAGCTTCATATCTTGTCTCACACTTACTTTTGTGTTCTGGAAATAACCAGAGAACCACCCAGCTCTGTGTTTCCTTGATGTAGCTCCTCAAATAATCCCCATTATCAAAGTTGTTGCTGCTATCTCATTTCCATAAAGAGATGATCATCATTGAATATACACACACGTTAGTGCTGAGCAATTAGTGCTTTTTGAGGTCTGTTCGGTTTTGGTTCAATTATTAAAAAAATAATCATGGTTTTGGTATTTGTATATTTTTTTTACATTAAATGCACTATGCATTAATGTTGGTTGAATGCTGTAATAACACTGAATAAAACATGTAATACAAGTCCAATGATGGTAGTCACTGGAGCGTGGATCAGAAAACCAGTCAGTATCTGGCGTGACCACCATTTGCCTCATGCAGCGCGACACATCTCCTTCGCACATCTCCTTCGATCAGGCTGTTGATTGTGGCCTGTGGAATGTTGTTCCACTCCTCTTCAATTTCTGTGCGAAGTTGTTGAATATCAAATCAAATTTATTTATAAAGCCCCCTTTACATCAGCTGATGTCACAGAGTACTGTACAGAAACCCAGCCTAAAACCCCAAACAGCAAGCAATGCAGGTGTAAAAGCACGGTGGCTAGGAAAAACTCCCTAGAAAGGCCAAAACCTAGGAAGAAACCTAGAGAGGAACCAGGCTGTGAGGGGTGGCCAGTCCTCTTCTGGCTGTGCCGGGTGCAGATTATAACAGAACATGGACAAGATTTTAAAATGTTCATAAAACAGGCAGAACAGTTGAAACTGGAGAAGCAGCACGGCCAGGTGGACTCGGGACATCAAGGAGTCATCAGGCCAGATAGGCCTTGAGGAATGGTCCTAATGCTCAGGTCCTCAGAGAGAGAGAGAGAGAGAGAGAGATAATTAGAGAGAGCATACTTAAATTCACACAGGACACCAGATAAGAGAAGAAATACTCCAGATATAAGACGGACCCTAGCCCCCCGACACATAAACTACTGCAGCATAAATACTGGGGGCTGAGACAGGAGGGGTCGGGAGACACTGTGGCCCCGTCCGACGATACCCCCAGACAGGGCCAAACAGGCAGGATATAACCCCACCCACTCTGCCGAAGCACAGCCCCCACACCACTAGAGGGATATCTTCAACCACCAACTTACCATCCTGAGACAAGGCAGAGTATAGCCCACAAGATCTCCGCCACGGCACCAGTAAGCCAGTGACTCAGCCCCTGTAATAGGGTTAGAGGCAGAGAATCCCAGTGGAGGGGAACCGGCCAGGCAAAGACAGCAAGTGTGGTTCGTTGCTCCAGTGCCTTTCCGTTCACCTTCACACTCCTGGGCCAGACTACACTCAGTCATAGGACCTACTGAAGAGATGAGTCTTCAATAAATACTTAAAGGTTGAGACCGAGTCTGCGTCTCTCACATGGATAGGCAGACTATTCCATAAAAATGGAGCTCTATAGGAAAAAGCCCTGCCTCCAGCTGTTTGCTTAGAAATTCTAGGGACAGTAAGGAGGCCTGCGTCTTGTGACCGTAGCGTACGTGTAGGTATGTACGGCAGGACCAAATCGGAAAGATAGGTAGGAGCAAGCCCATGTAATGCTTTGTAGGTTAGCAGTAAAACCTTGAAATCAGCCCTTGCCTTAACAGGAAGCCAGTGTAGAGAGGCTAGAATATTGGCTAGAACTGGAACACGCTGTGGTACACATTGATCCAGAGCATCCCAAACATGCTCCAATGGGTAACATGTCTGGTGAGTATGCAGGCCATGGAAGAACTGTGACATTTTCAGCTTCCAGGAATTGTGTACAGATCCTTGCCACATGGGGCTATGCATTATCATGCTGAAACATGAGGTGATGGCTGCGGATGAATGGCACAGCAACAGGCCTCAGGATGTCATCACGGTATCTCTGTGCATTCAAATTGCCATCGATAAAATGCAAATGTTCGTTGTCCGTAGCTTATGATTGCCCATACCATAACCCCATCGCCACCATGGGGCACTCAACGACATCAGCAAACCACTTGCCAACACGACGCTATCTGCCCGGTACAGTTGAAACTGGGATTCATCCGTGAAGAGCACACTTCTCCAGCATGCCAGTGGCCATCGAAGGTGAGCATTTTCCCTCTGAAATCGGTTACGATGCCGAACTGCAGTTAGGTCAAGACCCTGGTAAAGACGACGAGCACACAGATGAGCTTCCCTGAGACTGTTTCTGACAGTTTATGCAGAAATTCTAAAGTTGTGCAAACCCACAGTTTCATCAGCTGTCCAATTGGTCTCGGACGATCCGGCAGGTGAAGAAGCCAGATGTGGTGGACCTGGGCTGGCATGGTTACCACGTGGTCTGTGGTTGTGAGACCAGTTGGATGTACTGCCAAATTCTCTAAAATTGGCGGGTAATGGTAAAGAAATTAATATTAAATTATCTGGCAACAGCTCTGGTGGACCTTCCTGCAGTCAGTATGCCAATTGCACACTCCCTCAAAATGAGACTTCTGTGGCATTGTGATGTAAAACAAAACGGCACATTTTTGAGTGGCCTTTTTATTGCCCCCAGCACAAGGTCATGCTGTTTAATCAGCTTCTTGATATGCCTGTCTTGGCAGAGGAGAAATGCTCACTAGCAGGAATGTGAACAAAATTTGAGGGAAATAACCTTTTTGTGCATATGGAACATTTCTGGTATCTTTTATTTCAGTTCATGAAACGTGACCAACACTTTACATGTTGCGTTTTGTATTTTTGTTCAGTGTACATCAGGCTTGATCTGATTTATCTCTTCAGAAACTGCATATCGAGCGAGCTCACAGGGGGGAAAAAAATATGAAATGGAATTAAAATAATTGAACAGATGTTGGTAATTTCGGTTAATTGCTCAGCACTAACACACATTCAAAATCCTATTTTACTTCAACTTAACCCTAATTCAAACCACAACCCTATCCCCTAAAATAGCCTCTTTCCTTGTGGGAACCGTCGAAATGTCCCCACTTGTCCGAATGTTCCTTGATTTACTATCCTTGTGGGGACTTCTGGTCCCCACAAGGATAGTAAAACCACACACACACAGTTCTAAGAATGGTGCCTGTGTATCTAGCTGTGCCACCGTGTGTATCGTGGAAGAGGCCGTAGAGCAATTTCTGGCGAACCCTAACCCCTGACCCCTGTGGTGTGGGGGGTGAGTTCAGGGCAATGCGCTGCCCCACCCTGCTGGCCCTCCTGGCGGGGGTCATGCTGTACCTGGTGATGGGGGCGTTGGTGTTCCGGAACTTGGAAAGCCCCAAGGAGAGCAAGGAGCACGAGAAGCTGCTCTGCACAACACGTGACTTCCTCGGAAACCACTCATGTGTCACTGCACAGAACCTCAGCGACCTCATAAAGGTATACCCACACCATAGCACACACACACATTTCACAGACCGTGAAAGCATACACTTGAACAGAAAGACAGTTAAAACACGTCTGAGAAGAATCTAAGACTAAGATCCGTGTAGAGCCCCACCTGAGAAAGTGTAGCCAGGGGTAGGCAACTAGATCAGCAGCAGGACAATTTTTGTCCAAGCGGATGGTAATTTGTAAATTAACCACAACTAAGCACCAAAGGGCTTTGAAAATTACATTGAGACACGATCATATCAGTTATTGTTATAATTTGTTTTGAATACTTAGCGGACTTCCTGGTGATTTTAGTCTGTGTTTGACCAAAAACTGAAATCTAAAATGAGTAGGTGTAGATAGATCCAGCCTAAGACGGGTAATGAGCAGGTGTAGATAGATCCAGCCTAAGACGGGTAATGAGCAGGTGTAGATAGATCCAGCCTAAGACGGGTAATGAGCAGGTGTAGATAGATCCAGCCTAAGACGGGTAATGAGCAGGTGTAGATAGATCCAGCCTAAGACGGGTAATGAGCAGGTGTAGATAGATCCAGCCTAAGACGGGTAATGAGCAGGTGTAGATAGATCCAGCCTAAGACGGGTAATGAGCAGGTGTAGATAGATCCAGCCTAAGACGAGTAATGAGCAGGGGTAGATAGACCCAGCCTAAGACGGGTAATGAGCAGGGGTAGATAGACCCAGCCTAAGACGGGTAATGAGCAGGTGTAGTTAAAGCCAGCCCCTGTTTTGTCTCTGTACTGTCAGAGTGTGGTGAAGGCGGTGGAGGCGGGCCTGGATGTAAAACACAGCTCCACCAACTTCACTAGCAGGTGGGACCTGGCCAGCGCCTTCTTCTTCTGTGGTACCATCATCACCACCATCGGTGAGCCTTTGTTAATTTTTTCCCCCTCCTGCAAACCTTTTGGTAACAGCTTAGTCAGCCAGATGTGCATTTTGAATTTGACAGAAAATGAATAATCCCATCTCGGAAAATACAGTGAACCTCAAGAGCACAAGCTGGTTGAATCAACGTTGTTTCAATGAAATTACGTTGAACCAACATAGAGTAGACATTGAATTGACTGTGCCCACTGGGTTGCTGGTGAAATTGACTAATTTTAAAATTATATAGATTAACATATAGGTGAATGTATATGGTCTCCCTTTGTCCTCAGGGTTTGGTAACCTGTCTCCCAGGACCAAATGGGGCCAGCTGTTCTGCGTCTGTTATGCCCTGGTAGGGATCCCCATGTTTGGTTTCCTGCTGGCTGGTGTCGGGGACCACATGGGGACGGGGCTGAGGAAGGCCGTGTGGAAGATGGAGACACTCTTCCTGGTGAGACTGTCTTGTCTCGGGGCTGCTTCATTTTCAGGATGTCAATCATTGTACTTGCCTGTCTCAGGCTGCTTAAGTGATGTCACTGTGCTGTAAACAGAAGAGGCCATCTTGGACTCTAGCACTTGAAACATGTTACACACAAGTAGAACAGAACCTGACTTAAACATTCAGTCAGTCGTTAGCTACTTCCCAATGAAGCTTTGCAATAAAACTTTTTGTATTGTTACTGTTTATCAAAGAAAAGGCACATTATTTGAGTCTTGAGGAAGATCTTACCCTCTCCATCCATCTCTCACTCTTTCCCTTCTTTTGTGTTCCTCTCTCTCTGCCCCTCTCTCAGAAGCGGCGAGTCAGTCCCACATATGTACGGGTCATGTCTGCTGTTCTGTCCATCCTGATTGGCTGTTTGATCTTCCTCGCCGTGCCAACGCTGGTGTTTAAGGAAGTGGAGGACTGGTCCTTTCTGGAGGCACTCTACTTTGTGGTCATCACCCTGACCACGGTCGGCTTTGGAGACTATGTAGCAGGTATGAAGTGAAGTGAACTGTACACACTTTGGACAGTATAGAATCTGGAGAGTACATACTCTACACATCCCTTTCAGGATACACACTATGAAAGATACAAATCATATTTCATAGGTACCTATCGAAGGTCCTTTGTTTGTGTGTGCATGTGCATGCATCAATGCGTAAATGTCCTTGTGCTTAGGTGCTAACCGGAGGGACGGAGATCTGTTTAAGCCCCTGGTGTGGCTCTGGATAGTGTTTGGCCTGGCTTACTTTGCCTCTATACTCACCATGATCGGGAACTGGCTGCGGGTGCTGTCCAAGAAAACACGTGCTGAGGTGAGTTGTAGTGGGACAAACCAAGTGAAGGGCTGGACAAGGGTTTACTGGGGACACTTTGGATTTTAACTGTCAATATTCACTTATCCTTTATCCCTCTGTCTTTCTCTCTGTCTCTGGGTTTCTCTCTCACCTCTCTCACCTCTCACCCCTCTCTCTCTCCTCTCTCTCCCTCACCTCTCTCTCTCTCTCTCACCTCTCTTTCTCAACTCCCTCTCTAAATTCTATTCAAGGGGCTTTATTGGCATGGGAAACATATGTATACATTGCCAAAGCAAGTGAAATGGATAAACAAAAGTGAAATAAACAAAATGTGAACAGTAAATATTACTCAAACAAGTTCCAAAATAATAGACATTTCAAATGTCATATTATGTCTATATACAGTGTTGCAATGATGTGCAAATTTAGTTAATGTACAAAAGGGAAAATAAATAAACATAAAATGGGTTGTATTTACAATGGTGTTTGTTCTTCACTGGTTGCCCTTTTCTTGTGGCAACAGGTCACACATCTTGCTGCTGTGATTGCACACTGTGGCATTTCACCCAATAGATATGGGAGTTTATTAAAATTGGATTTGTTTTCAAATTCTTTGTGGGTCTGAGTAATATATGTGTCTCTAATTTGGTCATACATTTGGCAGGAGGGTATGATGTGCAGCTCAGTTTCCACCTCATTTTGTGGGCAGTGTGCACATAGCCTGTCTACTCTTTTTATTTTATTTTTTTAATGTATTTTTTTAACCTTTATTTAACTAGGCAAGTCAGTTAAGAACAAATTCTTATTTACAATGACTGCCTACCCCGGCCAAACCTGGACGATGCTGGGCCAATTGTGTGCCGCCCTATGAGACTCCCAATCACGGCCGGATGTGATACAGCCTGGATTCGAACCAGGGACTGTAGTGATGCCTCTTGCACTGAGATGCAGTGCTTTAGACAGCTGTGCCACTCTTGAGAGCCAGGTCTGCCCATGGTGACCTTTCTCAATAGTCTGTACATAGTCAAAGCTTTCCTTCATTTTGGGTCAGTCACAGTAGTCAGGTATTCTGCCACTGTCTACTCTCTGTTGCCTTTTTGTTCTCTCATGGTTTGGTTGGGTCTAATTGTGTTGCTGTCCTGGGGCTCTGTGCGGTCTGTTTGTGAACAGAGCCCCAGGACCAGTTTGATTAGGGAACTCTTCTCCAGGTTCACCTCTCTGTAGGTGATGACTTTCGCTTCCTTTTAGGTGGTTGTAGAATTTAACGTAATTTTAATTTTTATAATTTTTTGTGCAATAGTGTCTAGCTGGAACTTGTATTGTGGTCCTGGCAACTGGACCTTTTTTGGAACACCATTATATTTTGGCTTACTGATATTTACTGTCAGGGCCCAGGTCTGACAGAATCTGTGCAGAATATCTAGGTGCTGCTGTAGGCCCTCCTTGGTTGGGGACAGAAGCACCAGATCATCAGAAAATAGTAGACATTTGATTTCAGATTCTAGTAGGGTGAGGCCGGGTGCTGCAGACTGTTCTAGTGCCCTCACCAATTCGTTGATATATATGTTGAAGAGGGTGGTTTTTATGCCACTTTTCCAGCACACTTGTTGTTTGTGTACATAGATTTTGTCATGTATGTTTTTCCCCCAACACCACTTTCCATCAATTTGTGTAGCAGACCCTCATGCCAAATTGAGTCAGAAGACTTTATCTTTGTTTTGGTTTGTTTGTTTGTCAATTAGGGTGTGCAGGAGGAATACGTGGTCTGTCTTACGATAATTTGATAAAAAGCCAAATTGACATTTGCTCAGTACATTGATTTCACAAGTCTGCTATTAATGATAATGCAGAGGATTTTCCCAAGGTTGCTGTTGACGCATATCCCACGGTAGTTATTGGGGTCCAATCTGTCTCCCCTTTTGTGGATTGGGGTTATCTGTCCTTGGTTCCAAATATTGGGAAGATGCCAGAGCTGGGGATGATGTTAAAGAGTTTAAGTATAGCCAATTGTAATTTGTGGTCTGTATATTTTATAATTTCATGTAGGATACCATCAAAACCACAGACCTTTTTGGGTTGGAGGGTTTGCATTTTGTCCTGTAGTTCATTCAATGTAATTAGAGAATCCAGTGGGTTCTGGTAGTCTTTAATCAATTATTCTAAGATGTGTAATTGATCATGTATATGTTTTTGCTGTTAGTTCTTTGTTCTCTGTTACAGAGCCAAACATATTGGAGAAATGGTTTATCCATACATCTCCGTTCTGGATAGATAACTCTTTGTGTTGTTTGTTTAATGTGTTCCAATTTTCTCAGAAGTGGTTAGATTATTTTGGCTTTGATGCCTCATGAGTATTGAGTATTGCTCTGTTCAAGTAGACTGATTTTGCTGTGATCTGATAGGGTTGTCAGTGGGTTGACTGTGAACGCGCTGAGAGACTCTGTGTTGAGGTCAGTGATAAAGTAGTCTACAGTACTACTGCCAAGAGATGAGCTATAGGTGTACCTACCATAGGAGTCCCCTCGAAGCCTACCATTGACTATGTACATACCCAGCGTGTGACAGAGCTGCAGGAGTTGTGACATGTTTTTGTTGGTTATGTTGTTGTAGTTGTGCCTAGGGGGGCATATGGGGGAGGGATTGCTGTCACCTCCAGGTGGGTGTTTGTCCCCCTATGTGCTGAGGGTGTCAGGTTCTTGTCCAGTTCTTGCATTTACAGTAGGTTGCCACAGACTAGTGCATGTTTCTGGGCCTGGAAATGATTGATTTCCCCTTCCAGGATGGAGAAGATGTCTTCTTTAAATGATGGAGTTTTCTAGTGGGGGGGGGTATAGGTAGCACATGGGATGTCTATTGATGTGTTGCTCCTGTGTGAAGTGTTGTGGCTGCGTTTGAGGGCGATGTCCTTTAGTGTCCGGGCGAAGGTGGGCACTGCTGCCTGTATAGGTGGACCTGGTCGTAAAGGCTGTTCAAGTCCAGGGTGGAGTGGTGGGCCAGGTAAACATTTGGTTTTGATGCACAGTCATGGGAAATACTTGCGTTTACCTGCTGTATCGTAGCAGGGTGGAAGTCTTTTTGTGGTAGCAGGGTGGAGATAACTACTTGTGCGTTGGGGAAAGTAGAAGCTTTTTCAATCACTCCTTTCAGTGCTGTGGCCACCCTTTCCTGCTGTGTTCTCAGGTCTGTACCTGTGTGTATTATGTGGCTGGGTGACCCTATTTGGTCTAGGGTGTTTGGACACCAGAATTTAGACACTGTGTTTGGGAAAAAGTAAATTGTATTGTATATATTTCCTGTTAGAGTCCATAAGGAGTACAATCTGTGGCTTGTGTATGTCCTCAGTGGGGGCACCTCTTCTCTGTGGGAGTGGCCACCTCTTTAATGCGTTGTTCTCTGTCACACGCCATCACCCTCACCCTCTCCTCCAGCACTCTGGTCCTCTCCCAGTGCTATGTTCTTCTCCTGCTCTTTCTCCTGTTGATGTTGTCTCACCACAGTCCAGAGTGCAGATATGTCTCCCTCCACCTCCAGCTCTCCGGGTCTGGTTGAGGGGTTGTTGTTTAGCTGGACTATTTTTTTGTGCTGACTGGAGTGTGTTCACCTGCTGTTCCGGCTCCACCTGCCTTACCTCCAGTTGGGTGAATGTATCCTTAATTTCAATGAGGGAGTAGTACTCTGTGCTGGGAGGTTGACTTTTTGCTTGGGGTTGCTCATCTGTGGGGTTGTATAATGAAGAGGTCTGGTCTGACACGTTTGGGGTATCTTTCTCAAGAGAGAGCTTATCCTGCTGAGCTATCTCTTTGATGTGAAAATCCAGCTGAAATTGTTTTCCCTGTCCATTACTGTTCCAGATTTGACTCTGTCTTCATTGTCTAATATCCTGAGTTTCCACCCATCGGTAACACCCCCCCCTACTCCCTACTTAACAGAGGGGCAGTGTGTTAATATAGCACTGCGCCATGCCAGGGATGGTCTGTGTGGAAGATTAACTTGCTTATATTCCCATTTTTATAATAGTCAGCAAAAAGTCTCTTGATTTTCCATTAGGAGCTTCATTTTGTACTCTTTTTGCCTTATAATTTTTTACGTACGGAGGGTACTGTATTGTAATTACCTCTGAACAGCGGGATGGGGCTTCAAAGGCCTCTGTATTTGGGTGGGGTAGGCTGTGCGACTCTCCTGCCATTGTTGGGCTCAAGGGCTTTGACACCTCTCACTTCACACTTCAGTGCTAATTTAAGTTGTATCTGTTCTGTCCTAGCAAGCTTGGTAGCATTAACTTAGCATTCAGTCCTTATAAAGTAAAATATATCATTGTAATGTATTTTTTCTTCTTGGCTTTTGAAAATAAAAAGTAGCTTCAGACTAAACATGACTCTCAGTTCCAGTTAGGATGGTGTTTTCAGATTTCTGTTGTTTGTTTGCCAGAGCATTTGCTATATAGCTTGGAAATAATCATATTTTGTAGTAGGAATCCTTGCAGGTAATTCCATCCAAAATCTGGTTGTAGTTCTGTAGTTTTGATTTGGAGTGAAGGTTATGTTGTGGAAGGTAGTATCCTGTATATGTCCCTGCCAAAAAATCCAAGTTTATCTAACTCTAAATCTATATTTTTGTAAAAACATGCTGACAAATGTGGGACCTCACATGCACCTCTCTCTCTCACACCTCTTTTTGCCTCTCTCACCCTTTTCCCCTCTCCCCCTCTCTCTCAGATGGAGGAGTTGAGGGCCCATGCTACAGACTGGACCCAGAACATCCAGAACATGTCCATGGACTTCCGGATCCCCAACCCTCTGGACCTCAACGACACTTTCCTGTTGCAGCGGCGCCGCTGGAAACGCAGCACCCGGCGGCGGGGCCGCAGGGGGGCGCTGGGGCACCACGGCAGGCAGGGCTTCATAGGGGAGAACGGACATCTGCCCAATAGGTGGGTCTCCCACACCCGCTCCATGACCCGTCTGGAGGTCGTGAGGTTAGGGGGGGGCGAGGTTAGGAATGAGGGGACGAGGTTACGACCAGGGGCGGTGCTAGGGGCGGATTCCAGAGTCAGTCCGAGGTCAGAGGGCAGGTTGTTGGGCCGGATGGTGGCGAGGTCGCTGTCGATGCCTGCGGCGCGCTCTGTGATGGAGTTAGACTATGACCTTGATCCTGTTGCTATGATGATGCTGCAAGGGAAGTCACTGTCTGAGTCTCCAGAGTCTGACTCCAGATCAGAAGTCTCCTCCTCTGACTCTCACAAGTCTGATGTATGTACACCAGGGCAGGGGATAACTTTTGCCAGTTTTGACACCAGTGGGTCTCTCTGTACTGAGGAGAGGGGAATCCAGGGAGGATCCAGGCAGGTATTTTTCCAGGAGGATGTCCGGTTCCCTGTGCTTCTCCAGAAGCTCCCCAAGTCCCACAACCCCACCAAGCCCATCCCCATGTTGCCCATATTCTCTGTAAAACCCATGCCGCTCCCCATGCCCACCCTGCCAGGCTGCAAAATGCTAGATTTCTTCGGGGAGAACTTGGCCTACATTGACGAGTCGTCGGACACTTTGAGTGACAAGAACCAGCCAGTTGAGGGGGCTGTCAGCCCTCGCCCCCGTAAGCCCCGCAGGAGGAGCATAAGGAGGCAGCTGCCCCACCGGAGCCCCCTGAAGGAGAGGAGGGACAGCGACATGCTGCCCCCTCCAACCCCCGACACCTCCCTCTCCCGTCTGACACAGTGACATGCAGTCGTCGCCCCCCCCCCCTTCGAGACTGATGAACAAACTGACAGACACAGGTCATGAAGGGGGATACTAAGGCTGGTCTTTATTACTAGTGTTCACAGGAGAAGCAGACCTCAAAGCTCAGATGGAACTATATTATGTACTGGGGATAAAAGCCAATAATTTACTAGATTTTACTGACTGAGGACCACAGTCACCATTGAGATATATTTGTATGAAAACTAATGCATGTATTCAGCAGCACAGATATAAAATATATAAACTGTCTAAACTCAGTCAAGTCAGACTCACTGGGTTGAGAAATAGCTCCATCTCCTGGCTGGTAAGTGTAGTACATCATCTCCTCTGCGTAGGTGTAACCTGCTGTGCAGTCCGTTACGGAAGCTCAGCCCAAACCTTGGTTTTTAAATCACTGACTAAAGGACTTTTTCGAATAACCATGTTAGATCTGGCTTCAGAGATCCATATCTCTGTATATCCCAGTGTCCTTCAGCATGTGGGATATATAGTGCTCTGGTTGAATAAGGGCCGTTCCACGAAAGGAGTCCGTTTTGGGAAGCGTAATTTGGTGCAAAACATTTTATTTTACATAATTTTAACATTCTGTCATAAAAAGCACAGAGTTCAACTTAATAAAAAAAACGTGTTTTTCAAGAGGTTAAATAAAATAAATTACTTTAAGTGCCTATTAAGTGCCAAATAAAGTAACAGGGTTGACCATTTCATCTTAAATAGCCGTGAATCCTCGCTGACTGGAAGAGGTATGTAAGCTTTTTGTGTGCAACAGGCAGGGGCAATTGAATACAAACTTCCCCAAAAAGTTGTATAGATATTTCCACACTACCATGATAAAGGATGATAATGCCCTTTTAGTGTAAGAGCTGTTTGAAAATAAATTAGACATGTTTGCCTATTTTGGTGGGATGGAGTTTTGGCCTGTCTGGTGACAACACCAGTCTGTAAATTAGTTAATAGACCAATAAGAAAGAGAGTTCCAAACCTCTCTACCAATAACGGCTAGTTTTCAGTTTTCCCCTCCCCACTCAGACCACTCCGACAGTTCTAGCAAAATTCTTGCTAGGAAAATTTGCTCTTTGCTAAAAAGCTGTTTGTTGTCAATCAAAATGGTCAAAAAGAAACAATTACAATAAGGTACGTAATTGTTGCACAGAAACGATTTGATATTGAGATAAAAACGGCTGCATTGGGCCTTTAAAATATCAAAGGGACTCATTTCATGGAATGACCCATAACTTTTGTTTTGACGGCATTCTGTTTCTCGCAATATAAAGGAAAGTCCCATCAAACCTACCTGAGATAGCATAATACATGGAGAAGCCTTGGGGAGATGTGGGGTGGAAGGGATGTCAGATCGTACGTGTACAGCACATACACACACAGCAAACAAACTACAAACGCACACACACACTACACACCCTCTCAAGGTCACTGAGTCAGACACACACACACACTCAGACACCCAGAGGAGTGTTAATGTGGGATAAGTGCAGGTTGAATATAGTAAGGGGTGGTTAAGGACTAACAGATGCTGGGGGGGAGGGGGACCGCAGCACCCGGCGGGGACCTCACTGCAGCTCCGTCCTGCAGCCAGCAGCACCCTTAACGTCCTCCTCCCCCTACAGAGGCCACCCATCCTTTCCCCAGAAAGGCTGAGGGACTGGGGGAGGAGAATGATTAATGGAGGCCCAGTTTGGTTACTGTTTCAAGCTCAATGTCCAACTCTCTAGGCATGATCTTATTTTCATCACCTTTCTGTGTTTGGCGCATAAAACGGATCAACTTGGACGAACAGACCCACTCTGTTTCTCACTAGGTTCAGTGTCAACCACAGGAGCCTAGAGTATAGAGATAAACATACAGATCTCTCGCTCTCTCTCTCACACTCTCACTCTCACGGGCCTACCTGAAATACCAGAAGGCCCAAATATAAGTTGAGCCTCAGGGTGGACTTATTTTGAGTTGAGCTCTCTTATCAAAAGTGATTAATGTGGCCAAACTTGGATGACTGGATCAATGTTAACAACACAACCTAACATATTGACCAACAAAATCCCAATAATGACAGACCTGATTGTTACAAATTTGCTAAGGCTGCAAAACAGTTAACCCCGCCCAAAGCTGATGTGTTCCAAATTGGGCTTATGAGCCCACGTCTCTCCCTTCAAAGCCTCTTTCAGTTTTATTCCCTCTCTCCTCTCCTCTGCTCCCACCACAAATGGGCTTAAATTTGGCGTGAGTGGTCGCTGTCTGGAAATCTTTCACATCCTGTTTACGGCGGCAGATTTCAGCCCTCAACCGCAGAGCTGGCTGGAGGCCCCTACTGCCTGGACACACAACCTCACTCTCCTTCTTTCTTTCGCTTTCCCTCTCTTTTCTTTCTCCTCTTCTTTCCTCACTCTCTTCTACTCTCTCTCCTTCCTCTCCCTCCCTCCCAGCCCCTTTCCATCTCCTTCTCTCCCTCTGCTTCTCTCTTTCTTTCAGACCAAAGGAAAGCTAGTTCAAATCAACCTCCATCTCTTAAGTAACAGAGGGCTTTATGTGGAGTTACTGGGCCCTTCAGTCAACTTGGTAGAGATCAGAGTCTTATGCAACAAGAACACATTGTATTTCCAATCAAGATATTTTAATATAAGATTTTTTTAAAGCTATTAAGGAATTCAATATTTACAATATTCTCGACCTTATGAAAGTGGGGAAAAGACCCACTGCTGATGACGATTTTCAGAGTTTCATGCTTGTGAGATAAAAAAAAACAACCTGTGCCAGACTGTGTAAAATGTGTCTTAGTGAAATGAAGGGTTGAATATACAGATATAGTCAGTCTGTCCTTTTGCTTGAGGACCAAAAGTTGTTTTGGGCTCCTGCGTCAGCGGCACTTGCAGGACTTGACCACCATGTTGGAGAGCTGCTCAACCTTGGGCGTTCGGCCCATGAAGTAAACGATGGTCAGAGGCTCCAGGTCCTGAGGTACGCAGCATGGAGATGCCGATGCCTCAGGGTTCAGCTTGTTATACAGTGGCAGGATCTGTGTGTGAGGGCAAGAGAAAGTACCACATGAAATATCACGTTAAAAACAATGACAAGTACTGAAAATACAACTTAACTTCTTAGGGAGCGGCAGCAGAGGTGACGGTTTTGGAGAGTCTGGCGTGCCCAAAGTAAAATGCCTGCCACTCAGGCCCGGAAAATAGGATATGCACATAATTAGTACTATTGGATAGGAAACACTCTGAAGTTTCTAAAAGTGTTAAAATAATGTATGTGAGTATAGCAGGCGAAAACCCGAGGAAAATCCATCTGGATTTGCAGTTTTTTTTGTACATGACCTTTTTCTCCAGGCTGCCTATTGATTGCTATGTTATTTAGGACTGAGACTGCAGTACCTATGGCTTCCACTAGATGTGAACAGTCTTTATACAGTGTCTGGAGGCTCTAGCACTAAGCAGCACAGATAGGAAGAGGAAGTAGTGAAGGGACCACATTTGTCAACAACGTTTCACGGGCGCGAGATTGTGAGCGCACCCCACTTCATTTTCCTTTCCTATCGTTCACGTTATCGTCCGGTTTAAATATTACAGTAAATACACAAAAAAGGATACCTAAGGATACATTAAAAATGATGTTTGATTTGTTTGGAGAAAGTGTATAGGTATAATTTGAACGTGTTCTCTTCACGGTTCAATGGGTGACTCGATTTTCTGATCATAACGCGCCAACCAAACAGAGAGTTATGGATATAATAAATGACTTTTTCTAACAAAAGAACCATTGGATGTCTTCGTTGGACACTTGGGAAGCCCTCAGCAGAAGTTCTTCGAAAGGTAAGTGATTTATTTTAGCTCTTATATGGGTTTGTGTGTGACCCGCTGGATATGAATTTATGCTAATGTGGAAAATAGGAGAGGTGCTATCCTCAAACAATCAAATGTTGTGCTTTCGCCGTAAAGCCTTTTTTAAATTTGACAATGCTGTGATATTGCCAAGAATCAGAGCTTTTGATGACTATGCAACACTTGTATATTGATGAATGTTTAATAATTCAACTTTTGGATTTTGAATTTGGCGCCTTACATTTCACCGGGTAGTGTCGGGAGCCGCTAGGGCGCCGTTTCTCCCTAAGTAGTTAAAGGAATAGTTTAAACAAATTGCAATGGTTTCCTTTCCATTGTATGCTGTAGCGTTAAGATTTCCCTTCACTGGAACTAAGGGGCCTAGCCCGAACCATGAAAAACACCCCCAGACCATTATTCCTCCTCCACTAAACTTTACAGTTGGCACTATGCATTTGGGCAGGTAGCGTTCTCCTGGCATCCGCCAAACCCAGATTCATCGGACTGCCAGATGGTGAAGCGTGATTCCACACTCCAGAGAACGCGTTTCCACTGCTCCAGAGTCCAATGGCGGTGAGCTTTACACTACTCCAGCCGACACTTGGCATTGTGCATGGTGATCTTAAGCTTGTGTGCGGCTGCTCGGCCATGGAAACCCATTTCATGAAGCTCCCGATGAACAGTTCTTGTGCTGACGTTGCTTGCAGAGGCAGTTTGGAACTCTGTAGTGAGGTTTGCAACCGAGGACAGACTATTGTTATGCGCTTCAGTACTTGGCGGCCCCGTTCTGTGAGCTTGTGTGCCTACCACTTCGCAGGTGAGTCGTTGTTGCTCCTAGATGTTTCCACTTCACACTAACAGCACTTACAGTTGACCGGGGCAGTTCTAGCAAGGAAAACATTTGATGAACTGACTTGTTGGAAAGGTGGCATAGTATAACGGTGCCACGTTGAAGTCACTGAGCTCTTCAGTAAGGGCATTCTACTGCCAAGGTTTGTCTATGGAGATTGCATTGCTGTGTGCTCGATTTTATACACCTGTCAGCAACAAGTGTGGCTGAAATAGCCGGATCCACTAATTTGAAGGGGTGTCCACATACTTTTGTGTGTGTGTATATATACTGTATATAACTTCAGAAATATAGCCAGTATGATGCTGTGCATCATACCAGCTGTATTTCTGTATTCTGAAAGTTATATATCTTAAACTTGATTGCTGACATGCAAAACATTTTGGGACTATATCAACAATGGACTAACAAAACAAATACCAGAATATGTTTTTTGGGGTGGAGTTTTCCTTTAACCATACTGTGAGTGTGTGGTAATAAAGCCATAAGACCTGACTGTGACGGAGGTGATAGAACATTTATGCCACTGTAGTGGTTGGGGGTTAACTAACCATGTTGTAGTGGTTGGGGGTTAACTAACCATGTTGTAGTGGTTGGGTGTTAACTAACCATGTTGTAGTGGTTGGGGGCTAACTAACCATGTTGTAGTGGTTGGGGGTTAACTAACCATGTTGTAGTGGTTGGGGGTTAACTAACCATGTTGTAGTGGTTGGGGGTTAACTAACCATGTTGTAGTGGTTGGGGTTAACTAACCATGTTGTAGTGGTTGGGGTTAACTAACCATGTTGTAGTGGTTGGTGGTTAACTAACCATGTTGTAGTGGTTGGGGTTAACTAACCATGTTGTAGTGGTTGGTGGTTAACTAACCATGTTGTAGTGGTTGGGGTCTAACTAACCATGTTGTAGTGGTTGGGGGTTAACGAACCATGTTGTAGTGGTTGGTGGTTAACTAACCATGATGTAGTGGTTGGGGGTTAACTAACCATGTTGTAGTGGTTGGGGGTTAACTAACCATGTTGTAGTGGTTGGGGGCTAACTAACCATGTTGTAGTGGTTGGGGGCTAACTAACCATGTTGTAGTGGTTGGGGGCTAACTAACCATGTTGTAGTGGTTGGGGGTTAACTAACCATGTTGTAGTGGTTGGGGTTAACTAACCATGTTGTAGTGGTTGGGGGCTAACTAACCATGTTGTAGTGGTTGGGGGTTAACTAACCATGTTGTAGTGGTTGGGGCTAACTAACCATGTTGTAGTGGTTGGGGGTTAACTAACCATGTTGTAGTGGTTGGGGGTTAACTAACCATGTTGTAGTGGTTGGGGGTTAACTAACCATGTTGTAGTGGTTGGGGGTTAACTAACCATGATGTAGTGGTTGGGGGTTAACTAACCATGATGTAGTGGTTGGGGGTTAACTAACCATGTTGTAGTGGTTGGGGGCTAACTAACCATGTTGTAGTGGTTGGGGGTTAACTAACCATGTTGTAGTGGTTGGGGGCTAACCAACCATGTTGTAGTGGTTGGGGGTTAACCAACCATGTTGTAGTGGTTGGGAGTTAACCAACCATGTTGTAGTGGTTGGGAGTTAACCAACCATGTTGTAGTGGTTGGGGGCTAACTAACCATGTTGTAGTGGTTGGGGGCTAACTAACCATGTTGTAGTGGTTGGGGGCTAACTAACCATGTTGTAGTGGTTGGGGTTAACTAACCATGTTGTAGTGGTTGGGGGTTAACTAACCATGTTGTAGTGGTTGGGGGTTAACTAACCATGTTGTAGTGGTTGGGGGTTAACTAACCATGTTGTAGTGGTTGTCAACGCTCCAGAGATATGGGCAGCTGCCAGAGCAGAAATTGGCCTTGTAGCCCTTCGGCTCGTGGATCCACTTCCAGTTCAGGTCCCGGCGGAAGTTGATGTAGAACGATCGCAGACAGCAGTCCGCGTCAGAGTTCCTAAAACAGGTAGGAGACATGGAGACAAAACACTCTCTCATTCTGATCCACACAGGCACTTTATCAGTTTCAGGACTATAAGCCTCTGATAGATTCATAACAATATTACAATCATCAATAATGTTGCTATGAACAAATGTGTAGTAATTCTGTATATCAAAGACCAAAATAAAGAGATACCTCTAAGTATCTTGTATGGTCGTAGATAACAAAGTTTTTGACATCTGGATCTGAGGTGCTTACCCTACCTGGAGCAGGTGGTGGTGTCAGCGGTGGCCCTCTTCTTGCGGGTCTTCTTGCCCGTGTTGTCTACCCTGTCGCTGGGCAGCAAGGTGAGGATGAGGTGGGGGGGTCTTGGTACTAAAATCTACCTGGCCCTTAGCCAGCCCTGACCCTGGCCTCCGCAACTGCTGCTGAAGCAGCTCATCATCCAGACCTGAGGAAGAGAGGGAGTAGGACATGGAGGAGGAGGGACAGGGAAGGGAGAGGAGGAGGGAGAGAGGTGGAGGAGGGAGAGAAAGGGCTGGTGTTTTTTCGCAGTGCGTGGGAAAATTGATTGACCTCATGGAGACACATAATGGGAACATTTGTCAGCCAGAATGCTGTGTCATGACGTTGCCCTGTTGGGTGAGGTTAATGATCCCCCATAAATACCTTTCCCCCTTTTCTCTCCACACTACAGAATGGACTCTCGGAAAGCCCTTTGATAACATAGAGAGAGTATGGTAACATCAAAAGGTTGGGGAATAGAACAATATTTCCCTTTCTCAACCAGCTGAAAGTGTCCGTTGGTACTTAAAGAATATGATGTCAGATCAGTTGGAGTCTGGGACATTATATCTGATGATAGGACGACATAAATTGTATCTTGGAAAGGCTACACATTCTAGTTATCAGATTCAAATGGAATTGTTGTGCAATTTGAAACTATTTGTGAAAAGATAATGTAATTTTAGCTTCTAAATGAGAGAATTGTTTTCAGAAGTAAACTATGCTCACTCAGTGGCCACGCCCAAGTGAACAGACATTGGTTGAGAACTATGAAACACGCCCTTCTCTCCCCCAGTACAAAAGCCCACTGACAGAAGTCAACTCAGTTCCCGATGACGTGAGGACTGGTGTCCATACGTTTAAAAGGGATAATTTCAACTACAACCTAACGAAATTAACATTTAGATCCAGAAATGTTAGGACTGCTGTCCTAACGTTTAAAAGGGCGAATTTCAAGGTGGAGGTGACGATCACCTTGCTGGAATAGTGAATTTCGACTAGACCTGCCAGAATACAGCGCAAGCTGATTATGGCAACTTGGTATGAACTTTGAACGATTATTCGCTAAAGAAGAAGTGAAACCTCCTAGACGTCGAGTTAACAGCAGCTGTAAACGTACATGGCCTAGGAAAGGACAGATAATCTCAGAAGAACGACAGGGTACTTAAACGTATCCGCTCTACAACACTAGGACCAGAAAGATTCTTCAAAGGACAATGGCAATCTCTGCTGGGTAAACCAGTCTTCCATCTTTGACCTATCTATCGAAGCGCAGCTCAGAGTAAATATACAGTTGAAGTCGGAAGTTTACATACACCTTAGCCAAATACATTTAAACTCAGTTTTTCACAATTCCTGACATTTAATCCTAGTTAAAATTCCCTGTCTTAGGTCAGTTAGGATCACCACTTAATTTTAAGAATGTGAAATGTCAGAAAAATAGTAGATTATTTATTTCAGCTTTTATTTCTTTCATCACATTCCCAGTGGGTCAGAAGTTTACATACACTCAATTAGTATTTGGTAGCATTGCCTTTAAATTGTTTCGCTTGGGTTCAACGTTTCTGGTGGCCTTCCACAAGCTTCCCACAATAAGTTGGGTGAATTTTGGCCCATTCCTCCTGACAGAGCTGGTGTAACTGAGTCAGGTTTGTAGGCCTCCTTGCTCGCACATGCTTTTTCAGTTCTGCCCACAAATTGTCTATAGGATTGAGGTCAGGGCTTTGTGATGGCCACTCCAATACCTTGACTTTGTTGTCCTTAAGCCATTTTGCCACAACTTTGAAAGTATGCTTGGGGTCATTGTCCATTTGGAAGACCCATTTGCAACCAAGCTTTAACTTCCTGACTGATGTCTTGAGATGTTGCTTCAATATATCCACATAATTTTCCTTCCTCGTGATGCCATCTATTTTGTGAAGTGCACCAGTCCCTCCTGCAGCAAAGCAACCCCACAACATGATGCTGCCACCACCGTTCTTCACGGTTAGGATGATGTTCTTCGGCTTGCAAGCATCCCCCTTTTTCATTCAAACATAACGATGGTCATTATGGCCAAACAGTTCTATAATGGTTTCATCAGACCAGAGGACATTTCTTCATAAAGTATGATCTTTATCCCCATGTGCAGTTGCAAACCGTGTCTGGCTTTTTTTTATGGCGGTTTTGGATCAGTGGCTTCTTCCTTGCTGAGCGGCCTTTCAGGTTATGTCGATATAGCACTCGTTTTACTGTGGCTATAGATAGTTCTGTACCTGTTTTCTTCCAGCATCATCACAAGGTTCTGGGATTGATTTGCACTTTTCGCACCAAAGTACGTTCATCTCTAGGAGACAGAGCGCCTCCTTCCTGAGCGATATGCCGGCTGCGTGGTCCCATGGTGTTTATACTTGCGTACTATTGTTTGTACAGATGAACGTGGTACCTTCAGGTGTTTGGAAATTGCTCCCAAGGATGAACTAGACTTGTAGAGGTCTACAATTGTTTTTCTGAGGTCTTGGCAGATTTTTTTTGATTTTCCTATGATGTCAAGCAAAGAGGCACTGAGTTTGAAGGTACGCCTTGAAATACATCCGGGTACACCTCCAATTGACTCAAATGATGTCAATTAGCCTATCAGAAGCTTCTAAAGCCATGACAACATTTTCTGGAATTTTCCAAGCTGTTTAAAGACACAGTCAACTTAGCATATGTAAACTTCTGACCCACTGGAATTGTGATACAGTGAATTATAAGTGAAATAATCTGTCTAAAAACCATTGTTGGAAAAATTACTTGTCATGCACAAAGTAGATGTCCTAAACGACTTACCAAAACTATAGTTTCCAACAAGAAATTTGTGGAGTGGTTGAAAAACTAGTTTTAATGACTCCAATCTAAGTGTATGTAAACTTCCGACTTAAACTGTATATATCTTGCATTTTCCTATTCTGAATGGGCGGTTATTAGAATGCAGAAGACTCACTGTATCATACCTTCTCAAGGTCCGATAGATTTAATCCCTTTATCCCTCAGTCTTCCCGCTCTTTCATTCAAACCCAACCCCCTTCCTTTATGTAACCAGCCGTCAGGTTAGCCCACTAGGGGCTTTTCATGACATGATTAGTAATCGATGTGTGATCTATCCTGTGTATATATATATGTATGTATGTATGTATATGTAATTCTGTGTTATTATTTAGCTATTTAGTAAATAAGTAATTAAGCCAATTTGTGTATTGCTGATTCAACTTATTAGCTAGGGTTCGTGCAGATAACCAAGTACCTACGACAATCAGAATGGGACCGATCGAGGTGACAATTAATAATTGGCTGCAATTGATATTAAAGATCTCCAGATCTTTAAGAGAGTGGATTCGGGAGATAACTTCTCTATATAAATGAATGCTTCCGTGGTGCCCTAGGTTAATAATGGTTTAATTGTTGCATGGTTCAATTCAATCACGTAATCAATTAAGTTAGGTAATCGATTTGATAAAATAGCATGTCATAATTTAATCATAGTCAGAGACACGACAGCTGTGTGTGAGTTGAAGTTCAATAATGAATTAAAAGAGCCATGTGTTATGTGTCTATGTTAGATAACATAAACAGGTTCTACAACAAGCAGACCCGCAAAGCGCGCCTCCAGCTCCTCGCTCTTATTGAACACGATACTGTTGGTTGAGGGAACGAAGGTGCAGCACGGACAAACTGACAGTGAACACCCAGCTTCAAACCCAGGTTCCTCTCTGAAAGAGTGATATGGAGGATGAGATGACAGAGTAGGGGTAGAGAGATGGTGAGAGGAGAAAACAGATACAGTATTAACCTCTAAATCATGTGTAGAGATAAATCTGAAACATTCATCCATTTACACCTCAAATGTTAAGTCTGACACCTTGAATGCTGTTAAGTAGATAAAGGGTTATAGAGCCGTGTGATTGGCTTGTCAACTTACCTCTATGAGCCAGCCAGTCCGTCACAGTGTCTGTGACATCCACCGAGAGCCACGCCCCCTTGGTCCGTGGGTGAACCGTTCTGGAGTTGATGTATCTCTGCAAGGGACCTGTTGGCTCTTCTGGTTTTATCACCTGTCAGAGACAGAGGGAGAACCGGAGAGAAGCATCAGTTCACAACTCCAGCAAACTGTGATACCAGTGAAGTTTTGAGATATTGTAAAGACTCATTTATTGATTCTGACATGGGTTCATGAAGTATGTGATGTTGTTGTGACTCTTTGTACAGGAAAGTAATATTGTAATACCTGGTACAGGTAATGTAATAGTGTAATATGATATACCATACAGTAACGGTGAGTGGGTAAAATCACTGGGGAAGCCAATCCAATTGCGTTGTTTGCTCTATACCTTTTAGTTCATATGCCTTGAAACCGTGACATATACAGTGCATTCGGAAAGTACTCAGACCCCTTGAATTTTTCCACATTTTGTTAGGTTACAACCTTATTCTAAAATTGATTAAATCGTTTTTTTCCCCTCATCTACACACTAACCAATAATGAGAAAGTAAAAACAGTTTAGAAAATTTTGCACATTTATTACAAATAAAAAAACGAAATATCATATTTACATAAGTATTCAGAACTGGGCTCTGGCTGGGCCACTCAAGGACATTCAGAAACTTGTCCCAAAGCCACTCCTGTGTTGTCTTGGCTGTGTGCCTAGGGTCAAGAACCTTCTCCCCAGTCTGAGGTCCTGAGCGCTCTGGAGCTGGTTTTCATCGAGGATCTCTCTGTACTTTGCTCCGTTCATCTTTCCCTCGATCCTGACTAGTCTCCCAGTCCCTGCTGCTGAAAAACATCCCCAAAGCATGATTCTACCACCACCGCTTGGCATTCAGGCCAAAGAGTTCAATCTTTGTTTCATCAGACCAGAGAATCTTGTTTCTCATGGTCTGAGATTCTTTAGGGGCCTTTTGGCAAACTCCAAGTGGGCTGTCATGTGCCTTTTACTGAGGAGTGGCTTCCGCCTGGCCACTCTACCATAAAGGCCTGATTGATGGAGTGCTGCAGAGATGCTTGTCCTTCTGGAAGGTTAATCTCCACAGAGGAGCTCTGTCCGAGTGACCATTGGGTTCTTGGTCACCTCCCTGACCAAGGCCTTTCTCCCCCAATTGCTCAGTTTGGCTGGGTGGCCAGTTCTAGGAAGTCTTGGGGATTCCAAACTTCTTCCATTTAAGAATGAAGGAGGCCACTGTGTTCTTGGGGACCTTCAATGCTGCAGACATTTTTTGGTACCCTTCCCAGATCTGTGCCTTGACACAATCCTGTCTCGGAGCTCTACAGAAAATTCCTTCGACCTCATGGCTTGGTTTTTGCTCTGACATGCACTGTCAACTATGGGACCTTATATAGACAGGTGTGTGCCTTTCCAAATCATGTCCAATCAATTGAATTTACCACAGGTGGATTCCAATCAAGTTGTAGAAACGTCAAGGATGATCAATGGAAACAGGATGCACCTGAGCTCAATTTCGAGTCTCATAGCAAAGGGTCTGAATACTTACCTAAATAAGTTATTTAATAAATTAGCAAACATTTATAAAAAGCTGTTATTTGCTTTGTCATTATGGAGTATTGTGTGTAGATTGAGGATTTTCTTTTATTTAATACATTTTAGAACAAGACTGTAATGTAACAAAATGTGGAAAAAGTCAGGCGGTCTGAATACTTTCCGAATGCCCTGTAGGCCTAAGGCCGAGACCATAAGACAGTGGCAGAAAAATTAAACCGTTACGTAGCCTACAGCATGGCCAAGCAAGGTAATGTTTGACATTTTCAGACTACTAAACAACTACTGATTTAGAACCACGGAGAGTTACCTCAAGTCCCAAAGAAAACAGGTGCTGCTTCCACTATTCCAGTATAATTTCAACATCAACATCATCTAATCACCTACGCTTAGTCTAATACAGTGACAACTAAAAAAATACCCCAAAAAGTAAAGTAATACACTAACGAGGCTATATACAGGTGGTACCGGTAACAAGTCAAATAAAATGTAATTGTATTTGTTACATGCGTCGAATACAACAGGTGAAATGCTTACTTGCAAGCCCTTAACCAACAGTGCAGTTCAATAAATAAAATATTTACTAAATAAACTCAAGTAAAAAAAATCTAATCAATCAAAACACTAGAAATGTACACAACAATAATGAGGCTATATACAGGGGGTACCGTAGAACTTTTTGAGGATCTGGGGACCCATGCCAAAAATGTTCCGTCTCCTGAGGGGGAAAAGGTGTTGTCGTGCCCTCTTCACAACTGTCTTGGTGTGTTTGGACCATGACAGTTTGTTGGTGATGAGGACACCGAGGAACTTGAAACCCTCAACCCACTCCACTACAGCCCTGTCGATTGTGAATGGGGGCTTGTTCGGCCCTCCTTTTCCTAAAGTCCACAATCAGCTCCTTTGTCTTGCTCACACTGAGAGAGAGGTTGTTGTCCTGGTACCACACTGCCAGGTCTCTGACCTCGTCCCTGTAGGCTGTCTCATCGTTGTCGGTGATCAGGCCTACCACTTGTGTTGTCAACAAACTTAATGATGGTGTTGGAGTCGTGTGTGGCCACGCAGTCGTGGGTGAATAGGGAGTACAGGAGGGGACTGAGCACGCACCCCTGAGGGGCCCCCGTGTTGAGGATCAGCGTGGCAGATGTGTTGTTACCTGCCCTTACCACCTGGTGGCAGCCCATCAGGAAGTCCAGTATCCAGTTGCGGAGTGAGGTGTTTAGACCCAGGGTCCTTAGCTTAGTGATGAGCTTTGGGGGCACTATGGTGTTGAACGTTGAGCTGTAGTCAATGAACAGAAATCTGACATAGGTGTTCCTTATGGCTAGGTGGGAAAGGGCAGTGTTGAGTGCAAGGGAGATTGTGTCATCTGTGGATCTGCTGGAGCAGTATAAAAATTGGAGTGGGTTTCTGGGATGATGGTGTTGATGTGACCCGTGACCAGCCTTTCAAAGCACAGACATTAGTGCAATGAAGCGGTAGTCGTCTAGGCAGGTTATCTTGGCGTTCTTGGGCACAGGGACTATGGTGGTCTGCTTGAAACATGTAAGTATTACAGATTCGGTGAGGTTGAAAATGTTAGTGAAGACACATGCCAGTTGGTCAGCGCATGCTCTGAGTACACGTCTGGCCCTGCGGCCTTGGGAATGTTGATCTGTTTAAAGGTCTTACATCGGATACAGAGAGCGTAATCACACAGTTGTCCGGAACAGCTGGTTCTCTCATGCATGGTTTAGTGTTGCTTGCCTCGACGCAAGCATAGAAGTTATTTCGCTCGTCTGGTAGGCTCGCTTCACTGGGCAGCTCGAGGCTCGGATACACTCCACTGATCCTGTACCTGATAGATCTCTACTCTCTGCTCTGAGGTGCGGGCCTGAGGGTTTGGTGCTCTGTAGATTCTGAACTCAGCTTTGACCAGGGTGCTGGAGTTCCTGTCCACACCACTCACATCGAACCCCACCACTCTGTAATATGGGCTGGGGACTGGAGGGTTCACTGCATCTTCAAGAGTGGAGAGGTGTATCAATAAAGTTGCAACATATACTAAATAATGTGACACACACACAGTTACATGGAACCCAAACTGGCTGCGCGTGTGCGCCATCGTGCATACATTTATTTTGTCCCCCCACACCAAACGCGATCACGACACGCAGGTTAAAATATCAAAACAAACTTTGAACCAATTGCATTAATTTGGGGACAGGTCGAAAAGCATTAAACATTTATGGCAATTTAGCTATCTAGCTTGCACTTTCTAGCTAATTTGTCATATTTAGCTAGCTTGCTGTTGCTAGCTAATTTGTCCTGGGATATAAACATTGAGTTGTTATTTTACCTGAAATGCACAAGGTCCTCTACTCCACCAATTAATCCACACACAGAACGGTCAATCGAATCGTTTCTAGTCATCTCTCCTCCTTCCAGGCCTTTTCTTCTCTGGACTTTATATTGCGATTGGCAACTTTCATAAATTAGGTGCATTACCGCCACCGACCTCGTTCGTCTTTCAGTTACCCACGTGGGTATAACCAATGAGGAGATGGCACGTGGGTACCTGCTTCTATAAACCAATGAGGAGATGGGAGAGGCAGGACTTGCAGCGCGATCTGCTCAGAAATAGAACCAACTTCTATTTTAGCCCTTGGAAACTGCATGTGCGAGCCGTGTGGGTGCAATAATTGAATAACATAGATTTCTAAATTTATTTTGCAACGCTCGTGCACGCCACGCAAGCGGTGTAGTCAGCCTGTTACAATAGTAAGAGGTATCTGACAATTTGGCAAGATGGTTGGAGACCTTAACGCATGCATAACAGTAATGTATAAAAATGTAATTATGTTTATGATATGACTATAATATTGATTAAGACTACTCACTTGTGTCCGTGCGCTGCTTAAGCATGTCTATGCGCTGAACCTCTTTTGCATAATAATCCTCCTCGCTGCTCTCTCCGTCGCACGCGGAATCGGACTGACGCGCACGCTCCTTCAACAGCTATCTGGTGCTGTTGTAGAGCAGCATCACCTCGGCGGGCACGGCCTCGGGCTGTGGGCTCGGGGTGCGGGGGGCTCGGGTGGGCTCCGGTAGCGGAGCTTGCTGAGGATCTGGCCGCGGACGGCCTCGATGCGCTTGGATTTCTGATCATCCAGGCTGAATGACTGGCAGGTGGAGAGCCCCTCGGCGGACACCGCCAGCCGGAGCAGCAGCAGGGCGAGGTGGGTGAGCCACACAGTCCGGTGGTCAGATGGATGAAGGGGCTCACACGGCTCCATATGAAATCTTTAGGAATTTTTCAGTCTGTGTGGTGTCCGGTGCAGTCCAATGCGCACTGAGAACCTGTTACTCTGCTATCCTGGCGACTGTCTATCAACCCCCAGAAATACAGTTTTACAGAAAATGTCCAACGTTTGTAAAAATAATTGCCAAATAATAGTATAAAACAAATACAGCTAGAATAGAGAAGCTCAGCCTTTGGCGTATTAGCATAAAGTTGGTTACAATTATTTCAAATGTGTTTATTTGATCATTTTCTCCGAGAGCCATTGCTAAGCATATAGAAAAGAATTACTGTCCATAAGTGTTCCTTCAAAAGTCTAAGAACTGAATGCTATAGAGATTCCTGATACAATTTTGAGAAAATGTTGAAATGTAAACCAAGCAGCATGGTTGGCTACTCAAATTATCACACTACATACAAGATATAATCAAATCCTGTATGAAAGAGGTATTTGCACTCCCGATAGACAACTCCTCCAGAAAAGTGTCAATATATTAAAGAGTTTAAGGTAAGCTTTGGTACAATCCCATCCTTAGAAAATGAATCCTCCTCTAGATTCTTTTTATATAGATATCAGAGGGAAAAACGTTCCACTACAGCGAAAAGGTCTGATGCCATTCTTTCATTCCTTGGCAAGAAAAAAAGTATCCAGAGCTGTGGGACAGTAACTTCAGTGTGCAATGCAATGTGTGTGTGAGAGAGAAACAGAGTGAGAGAGGTTGCATGTGAGAGCTAGTGGGTGGGGTGCCGCCAAAGTGATGGGTGTGTGTCATTAGACATCTCCCTCATCAATTCAGTACACACACGTATACACACACGCGTATACACACACACACACGTATACACACACACACGCATATATACACACACACACACACACACGTATACACACACACACACGCGTATACACACACACGCGTATACACACACACGTATACACACACACACACGTATACACACACGCGTATACACACACACACGTATACATACACACACACACACACGCGTATACACACACACGTGTATACACACACACACACACGTATACACACACACACACGCGTATACACACACACGCGTATACACACACACACGCGTATACACACACACGTATACACACACACACACGTATACACACACGCGTATACACACACACACGTATACATACACACACACACACACACGCGTATACACACACACACGCGTATACACACACACACGCGTATACACACACACACGTATACACACACACACACGTATACACACACACACACACACACACACGTATACACACACAAAAATATTTGCACAGGCCTCCCTTCTATCCTCAGGTAAGTATCCTGTTGAAACATATACCCAGTCGCTATTGAAAAGCAAAAAAAGTGATAGATGGAGTTGGCTAATTCCTTGGCTTGTCATATTTGACTGACATGGTCTAGTTTGTCTTCCCTTTAGTTATTTCCATAACTGTGACATGTCTCCTAAGTGTGTGTCCTACATAAATGTAACCCATTTGTCCCACTCCTAGTACTTACTGAAATATTTTCATTTTCATTCAGTTATAAGAAATGAGTAGCCCAGTTATCCGGTCCCACCATGTCTCTGTCTTTCTCTCTCCCTCTTCTTGCCAGTTTCATTGTTAATTACAGTTCAGAAGCCCAGGACTGTTAATCTGTCAGCAGAGGCTTTTATTGCAGCTCATCCCATTATGCTGTTATTATAGATTTGGCTCCAAAGCTGTAATTGCAGTAAGTAGAAGGGATAGGTACGAGAGAGAGAGAGAGAGAGAGAGAGAGAGAGAGAAACAGAGGCAGAAATGAGAAACATAGATAAAGAGACAGAAAGAGAGGGAGAGATGGAGGGAGGAAAGAAAGGGAGAATGAGACGCAGTCAGCCTAAAAGCTTGTGGCGGGCGGGCTTTTTTCTCTCCTGGCAAGGTTTCTAAAAAAGATAACACTGCATGGGAATATTGGGAACACTTTGTTGTTTCAACATGACCGTTAATGCTGTGCCTCAGACAGTGTGCCCCCAAATATTGCTTATGTGGATCTAGGGTTGTTTGGCAACAGCCAGTGCTTCTGACTGTCTGACCTGGGGGTGAATGGATCAAAGGGGCCTAGTGGTTAGTTGTGGTATTGCAATGCGTGGGTAGAAAAATACTTTTTCTCTTTTCCCTCAGTCTAAAATATAGTCACGGATCGCCATGTCATCTAGCTCTCAGCAGTTCTCTAGCTCTCAGCAGTTCTCCTCTAGCTCTCGGCAGTTCTCCTCTAGCTCTCGGCAGTTCTCCTCTAGCTCTCGGAAGTTCTCCTCTAGCTCTCGGGCAGTTCTCCTCTAGCTCTCGGGCAGTTCTCCTCTAGCTCTCGGGCAGTTCTCCTCTAGCTCTCGGGCAGTTCTCCTCTAGCTCTCGGGCAGTTCTCCTCTAGCTCTCGGCAGTTCTCCTCTAGCTCTCGGCAGTTCTCCTCTAGCTCTCGGCAGTTCTCCTCTAGCTCTCAGCAGTTCTCCTCTAGCTCTCAGCAGTTCTCCTCTAGCTCTCCGCAGTAGTTCTCTAGCTCTCCGCAGTTCTCCTCTAGCTCTCAGCAGTTCTCCTCTAGATCTCAGTAGTTCTCTAGCTCTCTGCAGTTCTCCTCCAGCTCTCAGTAGTTCTCCTCTAGCTCTCAGTAGTTCTCCTCTAGCTCTCAGTAGTTCTCCTCTAGCTCTCAGCAGTTCTCCTCTAGCTCTCAGCAGTTCTCCTCTAGCTCTCAGCAGTTCTCCTCTAGCTCTCGGGCAGTTCTCCTCTAGCTCTCAGCAGTTCTCCTCTAGCTCTCAGCAGTTCTCCTCTAGCTCTCAGCAGTTCTCCTCTAGCTCTCAGCAGTTCTCCTCTAGATCTCAGTAGTTCTCTAGCTCTCAGCAGTTCTCCTCCAGCTCTCAGCAGTTCTCCTCTAGCTCTCGGCAGTTCTCAACTAGCTCTCGGAAGTTCTCCTCTAGCTCTCGGAAGTTCTCCTCTAGCTCTCGGCAGTTCTCCTCTAGCTCTCAGCAGTTCTCCTCTAGAGCAGTTCTCCTCTAGCTCTCCGCAGTTCTCCTCTAGCTCTCAGCAGTTCTCCTCTAGCTCTCAGCAGTTCTCCTCTAGATCTCAGTAGTTCTCTAGCTCTCAGCAGTTCTCCTCCAGCTCTCAGTAGTTCTCCTCTAGCTCTCAGCAGTTCTCCTCTAGCTCTCAGCAGTTCTCCTCTAGCTCTCAGCAGTTCTCCTCTAGCTCTCAGCAGTTCTCCTCTAGCTCTCAGCAGTTCTCCTCTAGCTCTCAGCAGTTCTCTAGCTCTCAGCAGTTCTCTAGCTCTCAGCAGTTCTCCTCTAGCTCTCGGTAGTCCTCTAGCTCTCGGTAGTCCTCTAGCTCTCGGTAGTTCTCCTCTAGCTCTCGGCAGTTCTCCTCTAGCTCTCAGCAGTTCTCCTCTAGCTCTCAGCAGTTCTCCTCTAGCTCTCAGCAGTTCTCCTCTAGCTCTCAGCAGTTCTCTAGCTCTCAGCAGTTCTCTAGCTCTCAGCAGTTCTCCTCTAGCTCTCGGTAGTTCTCCTCTAGCTCTCGGTAGTCCTCTAGCTCTCGGTAGTTCTCCTCTAGCTCTCGGCAGTTCTCCTCTAGCTCTCGGCAGTTCTCCTCTAGCTCTCAGCAGTTCTCCTCTAGCTCTCAGCAGTTCTCCTCTAGATCTCAGTAGTTCTCCTCTAGCTCTCAGCAGTTCTCCTCTAGCTCTCAGCAGTTCTCCTCTAGCTCTCAGCAGTTCTCCTCTAGCTCTCAGCAGTTCTCCTCTAGCTCTCAGCAGTTCTCCTCTAGATCTCAGTAGTTCTCTAGCTCTCAGCAGATCTCCTCCAGCTCTCAGCAGTTCTCCTCTTGCTCTCAGTAGTTCTCCTCTAGCTCTCGGCAGTTCTCCTCTAGCTCTCGGCAGTTCTCCTCTAGCTCTCGGCAGTTCTCCTCTAGCTCTCGGCAGTTCTCTAGCTCTCGGCAGTTCTCCTCTAGCTCTCGGCAGTTCTCCTCTAGCTCTCGGCAGTTCTCTAGCTCTCGGCAGTTCTCCTCTAGCTCTCGGCAGTTCTCCAGCTCTCGGCAGTTCTCCTCTAGCTCTCGGCAGTTCTCCTCTAGCTCTCGGCAGTTCTCCTCTAGCTCTCGGCAGTTCTCCTCTAGATCTCGGCAGTTCTCCTCTAGATCTCAGTAGTTCTCTAGCTCTCAGTAGTTCTCCTCTAGCTCTCAGCAGTTCTCCTCTAGCTCTCAGCAGTTCTCCTCTAGCTCTCAGCAGTTCTCTAGCTCTCAGTAGTTCTCCTCTAGCTCTCAGCAGTTCTCCTCTAGCTCTCGGCAGTTCTCCTCTAGCTCTCGGGCAGTTCTCCTCTAGCTCTCGGGCAGTTCTCCTCTAGCTCTCGGGCAGTTCTCCTCTAGCTCTCGGGCAGTTCTCCTCTAGCTCTCGGGCAGTTCTCCTCTAGCTCTCGGGCAGTTCTCCTCTAGCTCTCGGGCAGTTCTCCTCTAGCTCTCAGCAGTTCTCTAGCTCTCAGTAGTTCTCCTCTAGCTCTCAGCAGTTCTCTAGCTCTCAGTAGTTCTCCTCTAGCTCTCAGCAGTTCTCTAGCTCTCGGCAGTTCTCCTCTAGCTCTCGGCAGTTTTCCTCTAGCTCTCAGCAGTTCTCTAGCTCTCGGCAGTTCTCCTCTAGCTCTCAGCAGTTCTCCTCTAGAGCAGTTCTCCTCTAGCTCTCAGCAGTTCTCCTCTAGCTCTCAGCAGTTCTCCTCTAGCTCTCAGCAGTTCTCCTCTAGAGCAGTTCTCCTCTAGCTCTCAGCAGTTCTCCTCCAGCTCTCAGCAGTTCTCCTCTAGCTCTCAGTAGTTCTCCTCTAGCTCTCAGCAGTTCTCCTCTAGCTCTCAGCAGTTCTCCTCTAGCTCTCAGCAGTTCTCCTCTAGATCTCAGTAGTTCTCTAGCTCTCAGCAGTTCTCCTCCAGCTCTCAGTAGTTCTCTACCTAGCTCTCGGTAGTTCTCCTCTAGCTCTCGGCAGTTCTCCTCTAGCTCTCGGCAGTTCTCCTCTAGCTCTCGGCAGTTCTCCTCTAGCTCTCAGCAGTTCTCTAGCTCTCGGCAGTTCTCCTCTAGCTCTCGGCAGTTCTCCTCTAGCTCTCGGCAGTTCTCCTCTAGCTCTCGGCAGTTCTCCTCTAGAGCAGTTCTCCTCTAGCTCTCAGCAGTTCTCCTCCAGCTCTCAGCAGTTCTCCTCCAGCTCTCAGCAGTTCTCCTCTAGCTCTCAGCAGTTCTCCTCTAGATCTCAGTAGTTCTCTAGCTCTCAGCAGTTCTCCTCTAGCTCTCGGCAGTTCTCCTCTAGCTCTCGGCAGTTCTCCTCTAGCTCTCGGCAGTTCTCCTCCAGCTCTCGGCAGTTCTCCTCCAGCTCTCGGCAGTTCTCCTCCAGCTCTCGGCAGTTCTCCTCCAGCTCTCGGCAGTTCTCCTCTAGCTCTCGGCAGTTCTCCTCTAGCTCTCGGCAGTTCTCCTCTAGCTCTCAGCAGTTCTCCTCTAGCTCTCAGCAGTTCTCCTCTAGCTCTCAGCAGTTCTCCTCTAGCTCTCAGCAGTTCTCCTCCAGCTCTCAGCAGTTCTCCTCTAGCTCTCAGCAGTTCTCCTCTAGCTCTCAGCAGTTCTCCTCTAGCTCTCAGCAGTTCTCCTCTAGATCTCAGTAGCCTCAGCAGTCTCTAGCTCTCAGCAGTCTCCTCTAGCCTCAGCAGTCTCCAGCCTCAGCAGTCTCTCCTCTAGCTCAGCAGCCTCCTCAGCTCTAGCCTCAGCCTCTCCTCAGCTCTCAGCAGTCAGTCTCAGCTCTCAGCAGTTCTCCCTAGCCTCAGCAGTCTCAGCCTCCTCTCCTCGCAGTCCTCTAGCCTCAGCCTCAGCAGTCCTCTAGCCTCAGCAGTCTCCCTCTAGCCTCTCAGCAGTCTCCTAGCTCTCAGGCAGTTCTCTAGCCTCAGCAGTCTCCTCAGCTCTCAGCTCCCCAGCCTCAGCAGTTCTCCCTCTAGCCTCAGCAGTTCTCCTCTAGCTCTCAGCAGTTCTCCTCTAGCTCTCAGCAGTTCTCCTCTAGATCTCAGTAGTTCTCTAGCTCTCAGCAGTTCTCCTCCAGCTCTCAGTAGTTCTCCTCTAGCTCTCGGCAGTTCCTCCTCTAGCTCTCGGCAGTTCTCCTCTAGCTCTCGGCAGTTCTCCTCTAGCTCTCAGCAGTTCTCTAGCTCTCAGCAGTTCTCTAGCTCTCAGTAGTTCTCCTCTAGCTCTCAGCAGTTCTCTAGCTCTCAGCAGTTCTCTAGCTCTCAGCAGTTCTCCTCTAGCTCTCTGTAGTCCTCTAGCTCTCGGTAGTTCTCTAGCTCTCGGCAGTTCTCCTCTAGCTCTCGGCAGTTCTCCTCTAGCTCTCGGCAGTTCTCCTCTAGCTCTCAGCAGTTCTCCTCTAGAGCAGTTCTCCTCTAGCTCTCAGCAGTTCTCCTCTAGCTCTCAGCAGTTCTCCTCTAGCTCTCAGCAGTTCTCCTCTAGATCTCAGTAGTTCTCCTCTAGCTCTCAGCAGTTCTCCTCTAGCTCTCAGCAGTTCTCCTCTAGATCTCAGTAGTTCTCTAGCTCTCAGCAGTTCTCCTCTAGCTCTCAGCAGTTCTCCTCTAGCTCTCAGCAGTTCTCCTCTAGATCTCAGTAGTTCTCTAGCTCTCAGCAGTTCTCCTCCAGCTCTCAGTAGTTCTCCTCTAGATCTCAGTAGTTCTCTAGCTCTCAGCAGTTCTCCTCCAGCTCTCAGTAGTTCTCCTCTAGCTCTCAGCAGTTCTCCTCTAGCTCTCAGCAGTTCTCCTCTAGCTCTCAGCAGTTCTCCTCTAGATCTCAGTAGTTCTCTAGCTCTCAGCAGTTCTCCTCCAGCTCTCAGTAGTTCTCCTCTAGATCTCAGTAGTTCTCTAGCTCTCAGCAGTTCTCCTCCAGCTCTCAGTAGTTCTCCTCTAGCTCTCAGCAGTTCTCCTCTAGCTCTCAGCAGTTCTCCTCTAGCTCTCAGCAGTTCTCCTCTAGCTCTCAGCAGTTCTCCTCCAGCTCTCAGTAGTTCTCCTCTAGCTCTCAGCAGTTCTCTAGCTCTCGGCAGTTCTCCTCTAGCTCTCGGCAGTTCTCCTCTAGCTCTCGGCAGTTCTCCTCCAGCTCTCGGCAGTTCTCCTCCAGCTCTCGGCAGTTCTCCTCTAGCTCTCGGCAGTTCTCCTCTAGCTCTCGGCAGTTCTCCTCTAGCTCTCGGCAGTTCTCCTCTAGCTCTCGGCAGTTCTCCTCTAGCTCTCAGCAGTTCTCCTCTAGCTCTCAGCAGTTCTCCTCTAGAGCAGTTCTCCTCTAGCTCTCAGCAGTTCTCCTCCAGCTCTCAGCAGTTCTCCTCTAGCTCTCAGCAGTTCTCCTCTAGCTCTCAGCAGTTCTCCTCTAGCTCTCATCAGTTCTCCTCTAGATCTCAGTAGTTCTCTAGCTCTCAGCAGTTCTCCTCCAGCTCTCAGTAGTTCTCCTCTAGCTCTCGGCAGTTCTCCTCTAGCTCTCGGCAGTTCTCCTCTAGCTCTCGGCAGTTCTCCTCTAGCTCTCAGCAGTTCTCTAGCTCTCAGCAGTTCTCTAGCTCTCAGTAGTTCTCCTCTAGCTCTCAGCAGTTCTCTAGCTCTCAGCAGTTCTCTAGCTCTCAGCAGTTCTCCTCTAGCTCTCGGTAGTCCTCTAGCTCTCGGTAGTTCTCTAGCTCTCGGCAGTTCTCCTCTAGCTCTCGGCAGTTCTCCTCTAGCTCTCAGCAGTTCTCCTCTAGCTCTCAGCAGTTCTCCTCTAGAGCAGTTCTCCTCTAGCTCTCAGCAGTTCTCCTCTAGCTCTCAGCAGTTCTCCTCTAGCTCTCAGCAGTTCTCCTCTAGATCTCAGTAGTTCTCCTCTAGCTCTCAGCAGTTCTCCTCTAGCTCTCAGCAGTTCTCCTCTAGATCTCAGTAGTTCTCTAGCTCTCAGCAGTTCTCCTCTAGCTCTCAGCAGTTCTCCTCTAGCTCTCAGCAGTTCTCCTCTAGATCTCAGTAGTTCTCTAGCTCTCAGCAGTTCTCCTCCAGCTCTCAGTAGTTCTCCTCTAGATCTCAGTAGTTCTCTAGCTCTCAGCAGTTCTCCTCCAGCTCTCAGTAGTTCTCCTCTAGCTCTCAGCAGTTCTCCTCTAGCTCTCAGCAGTTCTCCTCTAGCTCTCAGCAGTTCTCCTCTAGCTCTCAGCAGTTCTCCTCCAGCTCTCAGTAGTTCTCCTCTAGCTCTCAGCAGTTCTCTAGCTCTCAGCAGTTCTCTTCTAGCTCTCGGCAGTTCTCCTCTAGCTCTCGGCAGTTCTCCTCTAGCTCTCGGCAGTTCTCCTCTAGCTCTCAGCAGTTCTCTAGCTCTCAGCAGTTCTCTAGCTCTCAGCAGTTCTCTAGCTCTCAGCAGTTCTCTAGCTCTCAGCAGTTCTCCTCTAGCTCTCGGTAGTCCTCTAGCTCTCGGTAGTTCTCTAGCTCTCGGCAGTTCTCCTCTAGCTCTCGGCAGTTCTCCTCTAGCTCTCGGCAGTTCTCCTCTAGCTCTCAGCAGTTCTCCTCTAGAGCAGTTCTCCTCTAGCTCTCAGAAGTTCTCCTCTAGCTCTCAGCAGTTCTCCTCTAGCTCTCAGCAGTTCTCCTCTAGATCTCAGTAGTTCTCTAGCTCTCAGCAGTTCTCCTCCAGCTCTCAGTTGTTCTCCTCTAGCTCTCAGCAGTTCTCCTCTAGCTCTCAGCAGTTCTCCTCTAGCTCTCAGCAGTTCTCTAGCTCTCAGTAGTTCTCCTCTAGCTCTCAGCAGTTCTCTAGCTCTCAGCAGTTCTCTAGCTCTCGGTAGTTCTCTAGCTCTCGGCAGTTCTCCTCTAGCTCTCGGCAGTTCTCCTCTAGCTCTCGGCAGTTCTCCTCTAGCTCTCAGCAGTTCTCCTCTAGCTCTCAGCAGTTCTCCTCTAGCTCTCCGCAGTTCTCCTCTAGCTCTCAGCAGTTCTCCTCTAGATCTCAGTAGTTCTCTAGCTCTCAGCAGTTCTCCTCTAGCTCTCCGCAGTAGTTCTCTAGCTCTCCGCAGTTCTCCTCTAGCTCTCAGCAGTTCTCCTCTAGATCTCAGTAGTTCTCTAGCTCTCAGCAGTCCTCCTCCAGCTCTCAGTAGTTCTCCTCTAGCTCTCAGCATTTCTCCTCTAGCTCTCAGCAGTTCTCCTCTAGCTCTCAGCAGTTCTCCTCTAGCTCTCAGCAGTTCTCCTCTAGCTCTCAGCAGTTCTCTAGCTCTCAGTAGTTCTCCTCTAGCTCTCAGCAGTTCTCTCTAGCTCTCAGCAGTTCTCTAGCTCTCAGCAGTTCTCCTCTAGCTCTCGGTAGTCCTCTAGCTCTCGGTAGTTCTCTAGCTCTCGGCAGTTCTCCTCTAGCTCTCGGCAGTTCTCCTCCAGCTCTCAGCAGTTCTCCTCTAGCTCTCAGCAGTTCTCCTCTAGCTCTCAGCAGTTCTCCTCTAGATCTCAGTAGTTCTCTAGCTCTCGGCAGTTCTCCTCTAGCTCTCGGCAGTTCTCCTCTAGCTCTCGGCAGTTCTCCTCTAGCTCTCGGCAGTTCTCCTCTCTAGCTCTCGGCAGTTCTCCTCTAGCTCTCGGCAGTTCTCCTCTAGCTCTCAGCAGTTCTCCTCTAGCTCTCAGCAGTTCTCCTCTAGCTCTCTGTAGTCCTCTAGCTCTCTGCAGTTCTCCTCTAGCTCTCGGCAGTTCTCCTCTAGCTCTCAGCAGTTCTCCTCTAGCTCTCTGTAGTCCCTCTAGCTCTCGGCAGTTCCTCCTCTAGCTCTCGGCAGTTCTCCTCTAGCTCTCAGCAGTTCTCCTCTAGCTCTCAGCAGTTCTCCTCTAGCTCTCAGCAGTTCTCCTCTAGCTCTCAGCAGTTCTCCTCTAGATCTCAGTAGTTCTCTAGCTCTCAGCAGTTCTCCTCTAGATCTCAGTAGTTCTCTAGCTCTCAGCAGTTCTCCTCCAGCTCTCGGTAGTTCTCCTCCAGCTCTCGGCAGTTCTCCTCTAGCTCTCAGCAGTTCTCCTCTAGAGCAGTTCTCCTCTAGCTCTCAGAAGTTCTCCTCTAGCTCTCAGCAGTTCTCCTCTAGCTCTCAGCAGTTCTCCTCTAGATCTCAGTAGTTCTCTAGCTCTCAGCAGTTCTCCTCCAGCTCTCAGTTGTTCTCCTCTAGCTCTCAGCAGTTCTCCTCTAGCTCTCAGCAGTTCTCCTCTAGCTCTCAGCAGTTCTCTAGCTCTCAGTAGTTCTCCTCTAGCTCTCAGCAGTTCTCTAGCTCTCAGCAGTTCTCTAGCTCTCGGTAGTTCTCTAGCTCTCGGCAGTTCTCCTCTAGCTCTCGGCAGTTCTCCTCTAGCTCTCGGCAGTTCTCCTCTAGCTCTCAGCAGTTCTCCTCTAGCTCTCAGCAGTTCTCCTCTAGCTCTCCGCAGTTCTCCTCTAGCTCTCAGCAGTTCTCCTCTAGATCTCAGTAGTTCTCTAGCTCTCAGCAGTTCTCCTCTAGCTCTCCGCAGTAGTTCTCTAGCTCTCCGCAGTTCTCCTCTAGCTCTCAGCAGTTCTCCTCTAGATCTCAGTAGTTCTCTAGCTCTCAGCAGTCCTCCTCCAGCTCTCAGTAGTTCTCCTCTAGCTCTCAGCATTTCTCCTCTAGCTCTCAGCAGTTCTCCTCTAGCTCTCAGCAGTTCTCCTCTAGCTCTCAGCAGTTCTCCTCTAGCTCTCAGCAGTTCTCTAGCTCTCAGTAGTTCTCCTCTAGCTCTCAGCAGTTCTCTAGCTCTCAGCAGTTCTCTAGCTCTCAGCAGTTCTCCTCTAGCTCTCGGTAGTCCTCTAGCTCTCGGTAGTTCTCTAGCTCTCGGCAGTTCTCCTCTAGCTCTCGGCAGTTCTCCTCCAGCTCTCAGCAGTTCTCCTCTAGCTCTCAGCAGTTCTCCTCTAGCTCTCAGCAGTTCTCCTCTAGATCTCAGTAGTTCTCTAGCTCTCGGCAGTTCTCCTCTAGCTCTCGGCAGTTCTCCTCTAGCTCTCGGCAGTTCTCCTCTAGCTCTCGGCAGTTCTCCTCTAGCTCTCGGCAGTTCTCCTCTAGCTCTCGGCAGTTCTCCTCTAGCTCTCGGCAGTTCTCCTCTAGCTCTCAGCAGTTCTCCTCTAGCTCTCAGCAGTTCTCCTCTAGCTCTCTGTAGTCCTCTAGCTCTCTGCAGTTCTCCTCTAGCTCTCGGCAGTTCTCCTCTAGCTCTCAGCAGTTCTCCTCTAGCTCTCTGTAGTCCTCTAGCTCTCGGCAGTTCTCCTCTAGCTCTCGGCAGTTCTCCTCTAGCTCTCAGCAGTTCTCCTCTAGCTCTCAGCAGTTCTCCTCTAGCTCTCAGCAGTTCTCCTCTAGCTCTCAGCAGTTCTCCTCTAGATCTCAGTAGTTCTCTAGCTCTCAGCAGTTCTCCTCTAGATCTCAGTAGTTCTCTAGCTCTCAGCAGTTCTCCTCCAGCTCTCGGTAGTTCTCCTCCAGCTCTCGGCAGTTCTCCTCTAGCTCTCGGCAGTTCTCCTCTAGCTCTCGGCAGTTCTCCTCTAGCTCTCGGCAGTTCTCCTCTAGCTCTCAGCAGTTCTCCTCTAGATCTCAGTAGTTCTCTAGCTCTCAGCAGTTCTCCTCCAGCTCTCGGTAGTTCTCCTCCAGCTCTCGGCAGTTCTCCTCTAGCTCTCGGCAGTTCTCCTCTAGCTCTCGGCAGTTCTCCTCTAGCTCTCGGCAGTTCTCCTCTAGCTCTCGGCAGTTCTCCTCTAGCTTTCGGGCAGTTCTCCTCTAGCTCTCGGGCAGTTCTCCTCTAGCTCTCAGCAGTTCTCCTCTAGCTCTCAGCAGTTCTCTAGCTCTCAGTAGTTCTCCTCTAGCTCTCAGCAGTTCTCCTCTAGCTCTCAGTAGTTCTCCTCTAGCTCTCAGCAGTTCTCTAGCTCTCAGCAGTTCTCTAGCTCTCGGCAGTTCTCCTCTAGCTCTCGGCAGTTCTCCTCTAGCTCTCGGCAGTTCTCCTCTAGCTCTCGGCAGTTCTCCTCTAACTCTCGGCAGTTCTCCTCTAGCTCTCGGCAGTTCTCCTCTAGCTCTCAGCAGTTCTCCTCTAGAGCAGTTCTCCTCTAGCTCTCAGCAGTTCTCCTCTAGCTCTCAGCAGTTCTCCTCTAGCTCTCAGCAGTTCTCCTCTAGAGCAGTTCTCCTCTAGCTCTCAGCAGTTCTCCTCCAGCTCTCAGCAGTTCTCCTCTAGCTCTCAGTAGTTCTCTAGCTCTCAGCAGTTCTCCTCTAGAGCAGTTCTCCTCTAGCTCTCAGCAGTTCTCCTCCAGCTCTCAGCAGTTCTCCTCTAGATCTCAGTAGTTCTCTAGCTCTCAGCAGTTCTCCTCCAGCTCTCAGTAGTTCTCCTCTAGCTCTCAGTAGTTCTCCTCTAGCTCTCGGCAGTTTTCCTCTAGCTCTCGGCAGTTCTCCTCTAGCTCTCAGCAGTTCTCCTCCAGCTCTCAGCAGTTCTCCTCCAGCTCTCAGCAGTTCTCCTCTAGCTCTCAGCAGTTCTCCTCTAGCTCTCAGCAGTTCTCCTCTAGCTCTCGGCAGTTCTCCTCTAGCTCTCGGCAGTTCTCCTCTAGCTCTCAGCAGTTCTCCTCTAGAGCAGTTCTCCTCTAGCTCTCAGCAGTTCTCCTCCAGCTCTCAGCAGTTCTCCTCTAGCTCTCAGCAGTTCTCCTCTAGCTCTCAGCAGTTCTCCTCTAGATCTCAGTAGTTCTCTAGCTCTCAGCAGTTCTCCTCCAGCTCTCGGTAGTTCTCCTCCAGCTCTCGGCAGTTCTCCTCTAGCTCTCGGCAATTCTCCTCTAGCTCTCGGCAGTTCTCCTCTAGCTCTCGGCAGTTCTCCTCTAGCTCTCGGGCAGTTCTCCTCTAGCTCTCGGGCAGTTCTCCTCTAGCTCGGGCAGTTCTCCTCTAGCTCTCGGGCAGTTCTCCTCTAGCTCTCAGCAGTTCTCTAGCTCTCAGTAGTTCTCCTCTAGCTCTCAGCAGTTCTCCTCTAGCTCTCGGCAGTTCTCCTCTAGCTCTCGGCAGTTCTCCTCTAGCTCTCGGCAGTTCTCCTCTAGCTCTCGGGCAGTTCTCCTCTAGCTCTCGGGCAGTTCTCCTCTAGCTCTCGGGCAGTTCTCCTCTAGCTCTCAGCAGTTCTCCTCTAGCTCTCAGCAGTTCTCCTCTAGCTCTCAGCAGTTCTCTAGCTCTCAGTAGTTCTCCTCTAGCTCTCAGTAGTTCTCCTCTAGCTCTCAGCAGTTCTCCTCTAGCTCTCGGGCAGTTCTCCTCTAGCTCTCGGCAGTTCTCCTCTAGCTCTCGGCAGTTCTCCTCTAGCTCTCGGCAGTTCTCCTCCAGCTCTCGGCAGTTCTCCTCCAGCTCTCGGTAGTTCTCCTCTAGCTCTCGGTAGTTCTCCTCTAGCTCTCGGTAGTTCTCCTCTAGCTCTCGGCAGTTCTCCTCTAGCTCTCGGCAGTTCTCCTCTAGCTCTCGGCAGTTCTCCTCTAGAGCAGTTCTCCTCTAGCTCTCAGCAGTTCTCCTCTAGCTCTCAGCAGTTCTCTAGCTCTCAGTAGTTCTCCTCTAGCTCTCAGCAGTTCTCTAGCTCTCAGTAGTTCTCCTCTAGCTCTCGGCAGTTCTCCTCTAGCTCTCGGCAGTTCTCCTCTAGAGCATTTCTCCTCTAGCTCTCAGCAGTTATCCTCTAGCTCTCGGCAGTTCTCCTCTAGAGCAGTTCTCCTCTAGCTCTCAGCAGTTCTCCTCTAGCTCTCAGCAGTTCTCCTCTAGCTCTCGGGCAGTTCTCCTCTAGCTCTCGGGCAGTTCTCCTCTAGCTCTCGGGCAGTTCTCCTCTAGCTCTCGGGCAGTTCTCCTCTAGCTCTCGGGCAGTTCTCCTCTAGCTCTCGGGCAGTTCTCCTCTAGCTCTCAGCAGTTCTCTAGCTCTCAGTAGTTCTCCTCTAGCTCTCAGCAGTTCTCCTCTAGCTCTCAGCAGTTCTCTAGCTCTCGGCAGTTCTCCTCTAGCTCTCGGCAGTTCTCCTCTAGCTCTCAGCAGTTCTCCTCTAGCTCTCAGCAGTTCTCCTCTAGAGCAGTTCTCCTCTAGCTCTCAGCAGTTCTCCTCTAGCTCTCAGCAGTTCTCCTCTAGATCTCAGCAGTTCTCCTCTAGATCTCAGTAGTTCTCCTCTAGCTCTCAGCAGTTCTCCTCTAGCTCTCAGCAGTTCTCCTCTAGATCTCAGTAGTTCTCTAGCTCTCAGCAGTTCTCCTCTAGCTCTCAGCAGTTCTCCTCTAGCTCTCAGCAGTTCTCCTCTAGCTCTCAGCAGTTCTCCTCTAGCTCTCAGCAGTTCTCCTCCAGCTCTCAGTAGTTCTCCTCTAGCTCTCAGTAGTTCTCTAGCTCTCAGCAGTTCTCCTCCAGCTCTCAGTAGTTCTCCTCTAGCTCTCAGCAGTTCTCCTCTAGCTCTCAGCAGTTCTCCTCTAGCTCTCAGTCGTTCTCCTCTAGCTCTCAGCAGTTCTCTAGCTCTCGGCAGTTCTCCTCTAGCTCTCGGCAGTTCTCCTCTAGCTCTCGGCAGTTCTCTAGCTCTCAGCAGTTCTCTAGCTCTCAGCAGTTCTCCTCTAGCTCTCGGTAGTCCTCTAGCTCTCGGTAGTTCTCTAGCTCTCGGCAGTTCTCCTCTAGCTCTCGGCAGTTCTCCTCTAGCTCTCAGCAGTTCTCCTCTAGCTCTCAGCAGTTCTCCTCTAGAGCAGTTCTCCTCTAGCTCTCAGCAGTTCTCCTCTAGCTCTCAGCAGTTCTCCTCTAGCTCTCAGCAGTTCTCCTCTAGATCTCAGTAGTTCTCTAGCTCTCAGCAGTTCTCCTCTAGCTCTCCGCAGTAGTTCTCTAGCTCTCCGCAGTTCTCCTCTAGCTCTCAGCAGTTCTCCTCTAGATCTCAGTAGTTCTCTAGCTCTCAGCAGTTCTCCTCCAGCTCTCAGTTGTTCTCCTCTAGCTCTCAGCAGTTCTCCTCTAGCTCTCAGCAGTTCTCCTCTAGCTCTCAGCAGTTCTCTAGCTCTAAAGTAGTTCTCCTCTAGCTCTCAGCAGTTCTCTAGCTCTCAGCAGTTCTCTAGCTCTCGGTAGTTCTCTAGCTCTCGGCAGTTCTCCTCTAGCTCTCGGCAGTTCTCCTCTAGCTCTCGGCAGTTCTCCTCTAGCTCTCGGCAGTTCTCCTCTAGCTCTCAGCAGTTCTCCTCTAGCTCTCCGCAGTTCTCCTCTAGCTCTCCGCAGTAGTTCTCTAGCTCTCAGTAGTTCTCCTCTAGCTCTCAGCAGTTCTCCTCTAGCTCTCAGCAGTTCTCCTCTAGCTCTCAGCAGTTCTCCTCTAGCTCTCAGCAGTTCTCTAGCTCTCAGTAGTTCTCCTCTAGCTCTCAGCAGTTCTCTAGCTCTCAGCAGTTCTCTAGCTCTCAGCAGTTCTCCTCTAGCTCTCGGTAGTCCTCTAGCTCTCGGTAGTTCTCTAGCTCTCGGCAGTTCTCCTCTAGCTCTCGGCAGTTCTCCTCCAGCTCTCAGCAGTTCTCCTCTAGCTCTCAGCAGTTCTCCTCTAGATCTCAGTAGTTCTCTAGCTCTCGGCAGTTCTCCTCTAGCTCTCGGCAGTTCTCCTCTAGCTCTCGGCAGTTCTCCTCTAGCTCTCGGCAGTTCTCCTCTAGCTCTCGGCAGTTCTCCTCTAGCTCTCGGCAGTTCTCCTCTAGCTCTCGGCAGTTCTCTAGCTCTCAGTAGTTCTCCTCTAGCTCTCAGCAGTTCTCCTCTAGCTCTCTGTAGTCCTCTAGCTCTCTGCAGTTCTCCTCTAGCTCTCGGCAGTTCTCCTCTAGCTCTCAGCAGTTCTCCTCTAGCTCTCAGCAGTTCTCCTCTAGCTCTCTGTAGTCCTCTAGCTCTCGGCAGTTCTCCTCTAGCTCTCGGCAGTTCTCCTCTAGCTCTCAGCAGTTCTCCTCTAGCTCTCAGCAGTTCTCTAGCTCTCAGTAGTTCTCCTCTAGCTCTCAGCAGTTCTCCTCTAGCTCTCTGTAGTCCTCTAGCTCTCGGCAGTTCTCCTCTAGCTCTCGGCAGTTCTCTTCTAGCTCTCAGCAGTTCTCCTCTAGCTCTCAGCAGTTCTCCTCTAGAGCAGTTCTCCTCTAGCTCTCAGCAGTTCTCCTCTAGCTCTCAGCAGTTCTCCTCTAGCTCTCAGCAGTTCTCCTCTAGATCTCAGCAGTTCTCCTCTAGATCTCAGCAGTTCTCCTCTAGCTCTCAGCAGTTCTCCTCTAGATCTCAGCAGTTCTCTAGCTCTCAGCAGTTCTCCTCCAGCTCTCGGTAGTTCTCCTCCAGCTCTCGGCAGTTCTCCTCTAGCTCTCGGCAGTTCTCCTCTAGCTCTCAGCAGTTCTCTAGCTCTCAGTAGTTCTCCTCTAGCTCTCAGCAGTTCTCCTCTAGCTCTCTGTAGTCCTCTAGCTCTCTGCAGTTCTCCTCTAGCTCTCGGCAGTTCTCCTCTAGCTCTCAGCAGTTCTCCTCTAGCTCTCAGCAGTTCTCCTCTAGCTCTCTGTAGTCCTCTAGCTCTCGGCAGTTCTCCTCTAGCTCTCGGCAGTTCTCCTCTAGCTCTCGGCAGTTCTCCTCTAGCTCTCAGCAGTTCTCCTCTAGCTCTCAGCAGTTCTCTAGCTCTCAGTAGTTCTCCTCTAGCTCTCAGCAGTTCTCCTCTAGCTCTCTGTAGTCCTCTAGCTCTCGGCAGTTCTCCTCTAGCTCTCAGCAGTTCTCCTCTAGAGCAGTTCTCCTCTAGCTCTCAGCAGTTCTCCTCTAGCTCTCAGCAGTTCTCCTCTAGATCTCAGTAGTTCTCTAGCTCTCAGCAGTTCTCCTCTAGCTCTCAGCAGTTCTCCTCTAGATCTCAGTAGTTCTCTAGCTCTCAGCAGTTCTCCTCCAGCTCTCGGTAGTTCTCCTCCAGCTCTCGGCAGTTCTCCTCTAGCTCTCGGCAGTTCTCCTCTAGCTCTCGGCAGTTCTCCTCTAGCTCTCGGCAGTTCTCCTCTAGCTCTCGGGCAGTTCTCCTCTAGCTCTCGGGCAGTTCTCCTCTAGCTCTCAGCAGTTCTCCTCTAGCTCTCAGCAGTTCTCCTCTAGCTCTCAGCAGTTCTCTAGCTCTCAGTAGTTCTCCTCTAGCTCTCAGCAGTTCCTCTAGCTCTCAGCAGTTCTCTAGCTCTCGGCAGTTCTCCTCTAGCTCTCGGCAGTTCTCCTCTAGCTCTCGGCAGTTCTCCTCTAGCTCTCGGCAGTTCTCCTCTAACTCTCGGCAGTTCTCCTCTAACTCTCGGCAGTTCTCCTCTAGCTCTCGGCAGTTCTCCTCTAGCTCTCAGCAGTTCTCCTCTAGAGCAGTTCTCCTCTAGCTCTCAGCAGTTCTCCTCTAGCTCTCAGCAGTTCTCCTCTAGCTCTCAGCAGTTCTCCTCTAGAGCAGTTCTCCTCTAGCTCTCAGCAGTTCTCCTCCAGCTCTCAGCAGTTCTCCTCTAGCTCTCAGTAGTTCTCTAGCTCTCAGCAGTTCTCCTCTAGAGCAGTTCTCCTCTAGCTCTCAGCAGTTCTCTAGCTCTCAGCAGTTCTCCTCTAGCTCTCGGTAGTCCTCTAGCTCTCGGTAGTTCTCTAGCTCTCGGCAGTTCTCCTCTAGCTCTCGGCAGTTCTCCTCCAGCTCTCAGCAGTTCTCCTCTAGCTCTCAGCAGTTCTCCTCTAGCTCTCAGCAGTTCTCCTCTAGATCTCAGTAGTTCTCTAGCTCTCGGCAGTTCTCCTCTAGCTCTCGGCAGTTCTCCTCTAGCTCTCGGCAGTTCTCCTCTAGCTCTCGGCAGTTCTCCTCTAGCTCTCGGCAGTTCTCCTCTAGCTCTCGGCAGTTCTCCTCTAGCTCTCGGCAGTTCTCCTCTAGCTCTCAGCAGTTCTCCTCTAGCTCTCAGCAGTTCTCTAGCTCTCAGTAGTTCTCCTCTAGCTCTCAGCAGTTCTCCTCTAGCTCTCTGTAGTCCTCTAGCTCTCTGCAGTTCTCCTCTAGCTCTCGGCAGTTCTCCTCTAGCTCTCGGTAGTCCTCTAGCTCTCGGTAGTTCTCTAGCTCTCGGCAGTTCTCCTCTAGCTCTCGGCAGTTCTCCTCCAGCTCTCGGCAGTTCTCCTCTAGCTCTCGGCAGTTCTCCTCTAGCTCTCGGCAGTTCTCCTCTAGCTCTCGGCAGTTCTCCTCTAGCTCTCGGCAGTTCTCCTCTAGCTCTCGGCAGTTCTCCTCTAGCTCTCGGCAGTCTCTCCTCTAGCCTCGGCAGTTCCTCCTCTAGCTCTCGGCAGTTCTCCTCTAGCTCTCGGCAGTTCTCCTCAGCTCTCGGCAGTTCTCCTCTAGCTCTCGGCAGTTCTCCTCTAGCTCTCAGCAGTTCTCCTCTAGCTCTCAGCAGTTCTCTAGCTCTCAGTAGTTCTCCTCTAGCTCTCAGCAGTTCTCCTCTAGCTCTCTGTAGTCCTCTAGCTCTCTGCAGTTCTCCTCTAGCTCTCGGCAGTTCTCCTCTAGCTCTCAGCAGTTCTCCTCTAGCTCTCTGTAGTCCCTCTAGCTCTCGGCAGTTCTCCTCTAGCTCTCGGCAGTTCTCCTCTAGCTCTCAGCAGTTCTCCTCTAGCTCTCAGCAGTTCTCCTCTAGCCTCTCAGCAGTTCTCCTCTAGCTCTCAGCAGTTCTCCTCTAGATCTCAGTAGTTCTCTAGCTCTCAGCAGTTCTCCTCTAGATCTCAGTAGTTCTCTAGCTCTCAGCAGTTCTCCTCCAGCTCTCGGTAGTTCTCCTCCAGCTCTCGGCAGTTCTCCTCTAGCTCTCGGCAGTTTTCCTCTAGCTCTCGGCAGTTCTCCTCCAGCTCTCAGCAGTTCTCCTCCAGCTCTCAGCAGTTCTCCTCCAGCTCTCAGCAGTTCTCCTCTAGCTCTCAGCAGTTCTCCTCTAGCTCTCGGCAGTTCTCCTCTAGCCTCGGCAGTTCTCCTCTAGCTCTTGGCAGTTCTCCTCTAGCTCTCAGCAGTTCTCCTCTAGAGCAGTTCTCCTCTAGCTCTCAGCAGTTCTCCTCCAGCTCTCAGCAGTTCTCCTCTAGCCTCAGCAGTTCTCCTCTAGCCTCAGCAGTTCTCCTCTAGATCTCAGTAGTTCTCTAGCTCTCAGCAGTTCCTCCTCCAGCTCGGTAGTTCTCCTCCAGCTCTCGGCAGTTCTCCTCTAGCTCTCGGCAATCTCCTCTAGCTCTCGGCAGTTCTCCTCTAGCTCTCGGCAGTTCTCCTCTAGCCTCGGGCAGTTCTCCTCTAGCCTCGGCAGTTCTCCTCTAGCCTCGGGCAGTTCTCCTCTAGCTCTCAGCAGTTCTCTAGCTCTCAGTAGTTCTCCTCTAGCTCTCAGCAGTTCTCCTCCTCTAGCTCTCGGCAGTTCTCCTCTAGCTCTCGGCAGTTCTCCTCTAGCTCTCGGCAGTTCTCCTCTAGCTCTCGGGCAGTTCTCCTCTAGCTCTCGGGCAGTTCTCCTCTAGCTCTCGGGCAGTTCTCCTCTAGCTCTCAGCAGTTCTCCTCTAGCTCTCAGCAGTTCTCCTCTAGCTCTCAGCAGTTCTCCTCTAGAGCAGTTCTCCTCTAGCTCTCAGCAGTTCTCCTCCAGCCTCAGCAGTTCTCCTCTAGCTCTCAGTAGTTCTCTAGCTCTCAGCAGTTCTCCTCTAGAGCAGTTCTCCTCTAGCTCTCAGCAGTTCTCTAGCTCTCAGCAGTTCTCCTCTAGCTCTCGGTAGTCCCTCTAGCTCTCGGTAGTTCTCTAGCTCTCGGCAGTTCTCCTCTAGCTCTCGGCAGTTCTCCTCCAGCTCTCAGCAGTTCTCCTCTAGCTCTCAGCAGTTCTCCTCTAGCTCTCAGCAGTTCTCCTCTAGATCTCAGTAGTTCTCTAGCTCTCGGCAGTTCTCCTCTAGCTCTCGGCAGTTCTCCTCTAGCTCTCGGCAGTTCCTCCTCTAGCTCTCGGCAGTTCTCCTCTAGCTCTCGGCAGTTCTCCTCTAGCTCTCGGCAGTTCTCCTCTAGCTCTCGGCAGTTCTCCTCTAGCCTCAGCAGTTCTCCTCTAGCCTCAGCAGTTCTCTAGCTCTCAGTAGTTCTCCTCTAGCTCTCAGCAGTTCTCCTCTAGCTCTCTGTAGTCCCTCTAGCTCTCTGCAGTTCTCCTCTAGCTCTCGGCAGTTCTCCTCTAGCTCTCGGTAGTCCTCTAGCTCTCGGTAGTTCTCTAGCTCTCGGCAGTTCTCCTCTAGCTCTCGGCAGTTCTCCTCCAGCTCTCAGCAGTTCTCCTCTAGCTCTCAGCAGTTCTCCTCTAGCTCTCGGCAGTTCTCCTCTAGCTCTCGGCAGTTCTCCTCTAGCTCTCGGCAGTTCTCCTCTAGCCTCGGCAGTTCTCCTCTAGCTCTCGGCAGTTCTCCTCTAGCTCTCGGCAGTTCTCCTCTAGCTCTCGGCAGTTCTCCTCTAGCTCTCGGCAGTTCTCCTCTAGCTCTCGGCAGTTCTCCTCTAGCTCTCGGCAGTTCTCCTCTAGCTCTCGGCAGTTCTCCTCTAGCTCTCGGCAGTTCTCCTCTAGCTCTCAGCAGTTCTCCTCTAGCTCTCAGCAGTTCTCTAGCTCCTCAGTAGTTCTCCTCTAGCTCTCAGCAGTTCTCCTCTAGCTCTCTGTAGTCCCTCTAGCTCTCTGCAGTTCTCCTCTAGCTCTCGGCAGTTCCTCCTCTAGCTCTCAGCAGTTCTCCTCTAGCTCTCTGTAGTCCTCTAGCTCTCGGCAGTTCTCCTCTAGCTCTCGGCAGTTCTCCTCTAGCTCTCAGCAGTTCTCCTCTAGCTCTCAGCAGTTCTCCTCTAGCTCTCAGCAGTTCTCCTCTAGCTCTCAGCAGTTCTCCTCTAGATCTCAGTAGTTCTCTAGCTCTCAGCAGTTCTCCTCTAGATCTCAGTAGTTCTCTAGCTCTCAGCAGTTCTCCTCCAGCTCTCGGTAGTTCTCCTCCAGCTCTCGGCAGTTCTCCTCTAGCTCTCGGCAGTTTTCCTCTAGCTCTCGGCAGTTCTCCTCTAGCTCTCAGCAGTTCTCCTCCAGCTCTCAGCAGTTCTCCTCCAGCTCTCAGCAGTTCTCCTCTAGCTCTCAGCAGTTCTCCTCTAGCTCTCGGCAGTTCTCCTCTAGCTCTCGGCAGTTCTCCTCTAGCTCTTGGCAGTTCTCCTCTAGCTCTCAGCAGTTCTCCTCTAGAGCAGTTCTCCTCTAGCTCTCAGCAGTTCTCCTCCAGCTCTCAGCAGTTCTCCTCTAGCTCTCAGCAGTTCTCCTCTAGCTCTCGGCAGTTCTCCTCTAGATCTCAGTAGTTCTCTAGCTCTCAGCAGTTCTCCTCCAGCTCTCGGTAGTTCTCCTCCAGCTCTCGGCAGTTCTCCTCTAGCTCTCGGCAATTCTCCTCTAGCTCTCGGCAGTTCTCCTCTAGCTCTCGGCAGTTCTCCTCTAGCTCTCGGGCAGTTCTCCTCTAGCTCTCGGGCAGTTCTCCTCTAGCTCTCGGGCAGTTCTCCTCTAGCTCTCGGGCAGTTCTCCTCTAGCTCTCAGCAGTTCTCTAGCTCTCAGTAGTTCTCCTCTAGCTCTCAGCAGTTCTCCTCTAGCTCTCGGCAGTTCTCCTCTAGCTCTCGGCAGTTCTCCTCTAGCTCTCGGCAGTTCTCCTCTAGCTCTCGGGCAGTTCTCCTCTAGCTCTCGGCAGTTCTCCTCTAGCTCTCGGGCAGTTCTCCTCTAGCTCTCAGCAGTTCTCCTCTAGCCTCAGCAGTTCTCCTCTAGCTCTCAGCAGCCCTCTAGCCTCTCAGTAGTTCCTCCTCTCTAGCTCTCAGTAGTTCTCCTCTAGCTCAGCAGTTCTCCTCTAGCTCGGGCAGTTCTCCTCTAGCTCTCGGCAGTTCTCCTCTAGCTCTCGGCAGTTCTCCTCTAGCCTCGGCAGTTCTCCTCCAGCTCTCGGCAGTCTCTCTCCAGCCTCGGTAGTTCTCCTCTAGCTCTCGGTAGTTCTCCCCAGCTCTCGGTAGTTCTCCTCTCTAGCTCTCGGCAGTTCTCCCTCTAGCTCTCGGCAGTTCTTCTCTAGCTCTCGGCAGTTCTCTCCTCTAGAGCAGTTCTCCTCAGCTCTCAGCAGTTCTCCTCTAGCTCTCAGCAGTTCTCTAGCCTCTCAGCAGTTCTCCTCTAGCTCTCAGCAGCCCTCTAGCTCTCAGTAGTTCCTCCTCAGCTCTCGGCAGTTCTCCTCTAGCCTCGGCAGTTCTCCTCTAGCTCTCGGCAGTTCTCCTCTAGAGCATTTCTCCTCTAGCTCTCAGCAGTTATCCTCTAGCTCTCGGCAGTTCTCCCCTAGAGCAGTTCTCCTCTAGCTCTCAGCAGTTCTCCTCTAGCTCTCAGCAGTTCTCCTCTAGCCTCGGCAGTTCTCCTCTAGCTCTCGGCAGTTCTCCCTCTAGCTCGGGCAGTTCTCCTCTAGCTCGGCAGTTCTCCCTCAGCCTCGGCAGTTCTCCTCTAGCTCTCAGCAGTTCTCTAGCTCTCAGTAGTTCTCCTCTAGCTCTCAGCAGTTCCTCCTCTAGCTCTCAGCAGTTCCCTCTAGCTCTCGGCAGTCTCTCCTCTAGCCTCGGCAGTTCTCTCCTCTAGCTCTCAGCAGTTCTCCTCTAGCTCTCAGCAGTTCTCCCCTAGAGCAGTTCTCCTCCAGCCTCAGCAGTTCTCCCCTCTAGCTCTCAGCAGTTCTCCTCTAGCTCTCAGCAGTTCTCCTCTAGATCTCAGTAGTTCTCCTCAGCTCTCAGCAGTTCTCCTCTAGCTCTCAGCAGTTCTCCTCTAGATCTCAGTAGTTCTCTAGCTCTCAGCAGCTCTCCTCTAGCTCTCAGCAGTTCTCCTCTAGCCTCTCAGCAGTTCTCCTCTAGCTCTCAGCAGTTCTCCTCTAGCTCTCAGCAGTTCTCCTCTAGCTCTCAGCAGTTCTCCTCCAGCTCTCAGCAGTTCTCCTCTAGCTCTCAGTAGTTCTCTAGCTCTCAGCAGTTCTCCTCCAGCCTCAGTAGTCTCCTCTAGCTCTCAGCAGTCTCCTCTAGCTCTCAGCAGTTCTCCTCTAGCTCTCAGTCAGTTCTCCTCTAGCTCTCAGCAGTTCTCTAGCTCTCGGCAGTTCTCCTCAGCCTCGGCAGTTCTCCTCTAGCTCTCAGCAGTTCTCTAGCTCTCAGCAGTTCTCTAGCTCTCAGCAGTTCTCCTCAGCTCTAGTCTCTAGCTCTGCAGTTCTCTAGCCTCGGCAGTTCTCCTCAGCTCTCGGCAGTTCTCCTCTAGCTCTCAGCAGTCTCTCCTCTAGCTCTCAGCAGTTCTCCTCTAGAGCAGTTCTCCTCTAGCTCTCAGCAGTTCTCCTCTAGCTCTCAGCAGTTCTCCTCTAGCTCTCAGCAGTTCTCCTCTAGATCTCAGTAGTTCTCTAGCTCTCAGCAGTTCTCCTCCTAGCCTCCCGCAGTAGTTCTCTCTAGCTCTCAGCAGCTCTCCTCCAGCTCTCGGCAGTTCTCTCTAGCCTCAGCAGTTCTCCTCTAGCTCTCCAGTTCTCCTCAGCTCTCAGCAGTTCTCCTCTAGCTCTCAGCCTCAGCAGTTCTCCTCTCCAGCTCTCAGCAGTTCTCCTCTAGCCTCAGGCAGTCTCTCTAGCCTCGGCAGTCTCCTCTAGCTCTCAGGCAGTTCTCCTCTAGCCTCAGCAGCCTCCTCAGCTCTCAGCAGTTCTCCTCTAGCTCTCAGCAGTTCTCCTCTAGCTCTCAGCAGTTCTCCCCAGCAGTTCTCCTCTAGCCTCAGCAGTTCTCCAGCTCTCGGCAGCCCTCCTCTAGCTCTCAGCAGTCTCCTCTAGCTCTCAGCAGTTCTCCTCTAGCTCTCGGCAGTTCTCCTCAGCCTCAGCAGTTCTCCTCTAGCTCTCAGCAGTTCTCCTCTAGCTCTCAGCAGTTCTCCTCTAGATCCTCAGCAGTTCTCTAGCCTCGGCAGCTCTCAGCTCTCCTCCTCTCAGCAGCTCCTCAGCAGTTCTCCTCTAGCCTCTCAGCAGTTCTCCTCTAGCTCTCAGCAGTTCTCCTCTAGATCTCAGCAGTTCTCTCAGCCTCAGCAGTTCTCCTCCAGCCTCAGGCAGTTCTCCTCTAGCTCTCAGCAGTTCTCCTCTAGCTCTCAGCAGTTCTCTAGCTCTCAGCAGTTCTCCTAGCTCTCAGCAGTTCTCCTCTAGCCTCGGCAGTTCTCCCCAGCTCTCAGGCAGTTCTCCTCTAGCTCTCAGCAGTTCTCTAGCTCTCAGTAGTCTCCTCTAGCCTCAGCAGTTCTCCTCTAGCTCTCGGCAGTCCCTCTAGCCTCAGTTCTCCTCTAGCTCTCGGCAGTTCTCCTCTAGCTCTCGGTAGTCCTCTAGCTCTCGGTAGTTCTCTAGCTCTCGGCAGTTCTCCTCTAGCTCTCGGCAGTTCTCCTCCAGCTCTCAGCAGTTCTCCTCTAGCTCTCAGCAGTTCTCCTCTAGCTCTCGGCAGTTCTCCTCTAGCTCTCGGCAGTTCTCCTCTAGCTCTCGGCAGTTCTCCTCTAGCTCTCGGCAGTTCTCCTCTAGCTCTCGGCAGTTCTCCTCTAGCTCTCGGCAGTTCTCCTCTAGCTCTCGGCAGTTCTCCTCTAGCTCTCGGCAGTTCTCCTCTAGCTCTCGGCAGTTCTCCTCTAGCTCTCGGCAGTTCTCCTCTAGCTCTCGGCAGTTCTCCTCTAGCTCTCGGCAGTTCTCCTCTAGCTCTCAGCAGTTCTCCTCTAGCTCTCAGCAGTTCTCTAGCTCTCAGTAGTTCTCCTCTAGCTCTCAGCAGTTCTCCTCTAGCTCTCTGTAGTCCTCTAGCTCTCTGCAGTTCTCCTCTAGCTCTCGGCAGTTCTCCTCTAGCTCTCAGCAGTTCTCCTCTAGCTCTCTGTAGTCCTCTAGCTCTCGGCAGTTCTCCTCTAGCTCTCGGCAGTTCTCCTCTAGCTCTCAGCAGTTCTCCTCTAGCTCTCAGCAGTTCTCCTCTAGCTCTCAGCAGTTCTCCTCTAGCTCTCAGCAGTTCTCCTCTAGATCTCAGTAGTTCTCTAGCTCTCAGCAGTTCTCCTCTAGATCTCAGTAGTTCTCTAGCTCTCAGCAGTTCTCCTCCAGCTCTCGGTAGTTCTCCTCCAGCTCTCGGCAGTTCTCCTCTAGCTCTCGGCAGTTTTCCTCTAGCTCTCGGCAGTTCTCCTCTAGCTCTCAGCAGTTCTCCTCCAGCTCTCAGCAGTTCTCCTCCAGCTCTCAGCAGTTCTCCTCTAGCTCTCAGCAGTTCTCCTCTAGCTCTCGGCAGTTCTCCTCTAGCTCTCGGCAGTTCTCCTCTAGCTCTTGGCAGTTCTCCTCTAGCTCTCAGCAGTTCTCCTCTAGAGCAGTTCTCCTCTAGCTCTCAGCAGTTCTCCTCCAGCTCTCAGCAGTTCTCCTCTAGCTCTCAGCAGTTCTCCTCTAGCTCTCGGCAGTTCTCCTCTAGATCTCAGTAGTTCTCTAGCTCTCAGCAGTTCTCCTCCAGCTCTCGGTAGTTCTCCTCCAGCTCTCGGCAGTTCTCCTCTAGCTCTCGGCAATTCTCCTCTAGCTCTCGGCAGTTCTCCTCTAGCTCTCGGCAGTTCTCCTCTAGCTCTCGGGCAGTTCTCCTCTAGCTCTCGGGCAGTTCTCCTCTAGCTCTCGGGCAGTTCTCCTCTAGCTCTCGGGCAGTTCTCCTCTAGCTCTCAGCAGTTCTCTAGCTCTCAGTAGTTCTCCTCTAGCTCTCAGCAGTTCTCCTCTAGCTCTCGGCAGTTCTCCTCTAGCTCTCGGCAGTTCTCCTCTCGCTCTCGGCAGTTCTCCTCTAGCTCTCGGGCAGTTCTCCTCTAGCTCTCGGGCAGTTCTCCTCTAGCTCTCGGGCAGTTCTCCTCTAGCTCTCAGCAGTTCTCCTCTAGCTCTCAGCAGTTCTCCTCTAGCTCTCAGCAGTTCTCTAGCTCTCAGTAGTTCTCCTCTAGCTCTCAGTAGTTCTCCTCTAGCTCTCAGCAGTTCTCCTCTAGCTCTCGGCAGTTCTCCTCTAGCTCTCGGCAGTTCTCCTCTAGCTCTCGGCAGTTCTCCTCTAGCTCTCGGCAGTTCTCCTCCAGCTCTCGGCAGTTCTCCTCCAGCTCTCGGTAGTTCTCCTCTAGCTCTCGGTAGTTCTCCTCTAGCTCTCGGTAGTTCTCCTCTAGCTCTCGGCAGTTCTCCTCTAGCTCTCGGCAGTTCTTCTCTAGCTCTCGGCAGTTCTCCTCTAGAGCAGTTCTCCTCTAGCTCTCAGCAGTTCTCCTCTAGCTCTCAGCAGTTCTCTAGCTCTCAGTAGTTCTCCTCTAGCTCTCAGCAGTTCTCTAGCTCTCAGTAGTTCTCCTCTAGCTCTCGGCAGTTCTCCTCTAGCTCTCGGCAGTTCTCCTCTAGCTCTCGGCAGTTCTCCTCTAGAGCATTTCTCCTCTAGCTCTCAGCAGTTATCCTCTAGCTCTCGGCAGTTCTCCTCTAGAGCAGTTCTCCTCTAGCTCTCAGCAGTTCTCCTCTAGCTCTCAGCAGTTCTCCTCTAGCTCTCGGGCAGTTCTCCTCTAGCTCTCGGGCAGTTCTCCTCTAGCTCTCGGGCAGTTCTCCTCTAGCTCTCGGGCAGTTCTCCTCTAGCTCTCGGGCAGTTCTCCTCTAGCTCTCAGCAGTTCTCTAGCTCTCAGTAGTTCTCCTCTAGCTCTCAGCAGTTCTCCTCTAGCTCTCAGCAGTTCTCTAGCTCTCGGCAGTTCTCCTCTAGCTCTCGGCAGTTCTCCTCTAGCTCTCAGCAGTTCTCCTCTAGCTCTCAGCAGTTCTCCTCTAGAGCAGTTCTCCTCTAGCTCTCAGCAGTTCTCCTCTAGCTCTCAGCAGTTCTCCTCTAGCTCTCAGCAGTTCTCCTCTAGATCTCAGTAGTTCTCCTCTAGCTCTCAGCAGTTCTCCTCTAGCTCTCAGCAGTTCTCCTCTAGATCTCAGTAGTTCTCTAGCTCTCAGCAGTTCTCCTCTAGCTCTCAGCAGTTCTCCTCTAGCTCTCAGCAGTTCTCCTCTAGCTCTCAGCAGTTCTCCTCTAGCTCTCAGCAGTTCTCCTCTAGCTCTCAGCAGTTCTCCTCCAGCTCTCAGTAGTTCTCCTCTAGCTCTCAGTAGTTCTCTAGCTCTCAGCAGTTCTCCTCCAGCTCTCAGTAGTTCTCCTCTAGCTCTCAGCAGTTCTCCTCTAGCTCTCAGCAGTTCTCCTCTAGCTCTCAGTCGTTCTCCTCTAGCTCTCAGCAGTTCTCTAGCTCTCGGCAGTTCTCCTCTAGCTCTCGGCAGTTCTCCTCTAGCTCTCGGCAGTTCTCTAGCTCTCAGCAGTTCTCTAGCTCTCAGCAGTTCTCCTCTAGCTCTCGGTAGTCCTCTAGCTCTCGGTAGTTCTCTAGCTCTCGGCAGTTCTCCTCTAGCTCTCGGCAGTTCTCCTCTAGCTCTCAGCAGTTCTCCTCCTCTAGCTCTCAGCAGTTCTCCTCTAGAGCAGTTCTCCTCTAGCTCTCAGCAGTTCTCCTCTAGCTCTCAGCAGTTCTCCTCTAGCTCTCAGCAGTTCTCCTCTAGATCTCAGTAGTTCTCTAGCTCTCAGCAGTTCTCCTCTAGCTCTCCGCAGTAGTTCTCTAGCCTCCGCAGTTCTCCTCTAGCTCTCAGCAGTTCTCCTCTAGATCTCAGTAGTTCTCTAGCTCTCAGCAGTTCTCCTCCAGCTCTCAGTTGTTCTCCTCTAGCTCTCAGCAGTTCTCCTCTAGCTCTCAGCAGTTCTCCTCTAGCTCTCAGCAGTTCTCTAGCTCTAAAGTAGTTCTCCTCTAGCTCTCAGCAGTTCTCTAGCTCTCAGCAGTTCTCTAGCTCTCGGTAGTTCTCTAGCTCTCGGCAGTTCTCCTCTAGCTCTCGGCAGTTCTCCTCTAGCTCTCGGCAGTTCTCCTCTAGCTCTCGGCAGTTCTCCTCTAGCTCTCAGCAGTTCTCCTCTAGCTCTCCGCAGTTCTCCTCTAGCTCTCAGCAGTTCTCCTCTAGATCTCAGTAGTTCTCTAGCTCTCAGCAGTTCTCCTCTAGCTCTCCGCAGTAGTTCTCTAGCTCTCCGCAGTTCTCCTCTAGCTCTCAGCAGTTCTCCTCTAGATCTCAGTAGTTCTCTAGCTCTCAGCAGTTCTCCTCCAGCTCTCAGTAGTTCTCCTCTAGCTCTCAGCAGTTCTCCTCTAGCTCTCAGCAGTTCTCCTCTAGCTCTCAGCAGTTCTCCTCTAGCTCTCAGCAGTTCTCTAGCTCTCAGTAGTTCTCCTCTAGCTCTCAGCAGTTCTCTAGCTCTCAGCAGTTCTCTAGCTCTCAGCAGTTCTCCTCTAGCTCTCGGTAGTCCTCTAGCTCTCGGTAGTTCTCTAGCTCTCGGCAGTTCTCCTCTAGCTCTCGGCAGTTCTCCTCCAGCTCTCAGCAGTTCTCCTCTAGCTCTCAGCAGTTCTCCTCTAGATCTCAGTAGTTCTCTAGCTCTCGGCAGTTCTCCTCTAGCTCTCGGCAGTTCTCCTCTAGCTCTCGGCAGTTCTCCTCTAGCTCTCGGCAGTTCTCCTCTAGCTCTCAGCAGTTCTCTAGCTCTCAGTAGTTCTCCTCTAGCTCTCAGCAGTTCTCCTCTAGCTCTCTGTAGTCTCCTCTAGCTCTCTGCAGTTCTCCTCTAGCTCTCGGCAGTTCTCCTCTAGCTCTCAGCAGTTCTCCTCTAGCTCTCAGCAGTTCTCCTCTAGCTCTCTCTGCAGTCCTCTAGCTCTCGGCAGTTCTCCTCTAGCTCTCGGCAGTTCTCCTCTAGCTCTCAGCAGTTCTCCTCTAGCTCTCAGCAGTTCTCTAGCTCTCAGTAGTCTCCTCCCCAGCTCTCAGCAGTTCTCCTCTAGCTCTCTGTAGTCCTCTAGCTCTCGGCAGTTCTCCTCTAGCTCTCGGCAGTTCTCTCTCTAGCTCTCAGCAGTTCTCCTCTAGCTCTCAGCAGTTCTCCTCTAGAGCAGTTCTCCTCTAGCTCTCAGCAGTTCTCCTCTAGCTCTCAGCAGTTCTCCTCTAGCTCTCAGCAGTTCTCCTCTAGATCTCAGCAGTTCTCCTCTAGATCTCAGCAGTTCTCCTCTAGCTCTCAGCAGTTCTCCTCTAGATCTCAGCAGTTCTCTAGCTCTCAGCAGTTCTCCTCCAGCTCTCGGTAGTTCTCCTCCAGCTCTCGGCAGTTCTCCTCTAGCTCTCGGCAGTTCTCCTCTAGCTCTCAGCAGTTCTCTAGCTCTCAGTAGTTCTCCTCTAGCTCTCAGCAGTTCTCCTCTAGCTCTCTGTAGTCCTCTAGCTCTCTGCAGTTCTCCTCTAGCTCTCGGCAGTTCTCCTCTAGCTCTCAGCAGTTCTCCTCTAGCTCTCAGCAGTTCTCCTCTAGCTCTCTGTAGTCCTCTAGCTCTCGGCAGTTCTCCTCTAGCTCTCGGCAGTTCTCCTCTAGCTCTCAGCAGTTCTCCTCTAGCTCTCAGCAGTTCTCTAGCTCTCAGTAGTTCTCCTCTAGCTCTCAGCAGTTCTCCTCTAGCTCTCTGTAGTCCTCTAGCTCTCGGCAGTTCTCCTCTAGCTCTCGGCAGTTCTCTTCTAGCTCTCAGCAGTTCTCCTCTAGCTCTCAGCAGTTCTCCTCTAGAGCAGTTCTCCTCTAGCTCTCAGCAGTTCTCCTCTAGCTCTCAGCAGTTCTCCTCTAGATCTCAGTAGTTCTCTAGCTCTCAGCAGTTCTCCTCTAGCTCTCAGCAGTTCTCCTCTAGATCTCAGTAGTTCTCTAGCTCTCAGCAGTTCTCCTCCAGCTCTCGGTAGTTCTCCTCCAGCTCTCGGCAGTTCTCCTCTAGCTCTCGGCAGTTCTCCTCTAGCTCTCGGCAGTTCTCCTCTAGCTCTCGGCAGTTCTCCTCTAGCTCTCGGGCAGTTCTCCTCTAGCTCTCGGGCAGTTCTCCTCTAGCTCTCAGCAGTTCTCCTCTAGCTCTCAGCAGTTCTCCTCTAGCTCTCAGCAGTTCTCTAGCTCTCAGTAGTTCTCCTCTAGCTCTCAGCAGTTCTCTAGCTCTCGGCAGTTCTCTAGCTCTCGGCAGTTCTCCTCTAGCTCTCGGCAGTTCTCCTCTAGCTCTCGGCAGTTCTCCTCTAGCTCTCGGCAGTTCTCCTCTAACTCTCGGCAGTTCTCCTCTAACTCTCGGCAGTTCTCCTCTAGCTCTCGGCAGTTCTCCTCTAGCTCTCAGCAGTTCTCCTCTAGAGCAGTTCTCCTCTAGCTCTCAGCAGTTCTCCTCTAGCTCTCAGCAGTTCTCCTCTAGCTCTCAGCAGTTCTCCTCTAGAGCAGTTCTCCTCTAGCTCTCAGCAGTTCTCCTCCAGCTCTCAGCAGTTCTCCTCTAGCTCTCAGTAGTTCTCTAGCTCTCAGCAGTTCTCCTCTAGAGCAGTTCTCCTCTAGCTCTCAGCAGTTCTCCTCCAGCTCTCAGCAGTTCTCCTCTAGATCTCAGTAGTTCTCTAGCTCTCAGCAGTTCTCCTCCAGCTCTCAGTAGTTCTCCTCTAGCTCTCGGCAGTTTTCCTCTAGCTCTCGGCAGTTCTCCTCTAGCTCTCAGCAGTTCTCCTCCAGCTCTCAGCAGTTCTCCTCCAGCTCTCGGCAGTTCTCCTCTAGCTCTCGGCAGTTCTCCTCTAGCTCTCGGCAGTTCTCCTCTAGCTCTCGGCAGTTCTCCTCTAGCTCTCGGCAGTTCTCCTCTAGCTCTCAGCAGTTCTCCTCTAGAGCAGTTCTCCTCTAGCTCTCAGCAGTTCTCCTCCAGCTCTCAGCAGTTCTCCTCTAGCTCTCAGCAGTTCTCCTCTAGCTCTCAGCAGTTCTCCTCTAGATCTCAGTAGTTCTCTAGCTCTCAGCAGTTCTCCTCCAGCTCTCGGTAGTTCTCCTCCAGCTCTCGGCAGTTCTCCTCTAGCTCTCGGCAATTCTCCTCTAGCTCTCGGCAATTCTCCTCTAGCTCTCGGCAGTTCTCCTCTAGCTCTCGGCAGTTCTCCTCTAGCTCTCGGTAGTTCTCCTCTAGCTCTCGGGCAGTTCTCCTCTAGCTCTCGGGCAGTTCTCCTCTAGCTCTCGGGCAGTTCTCCTCTAGCTCTCGGGCAGTTCTCCTCTAGCTCTCGGGCAGTTCTCCTCTAGCTCTCAGCAGTTCTCCTCTAGCTCTCAGCAGTTCTCTAGCTCTCAGTAGTTCTCCTCTAGCTCTCAGCAGTTCTCTAGCTCTCAGTAGTTCTCCTCTAGCTCTCAGCAGTTCTCTAGCTCTCGGCAGTTCTCCTCTAGCTCTCGGCAGTTCTCCTCTAGCTCTCGGGCAGTTCTCCTCTAGCTCTCGGGCAGTTCTCCTCTAGCTCTCGGGCAGTTCTCCTCTAGCTCTCGGGCAGTTCTCCTCTAGCTCTCGGGCAGTTCTCCTCTAGCTCTCAGCAGTTCTCCTCTAGCTCTCAGCAGTTCTCTAGCTCTCAGTAGTTCTCCTCTAGCTCTCAGCAGTTCTCTAGCTCTCAGCAGTTCTCTAGCTCTCGGCAGTTCTCCTCTAGCTCTCGGCAGTTCTCCTCTAGCTCTCGGCAGTTCTCCTCTAGCTCTCGGCAGTTCTCCTCTAGCTCTCAGCAGTTCTCCTCTAGAGCAGTTCTCCTCTAGCTCTCAGCAGTTCTCCTCCAGCTCTCAGCAGTTCTCCTCTAGCTCTCAGCAGTTCTCCTCTAGCTCTCGGCAGTTTTCCTCTAGCTCTCGGCAGTTCTCCTCTAGCTCTCGGCAGTTCTCCTCTAGCTCTCGGCAGTTCTCCTCTAGCTCTCAGCAGTTCTCCTCCAGCTCTCGGCAGTTCTCCTCCAGCTCTCGGCAGTTCTCCTCCAGCTCTCGGCAGTTCTCCTCTAGCTCTCGGCAGTTCTCCTCTAGCTCTCGGCAGTTCTCCTCTAGCTCTCGGCAGTTCTCCTCTAGCTCTCAGCAGTTCTCCTCTAGAGCAGTTCTCCTCTAGCTCTCAGCAGTTCTCCTCCAGCTCTCAGCAGTTCTCCTCTAGCTCTCAGCAGTTCTCCTCTAGCTCTCAGCAGTTCTCCTCTAGATCTCAGTAGTTCTCTAGCTCTCAGCAGTTCTCCTCCAGCTCTCGGTAGTTCTCCTCCAGCTCTCGGCAGTTCTCCTCTAGCTCTCGGCAATTCTCCTCTAGCTCTCGGCAATTCTCCTCTAGCTCTCGGCAGTTCTCCTCTAGCTCTCGGTAGTTCTCCTCTAGCTCTCGGGCAGTTCTCCTCTAGCTCTCGGGCAGTTCTCCTCTAGCTCTCGGGCAGTTCTCCTCTAGCTCTCGGGCAGTTCTCCTCTAGCTCTCAGCAGTTCTCCTCTAGCTCTCAGCAGTTCTCTAGCTCTCAGTAGTTCTCCTCTAGCTCTCAGCAGTTCTCTAGCTCTCAGTAGTTCTCCTCTAGCTCTCAGCAGTTCTCTAGCTCTCGGCAGTTCTCCTCTAGCTCTCGGCAGTTCTCCTCTAGCTCTCGGGCAGTTCTCCTCTAGCTCTCGGGCAGTTCTCCTCTAGCTCTCGGGCAGTTCTCCTCTAGCTCTCGGGCAGTTCTCCTCTAGCTCTCAGCAGTTCTCCTCTAGCTCTCAGCAGTTCCTCTCAGCTCTCAGTAGTTCTCCTCTAGCTCTCAGCAGTCTCTCTAGCTCTCAGCAGTTCTCTAGCTCTCGGCAGTTCTCCTCTAGCTCTCGGCAGTTCTCCTCTAGCTCTCGGCAGTTCTCCTCTAGCTCTCGGCAGTTCTCCTCTAGCTCTCAGCAGTTCTCCTCTAGAGCAGTTCTCCTCTAGCTCTCAGCAGTTCTCCTCTAGCTCTCAGCAGTTCTCCTCCAGCTCTCAGCAGTTCTCCTCTAGCTCTCAGCAGTTCTCCTCTAGCTCTCAGCAGTTCTCCTCTAGCTCTCAGCAGTTCTCCTCTAGATCTCAGCAGTTCTCCTCTAGCTCTCAGCAGTTCTCCTCCAGCTCTCGGTAGTTCTCCTCTAGCTCTCGGTAGTTCTCCTCTAGCTCTCGGCAGTTCTCCTCTAGCTCTCGGCAGTTCTCCTCTAGAGCAGTTCTCCTCTAGCTCTCAGCAGTTCTCCTCTAGCTCTCAGCAGTTCTCTAGCTCTCAGTAGTTCTCCTCTAGCTCTCAGCAGTTCTCTAGCCTCAGCAGCTCTCGCAGTCTCTCAGCTCAGTTCTCTCAGCAGTTCTCCCCAGCTCTCAGCTCTCGGGCAGTTCTCCTCTAGCTCTCGGCAGTTCTCCTCTAGAGCAGTTCTCCTCTAGCTCTCAGCAGTTCTCCTCTAGCTCTCGGCAGTTCTCCTCTAGCTCTCGGCAGTTCTCCTCTAGAGCAGTTCTCCTCTAGCTCTCAGCAGTTCTCCTCTAGCTCTCGGCAGTTCTCCTCTAGCTCTCGGCAGTTCTCCTCTAGCTCTCGGGCAGTTCTCCTCTAGCTCTCAGCAGTTCTCCTCTAGCTCTCAGCAGTTCTCTAGCTCTCAGTAGTTCTCCTCTAGCTCTCAGCAGTTCTCTAGCTCTCGGCAGTTCTCCTCTAGCTCTCGGCAGTTCTCCTCTAGCTCTCGGCAGTTCTCCTCTAGCTCTCGGCAGTTCTCCTCTAGAGCAGTTCTCCTCTAGCTCTCAGCAGTTCTCCTCTAGCTCTCAGCAGTTCTCCTCTAGAGCAGTTCTCCTCTAGCTCTCAGCAGTTCTCCTCCAGCTCTCAGCAGTTCTCCTCTAGCTCTCGGGCAGTTCTCCTCTAGCTCTCAGCAGTTCTCCTCTAGCTCTCGGCAGTTCTCCTCCAGCTCTCGGTAGTTCTCCTCTAGCTCTCGGTAGTTCTCCTCTAGCTCTCGGCAGTTCTCCTCTAGCTCTCGGCAGTTCTCCTCTAGAGCAGTTCTCCTCTAGCTCTCGGCAGTTCTCCTCTAGCTCTCGGCAGTTCTCCTCTAGCTCTCGGCAGTTCTCCTCTAGAGCAGTTCTCCTCTAGCTCTCAGCAGTTCTCCTCTAGCTCTCAGCAGTTCTCCTCTAGCTCTCAGCAGTTCTCCTCTAGATCTCAGTAGTTCTCTAGCTCTCAGCAGTTCTCCTCCAGCTCTCAGTAGTTCTCCTCTAGCTCTCAGTAGTTCTCCTCTAGCTCTCAGTAGTTCTCCTCTAGCTCTCAGTAGTTCTCCTCTAGCTCTCAGCAGTTCTCTAGCTCTCGGCAGTTCTCCTCTAGCTCTCGGCAGTTCTCCTCTAGCTCTCGGGCAGTTCTCCTCTAGCTCTCGGGCAGTTCTCCTCTAGCTCTCGGCAGTTCTCCTCTAGCTCTCAGCAGCAGTTCTCCTCTAGCTCTCAGCAGTTCTCCTCTAGCTCTCAGCAGTTCTCAGCTCTCAGCAGTTCTCCTCTCTAGCTCTCAGGCAGTTCTCCTCTAGCTCTCAGCAGTTCTCCTCTAGCTCTCAGCAGTTCTCCTCTAGCTCTCAGCAGTTCTCTAGCTCTCAGTAGTTCTCCTCTAGCTCTCAGGCAGTTCTCCTCTAGCTCTCTGGCAGTCCTCTAGCTCTCGGCAGTTCTCCTCTAGCTCTCGGCAGTTCTCTCTAGCTCTCAGCAGTTCTCCTCTAGCTCTCAGCAGTTCTCCTCTAGAGCAGTTCTCCTCTAGCTCTCAGCAGTTCTCCTCCAGCTCTCAGCAGTTCTCCTCTAGCTCTCAGCAGTTCTCCTCTAGCTCTCAGCAGTTCTCTCTCTAGCTCTCAGCAGTCTCTCTCTCAGCTTCTAGCTCTCAGCTCAGCTCTCAGTTCTCTTCTCCAGCTCTCAGCCTCTCAGTCTCCTCCAGCTCTCAGCTCTCAGCTCTCAGGCAGTTCTCCTCTAGCTCTCAGCAGTTCTCTCTCTAGCTCTCAGCAGTTCTCTCCTCTAGCCTCTAGCTTTCTCCTCTAGCTCTCAGCAGTTCTCCTCTAGCTCTCAGCAGTTCTCTCTAGCCTCAGTCTCCTCAGCAGTTCTCCTCTAGCTCTCAGCAGTTCTCCCCAGCTCTCAGCTCTAGCTCTCAGTAGTCCTCTAGCTCTCGGCAGTTCTCCTCTAGCTCTCAGCAGTTCTCCTCTAGCTCTCAGCAGTTCTCCTCTAGCTCTCAGCAGTTCTCCCTCTAGCCTCAGCAGTCTCCTCGCAGTTCTCCTCAGCTCTCAGCAGTCTCCTCTAGCTCTCAGGCAGTTCTCCTCTAGCTCTGGCAGTCTCCTCTCTCTAGCTCTCAGCAGTTCTCCTCTAGCTCTCAGCAGTTCTCCTCTAGCCTCAGAGCAGTTCTCCTCTAGCCTCAGCAGTTCCCTCCTCCAGCTCTCTCCTCAGCTCTCAGCAGTTCCTCTAGCCTCAGCAGTTCTCTCCCCAGCTCTAGCCTCAGCAGTTCTCCTCTAGCTCTCAGCAGTTCTCCTCTAGCCTCAGCAGTCCTCCTCCAGCTCTCGGCAGTTCCTCCTCCAGCTCTCGGCAGTTCTCCTCCTAGCTCTCAGCAGTTCTCCTCTAGCTCTCTGTAGTCCTCTCAGCTCTCAGGCAGTTCTCCTCCTCTAGCTCTCGGCAGTTCTCCTCTAGCTCTCAGCAGTTCTCCTCTAGCTCTCAGCAGTTCTCTAGCTCTCAGTAGTTCTCCTCTAGCTCTCAGCAGTTCTCCTCTAGCTCTCTGTAGTCCCTCTAGCTCTCGGCAGTTCTCCTCTAGCTCTCGGCAGTTCTCTCTAGCTCTCAGCAGTTCTCCTCTAGCTCTCAGCAGTTCTCCTCTAGAGCAGTTCTCCTCTAGCTCTCAGCAGTTCTCCTCTAGCTCTCAGCAGTTCTCCTCTAGATCTCAGTAGTTCTCTAGCTCTCAGCAGTTCTCCTCTAGCTCTCAGCAGTTCTCCTCTAGATCTCAGTAGTTCTCTAGCTCTCAGCAGTTCTCCTCCAGCTCTCGGTAGTTCTCCTCCAGCTCTCGGCAGTTCTCCTCTAGCTCTCGGCAGTTCTCCTCTAGCTCTCTGTAGTCCTCTAGCTCTCGGCAGTTCTCCTCTAGCTCTCGGCAGTTCTCCTCTAGCTCTCAGCAGTTCTCCTCTAGCTCTCAGCAGTTCTCTAGCTCTCAGTAGTTCTCCTCTAGCTCTCAGCAGTTCTCTAGCTCTCAGCAGTTCTCTAGCTCTCAGCAGTTCTCTAGCTCTCAGCAGTTCTCTAGCTCTCGGCAGTTCTCCTCTAGCTCTCGGCAGTTCTCCTCTAGCTCTCGGCAGTTCTCCTCTAGCTCTCGGCAGTTCTCCTCTAACTCTCGGCAGTTCTCCTCTAGCTCTCGGCAGTTCTCCTCTAGCTCTCAGCAGTTCTCCTCTAGAGCAGTTCTCCTCTAGCTCTCAGCAGTTCTCCTCTAGCTCTCAGCAGTTCTCCTCTAGCTCTCAGCAGTTCTCCTCTAGAGCAGTTCTCCTCTAGCTCTCAGCAGTTCTCCTCCAGCTCTCAGCAGTTCTCCTCTAGCTCTCAGTAGTTCTCTAGCTCTCAGCAGTTCTCCTCTAGAGCAGTTCTCCTCTAGCTCTCAGCAGTTCTCCTCCAGCTCTCAGCAGTTCTCCTCTAGATCTCAGTAGTTCTCTAGCTCTCAGCAGTTCTCCTCTAGCTCTCAGCAGTTCTCCTCTAGCTCTCAGCAGTTCTCCTCTAGCTCTCAGCAGTTCTCCTCTAGAGCAGTTCTCCTCTAGCTCTCAGCAGTTCTCCTCCAGCTCTCAGCAGTTCTCCTCTAGATCTCAGTAGTTCTCTAGCTCTCAGCAGTTCTCCTCTAGCTCTCAGCAGTTCTCCTCTAGCTCTCAGCAGTTCTCCTCTAGCTCTCAGCAGTTCTCCTCTAGAGCAGTTCTCCTCTAGCTCTCAGCAGTTCTCCTCCAGCTCTCAGCAGTTCTCCTCTAGCTCTCAGTAGTTCTCTAGCTCTCAGCAGTTCTCCTCTAGAGCAGTTCTCCTCTAGCTCTCAGCAGTTCTCCTCCAGCTCTCAGCAGTTCTCCTCTAGCTCTCAGCAGTTCTCCTCCAGCTCTCAGTAGTTCTCCTCTAGCTCTCAGTAGTTCTCCTCTAGCTCTCGGCAGTTTTCCTCTAGCTCTCGGCAGTTCTCCTCTAGCTCTCAGCAGTTCTCCTCCAGCTCTCAGCAGTTCTCCTCCAGCTCTCAGCAGTTCTCCTCTAGCTCTCGGCAGTTCTCCTCTAGCTCTCGGCAGTTCTCCTCTAGCTCTCGGCAGTTCTCCTCTAGCTCTCAGCAGTTCTCCTCTAGAGCAGTTCTCCTCTAGCTCTCAGCAGTTCTCCTCCAGCTCTCAGCAGTTCTCCTCTAGCTCTCAGCAGTTCTCCTCTAGCTCTCAGCAGTTCTCCTCTAGATCTCAGTAGTTCTCTAGCTCTCAGCAGTTCTCCTCCAGCTCTCGGTAGTTCTCCTCCAGCTCTCGGCAGTTCTCCTCTAGCTCTCGGCAATTCTCCTCTAGCTCTCGGCAATTCTCCTCTAGCTCTCGGCAGTTCTCCTCTAGCTCTCGGCAGTTCTCCTCTAGCTCTCGGGCAGTTCTCCTCTAGCTCTCGGGCAGTTCTCCTCTAGCTCTCGGGCAGTTCTCCTCTAGCTCTCGGCAGTTCTCCTCTAGCTCTCGGGCAGTTCTCCTCTAGCTCTCGGGCAGTTCTCCTCTAGCTCTCGGGCAGTTCTCCTCTAGCTCTCAGCAGTTCTCCTCTAGCTCTCAGCAGTTCTCCTCTAGCTCTCAGTAGTTCTCCTCTAGCTCTCAGCAGTTCTCTAGCTCTCAGTAGTTCTCCTCTAGCTCTCAGCAGTTCTCTAGCTCTCGGCAGTTCTCCTCTAGCTCTCGGCAGTTCTCCTCTAGCTCTCGGGCAGTTCTCCTCTAGCTCTCGGGCAGTTCTCCTCTAGCTCTCAGCAGTTCTCCTCTAGCTCTCAGCAGTTCTCTAGCTCTCAGTAGTTCTCCTCTAGCTCTCAGCAGTTCTCTAGCTCTCAGCAGTTCTCTAGCTCTCGGCAGTTCTCCTCTAGCTCTCAGCAGTTCTCCTCTAGATCTCAGTAGTTCTCTAGCTCTCAGCAGTTCTCCTCCAGCTCTCGGTAGTTCTCCTCCAGCTCTCGGCAGTTCTCCTCTAGCTCTCGGCAATTCTCCTCTAGCTCTCGGCAATTCTCCTCTAGCTCTCGGCAGTTCTCCTCTAGCTCTCGGCAGTTCTCCTCTAGCTCTCGGGCAGTTCTCCTCTAGCTCTCGGGCAGTTCTCCTCTAGCTCTCGGGCAGTTCTCCTCTAGCTCTCGGGCAGTTCTCCTCTAGCTCTCGGGCAGTTCTCCTCTAGCTCTCGGGCAGTTCTCCTCTAGCTCTCAGCAGTTCTCCTCTAGCTCTCAGCAGTTCTCCTCTAGCTCTCAGCAGTTCTCCTCTAGCTCTCAGTAGTTCTCCTCTAGCTCTCAGCAGTTCTCTAGCTCTCAGTAGTTCTCCTCTAGCTCTCAGCAGTTCTCTAGCTCTCGGCAGTTCTCCTCTAGCTCTCGGCAGTTCTCCTCTAGCTCTCGGGCAGTTCTCCTCTAGCTCTCGGGCAGTTCTCCTCTAGCTCTCAGCAGTTCTCCTCTAGCTCTCAGCAGTTCTCTAGCTCTCAGTAGTTCTCCTCTAGCTCTCAGCAGTTCTCTAGCTCTCAGCAGTTCTCTAGCTCTCGGCAGTTCTCCTCTAGCTCTCGGCAGTTCTCCTCTAGCTCTCAGCAGTTCTCCTCTAGAGCAGTTCTCCTCTAGCTCTCAGCAGTTCTCCTCTAGCTCTCAGCAGTTCTCCTCCAGCTCTCAGCAGTTCTCCTCTAGCTCTCAGCAGTTCTCCTCTAGATCTCAGCAGTTCTCCTCCAGCTCTCGGTAGTTCTCCTCTAGCTCTCGGTAGTTCTCCTCTAGCTCTCGGCAGTTCTCCTCTAGCTCTCGGCAGTTCTCCTCTAGCTCTCGGCAGTTCTCCTCTAGAGCAGTTCTCCTCTAGCTCTCAGCAGTTCTCCTCTAGCTCTCAGCAGTTCTCTAGCTCTCAGTAGTTCTCCTCTAGCTCTCAGCAGTTCTCTAGCTCTCAGTAGTTCTCCTCTAGCTCTCGGCAGTTCTCCTCTAGCTCTCGGCAGTTCTCCTCTAGAGCAGTTCTCCTCTAGCTCTCAGCAGTTCTCCTCTAGCTCTCGGCAGTTCTCCTCTAGCTCTCGGCAGTTCTCCTCTAGAGCAGTTCTCCTCTAGCTCTCAGCAGTTCTCCTCTAGCTCTCGGCAGTTCTCCTCTAGCTCTCGGCAGTTCTCCTCTAGCTCTCGGCAGTTCTCCTCTAGCTCTCGGGCAGTTCTCCTCTAGCTCTCGGCAGTTCTCCTCTAGCTCTCGGGCAGTTCTCCTCTAGCTCTCGGGCAGTTCTCCTCTAGCTCTCGGGCAGTTCTCCTCTAGCTCTCGGGCAGTTCTCCTCTAGCTCTCAGCAGTTCTCTAGCTCTCAGTAGTTCTCCTCTAGCTCTCAGTAGTTCTCCTCTAGCTCTCGGCAGTTCTCTAGCTCTCGGCAGTTCTCCTCTAGCTCTCGGCAGTTCTCCTCTAGCTCTCGGCAGTTCTCCTCTAGCTCTCGGCAGTTCTCCTCTAGAGCAGTTCTCCTCTAGCTCTCAGCAGTTCTCCTCTAGCTCTCAGCAGTTCTCCTCTAGAGCAGTTCTCCTCTAGCTCTCAGCAGTTCTCCTCCAGCTCTCAGCAGTTCTCCTCTAGCTCTCAGCAGTTCTCCTCTAGCTCTCAGCAGTTCTCCTCTAGCTCTCGGCAGTTCTCCTCTAGCTCTCGGCAGTTCTCCTCCAGCTCTCGGTAGTTCTCCTCTAGCTCTCGGTAGTTCTCCTCTAGCTCTCGGCAGTTCTCCTCTAGCTCTCGGCAGTTCTCCTCTAGAGCAGTTCTCCTCTAGCTCTCAGCAGTTCTCCTCTAGCTCTCAGCAGTTCTCTAGCTCTCAGTAGTTCTCCTCTAGCTCTCAGCAGTTCTCTAGCTCTCAGTAGTTCTCCTCTAGCTCTCGGCAGTTCTCCTCTAGCTCTCGGCAGTTCTCCTCTAGAGCAGTTCTCCTCTAGCTCTCGGCAGTTCTCCTCTAGCTCTCGGCAGTTCTCCTCTAGCTCTCGGCAGTTCTCCTCTAGAGCAGTTCTCCTCTAGCTCTCAGCAGTTCTCCTCTAGCTCTCAGCAGTTCTCCTCTAGCTCTCAGCAGTTCTCCTCTAGCTCTCAGCAGTTCTCCTCTAGATCTCAGTAGTTCTCTAGCTCTCAGCAGTTCTCCTCCAGCTCTCAGTAGTTCTCCTCCAGCTCTCAGTAGTTCTCCTCTAGCTCTCAGTAGTTCTCCTCTAGCTCTCAGCAGTTCTCTAGCTCTCGGCAGTTCTCCTCTAGCTCTCGGCAGTTCTCCTCTAGCTCTCGGGCAGTTCTCCTCTAGCTCTCGGGCAGTTCTCCTCTAGCTCTCGGGCAGTTCTCCTCTAGCTCTCGGGCAGTTCTCCTCTAGCTCTCGGGCAGTTCTCCTCTAGCTCTCGGCAGTTCTCCTGACCTGCGACAACAAACTCAAGGACATGGTTTGGTGATTTATCACAGTTTGACATTACCTTTCATTCATGAGTGGATATAATACCGGTATGCATTTTTAACTGTATTGGAGGTCTGTACCTGGATTTATTTATCTGTGTAACTTAATTACAAGGGAAAGTATTTTAGGATTGCAAGGAAACCAAGGAATTATACTTTAATTGAAAATAATAAATTAAACAAACTCAGCTCCCAGATATTGGACAACGTAGAAGCATTCAGATCCATTCTGTGGTTTTCTGGGGGCAGCAGTGTGTTCACATCCCATTGCCAAAGGTACTGTACTATATAACCAATTCAACATATATTTCTTCCTATACAGTCAAACAGGAATCAATTTTCTCTAATGCCAGCAGTCCCATACAATGAACGGTTGGTGTGAGATGGTGGAGAAGGGCGAATGGGGGGTTACCGCATGGATAAGTGGTGTATTTCTCTCTGTACATCTAAGAGCCCATGTTGGGGGAACTAACCCCCCCAACCACTCTCCTCTATGCCTCATCCTCATTCAGCAGCATGTTGGGGACCCCCAGGGAGATGGGGAACTCACGGCCAGACTCTGGGCACTGCAAACAGCCCTCCAGCACCTCCACCTGGACAGAAGAAAGATACACTTCACATCACCTGTGGTTACTCTCTCTGTGTGTGTGTCAACTAGGGCCAGGACGATACTCGTTAGTATCATGGCAAGGAAAAAAAACCAAAGCGGATTTAACTTCTTTAGGAAAACAGCCCTAATGTTGGAAACAAACATCATTATGTTGTCATCTAGAGTCACATGTATTTATTTCCAAGCTGTAGCACACACTATTTTACACACAGCAGGTTTTTAAAGGACCAAAGAGTTTGGTCTGCTTCATGCTTTTATTTTTGCCATGGAAAACATATTGCGATACTGCTATTGTCACAGCCCTAGTGACAATAGGGTTATAGGTTACACAATGCAATGTGTTTACATTGGAAAAGAGTGGAAACCTACAATCAGACAACCTACAATTTATCAAGCAGAATGAAACAGCCATAGGGAATGTGACTGGGACTCTACCTATCCTGACCACTAGATGTCCTCATATTCCCATAGTAATAAAAGCATTGTGCATCCTTCTATTCACCAAAATAGGAGTTGATAGAACTATGACTCAAGTAATGAAGAACAATATCAGGTTATTCATGGTGAAACTGTGTACTTTATGCAGGAAGTCTTCATTATTCTCATAGTCTGTGACCAGTTCTGCAGGTAAGCCCTGGAGAAGACCCAGCTGGAGAAAGACCACAGTTAGGAATTAGTATAAGACAGTAATATTGCCATACAACCACAAATACTAGAACAAGAATCAAGACTTAGAATTTAGGTAAAACCTATCTGTATTAGTTAGACCAAAGAATGGCTGTAAGACTAGTGAACTATTCTACCTCTGTTGGATACAGTAGCTTTAAATGACTCTGCAGAGCGGTGTACTCATTAAAGAAAATGTTTAGGAACCAAACCATAGTAAACAGATCAAACAGAACCAAACAGGAAGAGACCATAGAGAATGATAGAGACCTCTAGTGGCCAAAAGGCTGTATTAGCATAGGCAAAACAATTGAGGGCATCCACCATTTTAATGAAGTCAACTCAGTGGGACTTCCAATTTCATTGGCTGATCCCTCCTGTTGGAGTCCTGTCCAACTGGGTCATCAGGAGGAATCAGCCAATAGTGAAGAATAAAATTGACTACTTTACAATGGACTACTCATGTCTGCATATGCCGATTCATGGACAGTCTATATCCGGGTTGCATTCGGTTTATACAGACCAACATTACATGCGCAATAGCACTCAGTGTGCACAGGGAGCATCGCGAGCAGTGACGACATCATCACGTCATCCAAAAACAAGGCAGACATTCGATGAACATAAAATGTTAATATCTTCGGCTGTAAGTGATGGAAAAACAAAATCAGCCTCAGCGACAATTATTTGAATTATTCAATGGATGTTTTGTGCCCAAAGGCGATGACTAAAGTGTCTTATTTGGAATGTTCTAATCTGACATCTCTATGTGGCAGTGTATGAAAATTGCCTTTCAGGGCCGTGCCAGTTAAACTGCAGTACTGAAGCAAAACTGTAGGAGCAGTCGAAACCGTGCTCCTAGACTAGAACACTGCCCCCTTGTGGACTACAGGGAAGGGTAGTGCGTACGGCCCAGTACATCACCGGTCAGAGGAAGGCCCTAAAAATTGTCTAAGACTCCAGCCACCCTAGTCATAGACTGTTCTCTCTGCTAGAGCACAGCAAGTGGTACCGGAGCGTCTAGGTCCAAGAGGCTTCTAAACAGCTTCTACCCCCAAGCCTGAACAGCTAATCAAATGGCTCCCAGACAATTTGCATTGACCCTCCTCCTCTACACTGCTGCTACAAACTGTTATTATCTATGCATAGTCACTTTAATAACTCTACCTACATGTACATGTAACCTCGACACCATCGGTACCCCCTGTATATAGCCCTGCTTTTGTTATTCACTGCTGCTATTTAATTATTTGTTATTCTTATCTCTTACCTTTTTTTTTAAAAGGTATTTTCTTAAAACTGCATTGTTGGTTACGGGCTTGTAAGTAAGCATTTCACTGTAAGGTCTACACCTGTTGTATTCGGCACATGTGACAAATAACATTTGATTTGATACATAAGTCATGAAATGGCACAGATACAAAGATGAGTCCTCTATCTCTCTATGGAGCTCCTGAATTTGTCCAATAGAAACTCTGGCATTCCAAACAGTTGTAGTCATACGGAGACACTCACCCCATCAGCCGCCTGAACCAGTGCGCTCCAATCCAACGTGGGGATCATTCGACTCAAGAAATTGGGGTTGAACTCCACCTCACTCACTCGCACTTCCGTCGCCTGGGATCCACACAACCCGGATGAAAAAAAATGCATATACACTGAGTATACAAAACATTAAGAGAACTTGCTCTTTCCATGACAAACTGGCCAGATGAAAGCTACGATCCCTTATTGATGACACTTGTTAAATCCACTTCAATCGATGTAGATGAAGGGGAAGAGACAGGTTAAAGAATGATTTTAAAGTCTTGGGACAATTGAAACATCGATTGTGTATGGTAGAAGGTGCCAGACGCACCGGTTTGAGTTTTTCATGCTCAACAGTTTCCCGTGTGTATCAAATGATATCCAGCCAACTTGACAACTGTGGGAATCATTGGAGTCAACATTGGCCAGCATCCCTGTGAAACGCTTTCGACGACTCTGGCTTTTGAGGGAGGGGGTTTAGTTTTTGAGTAGACCTCCTTACCTTATCCTTTGGTCAACATGTTGTGCTTTAGTAGTTTCATCTTTACAGTCTATGAATGTCGCATTTATAATCAAAGAAAGTGAGAGAACCAGTAACTTTGTCAATATATACTGTGTTTATCTACAATATCTATGATTCTCTACCGTGCAAATTGAAAACAATGCATTTAAATGTGGATCGAAAATGTCGATGGTACAACAGTGAATAGTTTCCCCCAAACATCAATCCTAAGGTTCCTAGCTGTACAAACTATTTTAGGAAAGAAGAGGACTACTTTATACATTTTGTCAACTGTCTCCTCCAAAAATCACAAAAACCTAGAAGTTACGTTTTTTAAATTGTTTTATTTTTTGGTATATTTTTCTGTACTCATTGTCTTGGTATTATACAGGTCATTCTTACAGGTAAATAGTAATTACAGACCTGTGACCAATACAACCCACGGGCCACCCTCACAAGAAACCACTAACCCACAAACATGCATTACACACACACACACACACACACACAACTTAAACGTATTGAACAAAAGATAATGCAAAATGTTTTACCACGAACCCCCTTCCCCCCCACACATCTTAACCCTCTAGACACATCCCACCAACACTTCTTTTGAAAAAGAATATGATAATACTAGTGTTTAACATAATTAGAAAATACAAATAAAAAAATGGAGGAAGGCAACTAATGAGACGAGTCAAGCAATTGTTCTGTTGAGAGGAAGGAACCAGACTGGTGATAAGGTCCAAGGCCCTGAGGTGGACATCCTTGCTCTGACAAAAGCAACAGTTAACATACTGTAAGTACAAATTGGATGACCAAGCGCTGGCAAGCATTAAACTCAAGCGAAGCCATTTGACATAGAGAGGAAAGGACGTTTCTCTAGTTCATTCAGTTCATCGTCTAAATTCTCCCATGACTGCATTTAGTTAACACAACCAGGCCTAGGTCATTGTTTCCACAGGTCAAATATGAACAAGAAAGCATACAGAGAGAGGAGTATAGGTTTCAGGAAGGTGATAAAACTAAACACATTGGTTTAAAACCAAAAGGAGGAGAGGCCAGGGAACCCAACATTGAACAAGCTTATGGCACAAACAACACTGGGGTGGGGATGTGTGCAGGCTAGGATGGAACAATCTCAGCTGTTAATCAAAACCTCAAAACACAATTCTATCTGTAAGGATCTCAGCTAAGGCCACTATATCAGTCTTTCAGTCTCCATGACTACAGGAGAGACGGATATTACCATCCAATCCCTGTGGAGACTGATTTAGGCTCAATAGAATGATTTCCCGGACTGAGATTAAGCCTACTCCTAAAACGCATGCTCAATTAAGGATCACCATTCAAAGTGCTTTTCAGTCCAGGAATAGGTGTAATCTCAAACTGGGAAACCCGGCCCATAGTCTGATCAACAGAAGACTGCGAGAGCTACTGATTAACATGTTTAATCCCACCTACCACTACTACAGACCTTATACTAGACTAGAGCCCTGTATGCCCTTTGTCAGCGTTGACATCTAAACATGAAGACAACCCAGAATGACAGTGAAATGTTGACATACTAATAAAGGTAGAGTATTCTCATCATGTACGTACTGCTGCAAGGATAGTGAACTGAACTGAGCTCTATTTGTTTGCATTGAAGAAAGAGATACAATTGTTTTATCTTGATCCATATGGAACCACATAAAATACTGGGTGTCAATCACTCCGCAGTAGTTATTTTTTTTGCATTAAAACTCACATTTTCACACATTCACTCCCTTCATCTGTTCACACACACACACACACACAACAATTTCACCCCCATTTCTTTAACCTTTAATCCCCCAGAATCATCACTCTTGGCCTTCTTCGGAGCGCCATTTTAAGAAGTCCTCCTTCCGTGCATCTGGCTTGATCTGGTTACGCATGCCCCCCAGTAGGTTGGACGTTGCCTCAGAGGCCACTATTAGGGGACGGACCACGGTGGGCGGGATCTGCCGCAGGACTCCGCCCACAGCACCAGGCAGACCTTTCTGCTCATGCCCGCGAGACGCCACGTCACATAGCGTCTGAGCTGTGTCCATCATGCCCTTGGAAACAGACAGACAGAGAGGTGAGGGAGAGAAGTTTGTGTGTTCAAATGAAAGTGCTAGGCCTTTTGTTGTTGCTATTATTCTAAAATGGTTGACTTAAATGAACATTTATTGATTGATTTGTTGATCAGTAGAACACATACTTCTCTGACGGTGTCATAGGCCTTAGCCACGCCCTCTCTGAGATCGGCAGGTTGGTGGGCGCGGCAGGGCCGGTTGGAGGGCGGTCGGCCCTCTGTGATGTAACGGTTCAGAGGGGGCGTTGGGGACAGGATGTCGTACACCGTCTCCGCTGTGGCCTAGAGGAGAAACAAGCAGGAATATTACAACACTTCAGGAGAGTGAGGCACATCATAGCAATGGAGGGACCTGTATTACTGGACCCAGTGGATTCTACCCATACGGTTGCTACTAGTCGTTCAGTTCTTTCCTACATGGTTTAGGTATGCTAACCTTTTGGCCGCAATCTATGACATGTGACTGTAAGGTTAGTGTATGGGGTGTGGTACATAGGATGCATTGTTTCAACCTATTTGTCTATGCTTGTTTGATTGGTATTCTACCGCTGTATGGCTTACAGACAGTCTGTAGCCAGCTGATCTGTCTGTGGTTAGAGTTCAGAGGTCATTAGTACCTGTATAGCCTGCACCAGTCTGTTGCTGAGCTCCAGAGCAGCAGAGGCAGTGGAGGTACCGAAGGACGCGGCCCCCCGCTGGAGACCCCGGATAATGCGGCCGTCCCGCCTGTACTGCTCTATGGGCATCCAGAACAAGTCCCTCACTCCATGGACTGGAGAGAGAGAGTTACACAAAAAACAAATGAGATTGTGAGAGTATGCTAGCTATAACCACACTGCAAGATAACAATTATATTACTATGGTTATAACTCAGGAACTACTAAAGGGACAATAGCAAAGAAGCCAAGAAACAAAGATCACTAAACAAGTGACGTCGCGTCCTGTACTTACACAGCTGAACTACAGAGTGCATGGGGCCTAGACCTCCCAGAATGCCTGGCAGCTGGTTCTTCCTGATGTCTGTCAGCCACTCAGTGACAGCGTACTGAATCACCTTATCTACGCCTAGAAGTCTGTAAGAAAGAGATATTAGAGAAAAGCGTTGTGAAAAAGACACTTGCCTCAGACTACAGAGAAACCCCAGAGTTAGTGTTGTTGTACCCATGTCGGCAGCAGAGTCTCTTCAGCTTCAGCTCAGAGCAGTTCAGCTGGGCCAGACCAATAAGAATCCCTGCAAACGTCCCCTAGGAAACAATCACATAGCAAATGTCAAGTGTGTGACATAACAAAATATAACCACAGAGATGAGTTCACTTTGTTCATAGTTAAATGTTCTTTGTCCTTTCACCTGCTCAATGACCACATGCTTGCCCTGGTAGTCCAGCCAGATGGGGACTTCAGAGGTGAAACGGAACTCACTTCGAAAGAGAAGGAAAGACAACGTATAAATCATTTCCACACATTCGAAATAAACTGTTGATTTACTCTTTGGGAGGATGAAGTTAATTACCGGAAGTAAATTGGCTGATCAGTGGAAAAGGTGGAGCCAGCGGACGAGGAGCTCTGCTCGCTATAGGTGGTTTCTACAGAAGCGGTGAGGTCAGGACCCAGACCAGCAGTGGTCTCCGTGCCACTGACCCCATCCTCAGTGGGCTTCTGGGAAGAGTCTGTCTTCACTGTGAGAGGAAAGAGAGAAAAGAGAATATGAAGAAAACAGGAGAAAGTATCAAGTGGGTGAGGAGGAGATACATGATACAGAGCACCATGTATGCTATGTATGATTTTCTTCCTGATCCATGTGACCCGACTTATTATGTAGAGTACACAGAACACAGTGAAGGTGCTCACCCTCAGCTGCAGGGTCCACAGGCAGGTAGGGGTTAACTCCAGAAGCCAGACTACTGAAGAAATCCTTCAGGAAGAACAAGGCATCCTGGTCGATGTTGAGTCGGAGGGGGAGGAGGCTCACTCTTAAACAACACTCTGGACCACCTAGACCAGAGTGTGGACACACCTGCAGGGCCTTCACTGTTAACTGCGACACAAAGACAACACATTAGGTAGGATTACAATCTCATAGAAAATGTTATAATTCCCCTTGAAATTAGAATCATTAATAAGAACAGATTTTCACAACGAAAAGGAAATAATGATAAACGGTTATAAAAAATCTTCTTCTCTCACCATGTTGGAGTGTGCCCTACGGGGCATGCTCTCACTGGTGTACAGGTAGAGGAACTTGTTAAGCTGGGACGAGGCCAGGCGGTCGCGTACCTCCAGCTCCTGAACAATGAACACCTGGCGGGACAGAGGCTGCTCCCCCACCGCCCCGACCCCAGGCCCCTCTCCCTCCAGACCCGGCCCAGCCGCAGACACCACCACTGGGTAGGACTCGTGTTGGAAGCTCACCTGGAACAGGAATGACACATTTAACTAATGGTTGTAAACAATTTGTGTAGCTTTTTGCTTTTGTTATGTAGCTTTTTTGCAGTCTCCACTTTAACAAAAGGACTGGTTGACACTTATGCTACACTCTGAACATATCCTTATGATGGGGGGAAAATGAATTAGCTTTCTAGTTTGTACGGAGAAAATAATCAAAGACAAGTACTGTAAGGACACACCTTGTACACACATACTTTTGTATATATAGTGTATGTGGACACCCTTTCAAATTTGTGGATTTGGCTATTTCAGCCACACCCGTTGCTGACAGGTGTATAAAATCGAGCACACAGCCATGCAATCTCCATAGACAAACCTTGGCAGTAGAATGGCCTTACTGAAGAGCTCAGTGACTTCAACGTGGCACCGTCATTGGATGCCACCTTTCCAACAAGTCAGTTCATCAAATGTTTGCCTTGCTAGAACTGCTCCGGTCAACTGTTAATGCTGTTATTGTGAGGTGGAAATGTCTAGAAGCAACAACGGCTCAGCAGCGAAGTGGTAGGCCACATAAGCTCACAGAACATCATGCACAATGCTAAGCGTCGGCTGGAGAGGTGTAAAGCTCACTGCCATTGGATTCTGGAGCAGTGGAAACACGTTCTCTGCCGTTATGAATCACGTTTGGACGAATCCGGGTTTGGCGAATGCCAGGAAAACGCTACCTGCCCAAATGAATAGTGCCAACTGTAAAGTTTGGTGGAGGAATAATGGTTTGGGGCTGTTTTTCATGGTTCGGGCTACAACCCTTAGTTCCAGTGAAGGGAAATCTTAAAGCTACAGCATACAATGACATTCTAGACGATTCTATGCTTCCAATTTTGTGGCAACAGTTTGAGGCAGGCCCTTTCCTGTTTCAGCATGACAATGCCTCCGTGCACAAAATGAGGTCCATACAGAAATGGTTTGTCGAGATCGGTGTGGAAGAACTTGACTGGCCTGCACAGAGCCCTGACCTTTGTAATGCTGACTGCGAGCCAGGCCTAATCGCCCAACATCAGTGCCCGACCTCACTCAGCTTGTGGCTGAATGGAAGTAAGTCCTTGCAGCAATGTTCCAACAGCTAGTGGAAAGCCTTCCCAGAAGAGTGGAGGCTGTTATAGACCAACTCCATATTAAGACCCATGATTTTGAAATGAGATGTTCGATGAGCAGGTGTCCACATACTTTCGGTTATGTAGTGTACATACTCTCCCTACCTTGGTGAGCTGGATCTCCATGAGCAAGTTGTGTTGACGTCCGCCGCCTCCAGCCCAGCGCCACGAGTTCTGAGGCCGGGACGGAGCAGTGGAGCGGGACGGGGACCCACGCATCCCAGAGGGGGCAGAGCGACCCCTAGAGAGAGAGAGGGTAGGGAAAGAGAGGAGCGAGAGAGAGAGAGGAGCTTGATGATCAGTAAGAGAGAAATCTTCCAAATTCAATTGCCTGTTGCTGGGTTGTGTGTACATAGGGACCTGTTTCCATTCTGCGTGTGTGTAGACATGGCCTTGCCCCCGAAGTCTCTCCCTCCATACAGATGCCAGACGACAGACACCTCTCGTAGCACCACCCTGCTCTGGGGGACAGGGAAGCGGCTGGGGGCCCGCAACAGGTCAGAGCTGCCCCGCGGCCGGGAGAAGTGTCCCTCCCTCACCCTGATAGGACCCTCAGCTAGTACCGTCACAAGAGGCTCCCCGTCTCTGGGCTGGGAAGGGGGTGAATTAATGAACAGGTTTAGTACTTAATGTCACATAATTAAATTCCATGTGAACTACGACTAATAGGAACACTGGGACAGGAAGTTAAAAGTGAGACACAGAGGAAAGAAAAATATCTAATAAAAAGCAAGAGAGTAGAGAGAGAGTATAAAGAAAGAGTATAGAGAGAATATAGAGAGTATAAAGAGAGTATAAAGAGAGTATAGAGAGAGTATAAAGAGAGTGTATAAAGAGAGTGTATAAAGAGAGTGTAGAGAGTACAAAGAAAGAGCAAGAGTAGAGAGTGTGTGTAGAGGGAGAGAATGTATTAAGAAAGAGTGTAGGAGAGTGTAGAGAGAGAGTATAGAGAGAGGGCATATAAAGAAAGAGCGTATAGAGAGAGTAGAGGGAGAGAGAATAGAGTGTGTAGAGGGAGATAGCATATAAAGAAAGAGCATATAGAGAGAGTATAGAGGGAGAGAGTGTATAAAGAGAGTATATAGAGAGAGTGTAGAGAAAGAGAGAGTGTAGAGAAAGAGAGAGTATTTATATAGAGAGAGTATATACAGTATCAGTCAAAAGTTTGGACACATCTACTTATTCAAGGGTTTATTTTTACTATTTTCTACATTGTAAACTCAGCAAAAAAAGAAACGTCTCTTTTTCAGGACCCTGTCTTTCAAATATAATTAGTAAAAACCCAAATAAATTCACAGATCTTCATTGTAAAGGGTTTAAACACCGTTTCCCATGCTTGTTCAATGAACCATAAACAATTAATGAACATGCACCTGTGGAACGGTTGTTAAGACACTAACAGCTTACAGATGGTAGGCAATTAAGGTCACAGTTATGAAAACTTAGGACACTAAAGAGGCCTTTCTACTGACTCTGAAAAACACCAAAAGGAAGATGCCCAGGGTCCCTGCTCATCTGCGTGAAAGCACCTTAGTCATGCTGCAAGGAGGAATGAGGACTGCAGATGTGGCCAGGGCAATAAATTGCAATGTTCGTACTGTGAGACGCCTAAGACAGCAATACAGGGAGACAGGACAGACAGCTGATCGTCCTCGCAGTGGCAGACCACGTGTAAGGTGGAGGGTCCGTCATGGTCTGGGGCGGTGTGTCACAGCATCATCGGACTGAGCTTGTTGTCATTGCAGGCACTCTCAACGATGTGCGTTACAGGGAAGACATCCTCCTCTCTCATGTGGTACCCTCTTCCTGCAGGCTCATCCTAACATGACCCTCCAGCATGACAATGCCACCAGCCATACTGCTCGTTCTGTGCATGATTTCCTGCAAGACAGGAATGTCAGTGTTCTGCCATGGCCTGCGAAGAGCCCGGATCTCAATCCCATTGAGCACGTCTGGGACCTGTTGGATCGGAGGGTGAGAGAGCTAGGGCCATTCCCCCCAGAAATGTCTGTGAACATTTGGAACAGTGGGGTAACATCACACAGCAAGAACTGGCAAATTTGGTGCAGTCCATGAGGAGGAGATGCACTGCAGTACTTAATGCAGCTGGTGGCCACAAAGATACTGACTGTTACTTTTGATTTTGACCCCCCCCACCTTTGTTCAGGGACACATTATTCCATTTCTGTTAGTCACATGTCTGTGGAACTTGTTCAGTTTATGTCTCAGTTGTTGAATCTTATGTTCATACAAATATTTACACAAGTTACGTTTGCTGAAAATAAACACAGTTGACAGTGAGAGGACGTTTCTTTTTTTGCTGAGTTTAGAATAATAGTGTAGACTTAAACTATGAAATAACACATGGAATCATGAAGTAACCAAAAAAGTGTTAAATATAACATATTTTGATTAGTTTGAGACTCTTCAAAGTAGCCACCCTTTGACTTGATGACAGATTTGCACACACTTGGCACTGCTATTTTTAGGTCTCTCCAGAGATGTTCGATCTTGTTCAAGTCCGGGGCTCATTCAGAGACATGTCCCGAAGCCACTCCTGCGTTGTCTTAGCTGTGTGCTTAGGGTCATTGTCCTGTTGGAGGTGAACCTTCACCCCCAGTCTGAGTGCTCTGGAGCAGGTTTTCATCAAGGATCTCTCTGTACTTTGCTCCGTTCATATTTCCCTTGTTCCTGACTAGTCTCCCAGTCCCTCCCACTGAAAAACATCCCCACAGCATGATACTGCAACCACCATGCTTAACAGTAGGGATGGTGCCAGGTTTCCTCCAGACGTGACGCTTGTCATTCAGGCCAAAGAGTTCAATCTTGGTTTCATCAGACCAGAGAATCTTGTTTCTCATGGTCTGCGAGTCTTTAGGTGCCTTTTGGCAAACTCCAAGCTGGCTGTCATGTTCCTTTTACTGAGGAGTGGCTTCCATCTGGCCACTCTATCATAAAGGCCTGATTGGTGGAGTGCTGCAGAGATGGTTGTCCTTCTGGAAGGTTCTCCTATCTCCACAGAGGAACTCTAGAGCTCTGTCGGAGTGACCATCGGGTTCTTGGTCACCTCCCTGACCAAGGCCTTTCTCCCCCTGATTGCTCAGTTTGGCCGGGCAGCCAGCTCTAGGAAGAGTCTTGGTGGTTCCAAACTTCTTCCAATTGAAGGGGGCCACTGTGTTCTTGGGGACCTTCAATGACGCAGACATTTTTTTGGTACCCTTCCCCAGATCTGTGCCTCGACACAATCTTGTGCTCCACGGACAATTCCTTCGACCTCATGGCTTGGTTTTTGCTCTGACATGCACTGTCAACTGTGGGACCTTATATAGACAGGTGTGTGCCTTTCAAAATCATGTCCAATCAATTGAATTTACCACAGGTGGACTCCAATCAAGTTGTAGAAAATCTCAAGGATGATCAATGGAAACAAGATGCACCTGAGCTCAATTTCAAGTCTCATAGCAAAGGGTCTGAATAGGTGCATTTTATTTTTAATACATATATAAACACACATACACACACATACATATACATACATACACACAGTGAGGGAAAAAAGTATTTGATCCCCTGCTGATTTTGTACGTTTGCCCACTGACAAAGAAATTATCAGTCTATAATGTTAATGGTAGGTTTATTTGAACAGTGAGAGACAGAATAACAAAAAAATATATTAAAAAAACGCATGTGAAAAAGGTTATAAATTGATTTGCATTTTAATGAGGGAAATAAGTATTTGACCCCCTCTCAATCAGAAAGATTTCTGGCTCCCAGGTGTCTTTTATACAGGTAACGAGCTGAGATTAGGAGCACACTCTTAAAGGGAGTGCTCCTAATCTCAGCTTGTTACCTGTATAAAAGACACCTGTCCACAGAAGCAATCAATCAATCAGATTCCAAACTCTCCACCATGGCCAAGACCAAAGAGCTCTCCAAGGTTATCAGGGACAAGACTGTAGACCTACACAAGGCTGGAATGGGCTACAACTCCAAGCAGCTTGGTGAGAAGGTGACAACAGTCGGTGCGATTATTCACAAATGGAAGAAACACAAAATAACTGTCAATCTCCCTCTGCCTGGGGGTCCATGCAAGATCTCACCTCGTGGAGTTGCAATGATCATGAGAACGGTGAGAAATCAGCCCAGAACTACACGGGAGGATCTTGTCAATGATCTCAAGGCAGCTGGGACCATAGACACCAAGAAAACAATTGGTAACACACTACGCCGTGAAGGACTGAAATCCTGCAGCGCCCGCAAGGTCCCCCTGCTCAAGAAAGCATATATACATGCCCGTCTGAAGTTTGCCAATGAACATCTGAATGATTCAGAGGACAACTGGGTGAAAGTGTTGTGGTCAGATGAGACCAAAATGGAGCTCTTTGGCATCAACTCAACTCGCCGTGTTTGGAGGAGGAGGAATGCTGCCTATGACCCCAAAAACACCATCCCCACCGTCAAACATGGAGGTGGAAACATTATGCTTTGGGGGTGTTTTTCTGCTAAGGGGACAGGACAACTTCACCGCATCAAAGGGACGATGGACGGGGCCATGTACAGTCAAATCTTCCCTCAGCCAGGGCATTGTAAATGGGTTGTGGATGGGTGTTCCAGCATGACAATGACCCAAAACACACGGCCAAGGCAACAAAGGAGTGGCTCAAGAAGAAGCACATTAAGGTCCTGGAGTGGCCTAGCCAGTCTCCAGACCTTAATCCCATAGAAAATCTTTGGAGGGAGCTGAAGGTTCGAGTTGCCAAACGTCAGCCTCGAAACCTTAATGACTTGGAGAAGATCTGCAAAGAGGAGTGGGACAAAATCCCTCCTGAGTTGTGTGCAAACCTGGCGGCCAACTACAAGAAACGTCTGACCTCTGTGATTGCCAACAAGGGTTTTGCCACCAAGTACTAAGTCATGTTTTTCAGAGGGGTCAAATACTTATTTCCCTCATTAAAATGCAAATCAATTTATAAAATTTTTCACGTGTTTTTCTGAATTTTGTTGTTGTTATTCTGTCTCTCACTGTTCAAATAAACCTACCATTAAAATTATAGACTGATCATTTCTTTGTCAGTGGGCAAACGTACAAAGTCAGCAGGGGATCAAATACTTTTTTCCCCTCACTGTATGTGTGTGTGTGTGTATATGTGTGTGTGTGTATATATATATATATATATATATATATATCTCTCAAGAGTAGAGGGAGAATAGAGAGAGTATAGAGAGAGTATAGAGAGTGAGTGTATAGAGTATAGAGTGAGAATAGAGAGCGCATAGAGAGAAAACGTATAGAGAGAGAGTATAGAGACATAATGAAATAAAGAAACAGACTCACAGGTATACCCATCCCAGGAGCCTCTAGGATACAGAAGTCCTCATTGTCCTCTGAACCATCAGAGCCCTGCTCTGACGTCATATCCACCTGCACCTCAGTGGCTGTCGCCACCAGTCTGTCAAGCTTTGACTCCTCCCCCCCAATGACAACTTGTGGGCGGAGCTTAGGGGCCTCCCCAGGAAACAGGTAGACTGAGACAGGTGAGCCCCGCGGGACTGTGTGAGATCCTGGACATAGAAATGTTCATTGAGAAGACTCCATTTTTACAGTGAAAAGCCATCCATTTCATCTATCATATGTACAGAAGGGATTTATAATTGGAAATATTTAACTACATTATCATTTAATACCCCCATTTTACCTAAGTCCATATCCTCATCTGGATGGCTCCTCTCGGTGTCAATCAAAGCATCAAGGAGATCATACTGGTTGATCTCAGCAGTCTCAGCTGGAGGGCAGGGTGGCAAGGAGGCGGGACTTTCTGACAACTAAAACAAGTCACATATAGACAGACAACAGATAGTTGAGGTTCAGATAGGCTCCTTTCCAGTCGCTCCACAGTTTCATTTTCTTCAGTTGTTCTCACACAATGTTTATCTGAACAAACATACAACTGAACATTCAACATCTGTTCCAGACCTTAAAGAAGGTAATATTATTGGTCTACTGGCCTGTCTGTCTTACCGGCAGCTTCTGTCCAGCGATCTCAGTGGGTGATGTGTGTCGGGGGGGCGGGTGCAGGTCTCCTTGGGACACAAGGTACTGCAGCATGTTGACCAGGGCAGCACAGGAGTCAGCACAGGTGTGGAGGTGGACCACGTTGTTGGAGCAACGCAGCTCAAACAGAGGTTGGGACTGGGGGAAGAGACCGAGAGGAGGTGAGGGGATTGGAATAGAAATCAAATAACATTTTATGTCACATACGCCAAAAACAACTGGTGTACCGTGAAATACTTTCTTACATCCAGTGGTGGAAAAAGTAGCCAATTGTCATACTTGAGTAAAAGTAAACATACCTTAACAGAAAATGACTCAAGTAAAAGTCCACCAGTAAAATACTACTTGAGTAAAATAAATTGTTTTGAATATACTTAAGTATCAAAAGTATTAATAATTTCAAATTGCTTATATTAAGCAAACCAGACGGCACACTACAGCACACAGACATCATTTACAAACAAAGCATGTGTTTAGTGAGTCCTCCAGAGGCAGTAATAAGTATGTGTATTGGACCATGTCCTGCTAAGCATTCAAAATGTAATGAGTACTTTGGGGTGTCAAGGAAAATGTATGGAGTAAAAAGTACATTATTTTCTTTAGCAATGTAGTGAAGTAAAAGTAGTCAAAAATAAATTGTAAATGAAAGTACAGACACCCCCAAAAAACTACTTTAGTACATTACTTAAGTACTTTACACCACTGCTTATGTGCCCTTCCCAATGATGCAGTTCATTAATAATGATACAAATAAAATAGTAACATGCAGAATAAAATACAATGCACATAAATGGAGCTATATACCGGAAGTACCAGTACCAGACCAATGTGGAGCTATATACAGGAAGTACCAGATCAATGTCCAGCTATACAGAGGAAGTACCAGATCAATGTGCAGCTATACACAGGGAGTACCAGTACCAGATCAACATGGAGCTATATACAGGGAGTACCAGTACCAGATCAATGTGCAGCTATACACAGGGAGTACCAGATCAACGTGGAGCTATATACAGGGAGTACCAGATCAATGTGCAGCTATACACAGGGAGTACCAGATCAACGTGGAGCTATAGTATATACAGGAAGTACCAGTACCAGATCAATGTGGAGCTATAGTACAGTGGGGCAAAAAAGTATTTAGTCAGCCACCAATTGTGCAAGTTCTCCAACTTAAAAAGATGAGAGAGGCCTGTAATTTTCATCATAGGTACACTTCAACTATGACAGACAAAATGAGAAAAAGAAATCCAGAAAATCACATTGTAGGATTTTTAATTTATTTATTTGCAAATTATGGTGGAAAATAAGTATTTGGTCACATACAAACAAGTATGTATGAATGAGCGATGGTCGAACGGCATAGGCAAGATTCAGTAGATGGTATGGAGTACAGTATATACATATGAGATGAGTAATGTCAGATATGTAAACATTATATACAAAATTGTTTCAAGTGGCTAGTGATACATTTGTTACATCCAATTCCTATTATTTAAAGTGTCTAAAGATTTAAGTCAGTATGTTGGCAGCAGCCACTCAATGTTCGTGGTGGCTGTTTAACAGTCTGATGGCCTTGAGATAGAAGCTGTTTTTCAGTCTCTTGGTCCCAGCTTATTGGTATGTACATGAAGGCAGGGTAAAATGACAAGGCATCAGGATAGATAACAATAAGAGTAAGTTAAGAACAAATGATGAGTGTAAAAGTGTATGTGTGTGTGTGTATTATGTATGTACAGTTGAAGTCGGAAGTTTACATAGACAAATATATTTAAACTCAGTTTTTCACAATTCCTGACTTTTAATCTGAGTGAAAATTCCCTGTCTTAGGTCAGGATCACCACTTTATTTTAAGAATGTGGAATGTCAGAATAATAGTAGAGAGAATGATTTATTACAGCTTTTATTTCTTTCATCACATTCCCAGTGGGTCAGAAGTTTACATGCACTCAGTATTTGGTAGCATTGCCTTTAAATAGTTTAACTTGGGTCAAACACTTCGGGTAGCCTTCCACAAGCTTCCCACAATAAGTTGGGTGAATTTTGGCCCATTCCTCCTGACAGAGCTGGTGTAACGGAGTCAGGTTTGTAGGCCTCTTTGCTCGCACACGCTTTTTCAGTTCTGCCCACACATTTTCTATAGGATTGAGGTCAGGGCTTTGTGATGGCCACTCCAATACCTTGACTGTTGTCCTTAAGCCATTTTGCCACAACTTTGAAAGTATGCTTGGGGTCATTGTCCATTTGGAAGACCCATTTGCGACCAAGCTTTAACTTCCTGACTGATGTCTTGAGATGATGCTTCAATTTATCCACATAATTTTCCTTCCTCGTGATGCCATCTATTTTGTGAAGTGCACCAGTCCCTCCTGCAGCAAAGCACCCCCACAGCATGATGCTACCACCCCCCGTGCTTCACGGTTGGGATGGTGTTCTTCGGCTTGCAAGCCTCCCCCTTTTTCCTCCAAACATAACGATGGTCATTATGGCCAAACAGTTATATTTTTGTTTCATCAGACCAGAGGACATTTCTCCAAAACGTACAATCTTTGTTCCCATGCGCAGTTGCAAACCGTAGTCTGGCTTTTTTATGGCGGTTTTGGAGTGGCCTTTCAGGTTATGTCAATATAGGACTCGTTTTACTGTGGCTATAGATACTTTTGTACCGGTTTCCTCCAGCATCTTCACAAGGTCTTTTGCTGTTGTTCTGGGATTGATTTTCACTTTTCGTACCAAAGTACGTTCATCCCTAGGAGACAGAACGAGTCTCCTTCCTGAGCGGTATGATGGCTGCTTTTTTTTTTTATCTGAGGTCTTGGCTGATTTCTTTTGATTTTCCCATGATGTCAAGCAAAGAGGCACTGAGTTTAAAGGTAGGCCTTGAAATACATTCACAGGTACACCTCCAATTGACTCAAATTATGTCAATTATCAGAAGCTTCTAAAGCCATGAAATCATTTTCTGGAATTTTCCAAGCTGTTTAAAAGGCACAGTCAACTTAGTGTATGCAAACTTCTGACCCACTGGAATTGTGATACAGATTATTTCATTTATAATTCACTATGTAAACAATTGTTGGAAAAATGACTTGAGTCATGCACAAAGTAGATGTTAAACTATTTGGCAAGTCGGTTAGGACAAGACATTTGTGGAGTGGTTGAAAAACTAGTTTTAATGACTCCAACCTAAGTGTATGTAAACTTCCGACTTCAACTGTATGTGTATTTGTGTAGTGTCGGATGGCAGGGAGCTTGGCCCAAGTGATGTACTGGGCTGTATGCACCCCCCTCTGTAGCTCTTTGCAGTCAAGGACGGTGCATTTTCCATTCCAAGCGGAGATGGAGCCAGTCAAGATGCTCTTCATGGTGCAGGTGTAGAACTTTTTAAGAATCCGAGGGCCCACGCCAAATCTTTTCAGCCTCCAGAGGGGGATGAGGCACTGCCGTGCCCTCTCCATGACTGTGTCCGGTGAGTGTGGACCATGTTAAGTTCTTAGTGATGTGGACGCCAAGGAACCTAAGCTCTCGACCTGCTCCACAACAGCCCTGTCGATGTGGATGGGGCTTTCCCCTCTTTTTCTTCTAGTCCACGATCAGCTCCTTGGTCTTGCTGACGTCAAGGGAGATTGCAGTTTGGTGCTGGGACAACAAAGTCTCTGACCTCCTCCCTGTAGGCTGTCTCATCACCGTCGCTGATCAGGCCTAGCACCTTTGTGTTGTCAGCAAACTTGGTGTTGGAGTTCTACACAGCCACACAGTCATGGATGAACAGGGAGTACAGAGGGGGGACTAAGTACACACCCCTGAGGGGCCCCTGTGTTGAGGGTCAGCGTGGCGGAGGTGTTGTTGCCTACCCTCACCACCTGGGGTTGGCCCATCAGGAAGTCCAGTATCCAGTTGCAGAGTGAGGGGTTCAGTTCCAGGATTCCAGGGTCCCTAGCTTGGTGATGAGCTTGGAGGGGACTATGGTGTTGAATGCTGAGCTGTAGTCTATGAACAGGATTCTCCCCTTTCGTCAAGGTGGGAGAGGGCAGTGTGAAGTGCAATTGAGATCTGGGGATCTGTTGGGGCAGTATGCGAATTGGAGTGGGTCTAGGGCAGGCCTGGGCAATTATTTTCCATGGAGGGCCACATTAGAATATATTTTTGCCATCGCGGGCCAGAATCATGTGTATGTCTATGTTGACAGATATATCTACTGTAAATCATGTCCAGATATGCTACTTATTTTACTTTTTTTAACATGCACAGAAATAAACCACATCCATGTTCTCCTTTTGGTAGGTATTTTCATTATTAAAAACATGCAATGAACTACACGGAGGGAAAAGTACACTGTGCATTCAGCACCACGGACAGAACTCTTGTTAAAGGGTATGCATTAAAACACAAGAAAGAGAGAGAGCTCAACATTACATTTAAACTACTCAATCAGTGTGAGGAGTGAAGTCTGATGCATTGACTAGAGCAGTGAAGGTATAGTTTCTGATGTCGCTATGCACAGGATTGCTGAGGTAAGAGATGATCTGTGCCTTGACTTCTATTTCATCACTGAAAATGTCTGTTCACATACATAGGTTGAACCAAACATCTTCTGAACATAACTCCTAATTTTAGAACCTTGTCAGTGACATTGTTTTGAATAGTTCTCCAATCACTGCATCAGACTGAAGATGGATAAGCTCAAGTTGCAGGTCAGTGGGAGCGTTATCCACATTGAAGGTGAAAGGAGAGGAAACCAACAGCTTGTCATTTTCCAACACTTTGAAATCCTCAAAACGACGAAAAAACTCACCGTTCAAAGCACGCAGCAGCGATGTATACTTCTCCCGCTGGTCATCTGATAGGGAACAGACTAGTAGTGTTGGAAGGTGGGTGAGATTGTTGGCTTCTACTTGGCAGGTTAGGAGGAGTAATTTTCCCTTGAAGGCTTTGACAAGGCTGTACATTAGATGTGCAAAAAGGCCCTTGCCTTGTAGTTTGGAATTCAGTTCATTCATGAGGGCCATGATGTCCACGGTGTAGGCAAAAATCAGCCAACCATTCTTTATCTTGCAGTTGAGGGAAATCCAATTTTTTTTCCTTTCATTTGCAAAAACTCAGCAATCTTGGGCTTCAGGTGCCACACCCTTTTAACTTCTTAGGGAGCGGCTGCATAGGTGACGGTTTTGGAGAGTCTGGCGTGCCCCAAGTATAATGCCTGCCACTTAGGCCCAGAAAATAGGATATGCACATAATTAGTACTATTGGATAGGAAACACTCTGAAGTTTCTAAAAGTGTTAAAAAGTGTTAAAATAATGTATGTGAGTATAACAGAACTGATATAGCAGGCGAAAACCCGAGGAAAATCCATCCAGATTTGCAGTTTTTTTTGTACTTGACCTTCTTCTCAAGGCTGCCTATTTTAACCAGGACTGAGACTGCAGTACCTATGGCTTCCACTAGATGTCAGCAGTCTATATACAAAGACCGAGTGATTGGAGTAAGCAAAACGGATAGGAAGAGGAAGTAGTCAGGGGACCACTTTTATAAACAAGGTTGACGCGCGCGAGATTGTGAACGTGCACCAGTTTATTTTCCTTTCCTATCGTTCACGTTATCGTCCGGTTGAAATATTACAGCAAATATACACAAAAGGATACATTAAAAATGATGTTTGATTTGTTTGTATAAAGTTTATAGGTATAATTTGAACGTGTTCTCTTCACGGTTCAATGGGCGACTCAACGGTGGATTTTATGATCATAACGCGCCAACCAAACGGAGATTTATGGATATAATAAATGACTTTTTCTAAAAAAAGAACTTCATTGGACACTTGGGAAGCCCTCAGCAGAAGTTCTTCGAAAGGTAAGGGATTTGTTTTCGCTGTGATATGTGTTGTGTGAACCGCGCTGGTTTATGAATTTATGCTAATGCTGAAATATTAGAGGTGCTATCCTCAATCAAAATGTTGTGCTTTCGACGTAAAGCCTTTTTGAAATCTGACAACGCTGTGATATTGCCAAGAAGCAGAGCTTTTGATGACTATGCAACACTTGTATATTGATGAATGTTTAATAATTCAACTTTTGGATTTTGAATTTGGCGTCGTAAATTTCACCGGGTAGTGCTCCCTAAGTAGTTAAGCACCTTCCCCATCTCACGTTTGTTTGGTAGGGGAGATCTGCATGACCCGACTCTGTCTCACTGTTAGAAGAGACAAAACTGCCTGTGGTTTAAAGACTGTGCTCTTATGAAGTTTACCACTTTAGTGACTGTATCCACAACATGGCTCATTTCCAGAACACATTTCCAGAGCACCTCCTCATGAATAATGCAATGCAGGAAAATAATTTTCTGATCTGGGTTCAGCTCATCTACTTGATCTTGTATCCTTTTCAAAAGGACAATGCTTTTTCCTGTCAAGTTTAGGCACCCATCAGTGGTCACACTGGATAACATTTTAAAACTCAGTCCCAGCTTTGCCACACACTCATTAACCTCCTCCAATAAATATTTCCCTGTGGTTGTGCTCTTCATTGACTGCTTGGAAGCAAGCTCTGTCATTTCAAAGTCTGGGGTTATGCCTCGTAAGAATATCAACAACTGCGTTGTGTCATTTGCATCACTGCTCTCATCCAGGGCCAAGGAGAAATCCTTTACCTCGTCTTTCAACTGTTGTTCCATATTCTCTGCGAGACGAACATTGACACGGTCACACGCCGTGTCACTGTTTGTTTTGACAGGGAAACATTTTCAAACAGCTCTTTTTTGTCAGGGCCAAAGTATTGCTGCAGAGTCAATTAAGCATTCTTGAATGAATTCACCCTCAGCGAATGGCATGCTATGTTTAGCAATTTTGTGGGACAGTACATACATAGCTCTCACACCCCATAATTTGCTGAATGCAGTTTTGTGAAAAGTCCTTGCTGCTTTTGCAACTGAGAAAGCAACTCTTTCGATGCACTTGCCATATTCCTCTGCATGCTTCGTCTGGAAGTGTCGGGACGAGTTGAAGTCTCAAGACAGCGATGCTCTCTTTGCACACAGTTTCCCCCTGATAGCTCAAATAAATATTTCGATGTCCACTCTTGCTGGAACACCCTACATTCATGGTCTACTTTCCTTTTCTTTGAAAAAAATAATTTTTGCGCAATTTCTAGCTAGCTACTATTTGTAACTGTGACGTGTGAGTCAGCCTGTCAGTCACTGTCTGTCCTCGTGCAGTTATTTATACGTGCCTTCAAAATAAATGTCCCACAAGCGGTGGGAGTTAAATCATTACACAAAGACGAGTATTCATTGGGCTTTTAATTTGAATAACAAATACCTTTTTCAAAACTTTACTATGAAATTAGGTTGCGGGCCATATACAGACCCTCGTGACGGTCTTTGCCCAGGCCTGGTCTAGGGTGTCTGTGATGATGGTGTAGATGTGTGTCATGACCAGCCTTTCAAAGCACTTCATAATTACAGATGTGAGTGCTACATGGTGATAGTCATTTAGGCAGGTTACCTTGGAGCTCTTGGGAACAGGGACAATGGTGCTCAGGTTGAAACATGTAGGGATTAAAGACTGGGAGAAGGAGAGATTGAAAATGTCCGCGAAGGGCCTCCCAAGTGGCGCAGCGGTCAATCCCAGGCTGTGTCACAACCGGCCGTGACCGGGAGTTCCATAGGGCAGCGCACAATTGGCCCAGCGTCGTGCGGGTTAGGGAAGGGTTTGGAGGGCAAGCCCTGCCACATACGACGAGCATCGGAGCCGGTGTAATCGGATTCCACCTTCCTCCTACTGTATATTTATGGCCCCATACAGCTCACAGATCATTGCACCTGTACATAGCCCATCTGTAAATAGCCCATCCAACTACCTCATCCCCATAGTTTTGTTTTTTTTGCACCCCAGTATCTCTACTTGCACATCACACCAGTGTTTAATTGCTAAATTGTAATTACTTCGCCACTACAGCCTATTTATTGCCTTACCTCCCTAATCTTTCCTCATTTGCACACACTGTATATAGATTTTTTTATATTGTGTTATTGACTGTACGTTTGTTTATTCCATGTGTAACTCTGTGTTGTTGTTTGTGTCGCACTGCTTTGCTTCATCTTGGCCAGGTCACAGTTGTAAATGAGAACTTGTTCTCAACTGGCCTACTTGGTTAAATAAAGGTGAAATAAAATATTGTCAGTTTGCATGTTTGATGTCTCGTCGGAGATCGTAGCAGACTCTTGTATGCATCCATGTCCCTTTCCTTGTAAGTGGTAGCTCTAGCCTTAAGCCCAGTGCAGATAGTCTAAAATCCATAGTTTTTGGTTTGGATACGTTCTTATAGTCACTATGGGGACAACATCGTCTTTGCACTTATTGATGAAGCCTGTGACTGTTGTTGTAAACTCCTCAATGCTATCCAATCACTTCTGTATTGAGCGCATCACTGATATCACTGGAATGGAGTCATGGTCAGATTTGCCAAAGGGATGACGAGGGAGGGCCATGTATGCGTTTCTGTGGGTAGAATAAAAGTGGTCTGGAGTTTTAGCGCCCCTAGTGTCGCAGGAGACGTTGGTAGAAGTGAGGTAGGACGGTTTTAATTCTCCCCACATTAAAGTCTCCGCCCACCAGAAACGCTGCCTCTGGGTGAGCAGTTTCTTGTTTGTTTATGGCCCCATACAGTTTGTTGAGTGCCAGAGTGGTGTTTGCTTGGGGCATGATGTAGACAGCCGTGATAATTACGAATGAGAACTCTCTTGGTAGATAAAAGGGTCTGCAGCTTACCATGAGGAATTCTATATCAAGTGATCAAAAGCTTGAGATTTCCTTCACACTGGAAGCAGTACACCAGTTGTTATTTATGAAAAAAACACTCCTTTAGTCTTCCCCGAAGCTGCCGTCTGATCCTGCTGTTGCATGGAGAATCCACCGAGAGCTATATGCATCGCGTCATTCATCCAGCCACGTTTCAGTAATACATAATATTGCAGCTTTTCAAGTCTCTCGGATAGGAGACTCTCGAAAAAAAGCTTATCCGTCTTATTCTCGAGTGACTGGCATTGGAGGGGAGCGCCATTCGGTTCTCTCTTCACCTCAATTTCACCAGGACTCCTGCGTCGTTTTAGTGGCTCATGGAACAAAGGAATAGGGTCTGGTATGAACAGTGGAACAGCTATGGTAGTTGAAGTCGTATTTGAAGTCGAAATCGAGGTTACTAACTGTCGATCTGATGTCCACAAGCATTTCGCTACACCTGCAAGAACATCTGCTAAATATGTGTATGTGAATATAAAAATGTGATATGTGATAGTATAAAGATTTTTGTACAAAAAAAGATAAACAAAATAAAAGTAACTAATTAGCAAAGTTCGGTTGGAACTCGTAAGATGTCGTCCTTCTCCGTTGAGCGCCAACTCGCTGGCGAGGAGAAGAGGTAAGAAGAACTAAAGAGACCGTAGATTTGAGACCGACAGTCTCTCAAGTTCAAACACACCGGCAGATGTGTAATCACATAAAATTGTCAGGCTAAAAACTTACCAGTTTCCCTGTATCACTGCCTTTCCATGTGGTGATGGCCAGTTCCAGCAGATCAATGTCCAGAACACACACATAGTCTGAGGAGAAAAAGAGCGAGAGAGAGCGCGTTAGAACTGCAAACACACTCAGATGTAGATGTACACACACACGGTACAGTTAATTATGTGTCATACCTCGTCTCAGGTCCACTACGTCACTTTCACACTTATCAGAGAGAAACATGGCAGAATCATCCAGGATAAACCTGAGGAAATACCATCACAAACTTCAATAGCCAACTATTAGGTTATTCCTAACCCCCTCTCCCTCCTGCAATTCTACATATTTCGAATATTTTTTTTTTTGTAACATGCGCTAAGTACCGTGAAATGCTTTACTTACAAGCCCTTAACCAACAACACAGTTTAAGAAATAGAGATAAGAAAATATTTACTAAATAAACTAAAGTAAAAAATGAAATAAAAAGTAACACAATAAAAAAAAAATCGATATACACAGGGGGTACCGGTACTGAGTCAATGTGCGGGGGTACAGGTCAGTCGAGGTCATTTGTACATGTAGGTATGGGTCAAGTGACTATGCATAGATAATAAAAACAGTGAGTAGCAGCAGTGTAATGTAAATAGTCCGGGTAGCCATTTGATTAGCTGTTCAGGAGACTTACGGCTTGGGAGTAGACGCTGTTAAGGAGCCTTTTGGACCTAGACTTGACGCTCTGGTAACACTTGCCGTGCAGTAGCAAAGAGAACAGTCTATGACTTGGGTGACTGAAGTCTTCGACCATTTTTTGGGCCTTCCTCTGACACCGCCTTGTATATAGGTCCTGTGCTTGACCCCAGTGATGTACTGGGCCGTACGCACTACCCTCTGTAACGCCTTACGGTCAGATGTCGAGCAGTAGCCATACCAGGCGATGCAACCTGTCTTGGTGTGTGTTTGGACCACACAACTCTTGACCTGCTCCACTACAGCCCCGTCAATGTGAATGTGTTCGGCCCTCCTTTTCCTGTAGTCCATGATCAGCTCCTTTGTCTTGCTCAAGTTGAGGGAGAGGTTGTTGTCCTGGCACCAGGTCTCTGACCTCCTCCCTATAGGCTGTCTCATCATTGTCGGTGATCAGGCTTACAACTGTTGTGTCGTCAGCAAACGTAATGATGGTGTTGGAATTGTCCTTGGCCACGCAGTCGTGGGTAAACAGGGTGTACAGGAAGGGACTAAGCACACACTCTTGAGAGGACCCCGTGTTGAGGATCTGTGCTGCAGATGTGTTGTTGCCTACCCTTACCACATGGGGGCGGCCCGTCAGGAAATCCAGGATCCAGTTGCAGAGGGAGGTGTTCATTTTTGTTTTCTTGGACACAAGGAGTATGGTGGTCTGCTTGAAACATTTGGTATTACAGACTCGGTCAGGGAGAGGTTGAAAATGTCAGTGAAGACACTGCCAGTTGGTCCGCGCACGTCCGGAACAGCTGATGCTCTCATGAATGCTTCAGTGTTGCTTGCCTCGAAGCGAGCATAAAAAGTAATTTAGCTCGTCTGGTAGGCTTGCGTCACTGGGCAGCTTGCAGCTGAGTTTCCCTTTGTAGTCCGTTAGTTTTCAAGCCCTGCTACATCCGGCAAGCATCCTGTATTGACGCTTTGCTTGTTTGATGGTTCGTCTGAGGGCATTGCGGGATTTATTATAAGCACCCGGATTAGTGTCTCAGTCATTGAAAGTGGCAGCTCTAGCCTTTAATTCGTTGCGGATGTTGCCTGTAATCCATTACTTCTGGTTGGGATATGTACGTACGGTCACTGTGGGGACGCTGTTGTCGATGCACTTATTGATGAAGCCGGTGACTGAGGTGGTATACTCCTCAATGCCAATGGATCCCGGACCATTAAAACAGTCCTGTAGCGTAGCATCCATGTCATCTGACCACTTCCGTATTGAGCGAGTCACTGGTACTTCCTGCTTTAGTTTTTGCTTGTAAGCAGGAATCAGGAAGATAGAATTATGGTCAGATTTTCCAAATGGAGGGCGAGGGAGAGCTTTGTTTGCGTCTGTAGTTGTTTTTTCTTCTTCTGGCTGCACATGTGACATGCTGGTAGAAATCAGGTAAAACAGATTTAAGTTTGCCTGCATTAAAGTCCCCAGCCACAAGGAGTGCCGCTTCTGGATGAGCATTTTCTTGTGTGCTTATGGCCTTATACAGCTCGTTGAGTGCGGTCTTAGTGCCAGCATTGGTTTGTGGTGGTAAATAGACGGATACGAAAACTCTTGGTAGATAATGAAAAGCTGTAGACCACACTAAGTACTCTACCTCAGGCGATCAATACCATTTTTTCAGATAACTGATGATCAATGAGCCCCAACCCAGTCAGTAATTCAAGCATGCTTACTCCAAGTTTAGATAGCTGGCTGCTAGACTAACTGACGGCCTAATTAAGTGACTGCTGATGCACAACCAAATTTTGAAATTGCGCCTTGTGTATTCTATTATTCTAACTCTCAACAGTAAGTTGAGACCCCGACTGAGTTCCAAAAAATATTTATTATTTATTTTAATTGGGCTTACAAAAAGGGGGGCCGCCAGTTGCCCATTAATGAACTAAAGGAACAACATCTTTTGAGGTTCACTGTTACTGTACCTGAGATGAAAGGTGGCAGTGTCTACAATGATGTTACTGGAGAGAGAGAAGGATTCTGCTGTGAACAACACCCTCAATGGAAGATACAGGGGCCTGAAAGACAGAAAGAGACAAAGGGGAGAAGGGAAAAATTATTTTATGTTAATAATGCATTATCTGCCTTTGTCCACATATGTACATCTGGTGTGTGTGTACCTGTAGTCCACGACGCAGGTGTCCAGGTGTGTGTGAAGGACGGTAATAACTACAGGAGATGTGTAGCCCAGGATCGGGTCATCAATGACATCCAAAAAATCTACCAGCTGTCATGAAGAAAAACAGACTAATCAACAAGACTCACTAACCAAACACACACCCACACAGTCAAATCATGTTAGGTGTCTGAAGCATCTCAGATGTAGTATTTATTAGCCCCCCCATACCTGTTCGTGCCAGCTGTGATTGGTCTGTGCCATGCGATGTCGCATAGTGGCGCCATGGAGGCGAAGGGCAACCAGAAACTCCTGTAAAACACACAAACACAGAATTAAGTTAATGATATTTCTTAAGCTTTCTTCATCATAAGCACAGCTAACCTACAAGCACAATCAAAATGTGATATTTCATTCAAAGAATAAAAGGGAAGATATGCGTGTTACCTTGACGTTCTTCTGAGGGTCCAGGGTGATTTTGATGGCTGTGGATAACATCTGGACCTCAGTCTCTCTGCCACTCACACTGCTCAGCCCCACCTCTGTGGGGTAAATGGTAAGGTCTAGATGCCCTGGGGGAGTGAAGCTGGGCATTTCCAACCGCCCGGGGACAGGGGAGTCTTTCACTACAGCTGTGAGGGGTAGGAAAATGGTTAGTAGCCAGAAAGGAAAGGGCTGTCAGTCATTTAGAAGAGATTAGCTCATGACTAAAATCTACATGATAACACATGGATTATCACACATGATTAGGTAGGTACTACCAGAGCTAAACCCTGATATCACATAGTCATTCCACTCACCTTTGTGGTAGAGCTCCACCCTCCTGCTCTCCAGGCACAGGAAGCTGAGATGGGGGTTGTTCTGATGCTGCGCCACGCTGAACATCTTCCCCCCTTCCAGGTCCAATATAAGCTCACCGTGACACTGGTCCTCCGGACTTCCTGTCTCTCCCTGAAGGAGAGGAGAAACAGAAAACGATGTATTTAAACAAGTGTCTTCTTTAGAAGTGTCATAATATATATATATACATTCAATAATTCCATTTTTGTAATACAAATTCCAAACTATTGAATTCAAATTACATTTATGTTTGCTCTTTTTTGCAGGATCCAAAATCTCTCCAGTCTATATTCCTAGTTAACCATTGTAAGATGTAGCTGGTTCATCAATGGCTCACCTTGCTGTCCGTCATTGCTTGGAGGCGACCCTTTCCTATGACAATGGTGAGAGAGAGCAGGCTGAGGGTGTGGTTAGGGCGGGGCTCTGACTGCCTGCGTCTGGTTGATTCACTGGCTGTGTAGAACTGAGCATCTTCCTCCTCTGAGTCTGAGTCTAAGAGACCAGAAACGGCACAGTTATAGAACTGCTGAGCAACAACACATTTCATATGGTCTGCAGGGGTGCCGACTAAAGAGTTGCTCAACTCATACCACTTGGCAAGCCATCTTGATCAGAGATTTAAATAAACAAGTTGCTACCCAGGGATTACCCAATTCTGAATGAGTGTCTGACCAGTCTGAAGTGGTTTACAAGTCTCAGTATGAGGGTCTCACCTAGTCTGAAGGCAGACTTGCAAAGCTGGAAGTTGTCATCGTCTTGGCGACGGTGTAGGGGGCTGTGGTCGCTCTTAGGACCTGAAGGGGAAGGGGCTTCCCACATTAACAGGTCATTATTGATCCTACAGGGATGGAGAGAGGAGGACGGAGGGAAAGGACAGAAAAAGAGTGAGTGATTGTAAAATGTTCACATTGACTCGTTAGTCATTTAGCAGACACTCTTCTCCAGACTTACAGTAGTGAGTCATTTAGCAGAGAGTCTTACAGTGGTGAGTCATGTAGCAGACACTCTTCTCCAGAGAGATTTACAGTAGTGAGTCATTTAGCAGACACTTATCCAGAGAGATTTACAGTAGAGTGCATACAGTTGAAGTCGGAAGCTTACATACACCTTAGCCGAATACATTTAAACTCAGTTTTTCCACAATTGCTGACATTAAATCCTAGTTAAAATTCCCTGTCTTAGGTCAGTTAGGATCACCACTTTACTTTAAGAATGTGAAATGTCAGAATAATAGTAGAGAGAATGATTTATTTCAGCTTTTATTTCTTTCATCACATTCCCAGTGGGTCAGAAGTTTACATACTCAATTAGTATTTGATAGCATTGCCTTTAAATTGCTTGACTTGGCTCAAACTTTTCAGGTAGCCTTCCACAAGCTTCCCACAATAAGTTGGGTGAATTTTGGCCCATTCCTCCTGACAGAGCTGGTGTAACTGAGTCAGGCTGTAGGCCTCTTTGCTCGCACATGCTTTTTCAGTTCTGCCCACACATTTTCTATAGGATTGAGGTCAGGGCTTTGTGATGGCCACTCCAATACCTTGACTTTGTTGTCCTTATGCCATTTTGCCACAACTTTGGAAGTATGCTTGGGGTCATTGTCCATTTGGAAGACCCATTTGCAACCAAGCTTTAACTTCCTGACTGATGTCTTGAGATGTTGCTTCAATTTATCCACATAATTTTCCTTCCTCATGATGCCATCTATTTTGTGAAGTGCACCAGTCCCTCCTGCAGCAAAGCAACCCCACAACATGATGCTCCCACCCCCGTGCTTCACGGTTGGGATGGTGTTCTTCGGCTTGCAAGCCTCCCCCTTTTCCCTCCAAACATAACAATGGTCATTATGGCCAAACAGTTCTATAATGGTTTCATCAGACCAGAGGACATTTCTCCAAAAAGTGCGATCTTCGTCCCCATGTGCAGTTGCAAACCGTAGTCTGGCTTTTTTTATGGCGGTTTTGGAGCAGTGGCTTCTTCCTTGCTGAGCGGCCTTTCAGGTTATGTCGATATAGGACTCGTTTTACTTTTGTACCTGTTTCCTCCAGCATCTTCACAAGGTCCTTCGCTGTTGTTCTGGGATTGATTTGCATTTTTCGCACCAAAGTACGCTCATCTCTAGGAGACAGAATGCGTCTCCTTCCTGAGCGGTATGACGGCTGCGTGGTCCTATGGTGTTTATACTTGCGTACTATTGTTTGTACAGATGAACGTGGTACCTTCAGGCGTTTGAAAATTGCTCCCCCAAGGATGAACCAGACTTGTGGAGGTCTACAATTGTTTGAGGTCTTGGCTGATTTCTTTTGATTTTCCCATGATGTCAAGCAAAGAGGCACGGAGTTTGAAGGTACGCCTTGAAGTACATCCACAGGTACACCTCCAATTGACTCAAATGATGTCAATTAGCCTATCAGAAGCTTCTAAAGCCGTGATATAATTTTCTGGAATTTTCCAAGCTGTTTAAAGGCATAGTCAACTTAGTGTATGTAAACTTCTGACCCACTGGAATTGTGTTACAGTGAAATAAAGTGAAAGTGAAATAATCTGTCTGTAAACAATTGTTGGAAAAATGACTTAGTAGATGTCCTAACCGACTTGCCAAAACTATAGTTTGTTAACAAGAAATTTGTGGAGTGGTTGAAAAACAAGTTTTAATGACTCCAACCTAAGTGTATGTAAACTTCTGACTTCAACTGTACATTGTAATACTTTTTTTGTACAAATAAGCAAACTAGCAGAAAAAGAGTCATACAGACCTGTTGTAGATGCTCTGGAAGGCCTGTTTGCTGGGTAGGAAGATGTAGGCCAGAGGCAGAGAGACGTCTACTACACACTGACACTGAGACACACACTGAGACTGGAACTGTTGCATCCCTTCTGGGTCTGCTGGGATCACCATCTGAGAGGGGGGATGGGGGGCAATGAAAGTAGGTAGAGAGGGAAAAAAAGGATGAGGAGAGGACAGAAGGGTGGGGAGGAGAGGGAGAATGAGAAAAGATTAGACTGCGACTTTCAGGAAATGTGGGTCAAATAAAACCCCAATATCTTCAGGAAGTGTGAGATTATATGTGAGAGAGGGGTGATCAGGTGATTGAATCTAGGTGAGAAACTGACAATTGGTCCAGTAAGGGAGGGATGGTCAGGAGTAAAAAGAGGTATGGTCGGGTGTGAGAGAAGGATGGTCAGGTGTGAGAGAGGGAATGGATCCCCATTAGTTCTACCAAGATAGCAGCTACTCTTCCTGTGGTTTATTATGGATCCCCATTAGTTCTGCCAAGGCAGCAACTACTCTTCTTGGTGTTTATTAAGGAACCCCATTAGTTCCTGCCAAGGTAGCAGCTAGTCTTCCTGGTGTGTATTAAGGACCCCATTAATTCTGCCAAGGCAGCAGGTACTCTTCCTGGGGTCCAAACACATTAAGGCACTTACATTACACAAAATATAAAACAGTACATCATATAACATCTACAATACAACATGTATAATACCACCATACAACAATATTACAATGTACAGTACCAGTCAAAAGTTTGTACACACCTACTCACTCAAAGGTGTTTATTTTTTTACTATTTTCTACACAAAATATATTTTATATTTGAGATTCTTCAAAGCAGCCACCCTTTGCCTTGATGACAGCTTTGCACACTCTTGGCATTCTTTCAACCAGCTTCATAAGGTAGTCACCTGGAATGCATTTCAATTAAAAGGAGTGCCTTGTTAAAAGTTAATTTGTGGAATTTCTTTCCTTCTTAATGCGTTTGAGCCAATCTGTTGTTGTGACAAGGTAGGGGTGGTTAGGGTTGCAAAGGGTCGGAAACTTTCCGGTAAATTCTTTGAATTCTTCCGGAATTTTTCCATGGGAAGTTAAACCCTGGAATTTGGGGAATTTTGCTTAAATTCTTTAAAAAAGAGTTTTTTGTGGGATAAACTTAAGTCAATTTTAGGTCTTGTGGCATATTTTGGTTAAACTATCCCCAATTCAATGGAATTGCAACCCTCTGCATGCACAGTGCATTCTTCCGTCACATGTACAGCTGATTCTCAAGATCTTGCACACTAATGAGATGCTATTGAGCCCACACTACTACACTGTCTGAGCCAAGGACTACATGCTTTCTGGTAAGTTTTGATTACAATACTGGGTGAGGTGAATATATTTTACATGACATACATGATTTTTTGTTAACTAGTAAATAGTAGCCTAAGCAAAGTGTGTTTAAATCATTTCTAACTTGTTAACAATTTCTGCTAGTTAGTTTTTGCTACCATGTTAAAACATTTATCTTACACATGAGTTGTTTAATCTAACTGCTTAACTATTTATCTGTACATGGAATTGTATTTTGTTTTTTTTTTACTCATTTTTCTTCCTAATCTTTACAGGAAAATGCCATGGGCACTGTCTGATGCGTGGAGACATTTCACTGCAGCTAATGTAGAAGGAAAGGCTGTGTACATTTGCAAATACTGTGCCAAATCATATGTGAAGAATGCAACAAAGATGCAGACTCATCTGGCCAAGTGCATAAAGTTCCCTCAGTGCTCACAGCAAGCAACCTGACAAAAGTCCCTCTACTTCTAGTCGAGGTGAAAATGATGAATCAGACACCTTATCGATAGCAACAGCTCATGGTCCTCCTGGAATCAGAAGTTTTTTTTACTCAATGGAGAAACGTAGTCAGAGAAATGCTGTAGAACGTCTTGCTCGAGCTGTGTATGCAACTGGTTCACCTCTGCTGTGAGGCTCACAGGCAATGTGTATTGGAAGAGATTTCTGAATGTTCTTCGCCCAGCATACACCCCTCCAACCAGACATGCTTTATCTACTAATTTGCTGGATGCAGTGTTCAAGTGAAGGTCAAGCAAATCATAGAGAAAGCAGACTGTATTGCAATCATCTCTGATGGGTGGTCGAATGTTCGTGGGCAAGGAATAATGAACTACATCATCTCCTTTCCCTCAACCAGTGTTCTACAAGAGCACAGACACAAGGGACAACAGACACACTGGTCTCTACATTGCTGAAGGATGTCATCAATGACCTTGGACCACAGAAGGTATTTGCACTGGTGACAGACAATGCTGCGAACATGAAGGCTGCTTGGTCTAAAGTGGAGGAGTACTACCCTCACATCACACCCAGTGGCTGTGCTGCTCATGCATTGAATCTGCTCCTCAAGGACATCATGGCACTGAAAACAATGGATACACTCTACAAGAGAGCCAAGGAAATGGTAAGGTATGTGAAGGGTCATCAAGTTATAGCAGGAATCTACTTCACCAAGCAAAGTGAGAAGAATAAGAGCACCACATTGAAGCTGCCCAGCAACACCCGTTGGGGTGGTGTTGTCATGTTGGACATCTCCTGGAGGGGAAGGAGTCTCTCCAAGAAATGGCCATATCATAGTCTGCCGATATGGACAGCTCCATCAAGAGGATCCTCCTGGATTGTGTATTTTGGGAGAGAGTGGTAAGCAGCCTGAAAGGCCTGAAACCTATAGCAGTAGTCATTGCACGGATTGAGGGAGACAATGCCATCCTGTCTGATGTTCAGACTCTGCTTGCAGATGTAAGAGAAGAAATCCGCACTGCCCTTCCCACTTCACTGTTGCTCCAAGCAGAGGAAACTGCAGTTCTGAAATACATCAAAAAGCGTGAAGACTTCTGCCTGAAGCCCATAAGCGCCTCAGTGTACATGCTGGACCCCAAGTATGCTGGCAAGAGCCTCCTGTCTAGTGCAGAGATCAACAAGGCCTATGGTGTCATCACTACCGTGTCTCGCCACCTTGGCCTGGATGAGGGCAAGGTTCTTGGCAGTCTAGCGAAGTACACTTCCAAGCAAGGGCTTTGGGATGGAGATTCAATATGGCAGTCGTACCAACATATCTCATCAGCCACCTGGTGGAAGGGGCTTTGTGGATCTGAGGCTCTTTCCCCTGTTGCCTCCATCATCCTCCAAATCCCACCAACATCAGCCGCCTCAGAGCGCAAATGGTCCTTGTTTGGGAACACACACACAAAGTACGCAACAGGCTGACCAATACAAGTGTTGAAAAATTGGTGGCCATCCGGGCAAACTTGAGGCTTTTTGAGCCTGACAACGAGCCATCCTCAACAAGGTTGGAAAGTGACTTTTTGGGAGATGCGATGGATCATTGGGGGATCGTTCAATATTTCCTTTAGTTGTTCAATGAAATCATCCCATGTGAAGAGTCAACTCATTTAATTAAAGTTCAATTCGTAACTATTTAGTATTTTTTATTTCTATTGGAAGGATAATCATTTGCAATTATGTCTACTTATGATATGGTAAAAGTTTGTTTCTGTCTCCATATGATATGGTAAATATATCCAATGCAAAAAACATCTACCTTTAAATGGTATTAATATTAATTCCCATATATTTCCGTTAATTCCCACAGGAAGTTTCCACCTCTGAATATTCCCCAAAATGTGCAACCCTGGTATACAGAAGATAGCCCTATTTGGTAAAAGACCAAGTCCATATTATGGCAAGAACAGCTCAAATAAGCAAAGAGAAACAATAGTCCATCATTACTTTAAGACATGAAGGTCAGTCAATTTGGAAAACTTTTAAAGTTTCTTCATGTGCAGTTGGAAAAAACATCACGCGCCACAGTTACCTCTGCCAGAGTTACCTCACCAGAGTTACCTCTGCTGCAGGATAAGTTCATTAGAGTTAACCGCACCTCAGATTACAGCCCACATAAATGTAGTAACAGACACATCAACTGTTCAGAGGAGACAGCATGAATCAGGCCTTCATTGTCAAATTGCTGCAAAGAAACCACTACTAAAGGCCACCAATAAGAAGAAGAGGCTTGCTTGGGCCAAGAAACATGAACAATGGATATTAGACCGGTGGAAATCTGTCCTTTGGTCTGAGGAGTCCAAAACCTCAATCCAATTGAGATGGTTTGGGATGAGTTGGACCACAGAGTGAAGGAAAAGCAGCCAACAAGTGCTCAGCACATGTGGGAAGTCCTCCAAGACTGTTGGAAAAGCTTTCCAGGTGAAGCTGGTTGAGCGAATGCCAAGAGTGTGCAAAGCTGTCATCAAGGCAAAGGGTGGCTACTTTGAAGAATTTAAAATATATTTTGATTTGTTTAATACTTTTTTGGTTACTACATGATTCCATATTTGTTATTTCATAATGTTGATGTCTTCACTATTATTCTACAACTTAGAAAATAGTAAAAATAAAGAAAAACCCTTGAATGAGTAGGTGTGTCCAAACATTTGACTGGTACTGTACATGTCTGTGTGTGTGTGTGTGCGTGCGTGCGTGCACCTGTGTATGTCTGTTCACAGTCACTGCTGTTCCATAAGGTGTATTTTTAATCCGTTTTTTTAAATCTGATTCTATTGCTTGTATCAGTTACCTGATGTGGAATAGAGTTCACTGTAGCCATGGCTCTATGTAGTACTGTGTAGAGACCTCTGGTGGCATGACTTGTGGGGTATGCATAGGTGTCCGAGCTGTGTGCTAGTAGTTTAAAACAGACAGCTCTGCTCATTCAGCTTGTCAACACTTCTTACAAAAACAAGTAACGATGAAGTCGATCTCTCTTACACTTTGAGCCATGAGAGATTTACATGCAAAGGGATGGCCAGGGGTGAGAGAGGGATGGCCAGGGGTGAGAGAGGGATGGCCAGGGGTGAGAGAGGGATGGCCAGGGGTGAGAGAGGGATGGCCAGGGGTGAGAGAGGAGTCTAGGTGTTTGTGATGGTATGGTGCAGTACCTCCTCAGTCTCGAACATGGTGCGGTTGGAGGAGAAGGGAGAGCTGGTCTTCTCTCGGAGTTCACAGGGGTTCTCAAACGACATGGACCCCAGGTCCCTCATCAGACCCACCCCTACCCCCCCTAACGCTGACCCCAGACCCTCTCCTCCACTCACACGCACTGACAGCCTGGAGAGAGGGAGGAAGACAGACAAAGAAAGACAGGGAGATGCATACTATACAGCTGTGGAATTGGTGTACAGTAGGTTTTTGTGACACAGCAAGTGAAACAAACTCTCCTAAAACACATGTTCCAGAAACACACTCACTTGGCCATGGAGTCTTGACTCTTCTTGACTCTGATACAGGGGAAGGAGCCTCCCTCCCAGCCTTCATACGTTCCTGAGAGAGACAATGAACAAACAATTGATCAAAATGTGAGTGTTACTGTGTGTGTATGTATATTTGACTGTATGTGTGTATTCCTCACCATGCATGTCACTGAAGCTGGCCTCCAATAGCTGTGTGAGGGAGCCGTGGGAAGGGCCAGGGGGTGCATGGTGATCCGGCTGGAGGTCAAGGCCCTCCTGGGAGCAGATATCCAGGTCACACAGCTCCAGTACAAGGGTCTCCTGCCGCATGGCTCTCTGGGAAGGTGGGCGTCGGAAAGGGAGCGGCCGAAGGTCCGGGATGGGGAAGCGGAGCTTGAGGACGGCGTGGGGCGAGAGGAGGGAGAGAGAGGAGTGCAGCTCACTGCTCTGGGTCTGAGAGAGGAGGAGAGGAAAAGGAGGGGAGAATATTCAAATAAAAAATCTAAACAAAGCAAACCTGCAATTTAACTTCATTTGTGAGGCAGGCATATCGAAATCCTTATCAACCATTATCAAATGGCTCATCTTAGTGGCTGGTGGCTTACTAAGTGTTTACCTGTGTGTGGACGGGTCCTCTTAGTGGCTGGTGGCTTGCTAAGTGTTTACCTGTGTGTGGACGGGTCCTCTTAGTGGCTGGTGGCTTGCTAAGTGTTTACCTGTGTGTGGACGGGTCCTCTTAGTGGCTGGTGGCTTACTAAGTGTTTACCTGTGTGTGGACGGGTCCTCCTCCTGTCTGTATGGGACAGTGGCTGCAGGCTCTGCTCAGAGGCTCCAGTCGACTCAGTATGTCCAGGTCCAACTCAGCACTCAGCTCTCCCAACTCTACCCTCACTACACTGTCCCTACGCACCACACGCTGCCTCCCCTGCAATACAGAGACATTGACATATCAGGAGGAGGGGGTAGCAGGTTAACAAAGACCAAAACAGATTGAATTAATGACATATTAGCTTTTGAACATGACGCCAACACACAACATGGACACTGTCCTGGTTTACCTTGCGCAGGTGTTTCTCTGTGAGACTGTAATGTAGCTGTGCACAGGGTCTGGCTGTAGCTCCCATTGTGAACATCCCAGCACGCTGGAACTGGAGCAACTAGAGAGGGAGAAAAGAGGAGTGAAGAGTTATATCCTGGGCAACGCTAACCGCTGCTGTAGCACACTGTTATGTTGAATGGTGTGTTAAAGTCCTCAGATCATCTCAAATAACAGCCCCTGTCCTACCCCAGTGTATTGGGGCTTTCCTGGCTCCCAGAGACACTCAAGCAGCTCTAGCCTACTGAAGGATAGGTCAGAGGTCACAGCACGGGAGTGGCGGCCTGCACTGCGCATCTCACACGCCACCTGTACCGCTGCTCCAGTCATCCTGAGAGAGAAAATTATTATTTACTGGTATGTAGAGCAGGCAGGTTTGTTGGAATATCTGAGGAGCGGTGGCCAACGTTGAAGAGACTATTATGTGTTTGTACCTTAGGTGAGAGTGGGGGCAGGCTTTAGCGGAGTTAGCTCTGAGGTGGTGGAAGTCTCTCTCGCTGAACATGCTGTCTTTGAAGAAGGCCAGCTCCCGGAAAAACACCTGAGACACCTGGGTCAATGAGGACACTCCGTCCGGCCCGGGGTGTGGTTCCTGCTCCAGTAGGGTTAGGGTGAGCCCGCCAAGCGAGAGGCGGAGCAATGCCTCTGGTTTCAGGGGCTTTGACTGGCTACTTCGCCCTGGACGAGGAGAGGTTAATAAGATGGATCAGGAAGATAGGTTGTATAATATATAGTTTTTGTTGCATAATATAGTTTTTGTTGCATAATATAGTTTTTGTTATCTGTGAAATGTGTACAAAACAGTGTAGTAAGATGTTGTGAGTGTTACCTGGTATTCGGCTACAGTGGGGCAGGCTGGATAGTGATCCTGGTACAGGATAACACCTGGGACCCTGTGGTAGGCCCTGGGCATAGCTAGCCTGGCTGTGTGTAGACGACGCCATGCTATCGGAGAGAGAGCTGCCAGAGAGTGCTGACGTCACACTGCTAGTCATACCAGGACCCATGGAGAAGAACATATCTGAAAGAGAGAGAGTGAGAGTGTAAACAGAGAAAAGGTGCACTATGCTTCACATGTCTAGTTCAACTAATCTCTCACAGACATGTCAAGAACGCAAACTATGCAGCAGCAAACAAAAGCTAAATTGACCTCAAATTCACTAGCCTCCATATTGCATTCCAACTATAGCTGCCCTTCACTAACCCACGTACCCCCGTTCTCCAGACCGGTGAGGTAGGGCTCCATGTCGGGCTCTTCATCCCAGTACGGATCTCTATCTCCGGGGCTGGAGCTCAACTGTTTGCTCAAGTCCTCCTCTATCAGATGCAGGTCCTCAGAGTCCAGGGGACGGCTGTGAACCCCAGCACCACTGGCTTCAGGCTCTGGTAGGACAGACAGGGAGGAATCATACAGGCTCTGCAGTACACATGTGTGGATGAAGACGTGCATGGTTAAAAGACACTGATCTGTGAATCCAAATAAAGTGTGATCAGTTAAGTGAGTTTTGTTCCACTGTCAATGACATTAGGATGTGGAACGAAGACACATACACTGAGTGTATAAAACATTGAGAACACCTTCCTAATATTAAGTCCCCCCCCTCAGAACAGCCTCAATTCGTCTGGGGATGGACTCTACAAGGTGTCCAAAGCGTTCCACAGGGATGCTGGCCCATGTTGACTCCAATGCTTCCCACAGTTGTGTCAAGTTGGCTGGATGTCTTTTGGGTGGTGGACCATTCTTGATACACACGGAAACTGTTGAGCGTGAAAAACCCAGCAGCGTTGCAGTTCTTGACACAAACCGCTGCGTCTGGCATCTACTACCATACCCTGTTCAAAGGCACTTAAATATTTTATCTTGCCCATTCACCCTCTGAATGGCACATACACAAACCATGTCTCAATTGTATCAAGGCTTAAAAATCCTTCTTTAACCTGCCTCCTCCCCTTCAGCTACACTGATTGAAGTGGATTTAACAAGTGACATCAATAAGGGCTCATAGCTTTCATCTGGATTTACAGTCAGTCTATGTCATGAAAAGAGAAGTTCCTAATGTTTGTATACTCAGTGTAGGTGGAATGCAGGTGGGGAGGTACAGGTAAACCAGTTTCTTTACTCACCTGTGTCGATGCAGAGGGCAGACAGAAGGTCAGTCAGGTGAGTGATCTGGTCTGGAGAGAGCAGCAGGTGGAGGCAGCCCACCTTCCCATCCAGCTCCAACTGAAAGATAATGAGAGACAATTGGCTGTAATTACAGAGACAGAACAAGACAAAAGCAAAACTGTGTTCTTAAAAACTAGGTTAAGCACACAGGAAGGAACTGAACCAAACCACAGACAAACACACTGACAGACAGACAGACAAACACACCTTAGGTCCAGGCAGCATGTCATTCTGTTTGATCTTGACCATGGTCTCCATGAATCCAGAGCAGCTGCCGATGAGGAGGGGCCGCTGGGTGGCCGGAGGGAGGGAGGTGGGGGCGGCTGGAGGGTCATTGTCCTCCTCCTCAACTTCCTCTTCGCTGACTGAGGCTGAGCCAGGGGTGTCAGCTCTTAAAGGACCCTGAGGTGGAGAGGAAGATGACCAGGGTTAACCCTTAGCACCACTGGTTGGTAGAGTCTGTCAGCCCCTAGTCTCATATTGCCTCTCACACTAGAGGGAGAGCGAGAGGAAATACTGTATAAGTGTATGTGAGTAGTTTCTAAGGTAATATTTAGTCTCTATAAGAGCTGTGTGTTATATCGGGACCCAATGTGAGTATATGCATGTGAGAGTGACAGTGTACATGAGGGGGTTGATAAGTGCCATGGTCAATGTGAAACTGTATGCTACCTGGGGCCCTCCGGTGGTCTCGTACAGCAGTTGAACAGAGCTGAGCTGGAGGATCTTCTGCAGGAAGGCAGGGGGCTGGTGGATGTCCACGGGCACCGTCTGGCTGGGGTCCCTTACCGCCTCGTCACAGTACTCCAGCCTACAGCGCACCACACAGCCACCGGGGACAGAGAAGAGCACTTAGCACAATAACGCTATGTAACCTTCAACCTCAGCCAAAACACCCACCACACACATTCACCATACAAGCGCTACGAAAGATAGTGAAGCTTCTCCGAGGTTCAAAGGTTCTCTTTGGATCTACAGACAAATCCAGTGACAGTTTGGAATTGCAAGTTTGAATCAAGTGTTTCCTCATTTCCTTTCTGACTTCTAAACTGGTCAAATGTGAACAGACCACTACAGGCAGTGTGAGAGTGTCAGTGTGGTAAGAACCAACATACCGTTTGATGTGCACCTCTAAGGCAATGCCCGTCTCCATGTCCAGGGGCTGGTGCTCGATTCGGATGATGGTGTCCAGGAGGGTGACTTTTATCCGACGCAGGACTGCAAAAACACAAATAGGGACATCCATTATCACTAAGCATATTGGTCACAAAGACACTAACAAGGGACACCAGTGATGGTATATGAGTCCTTACTTCACAAGCTTGGACTTGATGGTACACAACTGACTCAGCAGTTTGAGAATGACAAAACAAATATGTTATCTTCAAAAGGCACTATAACCAACCATAGGAAAACAGGTGCACGCTTTTCACTGCCATGCACATGTGCAAACAAGGCCTACACATTGACTCACCAGTCTCAATAGTTTGTGCAAACATCTCCAAGCCCTCCAGTGGAGCGGGCGGTTCCTCAGACGCCTCAGGGGGGTCCTTTAGGCACTCCTGGGCCAGCTGCATGCTGGAGGTCATGCATGTGGACCAGCTCTGGGAGTCCAAACCCCCACCTACACGTAAAACAAAAATGAACAAGGCATAATTCAGTGATTGTAATCAATGCTAAGTGATGACTCATGGACATACTGTACTGTATGACTGAGCAACAGTCATTTGTTAATTGGTTTGTAGCTGGCTCTGAAAAATGTTGGGCCTGGGATAGTGCAACACATCTTATCTTGAGCTCTGACATTGGTTTACAACAAAGAGTTAGCTAGTACTAGACAACTGTATTTGTCTTGGTTGACAATTACATTCTAAAAAGGTAGCTAGCTAATCAATGGTTACCACAACTTCCTTCCTGAACCTGATAGGCCTGAGGCAGTGACAGGAACAGGAGCTGAATCAATAACAAGGTAAGACTGGCTGTCAGGCTGAGACTTACTGGTCCTGTACTTGGGTCTGCATGTTATCTGAAGGCCTGAGATGAGGAGGGTGCAGCGGTCAGTGACAAGAGCTGACCAGGGAATTGTCACCTCTATGCTGCTCACAAACCCATCCACAATCTCGAGTGGCGCCCCAAGAGACTCCAAGAGCTCGTTGACCGCCTGGGTGGAGGGAAGGAAGGAAATGGGCGATGAGAAATAAATAGAGATGAGTGGTAGATGATGTTGGAAAAATAAACAGCTGGTGGAAATGGCGTCAGGCAATGGTTTTATCTGATGTGCAGATTGCATGTGAGTTTTAGTGATTGAGAGACCTAAGTCATATACAGTATATTTCAACTGAACTACAGGGACACTGGATGAGGCGAGTTATTTTCCAATCAGATGCTGACAAAAATATTTATCGGAACTTCTGTTCCTTGAACTCACGAGAAGCGTTGCTATTGTTGTTATACTCAAGTCCTGAAATTGCGAAAAAGTTGAGGGCCGGAGTGCAAGGGGACACACAAAAGGGACAGGTTGTTCCTTGACAGTTAAACAGCCTTACTACTTTGACCAACTCACCCAAACATCGATGTTGATTTCTTTGATGACACCACTACCATTGTACAGGTCCAAACTCAGCTGTTCCAAACTCAGTCGTTCTTGAAAGAAGTGACCGAGGTAATGCTGTAAGAGGTACCGACAGGCCCGCTTCTTGATTGAGCCTGACCAGGGGAAAAGCCAGCGAGACATAGGGCCAGCGAGTTCAGGGTGAGGGAGCGATGAGGCGATGGAGGGAAACAAATGCGAAAATAGTCCTCCGGCAACTGCATAACAAACAAAGCAAAGTGTACTAACGAAGAACGAGCTACAGGACTGGTTAGCTAGCTAGAGCCTAGTAGGGGGCTAAGGAAGGGGGTAACCCGTCTCTCGGAAATCCTTTGTGTCAGGACCGATGAGTCAAACGTCGTTTTACTAGACGTTATACTTGTTTCAGTTCCTCTTTTAGCGGTATTTCTGTCTAAACTTGGCGACAGGTCCTCTTGCATATCTCCCGTTTCTCAGAGTTGTTTATTGTTTTCATACGCGAATTGATTGACGGTGGGGGACGTCATTGCGTCAGTTGCAAAAGCCTAAAGTTAGATTTATAAATACGCCATCTTTGGAAGGTCAAAACCAAAGCGTATGCGCGTTCCTCTGCCCAGGCGTTGCTGTTACATGCTATATCTTATCTACAACGCTTGGATAGTTATTTTACGTATCAGCTAACCACATTATTGTTCAAAACAATTGGGAACTCGGAAATCTCCGATTATCAATTCAATCAATAGAAGGGGCTTTATTGTCATGGGAAACATGTGTTTACATTGGCAAAGCAAGTGAAATAGATACTAAACAAAAGTGAAATAATAAATAAAAAATGTAACAGTTAACATTACACTCACAAAAGTTCCAAAATAATAAAGATGTCATATTATGTCTATATACATGGTTGTAACGATGTGCAAATAGTTCGAGTACAAAAGGGAAAATAAAAACAACTAAATATGGGTTGTATTTACAATGGTGTTTGTTCTTCACTGGTTGCCCTTTTCTTGTGGCAACAGGTCTGCTGTGATTGCACACTGGTATTTCACCCAATATAAAATGGGAGTTTATCAAAATTGGATTTGTTGGGTCTGTATAATCAGAGGGAAATATGTGTCATGTGAAATATGTGGTCATACATTTGGCAGAAGGTTATGAAGTGCAGCTCGGTTTTCACCTCGTTTTTTGGGCAGTGTGCACAACGCCTGACTTACTTGAGAGTCAGGTCTGCCTATGGCGGCCTTTCTCAATAGCAAGGCTATGTTCACTGAGTCTGTACATAGTCAAAGCTTTCCTTAATTTTGTGTCAGTCACAGTGGTCAGGTATTCTGCCACTGTGCACTCAGTGTTTAGGGCCAAATAGCATTCTAGTTTGCTCCGTTTTTTTGTTAATTCTTTCCAATGTCTCAAGTAATTATCTTTTTGTTTACTCATGATTTGGTTGGGTCTAATTGTGTTGCTGTCCTGGGGCTCTGTAGGGTCTGTTTGTGTTTGTGAACAGAGCACCAGGACCAGCTTGCTTAGGGGACTAATCTACAGATTCATCCCTCTGTTATGGAAAGTTTGGGAATCACTTCCTTTTAGGTGGTTGTAGAATTTAACGGCTCTTTTCTGGTTTTTGATAATTAGCGGGTATCGGCCTAATTCTGCATTATTTGGTGTTTTACGTTGTACACCGAGGCTATTTTTGGTGTTTGTCCCATTTTGTGAATTCTTGGTTGGTGAGCGGACCCCAGACCTCACAACCATAAAGGGCAATAGGTTCTATAACTGGTTCAAGTATTTTTAGCCAGATCCTAATTGGTATGTTCTTGCCCTGTCTCTCAGATCGTTCACAGCTTTGTGGAAGTTTCCTGATGGCACTGATGTTTAGGCCGAGGTATGTATAGTTTTTTGTGTGCTCTAGGGCAACAGTGTCTAGCTGGAATTTGTATTGTGGTCCTGGCAACTGGACCTTTTTTGGAACACCATTATTTTTTGTCTTACTGAGATTTACTGTCAGGGCCCAGGTCTGACAGAATATGTGCAGAAGATCAAGGTGCTGCTGTAGGCTCTCCTTGGTTGGGGACAGAAGCACCAGATCATCAGCAAACAGCAGACATTTTACTTCAGATTCTAGTAGGGTGAGGCCAGGTGCTGCAGACTGTTCAAGTGCACTCACCAATTGTAGTATATGATGAAGAGGGTGGGGCTTAAGCTGTATCTCTGTCTCACCCCACGGCCCTGTGGAAAGAAATGTGTGTTTTTTCCCCATGTTTGTGTACATGGATTTTATAATGTCGTATGTTTTTCCCCCAACACCACTTTCCATCAATTTGTATAGCAGACCCTCATGCCAAATTGAGTCAAAAGCTTTTTTGAAATCAACAAAGCATGAGAAGACTTTGCCTTTGTTTTGGATTGTTTGTGTACTTAGTCCCCTCCTGGACTCTCTGTTCACCCACGACTGCGTAGCTAAACACGTCTCCAACACCATCATTAAGTTTGCTGACGACACAACAGTGGTAGGCCTGATCAACGACAACGATGAGACAGCCTAAAGGGAGGAGGTCAGAGAACTGGCAGTGTGGTGCCAGGACAACAACCTCTCCCTCAATGTGAGCAAGACAAAGGAGCTGATCGTGGACTACAGGAAAAAGTGGGACGAACAGGCCCCCATTAACATTGACGAGGCTGTAGTGGAGCGGGTCGAGAGTTTCAAGTTCCTTGGTGTCCACATCACCAACGAACTATCATGGTTCAAACACACCAAGACAATCGTGAAGAGGGCACGACAATACCTTTTCCCCCTCAGGAGACTGAAAAGATTTGGCATGGTCACATACACGTGTTTAGCAGATGTTATTGCGCGTGTAGCGAAATGCTTGTTCTTCTAACTCCGACAGTGCAGTAATATCTAACAAGTAATATCTAACAATTACACAACATATACCCAATACACACAAATCTAAGGAATGGAATTAAAGATATAAAAATATATGGACGAGCAATGTCAGAGCGGCAATAAATAAGATACAGTAGAATAATATATACATCTGAAATGGGTAATGCAAGATATGTAGACATTATTAAAGTGGCCAGTGATTTCAAGTCTATGTATATAGGCAGCAGCCTATGTGCTAGTGATGGCTATTTAACAGTCTAATGGCTTTGAGATAGAAGCTGTTTTTCAGTCTCTCGGTCCCAGCTTTGATGCACCTGTACTGACCTCACCTTCTAGATGATAGTGGGGTGAACAGGCAGTGGCTCGGGTAGTTGTTGTCCTTGATGATCTTTTTGGCCTTCCTGCGACATCGGGTGCTGTAGGTGTCCTGGAGGACAGGTAGTTTACCCCCGGTGATATGTTGGGCAGACCGCACCACCCTCTGGAGAGCCTTGCGGTTGCGGGCGGTGCAGTTTCCGTACCAGGCGGTGATAGAGCCCAACAGGATGCTCTCGATTGTCCATCTGTAAATGTTTGTGAGGGTTTTAGGTGATTTCTTAAGCCAAATTTCCTCAGCCTCCTGAGGTTGAAAAGGCGCTGTTGCACCTTCTTCACCACACTGTCTGTGTGAGTGGACCATTTCAGTTTGTCAGTGATGTGTACGCCGAGGAACTTGAAGCTTTCCACCTTCTCCACTGCGGTCCTGTTGATGTGGATGGGGGGGTGCTCCCTCTGCTGTTTCCTGAAGTCCACGATCATCTCTTTTGTTTTGTTGACATTGAGTGAGAGGTTATTTTTCTGGCACCACACTCCCAGGGCCCTCACCTCCTCCCTGTAGGCTGTCTCGTCATTGTTGGTAATCAAGCCTACTACTGTTGTGTCATCTGCAAACTTGATGATTGAGTTGGAGGCGTGCTGGCCACGCAGTCATGGGTGAACAGTGAGTACAGGAGGGGACTGAGCACGCACCCTTGTGGGGCCCCAGTGTTGAGGATCAGTGAATTTGAGGTGTTGTTTCCTACCTTCACCACCTGGGGGCGGCCCGTCAGGAAGTCCAGGACCCAGTTGCACAGGACGGGGTTCAATCCCAGGGCCTCGAGCTTAATCATGAGCTTGGAGGGTACTATGGTGTTGAATGAATCTCAACATTTGACTAGAACCTAAAAAAAAGTATCATATTACTCCAGTTCTAGCCTCTCTACACTGGCTTCCTGTTAAGGCAAGAGCTGATTTCAAGGTTTTACTGCTAACCTACAAAGCATTACATGGGCTTGCTCCTACCTATCTTTCCGATTTGGTCCTGCCGTACATACCTACATGTACGCTAGAAGCTGGCCTCTTTACTGTCCCCAGAATTTTTAAGCAAACAGCTGGAGGCTTTCCCCTATAGAGCTCCATTTTTATGGAATGGTCTGCCTATCCATGTGAGAGACGCAGACTCGGTCTCGACCTTTAAGTCTTTATTGAACACTCATCTCTTCAGTAGGTTCTATGATTGAGTGTAGTCTGGCCCAGGAGTGTGAAGGTGAACGGAAAGGCACTGGAGCAACGAATCGCCCTTGCTGTCTCTGCCTGGCCGGTTCCCCTCTCTCCACTGTGATTCTCTGCCTCAACCCCTATTACAGGGGCTGAGTCACTAGCTTACTGGTGCTCTTCCATGCCGTCCCTAGGAGGGGTGCGTCACTTGAGTGGATTGATTCACTGACGTAATCTTCTTGTCCGGGTTGACGCCCCCCCCTTGGGTTTGTGTCGTGGGGGAGATCTTCGTGGGCTATACTCGGCCTTGTCTGAAGATGGTAAGTTGGTGGTTGAAGATATCCCTCTAGTGGTATGGGGGCTGTGCTTTGGCAAAGTGGGTGGGGTTATATCCTGCCTGTTTGGCCCTGTCCGGGGGTATCGTCGGACGGGGCCACATTGTCTGCCGACCCCTCCTGTCTCAGCCTCCAGTATTTATGCCACAATAGTTTATGTGTCGGGGGGCTAGGGTCAGTCTGTTATATCTGGAGTATTTCTCCTGCCTTATCCGGTGTCCTGTGTGAATTTAAGTATGCTCTCTCTAATTCTCTCTCTCTCTTTTTCTCTCTTTCTTTCTCTCTTTCTTTCTTTCTTTCTTTCTTTCTTTCTTTCTTTCTTTCTTTCTTTCTTTCTTTCTTTCTCTCTCTCGGAGGACCTGAGCCCTAGGACCATGCCTCAGGACTACCTGGCCTGATGACTCCTTGCTGTCCCCAGTCCACCTGGTCGTGCTGCAGCTCCAGTTTCAACTGTTCTGCCTGCGGCTATGGAACCCTGACCTCTTCACCGGACCTCTAAAACACCTTCGCTGTTTTAGAGACAGCAGGAGTGGTAGAGATACTCTGAATGATCGGCTATGAAAAGCCAACTGACATTTACTCCTGAGGTGCTGACCTGTTGCACCCTCTACAACCACTGTGATTATTATTATTTGACCCTGCTGGTCATCTATGAACATTTGAACATCTTGGCCATGTTCTGTTATCTCCACCCGGCACAGCCAGAAGAGGACTGGCCACCCCTCATAGCCTGGTTCCTGTCTAGGTTCCTTCCTAGGTTCCCGGCCTTTCTAGGGAGTTTTTCCTAGCCACCGTGCTTCTACACCTGCATTGCTTGCTGTTTGGGGTTTTAGGCTGGGTTTCTGTACAGCACTTTTTGACATTAGCTGATGTAAGAAGGGCTTTATAAATACATTTGATTAAATGCTGAGCTATAGTCAATGAACAGCATTCTTGCATATGTATTCCTCTTGTCTAAATGGGATAGGGCAGTGTGCAGTGTGATGGCGATTGCATCATCTGTGGATCTATTGGGGCGGTAAGCAAATTGAAGTGGGTCTAGGGTGACAGGTAAGGGTAGAGCTGATATGATCCTGGACTAGTCTCTCAAAGCACTTCATGGTGACAGAAGTGAATGCTACGGGGAGATAGTCATTTAGTTCAGTTAACTTTGCTTTCTTGGGTACAGGAACAGTGGTGGCCATCTTGAAGCACGTGGGGACAGCAGGCTGGGATGGGGAGCGATTGAATATGTCTGTGAAAGCACCAGCCAGCTGGTCTGCGCATGCTCTGAGGACGCGGCTAGGGATGCTGTTTAGCACAGCAGCCTTGCGATTGTTAACACGCTTAAATGTCTTACTCACATCGGCCATGGAGAAGGAGAGCTACAGTCCTTGGTAGCAGGCCGCGTCAGTGGCACTGTGTTATCATCAAAGCGGGCAAAGAAGGTGTTTAGCTTGTCTGGAAGCAAGACGTTGGTGTCCGCAATGTGGCTGGTTTTCCTTTTGTAGTCCGTGATTGTCTGCAGACCCAGCCACAGACGTCTCGTGTCTGAGCCATTGAATTGCAACTCCACTTTGTCTCTATACTGATGTGTTGCCTGTTTCATTGCCTTGTGGAGGGAATAACTACACTGTTTGTATTCTGCCATATTCCCATGGTTAAATGAGGTGGTTCACACTTTCAGTTTTGTGCGAGTGCTGCCATCTATCCACGGTTTTTGGTTAGGGTAGGTTTTAATACAACGTCTCCTGTACACTTCCTGATAAACTCAGTCACCGAATCAGTCTATTCTTAAATGTTATTCTCAGAAGCTACCCGGAACATGATGATCCGCGTGATCAAAACAATATTGAAGCGTGGATTCCGATTGGTCAGACCAGCGTTGAATAGTCCTTAGTCCTTAGCCATCCCGGAAGTTGGAGTAACAGTAGTCGAGTGTTTTGGCAGAACGAGAACTACAGTCCATATGTTGATAGAACTTTGGCATCCTTTTTCTCAAATTTGCTTTGTTAAAATCCCCAGCTACAATAAATGCAGCCTCAGGATATGTGGTTTCCAGTTTGCATAAAGTCCAGTGGAGTTGTTTGATGGCTGTTGTGGTATCAGCTTGAGGGGGGATATGCACGGCCGTGGCTATAACCGATGAGAATTCTCTTGGGAGATAATACGATCGGCATTTGATTGTGAGGTATTCTAGATCGGGTTAACAAAAGTATGTGAGTTCCTGTAAGTTATCACAATTACACCATGAGTAGTTATTGGGGTCAAATGTCTCAACTTTGGTGGATTGGGGTTATCAGTTCTTGGTTCCAGAAATTGGGGAAGATGCCAGAGCTGCGGATGATGTTAAAGAGTTTAAGTATAGCCAAATGGAATTTGTGCTCTGTATATTTTATCATTTCCAGCTTCAGTGCTTTCAAGACAACTGAGACTCTGAAAAAAACTAGCACCGACTGAGAAAAAAACATTTTGAACGTTCATCCAGCCACAGATATAACAATGAGCCAGATATTTCACTGGCTGTATAAAGGTGAAAAATCTGTTTGGCTTTTCACTACCAAATATGGTGATGAGAGGAAACCCAGTGGCCAGAAGTGGGAGAAGATGGATTTTGGCCTTTCTGTTTCAAAAACTACAATCTGTAACAAACAGAGTGGACTGCGTTTTGTAGACTTTACCCTTTGCCAAAGTTCTTAAAAATTGCATTGTTTAGGAGTGCAAGGGCGAATTGAGTTATTGCACACTCGCACACTGTTAGGCGTTCCCTAACAGACATATGCAAATAAATGGTTGAACGCGCCAATAGGATCTCACTAGCTCATGCTTGGCTCTGCCAACCACCTTGCTTGTTCTGCCCACTATGATTAATTTGCGGCCATTGGAAACGACCCGGCTCTGGTCTAGCTTGGGTTAGTTATGAAAAACAAATTCAGACCTGACGTCATGATTTTACAGAGTTTCTAAACCCAGAGGCGCAACAACACCAGTGGTGGAAAAAGTACACAATGTTCATACTTGAGTAAAAGTAAAGATAATAGAAAATGACTCAAGCAAAAGTGAAAGTCACTCAGTAAAATACTACTTGAGTAAAAGTCCACAAATATTTGGTTTTAAATACTCTTAAGTATCAAAAGTATAAATCATTTCACATTCCTTATATAATGGAATGATTTTATTAATAAAAAAATAAATGTACGAATAGCCAGGGCACACTCCAACACTTAGACATAATTTACAAACAAAACATTTGTACTTAGTGAGTCTGCCAGATCAAAGGCAGTAGGGATAACCAGGGATGTTCACTCTATAAGCGTGTGAATTGGACACATTTCTTGTCCTACTAAGCACTTGAAATTTAACAACTACTTTTGGATGTCAGGGAAAATGTATGGAGTAATAAGTACATTATTTCCTTCAGTAATGTAGTGGAGTAAAAGTAAAAGTTGTCAAAAATATAAATAGTGAAGTACAGACACTACCAAAAAACGACTTAAGAAGTACCTTAAAGTATTTTTACTTAACTACTTTACACCACTGAACAGTGCAAGACTTTCGGGAACCAGGCCAGGGTTTGAGAAATCAATGAGAGAAGGGAAGAATTATTCCTTAGTTGTTCATTTTCTCTGAATCTAAAGGCACAACCTAGATTCGAGCCAATGTCTTATGTAGTTGAACATGTTATTACTCCATCCTTGCGAATGTGACAAACTGACACATTTTCATTTTCGTCAAAAACAACTTTACATTGAAGGAGTGCCTTTGATTTAACGGCCTGCACATGTGCAGCTCGGCGCTACACTACCATTAGACACAATGACGTATTTCTACACTTGAGCTTATGGTGCGTTCTAGACCACTTGGAAGTCTGAAAAATACGTGGTCAATCATGATGTCAGTGATCATCAGGTCGGAAAGTAGGAGCTCTAAAAAGAGGCCACAGTTCCCAGGTTTGATGACCTTTCAAAACTATTTTTCCCAGTCGGCGGGGCTAGTTTTTTTTCTGAGTTCCCAGTTATCTTGAAGGCACTGAAGTCTGAGATTTCCAAGTTCCCAGTTGTTTTGAACGCTGCATTAGCTAGCCAACATTGCCATGATATCGCCCACAAGTGTGATCAGGGATTTCTATTGGAGTAGCAGTTTTAGCCCATCTTCATACTGTACTCTCTTTACTAAAACTGTTATTGTAGAAGTGCTGTTGCCTGTTGGCTAGCTAAACTGCTCGTCTGAGATTCCTAAAGATTGGAAAGCGTCCTCGGTCATCCCCCTCTTCAAAGGGGGAGACACTCTAGACCCAAACTGTTACAGACCTATATCCATCCTGCCCTGCCTTTCTAAAGTCTTCGAAAGCCAAGTTAACAAACAGATGACCGACCATTTAGAATCCCACCGTACCTTCTCCGCTATCCAATCCGGTTTCCGAGCTGGTCACGGGTGCACCTCAGCCACGCTCAAGGTCCTAAATTATATCATAACCGCCATCGATAAAAGACAGTACTGTGCAGCCGTCTTCATCGACCTGGCCAAGGCTTTCGACTCTGTCAATCACCGTATTCTTATCGGCAGACTCAACAGCCCAACAGGTTTCTCTAATGACTGCCTCGCCTGGTTCGATAACTACTGCTCAGATAGAGTTCAGTGTGTCAAATCGGAGGGCCTGTTGTCCGGACCTCTGGCAGTCTCTATGGGGGTGCCACAGGGTTCAATTCTCGGGCCGACTCTTTTCTCTGTATATATCAATGATGTCGCTTTTGCTGCGGGTGATTCTTTGATCCACCTCTACGCAGAAGACATCATTCTGTATACATTTGTCCCTTCTTTGGACACTGTGTTAACAAACCTCCAAACGAGCTTCAATGCCATACAACACTCCTTCCGTGGCCTCCAACTGCTCTTAACCGCTAGTAAAACTAAATGCATGCTCTTCAACCGATCGCTGCCCGCACCCGCCCGCCCGACTAGCATCACTACTCTGGACGGTTCTGACTTAGAACGCCATTATAGGTTCTGACTCCGGCGCCATTATACACATTATCAACATTTAAAACATTGAGCATGCCTCAGTCTGACCAATGGTCACCAGTGTTCCCAATTTGGCGACTTTGGATCGAGTTCAGACACCTCCAGCAACTTTATTTGGTGAAAGAGGCAAGCAAAAAATGCATCTACATTTCAATGCCTTTGGGGAGTTTTGAGACACTGATTATTGCTATTGCTTTGGTAGCCTTTAGCGACTTTTCCCACTCAATTGTGCCATAAATGAGAGTGGGGAAGCTGTCACTGCAACAGAAGTCACAGGCAGAGAAGCACAAGGGGAGTGGGTGTGTGACGGGAGAGGAGAGGAGGTGAAAAAGCAGTCTCCAGGGGGCATATGAGAAAATGTTCTAAAATGTGAAGAAACAAAATATTTTGAAAAATATTACTGCAAACTATGAATGATAAGACAGCAGCTGATCCACTGCAGACTGTACCATGGTCAAATAATACGGTGTGTCATAGGATCGACGTCATGGGCGTTGATATTGTTGATCAATTGGTGAATTTTTTAAAATAATTCCTGTCCATTTTCTCTGCAGTTGGACGAATCAACTGATGTCAGTGGGGAAGCCCAGTTGATTGCGTTTGTGCGATACAGAGACATTTCGCAAATTAGCACATTCTGTTCTGCAAGAAGCTAACCGAGAGAACTACAGGTGACGATGTGTTTCACGTTATTGACAGCTCTTTCTCATTGTTCAATCTGGATTGGAAATCCTGTGTTCATGTGTGCACGGATCGTGCTGCATCTATGCACGGGAGAGTGAAATGATTAATTGCCCACAAAAAGGTCAATCCCACTGTATCATTCACAGAGAGGAATTGGCTAGCAAGGGAATGAGTCCTGAGTTACATGATGTTTTGAATGACGCAGTGAAAGTGATTGACTTTATCTCGTCCGGGCCTCTGAATCACTGACTGTTTGAAAGGCTCTGTGATGACAGTGGGACTGAGCACCAGCAGCTACTGCTTCACGCCGACGTCCATTGGCTATCCAGAGGGAAAACGCTACAGAGGCTTTTTGAGCTGCGTGCCAAAGTAAGTGATTTTCTGTCTGAGCACTCACACCCCCTTGTGGCTGTGTTCGAGGACACATACTGGGGAGCCCTCCTTGCCTATCTTGCTGATGTGTTCAGCAAACTGCCTGCTATATTGTGGATAAAGAGTTACCTGCCTAACAGAACACAGAGGGTGTACTACTGTTCAGTCGTGTGGTCATGTGCCACAAAGAGGGACATAGGAAAATTGCAATTGGCTCAGAACAGGGCAGCACGACTGGCCCTTGGATGTACACAGAGAGCAAATATTAATAATATGCATGTCAATCTCTCCTGGCTCAAAGTGGAGAGATTGAAATCACTACTTGTATTTGTGAGAGGTACTGACATGTTGAAAGCACAGAGCTGTCTGTTTAAACGACTAGCACACAGCTAGCACCCATGCATGCATACCCCACAAGACATGCCACCAGAGGTCTCTTCACAGTCCCCAAGTCCAGAACAGACTATGGGAGGCGCACAGTACTACATAGAGCCATGACTACATGGAACTCTATTCCACATCAGGTAACTGATGCAAGCAGTAGAATCAGATTTAAAAAGCAGGTAAAAATACACCTTATGGAACAGCGGGGACTGTGAAGCAACACAAACATAGGCACAGACACATGCATACATACACATGATAACATACGCACTATACACACATGTACACATGGATGTTGTGTTGTAGATATGTGGTAGTGAAGTAGGGACCTGAGGGCACACACTTAGTGTGTTGTGAAATCTGTTATGAATGTATTGTAATGTTTTTAAAATTGTATAACTGCCTTAATTTCGCCAGACCCCAGGGAGAGTAGCTGCTGCCATGGCAGCAGCTAATGGGGACCCATAATAAATACAAATACAAACTGTACAACCTGAATCTAACTCTGCAAGGTAAAGACACACACATTCTAAACATGTATAACAAAGTGAGGGAGTAAAAGTAAAGATCGGGGAATAAGTTGTTTCCAGCAGCTCAACACCTAACCTTTTACAGGTGATGTTGACAGAGGTCCTATGGTGCAAATAGTAAGCTCACGTTTATCAACTCCTACTTCCCTGACATTGAAAACAAGTCTGCCAAACTTGACTGGGTGCGTAAACAACATTTTGGTCAAATTTACACCTAATCTAAGAATCATGCCGGTCACACATGCATTAGGGGGTACTTCAGGTTGGTCAAATTGTTTTAGGGGTACAGTGCCCCAAAAAAGGTTGGAAACCACTGATCTAGAACTACATTGCCCGTGCTCACAAGCTTCCGTGACGCGCGCAAGCGCAGAGCGCACCGCCGAGGTACAAGTAGAATCAATTTGAAGGGAGCGGGTGTCAACCTGACAGTTCAGCCAAACATTGATTGAAATACCATTTACATTGGTTGACCAAACTATTGAACACAAAAGCTGCCATGAAGACTTGCTAGCTAAAGTTAGCCCTACCTCAGTCAAGTTGGACACGTGCGACCACTGACAGGTTGGGGTACAATTTGTGTTGCTGGTTAACTTCATTTGTTCCAGTTCGTTAGCTAGCTAACAAGTTGGAGAAACGCTAACGTTGCTCTGGTGAGGCATTGTTTTGCAGTCAAGCAAATTATGTACTAGAAATCAAAACAATGTTTGATCAAAACTAACTGCGAGTCAAATTGTTTGATTTTGGCAATATAAGATGTGACGATGAAATGGCGAATACAATATGAAATTTGCGATACGAACAACATTGATACTCCCCTCTGACCTAAAACAGACTCCTGGTCAGAGTTGTCAGCTGTAGCAAAAATGTGTAGCCCACTGACCTCGCAAAACCCGCCCACAAGTTCTGAAAACTAGCCCTTTTTTCTGCAGCAAGAGAAGAGTTGCCACATTTATCCAATACACCCATTTTCCATAACGTTATCGAGCGAATTCAGAAGAAATGTCCACGTAATTTGTAACGACATAGGCTAAGAAGCAAAATTCGAGTTTCCATCAAAATAAGAATTATTCCTAGTTGAAGAATGTGTAGCAAGATAAAAACAACATTCCAGATCATTTTCTATCAATGGATGTTGATTTAACTTGTTTTGACTACTATGCCCTGCAATAAGGGCAGAGGAGGTGTGGTATATGGCCAATATACCATGGTGAAGGGCTGTTCTTATGAGACAGCCGTTAGCAGTGGTATATTGGCCATATTACAACCCCCTGGGGTGCCTTATTGCTATTATGGTTACCAACTTAATTAAATAAGTAAAAAGTATTTTTTGTCATACCCGTGGTACACTGTCTGATATACACAGCTTTCAATCAATCAGCATTTAGGGCTCAAACCACCCAGTTTATATTTGTAAATAAGTCCCATTTGGACATATAAATACATCCGACAGGAGAGTTTGAGTGATGAAAGTCAGAGGATCTCAATCTCTGTGCAAGAAACACTTGGATGAACTTTAAAAAAACAAATGTTGGGCTATTTTCTGACAATTGTGCCATTATTATGTGCCAGATGTTAAGACTACAAACTGTTATAAATGGCCTATTTGCGAGATTGACTTGTTATTTCAATAGGCATAGGCTACTGACTAAAGTCTGTGTTTATAATTGCAATTCAACTTTGCTATGGTTTGCTGAGCTAGATGCAGGTAGCATATAGCCCGATAGGTGAAGTAAAAAAAATAAAAAAATATTTGGAGAAATGCCATGGCAGCCATGGTGCAATTCAGAAGTAGCCCAAAAACCCGCAACCAATACATTTTCACCCTCGACATTGTTTTCAATGTGGCTTAATTTTCCGTAAAACTGCGGACATGGCAACCCTGCTCCTCATGATTTTAAACGATGACTCTCTGAGAGTGGTTTGCACATGCACACTACCTGCAGGGTAAATGTAGGGCCAGCGATATTAGAGCAGGGTTTCCCAGACTCGGTACTTGGGAGCCCAAGAGGTGCACGTTTTGGTTTTTGACCAAACACTACATATTTAAAATAATAATCATCAACCTTTGATCATTTGCATCAGCTGTGTAGTGTTAGGGCAAAAACCATGCACCCTTTGGGGTCCTGTGGACCGAGTTTGGGAAATGCTATATTAGAGAAATGAGGAGATAGGAATCCCATTGGGCAATGAATGGACAAACGTATAATGCCCCACCCATCAGACTGTCGACCAATCGCGTTCATGTTGTCATTCTGCATCACACGGTTGCTAAGCTAATCATCACGAAATCCCTTCTCCAAGTCAGGGTATGAATCGAGAGACCTGCCTATTTTCTTTGAAAGTATGTAATCAAATATGTACATTTAAATATATGGATGAGCGATGGCCGAGCGGCATAGGCAAGGTGCAATAGATGTTATAAAATACCATATATACATATGATATGAGTAATGTAAGATATGTAAACATTATTAAAGTGGCATTGTTTAAAGTGACATTTGTTAAAGTTGCCAGTGATTGGGTCTCCGTGTAGGCAGCAGCCTCTCTGAGTTAGTGTTAGCTGTTTAGCAGTCTGATGGCCTTGAGATAGAAGCTGTTCTTCAGTCTCTCGGTCCCAGCTTTGATACACCTGTACTGACCTCGCCTTCTGGATGGTAGCAGTGTGAACAGGCAGTGGCTCAGGTGGTTGTTGTCTTTGATGATCTTTTTTGCCTTCCTGTGCTATAGGTGTCATGGAGGGCAGGTAGTTTGCCCCCGGTGATGCGTTGTGCAGACCGTACCACCCTCTGGAGAGCCTTGCGGTTGAGGGTGGAGCAGTTGCCGTACCAGGCTGTGATACAGCCCAACAGGATGCTCTCGAATGTGGATCTGTAAAAGTTAGTCAGGGTTTTTGGTGACAATCCAAATTTCTTCAGCCTCCTGAGGTTGAAGAGGCACTGATGTTTGTCGTTGATGTGTACCCCGGGGAACTTAAAACTTTCCACTTTCTCCACTGCTGTCCCTTCGATGTGGATAGGGGGGTGCTCCCTCTGTGGTTTCCTGAGGTTCACGATCATCTCCTTTGTTTTGTTGACGTTGAGTGAGAGGTTGTTTTTCTGACACCACACTCCGAGTGTCCTCACCTCCTCCCTGTAGGCTGTCTCATCGTTGTTGGTAATCAAGCCCACTACTGTTGTGTCGTCTGCAAACTTGATGATTTAGTTGGAGGCGTGCATGGCCAAACAGTCATGGGTGAACAAGGAGTACAGGAGGGGGCTGAGCACACACAATTGTGGGGCCCCAATGTTGAGGGTCAGCGAGGTGGAGATGTTGTTTCCTACCTTCACCACGTGGGGGCGGCCCGTCAGAAAGTCCAGGACCCAATTTCACAGGGCGGGGTTGAGGCCCAGGGCCTCCAGCTTGATGATGAGCTTGGAGGGTACTATGGTGTTGAATGCTGAGCTGTAGTCAATGAACAGCATTCTTACATAGGTATTCCAGATGGGATAGGGCAGTGTGTAGTGTGATGGTGATTGCATCGTCTGTAGACCTGTGGGCGGTATGCAAACTGAAGTGGGTCTAGAGTGGCCGGTAAGGTGGAGGTGATATGATCCTTGACTAGTCTCTCAAAGCACTTCATGATGACTGAAGTGAGTGCTACGAGGCGGTAGTCATTTAGTTAAGTTTTCTTTGCCTTCTTGGGTACTGGAACAATGGTGGCCATCTTGAAGCATGTGGGGACAGCAGACTGGGGAGCGATTGAATATGTCTGTAAACACACCAGCCAGCTGGTGGACGCGGCTAGGGATGCCGTCTGGGCCAGCAGCCTTGCGAGGGTTAACACGTTTAAATGTTTTACTCACTTTGGGAATGGAGAAGGAGAGGGGCGGGGGGTCCGCGATGGTAGCACTGTATTATCCTCAAAGTGGCCAAAGAACGTGTTAAGTTTGTCTGGAAGCGCGATGTCGGTGTCCGTGACATGGCTGGTTTTCTTTTTGTAGTCAGTGATTTTCCGTAGACCCTGCCACATACGTCGTGTCTGAGCACTTTATTTTAAGAATGTGAAATGGCAGAATAATAGTAGAAAGAATGATTTATTTCAGCTTTTATTTCTTTCATCACATTCCCAGTGGGACAGAAGTTTACATACACTCAATTAGTATTTGGTAGCATTGCCTTTAAATTGTTTAACTTGGGTCAAATGTTTTGGGTAGCCTTCCACAAGCTTCCCACAATAAGTTGGGTGAATTTTGGCCCATTCCTCCTGACAGAGCTGGTGTAACTGAGTCAGGTTTGTAGGCCTCTTTGCTCGCACACGCTTTTTCAGTTCTGCCCACACATTTTCTATAGGATTGAGGTCAGGGCTTTGTGATGGCCACTCCAATACCTTAAGCCATTTTGCCACAACTTTGGAAGTATGCTTGGGGTCATTGTCCATTTGGAAGACCCATTTGCGACCAAGCTTTAACTTCCTGACTGATGTCTTGAGATGTTGCTTCAACATATCCACATAATTTTCCTTCCTCATGATGCCATCTATTTTGTGAAGTGCACCAGTCCCTCCTGCAGCAAAGCACCCCCACAACATGATGCTGCCACCCCGTGCTTCAAGATTGGGATGGTGTTCTTCGGCTTGCAAGCATACCCCTTTTTCCTCCAAACATAACAATGGTCATTATGGCCAAACAGTTCTATTTTTGTTTCATCAGACCAGAGGACATTTCTCCAAAAAGTACGATCTTCATCCCCATGTGCAGTTGCAAACCGTAGTCTGGCATTTTTATGGCAGTTTTGGAGCAGTGGCTTCTTCCTTGCTGGAGCGGCCTTTCAGGTTATGTCGATATAGGACTTGTTTTACTGTGGACATAGATACTTTTGCACCTGTTTCCTCCAGCATCTTCACAAGGTCCTTTGCTGTTGTTCTGTGATTTGATTTTCACTTTTCGCACCAAAGTACGTTCATCTCTAGGACACAGAACGCGTCTCCTTCCTGAGCGGTATGACTGCTGCGTGGTCCCATGGTGTTTATACTTGCGTACTATTGTTTGTACAGATGAACGTGGTACCTTCAGGCATTTGGAAATTGCTCCCAAGGATGAACCAGACTTGTGAAGGTCTACAATTATTTTTTTCAGAGGTCTTGGCTGATTTCTTTTGATTTTCCCATGATGTCAAGCAAAGATGCACTGAGTTTGAAGGTAGGCCTTGAAATACATCCGGGTACACCTCCAATTGACTCAAATGATGTCAATTAGCCTATCAGAAGCTTCTAAAGCCATGACATCATTTTCTGGAATTTTCCAAGCTGTTTAAAGGCACAGTCAACTTAGTGTATGTAAACTTCTGACCCACTGGAATTGTGATACAGTGAATTATAAGTGAAATAATCTGTTTGTAAACAATTGTTGGAAAAATGACTTGTGTCTTGCACAAAGTAGATGTCCTAACCGACTTGCCAAAACTATAGTTTGTTAACAAGAAATTTGTGGAGTGGTTGAAACACTTAGGTTGGAGTCATTAAAACTAGTTTATGTAAACTTCCGACTTCAACTGTATCTCACATCTCAGAAATGATTTGTAGCAAAATTCATGCTAATGTTAGGTTTTTGGTGGTGAGGGTAGGCAACAACACCTCCACCAGGCTGACCCTCATCATGGGGGCCCCTCAGGGGGGTGTGCTTAGTCCCCTTCCCGTACTCGCTGTTCACCCACGACTGCGTGGCCACGCACGACTCCAACATCAAGTTTGCTGACGACATGACAGTGGTAGGCCTGATCACTATCTGTGATGAGACAGCCTACAGGAGGAGATCAGAGACTTAGTAGTGGTGCCAGGACAACAACCTCTCCCTCAACGTCAGTAAGACCAAGGAGCTGATTGTGAACTACAGGAAAACAAGGGGAGAGCCCCATCCACATTGACAGGGTTGTGGTGGAGCGGGTCGAGAGCTTCAAGTTCTTTGGCGTCCACATCACTAAGGACTTAACATGATCCACACACACCCGCACAGTTGTAAAGAGGGCACGGCAGTGCCTCTTCCCCCTCAGGAGGCTAAAAATATTTGGCATGGGCCCTCGAATTCTCAAAAGGTTCTACAGCTGCACCATCAAGAGCATCTTTACTGGCTTCGTCACCGCTTGGTATGGAAAATGCACCGCCCTTGACTGCAAAGAGCTACAGAGGGTGATGCGGACAGCCCAGTACATCACTGGGGCCAAGCTCCCTGCATCTGACACAACGCAAATACAAATACAAACATGTTACACACACATACATATTACACACACATACACTTTTACACTCATTATTTGCTGGTGCTGCTCTGTTCTTAACTTACTCTTATTATCTATCCTGATGCCTAGTCATTTTACCCTGCCTTCATGTACATAACAATAAGGTATTTGAGGTAGAGATATATCCTGATGCCTAGTCATTTTACCCTGCCTTCATGTACATAACAATAAGGTATTTGAGGTAGAGATATATCCTGATGCCTAGTCATTTTACCCTGCCTTCATGTACATAACAATAAGGTATTTGAGGTAGATATACAGTGGGGCAAAAAAGTATTTAGTCAGCCACCAATTGTGCAAGTTCTCCAACTTAAAAAGATGAGAGAGGCCTGTAATTTTCATCATAGGTACACTTCAACTATGACAGACGAAATGAGAAAAAGAAATCCAGAAAATCACATTGTAGGATTTTTAATTTATTTATTTGCAAATTATGGTGGAAAATAAGTATTTGGTCAATAACAAAAGTTTATCTCAATACTTTGTTATATACCCTTTGTTGGCAATGACAGAGGTCAAACGTTTTCTGTAAGTCTTCACAAGGTTTTCACACACTGTTGCTGGAGTTTTGGCCCATTCCTCCATGCAGATCTCCTCTAGAGCAGTGATGTTTTGGGGCTGTCGCTGGGCAACACGGACTTTCAACTCCCTCCAAAGATTTTCTATGGGGTTGAGATCTGGAGACTGGCTAGGCCACTCCAGGACCTTGAAATGCTTCTTCTGAAGCCACTCCTTCGTTGCCCGGGCGGTGTGTTTGGGATCATTGTCATGCTGAAAGACCCAGCCACATTTCATCTTCAATGCCCTTGCTGATGGAAGGAGGTTTTCACTCAAAATCTCACGATACATGGCCCCATTCATTCTTTTCTTTACACGGATCAGTCGTCCTGGTCCCTTTGCAGAAAGACAGCCCCAAAGCATGATGTTTCCACCCCCATGCTTCACAGTAGGTATGGTGTTCTTTGGATGCAACTCAGCATTCTTTGTCCTCCAAACACGACGAGTTGAGTTTTTACCAAAAAGTTATATTTTGGTTTCATCTGACCATATGACATTCTCCCAATCCTCATCTGAATCATCCAAATGCTCTCTAGCAAACTTCAGACGGGCCTGAACATGTACTGGCTTAAGCAGGGGGACACGTCTGGCACTGCAGGATTTGAGTCCCTGGCGGCGTAGTGTGTTACTGATGGTAGGCTTTGTTACTTTGGTCCCAGCTCTCTGCAGGTCATTCACTAGGTCCCCGTGTGGTTCTGGGATTTTTGCTCACCGTTCTTGTGATCATTTTGACCCCACGGGGTGAGATCTTGCGTGGAGCCCCAGATCGAGGAAGATTATCAGTGGTCTTGTATGTCTTCCATTTCCTAATAATTGCTCCCACAGTTGATTTCTTCAAACCAAGCTGCTTACCTATTGCAGATTCAGTCTTCCCAACCTGGTGCAGGTCTACAATTTAGTTTCTGGTGTCCTTTGACAGCTCTTTGGTCTTGGCCATAGTGGAGTTTGGAGTGTGACTGTTTGAGGTTGTGGACAGGTGTCTTTATACTGATAACAAGTTCGAACAGGTGCCATTAATACAGGTAACGAGTGGAGGACAGAGGAGCCTCTTAAAGAAGAAGTTACAGGTCTGTGAGAGCCAGAAATCTTGCTTGTTTGTATGTGACCAAATACTTATTTTCCACCATAATTTGCAAATAAATTCATTAAAAATCCTACAATGTGATTTTCTGGATTTTTTTTCCTCATTTTGTCTGTCATAGTTGAAGTGTACCTATGATGAAAATTACAGGCCTCTCTCATCTTTTTAAGTGAGAGAACATGCACAATTGGTGGCTGACTAAATACTTTTTTTCCCCACTGTATATCCTGATGCCTAGTCACTTTACCCTGCCTTCATGTACGTATCTACCTCAAATACCTTATACCTCTCCACATTGATCTGGTACTGGTACTCCCTGTATAGAGCTCCGCATTGGTCTCGTACTGGTAGTCCCTGTATATAGCTCTGCATTGGTCTCGTACTGGTAGTCCCTGTATATAGCTCCGCATTGTACTGGTATTCCCTGTATAGAGCTCTGCATTGGTCTCGTACTGGTAGTCCCTGTATATAGCTCCGCATTGGTCTCGTACTGGTAGTCCCTGTATATAGCTCCGCATTGGTCTCGTACTGGTATTCCCTGTATAGAGCTCCGCATTGGTCTCGTACTGGTAGTCCCTGTATAGAGCTCCGCATTGGTCTCGTACTGGTAGTCCCTGTATAGAGCTCCGCATTGGTCTCGTACTGGTAGTCCCTGTATAGAGCTCCGCATTGTACTGGTATTCCCTGTATATAGCTCTGCATTGGTCTCGTACTGGTATTCCCTGTATATAGCTCTGCATTGGTCTCGTACTGGTAGTCCCTGTATATAGCTCTGCATTGGTCTCGTACTGGTAGTCCCTGTATATAGCTCCACATTGGTCTCGTACTGGTATTCCCTGTATAGAGCTCCGCATTGTACTGGTATTCCCTGTATATAGCTCTGCATTGGTCTCGTACTGGTATTCCCTGTATATAGCTCTGCATTGGTCTTGTACTGGTATTCCCTGTATATAGCTCTGCATTGGTCTTGTACTGGTATTCCCTGTATATAGCTCCATTCTTGTGTATTTTATTTTATTCCTCGTGTTACTATTTTATATTTATTTTTAACACTGCATCGTTGGGAAGGGCTCGTAAGCAAGCATTTAAGGATAACGTCTACACCAGTTGTATTTGGTGCATGTGACAAGTAACATTTGATTTTTTTTTAGTTAGCGCCCAACTCCTATTCACTCCTTGAAGGAGAGCTCTCCTTGTCCCCGAATTGCCCAGAATGCACCTCGCGGCCCATTGACGACGCAGGGCAACGTACACAATGGGCGTTAATATGATTCCATTGGAGTTTCCCATCTCCTCAAAGGTACAGTATCTCTGACAGGGCTCAGGGACATCCATTGAGCAGCAAAGACAATTCCTGTCAACCTTGACCTCATGAACTTTGCCCACGTGTGCCACAGATGTAATGCTGAAAAAATGTGTAATGAAAGAAATGAAATGTTTTTGTTGGCTGCGTCTGTTGATGTTGCAGTGATGGTTCAGGAGATAGCCACCACCACAAAGCCTGGAGTATCTACTGTGGCTATTCAAATAGAATTTCCTTAATGGCACAAGCAAATGAGACAAACCAGACCATGGTCTATGGTGCAAATTTGAGTTAGAATACATTGATAACTGTCAACATGATGTCTATAGACGAGGCATTTGTACAGTAGGTTGTTTTTATTGTGAAAAATTGAAAAATATTGTCTTATGTCTAAACAGTTAAGAGAATTCAATCCATTAATAGTGTCTATTGCAATGCCTCAAATCATCCACAAACATCATCCATGTAAATTAGAGAACACATTCCTGTGAGTATTGTCCTGGCCTCTCTTGTTCAATCAGAAGAACCTTCATTCTGTGCTGCCTCGCCCTTACCACCCTGACTAGTCTGTGTGTGTTCCTGTTCCTGCAGGGTGTGTGTGACACTGTCAGTCTCCTCTCCATGGTTCTCCTCCTGTCTGCGGGCTGCCTGGCTGATGGCCTGACCCACGAGGGAGGTGAGGGCGTCCAGCCCGATCAGGTACCCGTCCTCCCGATTCCCCTCGGCCCACGGGACGTCGTGCCTCAGCTGCACAGTGCTGGGCGACAGGGTGGTCTTCCCAAAGTCTATCATCCAGATGCTGGCCTTACTGGTCCAGTCGTGGACAAAGAGGAGCGAGCTGCCAATCACCTGCCAGGTGAACCCACAACATTACTGTATGACTAGTTCTGAGGCTAAATATGTTATTATGAAGTAGAGGGAGGGTTGACATGTTGAAGTAGTACATATAACCTGACCTCATGGGCTTTGAAAAATGGGGATTCCTTCAGGGCTTCATCTAGAGCCTGAAGTCTGGAATGGTAGGCCTTCTAAGGGTGAGAAACAGGAAGGGAGAGTACAGGGTGAAAAGGAGATATATTTCAGCTACATTATTAGAGCTGTTGATGGTGAATGACTTACCAGGATGTGTAGATGACTCTTGGTGAAGGAGAGGAGGGCCTCGGTGACTTGGGCTGGGGTGAGCATCTTAAAGCCACGCTGTACGCTGCCGTTCTCCATCTAACATTGACACACAGGGACAGACGCAGACTAAGGCCTAGATTCAATCAGATCAAGTGTTAATTGGCGATAGCCGACATACATAGCCCCAGCATACATAGCCCCAGCATACATAAGCACAGCATACATAAGCCCAGTATACAGTGCATTCGGAAAGTATTCAGACCCCTTGACTTTTTCCTCATTTTGTTACGTTACAGCCTTATTCTGAAATTGATTAAATCGTTTTTCCCCGTCATCAATCTACATACAATACTCCCTAATGACAAAGCAAAAACACATTTACCATTTCTTTACAAATGGTACATTTACATAAGTATTCAGACCCTTTACTCAGTACTTTGTTGAAGCACCTTTGGCAGCGATTACAGCCTTGAGTCTTCTTGGGTATGATGCTGCAAGCTTGGCACACCTGTATTTGGGGAGTTTCTCCTATTCTTCTCTGCAGATCCTCTCAAGCTCTGTCAGATTGGATGGGGAGCGTCGCTGTCCAGCTATTTTCAGGTCTCTGCAGAGATGTTAGATCGCGTTCAAGTCCAGGCTCTGGCTGGGCCACTCAAGGACATTCAGAGACTTATCCCAAAACCGCTCCTGCGTTGTCTTGGCTGTGTGCTTAGGGTCGTTGTCCTGTTGGAAGGTGAACCTTTGCCCCAGTCTGAGGTCCTGAGCATTCTGGAGCAGGTTTTCATCGAGGATCTCTCTGTACTTTGCACGGTTCATCTTTCTCTCGATCCTGATTAGTATCCCAGTCCCTGCCGATGAAGAACATCCCCACAGCATGATGCTGCCACCACCACTGTGCTTCACCGTAGGGATGGTGCCAGGTTTCCTCAAGACGTGACGCTTGGCATTCAGGCCAAAGGGTTCAATCAGACCAGACAATCTTGTTTCTCATGGTCTGAGAGTCCTTTAGGTGCCTTTTGGCAAACTCCAAGCGGGCTGCCTTTTACTGAGGAGTGGCTTCCGTCTGGCCAGCGTACCATAAATGCCTGATTGGTGGAGTGCTGCAGAGATTGTTGTCCTTCTGGAAGGTTCTCCCATCTCCCCAGACAAACTCTGGAGCTCTGTCAGTGACCATCGCTTTCTTGGTCACCTCCCTGACCAAGGCCCTTCTCCACCGATTGCTCAGTTTGGCCGTGCGGCCAGCTCTAGGAAGAGTCTTGGTGGTTCCAAAATTCTTCCATTTATGAATGATTGAGGCAATTGTGTTCTTGGGGACCTTCAATGCTGAAGAAATGTTTAGGTACCCTTCCCCAGATTTGTGCCTCCACACTATCCTTTCTCTGAGCTCTACAGACAATTTCTTTGACCTCATAGCTTGGTTTTTGCTCTGACATGCACTGTCAACTGTTGGACCTTATATAGACAGATGTGTGCCTTTCCAAATCATGTCCAATTAATTGAATTTACCACAGGTGGACTCCAATCAAGTTGTAGAAACATCTCAAGGATGATCAATGGAATCAGGATGCACCTGAGCTCAATTTCGAGTCTCATAGCAAAGGGTCTGAATACTTATGTAGTTGTGATATTTCATTTCTTTCGTTTTAATAAATTTACAAACATTTCTAAAAACCAGTTTTTGCTTTGTCATTATGGGGAATTGTGTTTAGATTGAGGGGGAAAAAAACAATTTAATACATTTTAGAATAAGGCTGTAACAAAGTGGATACTTTCCGAATTAACTGTATACAGTGAGGGGAAAAAAAGTATTTGATCCCCTGCTGATTTTGTATGTTTGCACACTGACAAAGAAATGATCAGTCTATAATTTTAATGGTAGGTTTATTTGAACAGTGAGAGACAGAATAACAAAAAAAGAAATCAAGAAAAACTCATGTGAAAAATGTTATAAATTGATTTGCATTTTAATGAGGGAAATAAGTATTTGACCCCTCTGCAAAACATGATTTAGTACTTGGTTGCAAAACCCTTTTTGGCAATCACAGAGGTCAGACGTTTATTGTAGTTGGCCACCAGGTTTGCACACAACTCAGGAGGGATTTTGTCCCACTCCTCTTTGCAGATCTTCTCCAAGTCATTAAGGTTTCGAGGCTGATGTTTGGCAACTCGAACCTTCAGCTCCCTCCACAGATTTTCTATGGGATTAAGGTCTGGAGACTGGTTATGCCACTCCAGGACCTTAATGTGCTTCTTCTTGAGCCACTCCTTTGTTGTCTTGGCAGCGTGTTTTGGGTCATTGTCATGCTGGAATACCCATCCACAACCCATTTTCAATGCCCTGACTGAGGGAAGGAGGTTCTCACCCAAAATTTGACGGTACATGGCCTCGTCCATCGTCCCTTTGATGCGGTGAAGTTGTCCTGTCCCCTTAGCAGAAAAACACCCCCAAAGCATAACGTTTCCACCTCCATGTTTGACGGTGGGGATGGTGTTCTTGGGGTCATAGGCAGCATTCCTCCTCCAAACACGGCGAGTTGAGTTGATGCCAAAGAGCTCCATTTTGGTCTCATCTGACCACAACACTTTCACCCAGTTGTCCTCTGAATCATTAAGATTTTCATTGGCAAACTTCTGACGGGCATGTATATGTGCTTTCTTGAGCAGGGGGACCTTGCGGGCGCTGCAGGATTTCAGTCCTTCACGACGTAGTGTGTTACCAATTGTTTTCTTGGTGACTATGGTCCCAGCTGCCTTGAGATCATTGACAAGATCCTCCCGTGTAGTTCTGGGCTGATTCCTCACCGTTCTCATGATCATTGCAACTCCACAAGGTGAGATCTTGCATGGAGCCCCAGGCCGAGGGAGATTGACAGTTATTTTGTGTTTCTTCCATTTGTGAATAATCGCACCGACTGTTGTCACCTTCTCACCAAGCTGCTTGGCGTTGTAGCCCATTCCAGCCTTGTGTAGGTCTACAATCTTGTCCCTGATATCCTTGGAGAGCTCTTTGGTCTTGGCCATGGTGGAGAGTTTGGAATCTGATTGATTGATTGCTTCTGTGGACAGGTGTCTTTTATACAGGTAACAAGCTGAGATTAGGAGCACTCCCTTTAAGAGTGTGCTCCTAATCTCAGTTTGTTATCTGTATAAAAGACACCTGGGAGCCAGAAATCTTTCTGATTGAGAGGGGGTCAAATACTTATTTCCCTCATTAAAATGCAAATCAATTTATAACATTTTTCACGTGTGTTTTTCTTTTTTTTTGTTGTTATTCTGTCTCTCACTGTTCAAATAAACCTACCATTAAAATAATAGACTGATCATTTCTTTGTCAGTGGGCAAACGTACAAAATCAGCATGGGATCAAATACTTTTTTCCCTCACTGTATAACCCCAGTATATATAATCCAGGGAAGTTAGTAGCCTGAGAGACACAGGGGTCAAGAACAGCCAGGACTTTTAAAACATCAATGATGAAGTCAATCAGAGGACAGAAGAGGTTTGGGCATTGAAGCCGTTTCTCTCACCATGATGCCCTCAATCCTGAAGCCTAGTGTGGAGGTGGAGCTGGTGTTATCCCTCCACTGCAGGTAGCGCCACTTCGTCACGCCTCGCTGCTCATGTTCCTCCACAGTGGGAGCCGTCGGATCTACTTTTACCATCTTCTGGTACATATCAGTCCGCAGGGTGGGCTTGGTGTGTGATTTGGTTAATTCCTCCTCCTGATATGTCCTGAGAGAAACCATTGTGGTCAACAGTAGTTTGTATTACACACACACACACACACACACATACACAGTACCTCACGCCCATCTTGCAGTCCATGATGACAGGGTTCTTCAGGCCACTCAGTAAGTCCTCCAGGCGGATGTAACTGTTACCCCCCCTGTTGACCGAGCCATGGTACTGCGGTACAAACGGACGCAGGGGGTCAGCCATGAGGGCCTGCAGACACACAGCCTCCACCTCACTGAAACGCTTCAGCACCTCGCCCCCCTCACTCAGCTGGAAGTTACCTAGCAACACAGAGGCATGGGAGAGATGTGATAGAGTGAGTTATACAGTACATATAAAGTGCGATAGCGATGTGTTTGTGTTGTTGAATGGACACATGCCTTGATGTCCTGCTAGCTGGACCCATGAACTCTGCCGACGCACTGACCACTGCATCATGGTCAGGAAGGTCCTCCAGGAGCAACACTGGAGTAAAGAGAATTTCCATTAACATATTCACATAAAATAGCCTGCTTTTTATTATCTCTCTATTTAGCTTCATAATGGGTGTAACTTGAGTCAAAGTACTGTAGGTCCACACTAAGGGGAGTGGGACAACACTGGTGGAACACCCATCACCCCCCTCTCCGGTCTCCCCTATCTCCATCAGTAGGACCCATGCAAATCCTATTCAAATGTGCCGGGCTCAAGGCTCGCTTTCAAACTCATGCAAATCGCAGACTGCAGTTAGACAGAGGGGTTGAGAATGGGCTGGAAATTACACACATTCTTTCATGGAGAATAAAGGCATCAATAGAAATAATCGATACAGTTAAGAATGGTGATAATATTGTATCGTGAGGACCCTGGCAATTCCCAGCCCTAATATTTACAGTGTAGGCCTACAGTGGAAGAAACCAGTGAGATATTGTCTATTTTAATTAATATCTCAAAGTATGGCGTATCTAATAGGCCTACACTCTCTCTCTTTTCACATTCAGTTCTCAATCTCACCCTCCTCATGGTGCTCCTCTTGCTGGCAGTGTCCTCTCCTTCGCTGAAGACCTCATCGCTCTCCGCTGAGGAGCAGTTGAATGAGGAAACGGAGGAAGAGACAGAGGAGTGCATGAGCATCCTGGAGAGGATGGGATGGGGGGAAGGAGACCAGTGGGTTTCACTACAGCTCCCCTCAGAGCTAAGGCTGCTGGCACCTTCCTTCTCTCTATCCCCTGTGTCCTCTCTGTCTATCTCTGTATCCCCTATCCTCTCAAGCTCGGTCTCTTTATCACGTGTCTGCTCTGTACTCTTCCTCTCCTCGCTCCTCTCATTCAGCACACCTCCATCTTGCATCCCCTCTCCCTCTTCCATCATTCTCATCCTCCCTGACCTGCTCCATCTCTCTCTTTTCTCCATCTTTTCCCATCCCTCTGTCTTTGCTGCTGGCATGCTCCCTCCCGACCTCTCCCTCATACTCAGTCTCCAGCTCTCCTTTGCGCTCCTTCTGTTCATCCTTGAATCCTTTACTCTCTCACTCTCTGACCCCTCCTCCTCTACATGTTCTTCTCCCCTCTCCTGCACTCTACTGTCACATCTTTGAATATCAAACAAAAGGCCTTGAGTCACATGCGGTTCAGAGGCTGGTTCTGTGTCTCCCAGTTGCCTGGGTCCTTCTTCTGGTCTTCCATCGTGGTCTTGTAGTTCCAGACTGTTAGATGGTGAGTCCGGGCTAGAGATAAGTTTGGTTTGGGGTTTCACCCCACTCAACACACTGGGTGTCCTGTCACCAATGGGCAGATGTTGGTCGACATCATTCAAGAGTCCAACAAATCCATCCTCATTGTCATTATCAGGTCCTCCGTTCCTCAACTCTCCTTCTACAGTCTCCTTTTCTTTCTCTACATCCTTCATTTCCTCCAGAGCTGGGGGTGCTGTGTTGTCCATCATTCCCAGGTGAAAGGTGATATTCCAGGGGATGTAGTTGTCCTGATAAGTCCACTCCAGTGTTAGTAGGCTTAGTCCTCTTTGTGAGTGTTCGATAAGTCTCCTGAGTATAGATGATATGTTCCATATGTGAAAACATCTTTATAAAATCATATACAGCACAAAACACAGGCAAATTAAGGAATTTGAATGGTTAAGAATATAATTGTTTCACTAACAACAGATACATGAATAAGCTATAGCTACAACAATTAGTTTTTTTTAAACACGTACAGGACTGACAATGCAATGACAATGTCTATTTAGGTGTTGCAAGAAGGATGCTGAAATACTGATAATAAAAGTTGCTAGCAGTAGCCTACCTTGTGCATCCAACAGCATCCCCTTGATAAATCTGTGGAACCCTTTATGGACCCTAGGGGTTCATTTAGTCTGTAGAAATGACACATGTACAGTCGGAGGACTGTAGTAGAATAGGATAGGCTCTAGCTCTGTCTCCCTGCGTTAACCCTGATGTGGCAGTATTTTGCATGCTGTGACGCATCAAAGCTTTCAAAACATTGTGGTGGGTGAGTGAGTGAGCGTGACTGGCAGCATGGCAGTGAACTGCAGGTTGACAGGAGCCACTCTTGTTGGTGTGTTAGGAAATGCATCTGCGTCATCTGAATGGGGTACTCTGTCTAGTATCCAAATACATAGGGGTTTTACTAACAGGTCTATGCTACTATAGGACATTTTAAAACATCTTAAGTGGCTTAATTAATTACATAAAATCAAAAGGTATACACAGCAATTTTTGGACAGATTATGCTGTGAGCATGTTTTTGAGTGACATAATGACAGAGTATGAAATGTAGGATGTAAATGCATAAATGCTATACAAACACTGATAAAAACATTTGTAATATTTATTTAAATTAAATGACGAGGAGAACATGGGAGACATGTTTGCCAGTAACATGCAAATATAAAGGCCAGCTCTAGCCTTTTGAGGGCCCTCCATCTCGCGGCAAAACATTTTAGTGGCCCGCCTCTTGATGGTGTTTTAAAGTTAATTTCTTGCAATTCTACACATTTCACAATGGGGCGGAGAGAAAAAGTAGCAATTTTATACAAAATTAGCGGCCGGGGCCCTAAGCAACCTCTTATGCCTGGAACCGGCCCTGCAAATATATGAACATGAGGAAGGCACTTTGTTTGTGTTGTCATCCACCCTAGATGTTTCATAATACTGAGATAATCTGATATAACCCTTACTCCATTTGTGCAATACTGTAGGCTACAGTAAAATGGTCATCTTAGGTGGAAGCCCATGGTGAAATATTTCAACATTGTCTGTTTTTTGCATGAATTATCACACAACTTTAAATAAATGAAATAAAAGACACAAAAAGTAATACATTCACACAGATTTAAACATATAAGCAGGTTTTTAAATGTTACAAATCTTCCTATTGTTTTACAGTAACAAAATACATGAGCCCCCTAAATATAATACTTTGGCGCCACCTATTAGTCATTACTCCACTGTGCATCCATTGGAGCTCTCCATCAGGATATCACACAGGTGAAGTTCCAGTCAGTGTGCTGGGGATACTGTCTGGCTGCTTTGCTGTCTCAGATTACCCTTCCAACTCTGGGTCAAGAGACATGCCCATATTCCCCACCCCTTCCTCAGCAAATATTTATTCTTTGTCTATCTCACTCTGAAACCTTCTGATGTCCATCTCCCCCTCCTGCTATGAGAATGGACTCTTCCTCCTGGCTCAGATGGGTTGCTGTAATCTGATGTGGCTCTAGTAGTGGATCTGATGAAGAATTTCAGATGCACTACTCGATTTCTGAGTGAAAAGCACACCCAAACACAACATCATGATATAGGAAACACACAACACATGATACGTCTCACACAGGTGTGCGTACTTACCTGTAGTTAGTAGTGGAACAACTACCCAATTGTCAAACTTGAGTAAAAGTCAAGATACCTTAATAGACAATGACTAAAGTAAAAGTCACCCAGTAAAATCCTACTTGAGTAAAAATATTTGGTTTTAAATATACTTAAGTATCAAAAGTAAATGTAATTGCTAAAATATACTTAAGTATCAAAAGTAAAAGTAGAAATAATTTCAAATTCCTTATATTAAGCAAACCAGACGGCACCATTTTCTAGTTTTTTTAATTTACGGATAGCCAGGGTTACGCTCCAACACTCAGACATAATTTACAAACAAAGCTTGTATTTAGTGAGTCCGCGAGATCAGAGGCAGTAAGGATGACCAAGGATGTTCTCTTGATAAGGGTGTGAATTGGACCATTTCCCTGTCCTGCTAAGCGTTCAAAATGCAACGAGTACTTTTTGGTGTCGGGGAAAATGTATGGTGTAAAAAGTCCATAATTTTCTTTAGGAATGTAATGAAGTGAAAGTAAAAGTTTTCAAAAATATAAATAGTAAAGTAGTACTTTCAAGTATTTTTAGTTAAGTACTTTACACCACTGCCTGTAGTGTTATCCTGGTCATCTTGCAGGTGTTCGGTGTCCTCGCTCTCGTCCATCCCAGCTATCCTTTGATGAAGACAAATCTCTCACCTCATACACATGCACCCAAACAAACACACAAACACATGAACACACAGAATATACAGTACCAGTCAAAAGTTTGGACACGCCTACTCATTCAAGGGTTTTTCTTAATTTTTACTATTTTCTACATTGTAGAATAATAGTGAAGACATCAAAACTATGAAACAACACAATGGAATCATGTAGTAACCAAAAAAAGTGTTAAACAAATCAAAATATATTTTATATTCTTCAAAGTAGCTGTCCTTTGCCTTGATGACAGCTTTGCGTACTCTTGGCATTCAAATCAAAGTTTATTTGTCACATGCGCCGAATACATCAGGTGTGCAACAGTGTGATTTTTAAGTAAAAAAACAGGTATTAGGTGAACAATAGATAAATAAGAAATATATACACCAGTAAAGAATAACAGTACCGAGGCTATATACAGTACCGAGGCTATATACAGGCACCAGTTAGTCAGGCTAATTGAGGTAGTATGTACATGCAGTTATGGTTAAAGTGACTATGCATATATGATAAACAGAGATTAGCAGTAGCGTAAAAGAGGGGTTGGCGGGTGGAGGGACACAGTGCAGATAGTCCGGGTAGCCAATGTGCGTGGTGGAAATAGTGGAAATGCCATTTCATTTAAATCAACTGATGAAAAATACCATTAAACATTAGAATTTCTGCAGTTGTACATGTTTAATTTGATTGAATATCTAGAACACACCATTCAAAACCTCAAACAATGATACATCAAAATCACTCAGTCATCCTAACATTATACAACATGTAATGGTCTTATTCAGCAAATAAGTGTTCAGTTTCAACTTAACCATGATCATATATGTAATTTCTGTGTCTTTTCAGGTATTAAGGAAGGTAAAAATGTATTAACTAATAAATTGTGTCATTACCACCATTCTGTCCTTACCATCACAGTTCATTGTGGTGGTAATGACGTGGTGGGAATGACATTTTTACAGTATTTGGTCATAAATAGCAGGGATTCTAGCATGCGAACTACAGTTGAACAGCTAGCATACAATGTATACTAAATACACATTGTTAAAACATAATTTGAAAAATCTAGCATCTAAAATCTAACATCATTTGATTGAATGATAACCTAACAAGGGGCAATGACGTACACTAAAAATATCTCCTCAAGTCATATTTACCTTTATTTTTCTATAATTTCCTAGCATCAAAATTTGAATCTCTCTCCATGACATCCATGTGCTCCACTGTCACTATTCATATCCATGGTAACCAAGTACACAAACAATATCATGTAATTTGCTTGTGGTGGTGGTAATGACAATACAAGAGAGGACTGTATTTTGTGTAATAAAAAAAAGTTACAAATGGCTTATGCACATCTAATATGTATGTAGTTTCCATTTATTTGACTCTTTTTTTTTTTTTAAACAGGTGCATTAAATGTTTTCTAGTTATCAAGACAGAGTGTAATACAGAGCCAAATGTCAAAAGTCTGTGTGTGAGACAGGACAAAAACAGTGCAAAACCGTGAAATCCAGACATTAAATGCTTTAAATAAATCCATATATATATATATATATATATATATATATATATATATATAAATAAAATAACGTCTTTACTTAAATGGATGTGAAATAAAAAAAATCTAAATTAATATTTTATCTTCAAAATCTAAGGCCCCGTACTTGCAAAATCACCCATAATTAAATAATAACTAAACAAGAAGACAGGCAGTTAACTGGCAAAACAGAACACTTAACTGATATCAGTATCACCCATACCACCACAAGTTATTTCTCCTTTATCTGCATAAGGAATAGTTCTTCACAGACTTCAGATGAGTATTATTTTGGATGTTGAAATATTACAAAATTTGGCACCAAGTCTAAGCCAGTCTATTCACAATAGGATATTACACAATTTCTTGTCTCTGGAATGGATATTAATTCAAATATTATATTTATTGATATGTTATTATTATTATTTATTTAACCCTTAGTTTACCAGGTAAGTTGACTGAGAACACATTCTCATTTACAGCAACGACCTGGGGAATAGTTACAGGGGAGAGGAGGGGATAAGAATGAGCCAATTGGAAGCTGGGGATGATTAGGTGACCATGATGGTATGAGGACCAGATTGGGAATTTAGCCAGGACACCGGGGTTAACACCCCTGCTCATACAATAAGTGCCATGGGATCTTTAGTGACCTCAGAGAGTCAGGACACCCGTTTAAGTCCCATCCAAAAGACTGCACTCTACACTGCCCTGGGGCATTGGGATATTTTTTTAGACCAGAGGAAAGGGTGCCTCCTACTGGCCCTCCAACACTACTTCCAGCAGCATCTTGTCTCCCATCCAGGGTCTGACCAGGACCAACCCTATTTAGCTTCAGAAGCAAGCCAGCAGTGGGATGCATATTTTCAGTCCCTGTAGCTCCGCCCACCATTGTTGCGTCGTTGTTTCAGGCAACAATGGCCGTGTTCGAGAGCATCAAAACGATTGCAGGCTACTGCCGACTGACTGATCTACAAATCACCCGTCAATAACTACTCATTATGTAGATCGGTCAGTCAGTCCGAATTTACCCATGATACATTGCGGGTTTGATCCTCTCGAACACGGCCATTGTCACCATTGTGTAACCATTTCTATTTGGGGCGGTCGTCTGATTTGTTGTACCATTGTGTAACCATTTCTATTTGGGGCGGTCTTCTGATTTGTTGTGGCATTGATAGGTAACGTTAACTAGGAAAACAAAAATCCCGTTTTATAATCTCACTGTCCACCCTCCGTTTGAGTTGTTCTGCTCTACAAACAGACGGGTCAACATGGACGTCGGATTTCGCCACCCCATTCTTCTTTGCCTAACCATGGCGGTTTTGGGCTCTGTTCTGGCCGATTTGGATGGCCCATTGATGGGGGCACCCGGGTCTGCCGTCCGTTTGTCGGAAAACGACCCAGGTTTAAAAAAGGCACTGAAGTTTGCAGAAGAACGCTATAACGAGGGGTCCAATGCGATGCACGTTCGCAGAGTTAGCAAGATCCTCTATGCCAGTAAACAGGTAGACTACAGTCTTGTGAAAATGTATATTTGTTCATCGTAATCTCATAATAGCTTGTGCTATGTAAATAATGACATGTTATTAGACAAATTAATTTATGTCAATTGTGATTGTACGCCATAATATGTGGCGAATAGGCCATCACAGATTTCAGTTCGTTAGATAATGCCGCCGCCTACGTCAGAGCGTACCAACCTGTTCTAGTGCATCTGAACTGCATGACATCTGTGTAACTCAGTCTAAATTGTATAGGCCTTTAACTCTACTGCATCCCAACCAACCACTCTAATATTTAACAATGCTTTCAGTTACGTTTTCCACATGATCGACTAAGTCTACAATTGATCAACTATGCTTCCTAATGACCAGTGGCGACCCGTCATTCAGGGCAGGTGGGGCAGAGCCCCATATTTTTTGTGGCTTTGTTGGCATGCATTCCACATATTTTTTGTTGTTGTTGCCACACCAAGATTTACATGCTAAAATCACCACTGCTAATGACTTTAGCCTGTAAGGCCTCTATATATCCACATTACGTTTTATGTCCACAGGAATAATGCCAGTGGCCTATGACTCCTATTCACTGCCGATCTTAGCATGTACATCTTGGCGGGGCAAAAATAAATAAATGTGGGATGCATGCCGGCAAAGCCACCACACTAAACAATACATTAATTATACTATAACGGTGACAACTGGTGCCCACAAACTGTTAGGGCCTATGTAAAACTGTCCCAACAGCAGTCCCAACACCTTACCACTGCTACGTCTGGCTATCAGCTCAGTCTTGTCTGGCAGCGAAACAATTCATTCAGCCTCATTTACTGCCTTTAAAAAAAACATGGCTGACTTGCTTAAACAAATATGCTTTCTACTGATAATTGAGATATACAAACTGGCATAAGGGGACAACAAGCGGATAAGAGGCAATCCGTAATTTCAATTAAGTCATTAATGAGCAAGCTAGGACAGACGTAGTCAATGTAAATATTTGATCAGCACCTTTGAAATGTACAGCGACAGAATTCAGAACATGGACCGTTCTTACAGTGTTCTCCCTGTACACCAAGTCAGAACCGTAGGATAAATAAAGGGAGCATATAAGCAGACAATGAAAGCTCTTACAATATTTGATGATTACATTTCTCTAAAACAGGTTATAGGCTACATGTGCACCACCAAGTCAGAACAGTAGGTGAAATTAAGAGGTGAAAATAGACCAAATTATTAGGGTGAGGCATATGGGCTACTAACAGCTTACTACACAACATACACTTAGTATTACTGTCTTAGCTACAGTATACATATTTCTCTGGCATATTACATAATTTATGCAGCAGCATACAAGACATTTCTGGACTCACCTAGTTGTGGCGTGTTGGTCCTTCATGGGCAAATTTAGTCAGGTCCTAGCTCTAGAAAGATGCCAGAGTTCCCGATTTACAATTCCGAGTTGGATGAAAATTCAAAATGTATTTTCCCAGTCATAGCTCGTTTTTCCCAAGTTCCCAGTTGTCTTGAACTCACTAAAGTCCGATTTTGCAGTTCCGAGTTAAGTTGTTTTGAGCGTGGCATGGTTCATTGACAGCATGGCCAATTTTGAATGTTTATAATTTTGAACTAAGAAAAGGCACCCTTAATCTTAGACTTAGGACCACACAGCCACTCCACTGAATTGCAGGCTAAGGATTGCTTTGCAATGCTTGCAGTTAGCCAGTGATTCCTTTCAAACCACTCATTGTTGATTTCCAACTTGTTGTGGGATGTTTATGGCCGATGAGCACCGATACGTTTTATCAATACTTTCTCTTCATTATTTATCATATGACAAAGAATTAAAAAGGATTTGCCACTAGATTGTCGACTTGATTCATGGTGATGACTGCTAGCTAAGATTTTGAAAGTATGATGTTGACATGATCAGTCCAATCAAAGCTACTGTAGATATAACATGATTTCATTTTATTGGTGGCCAATGACCTTGAGCCTTCTTGGATGGGCACTTCTAATGTAACTCTATGGCAGCATCCAAGGGGCTTGAATTTCCGACCTCTACCCTTAGACTTGGCGGTGACGTGGTGTCCCCATGAGTGAGCATTAAATGTGGGGCTCAACTAATCAAACTACATTTTGCAGTAGTTTGGCGGTAGACAAGGTAGTGCTTTCTAGTAGTTAACTACTTTTTTGCCATGTAGCTAACTACTTGAACTACACACTAATCCCTTTGCAAAAATAAGATATGGGTGATGTAGGCAAGAATTGTCTTGCTTTTTCAGCATCTGGTCTCAACAAACCTATTGTCTCACCCAGAAAAGCTAAATAAGAGACCTGTAATTTCCAGCATAATCAACCCGTTTAGCTAGGCCTATAAATGCCATAATTACTGGATTAGGTCTTTAAAGTGACGTCAGAGCTAAATTGTATGCTAGATGGCAAAACAACAACCGCAGAGTTGATTTTGTTTATTTTTTCAAAGAGGCCACCTTCACTGTGTATTTCCTGTCTTGTAGCTGGTGAAGGGTATCCGATACAGCATCATGGTGGAACTAAGTAACACCCAGTGTAAGAAGGCTGCCAGACTGAGGATCTGTGACTTCTACCCAGAGGAACACAACCTGAAGGTGAGGCCAGTATGTGTGTGTCTGTTTGTTTTTCTGTTTTAGGATGATAACGGTGTAGGTTGTTGGAGAGAAAGAGGGTTCCAGGGAAAGTACAGCTAAACCCTTATCCGAGACCTCATCAAATAAAACCCCAATCTTTTGCAATAGTGAACATTGGCAATACCTAAACCACTTATATAAATAAACTGGCAACACTGAAGAGTGCCCAGTATCAAGGCCATTGTGTGTGTGTGTGTGTGTGTGTGTATCAGGGTCTACTGTATATTATTTATTATTATTATTATTATTATTATTATTATATATATATGTCTGTTGAGCTCTCCCTTCCACTAGTCATGTGACCAAGACCTTGAGATAAATAACTTCTCATGACTTGGATTTGACACAGTGTTACTGCAGCTATGTGCACAAGCAGACAGCTACCGTTCCCTCGTTGTTCCGCCTGCTGTGTTTTCAGGACTTAATCAGAAATGTCTCCAAGGTCAAGGGAACTAAGTGTTTGTAGTGTTCCCCTGTATCACTTCTATATAGGTTCTTGTTGACAGAAGAAAAGGAGTTATTATTATTAACATTACACTACATATCCTTTGTATGTGGCCTGTGTGCTGTACCATTCCCATGTCATTAAACGTCTAATTTAATTTGACGTGAGTAATTTTAAACAGGCATTTCTCTAAAGCGCACATAACAATACATTACGTTTTAATACACTGTCTATAAAGAAGTCATGAACACAGTAGCCCAATAAAATAAACACAGGTACTCACTAACCATGTTCTCTCCGCTGATGTGTTCTCTGTCAGACAGAGGTATGTGTGTTTGAGGTCTGGGACATTCCCTGGGAGAGCAAGTCCAGCCTTCTCAAACAGAAGTGCCAGCCAGCAGGTTAGTGTCATAGGTTCAACTGTGGGAACTAAAGTTACCTTTGTGCATTTATTTGTTTCAGGATTGTTTGTATAAGTACTCATAGCTACATCTAATTGTTTTTCATGATAATTGTTTTCCAGTTGATCCCAAACCAGTTGAGACCAACAAAGTTGAATTTCTGCCCCTCTCCACCAAACCAGTTAAGACCAACAGAGTTGAATTTCTGCCCCTCTCCACCAAACCAGTTGAGGTAATAGAAAACATAGCATTTGTGGTATGTGTGTTTTTGAGTTTCTCTTATTCTGTATGCGTATATATTTAATGTACTTGTGAATAATAAACTTGTCTTTTGTGACAGGAGTCAGTGGATTCTGTGGAGCTTCTGGGTCAGTTCAAAGAGTTCATGGTCAGGTACAATAGGACTTACAGCAGCCAAGAGGGTGAGTGATACATGTCAATCCATCATTTTACACAATACCGTCCATCCAACTCCACAGATGAGACGGTAAAACATCTAAACATCTAATGTTTTTGTCTGACCTCTAACCTTTGCTGCTACAGAGGCAGATCGGCGGCTGCGTGTCTTCCATGAGAACTTGAAGACTGCTGAGAAGCTCCAGTCTCTGGACCAGGGCACAGCCGAGTACGGGGTCACCAAGTTCAGCGACCTCTCAGGTGTGTGTGAGAATGCAGATTAACAAGCCTGAAGCAATTCCAGAACAACCACTGAGCATGCTGGAGAGCTCACCGTCTGCCCTCTCTGGAGCAACAGCACATCCTGTGTGTGATTCTGCGACAGTTTGAAACATGTTCCTTTGCAAAGAGAGCTAATCTGTTGAGTCATTTCACTTCTACATAGCTGATTTAGAGCCCTGCATAGGAATTTATTTTAATCCCGAGCCCTACCCATGCCTGTGACGTTCAGGCCCCACCCTACCAATGGCCCGATTACTTCTGCCAAATTTAAGCCCCGGCTCAACCCCAAATCAGAAATAACCTCCTCCGTTAGTAAATCCATTAGCTGCTCCTCTCACTCCCTGCGTGCAGCTTGCTCTGCATGCACTCCGAGTGTCTCCTGACTTGGTTGAAGCACCTCTGACACCATGTTATGATCTTAGTCAGATAGGACTGTACTGCAGCAGAGCATGAGCAAATGGCTCAGCTTCAAAATGTTAGTGATACATTTAATGATACCCGAGTCCTGACCGTACCCTAGTTATTGATGAAAAAACAGACCTTACCCGGCCCTAACCCAATGTATAATGTCGGGGCCCGTCGGGTCGAGTAGCAGAACTCTAAGCTAGTTCCACAAAGCTACAGTACAACTCCTCAGCTGTACACTGTGAATAATCCTTATCTCTTCCTCCTCTCCTCCCTCTACCCTCTTTCTCTTCACTCTAGAGGAGGAGTTTAGGACTCTGTACCTGAACCCCCTGCTGATCCAGCAGAACCTCCAGCAGTCCATGAAGCCTGCAGCCATGCCCCGCGGCCCGGCCCCGCCCAGCTGGGACTGGAGAGAGCATGGAGCTGTCAGCCCCGTCAAGAACCAGGTAGGACCGGGTTAGGAGATGGTCTTACAGACTGGAGATGACTACAGGTATGACTGTAAATGTTCATGTATGATTTGTATTTATGATCGGGCAAATAACTTAAGGCTTTATAGCATTCATAAAGTATTCATGACTCTGCTTTGATGCTTCGCTAAACATTTATAGGTACGCAAAAGTCATAATTTCATTAATACTGTAGATATGACACAATTCATGGAAAATGTGGAGGTAGGTAAGGCCTGTGTGTGTATGGCTGATTGTGTGGTTTGTGTTTGTATTGCAGGGCATGTGTGGTTCTTGCTGGGCATTCTCAGTGACAGGCAACATTGAGGGCCAGTGGTTTGCGAAAACTGGCAAACTAGTGTCTCTCTCTGAGCAAGGTAAGCACAAGCATGTGTAGGTATCATACACTTACCTGTACAACAGTACTGTTTCCCTTTTCTCCATAAGAGCCTTGAATTGATTGGTTCAATGTCCTGTCACTCACAGAGCTGGTGGACTGTGATACTGTGGACCAGGCCTGTGGGGGCGGGCTTCCATCAAACGCATATGAAGCTATCGAGAAGCTGGGTGGTCTGGAGACAGAGACTGACTACAGCTACACTGGCAAGAAGCAGAGCTGTGACTTCACCACCGACAAAGTCACCGCCTACATCAACAGCTCTGTAGAGCTGTCCAAGGATGAGAACGGTGAGTGGGAGGAGAACAACACTTTGAAAAAAGTAGCGTGAGAGAGCCGAGCGAGTAGGGTACACAGAGAGAAAGACACGGATGATAGGTTGAAGGTTTGGATGAAGATTGAACAATGCAGTACAGATGATAGGTTGAAGGTTTGGATGAAGATTGAACAATGCGGTACAGATGGAGGAGGGTTGGCTTCATGTGCTAATCTTGGTTTCCTTCCTTTTTTATGTTTAGAAATTGCTGCTTGGCTGGCTGAGAACGGACCAGTATCTGTAGCCCTGAACGCCTTCGCAATGCAGGTAACAGGCATCACTGCTGTATGCTCCGTATTGATACTTAAATTAGCATCACTAAAACACAACTGAACAATGAAGTGACTAGTATCTATCTCTATCTATCTAATCCCACCTGCCTTTCTCTCCTGGTTTCTCCTCAGTTCTACAGGAAGGGCGTGTCCCACCCTCTGAAGATCTTCTGCAACCCCTGGATGATTGACCATGCAGTGCTGCTCGTGGGCTACGGAGAACGTGAGACTGACACTACTACACTAATAACAACACTGATGAGTCAGAATGTGTGAGTCATGTGTGTCTGGTTGTTTCTGTGCACAGGTCAAGGCAAACCTTTCTGGGCCATCAAGAACAGCTGGGGAGAGGACTATGGAGAACAGGTAAGGGTGGCCGTGTTGAGGATCAGTGTGGCGGATGTGTTGTTACCTGCCCTTACCACCTGGGGGTGGCCCATCAGGAAGTCCAGGATCCAGTTGCAGAGGGGGGTGTTTAGTCCCAGGGTCCTTAGCTTCCGGTGCCATTACCTGCTCCTTTCCACAGAGGGTTCTACATGGAACCCCAAATAATTTTACTTGGATCTAAAATTGCTTCTATGGGGACAGCCGCAGAACCCTTTTGGAACCCTTTTTTTCTATGAGTGAAGTTAGGCCTGAACTCTTGGAAAATATTGTGCAAATAGAAGTTTTGACATGTATTTTTGTGTTCATGTCTTGTTTCCTGTTCCTTCCTTCCAGGGTTACTACTACCTGTACAGGGGATCCAGGCTCTGTGGGATCAACAAGATGTGCTCGTCTGCCATTGTGAACTAGGCGATAACACACACACACACACACACACACATTTATACATACATACATACATATATACATAAATGCATACATACACACACGACCGGAATAATATTTGATGCCAATCTTTTCCTGGCACAAAAACAAACCCAACACCCTCCCCCAAACATGTACACACACACTACCTACAAACTGACCAAACTGTAATGCTATTCACCCTACCCCCATAATTGTGTAGTCAGAACACTGCACAGTGCACTGGAAGACCTGTGGACACCTTACTTAAATAGGGGAGGCAGTATTCATTCATACCTCACCTCATTCTTCTTTACCAAAACAAACCAGTTCCGATTAAGTTATAGTTTCAAGGTAGTACTGATCTTTTGTTGTGATTTTACTATAGGTTTTTAAATTTGATCTATACTGAACAAAAATATAAACAAAACATGCAACAATTAACAATTTTACTGAGTTACAGTTTATGTAAGGAAATCATTCCATTGAAGTAAATAAATTAGGCCCTAACCTATGGATTTCACATGACTGGGCAGGGACACACCCACTTGGGAATAGGTGGGCGTATGACCAAGTGGGAGGGCATAGGCCCACCCACTTGGGAGCCAAGCCCACCCTCGGGGTAGCAGTCAGCATGCCAATTGCACACTTGCTCAACACTTGAGGCGGCATTGTGTTGTGTGACAAAACAACACTTTTTTTTTGTGGGATTTTATTGTCCCCAGCACAAGGTGCACCTGTGTAATGATCGTTTTGTTTTATCAGCTTCTTATTATGCCACACCTGTCAGGTGGCTGGATTATCTTGGCAAAAGAGAAATGCTCACTAACAGGGATATAACCAAATTTGTGCACTCAATTAGAGAAATAAGCTTTTGAGTTTTTAAGCTTTTAAGTGCATATGGAACATTTCTGGGATCTTGTATTTCAGCTCATGAAAGATGGGACCAACACTACATGTTGCGTTTATTTTTGTTCAGTATAGTAGTCTTTTAGAATATTTTATTTAATGGTTGTGTTTTAGACAGAGGTAAGTTCAGGCATCCATCTCTTTACAATAACAGTCTAAATGATAGAGTTCAGTAATGCTTTTTGTTCAGTAATGTTCCCCTGAATGTGACCGCTCTCTCTGCTGATGCTCTAGAATTAATGCTTGTGCATTTTTGCTAGTTTCCTCCATGTAATGTCAATCTCTCTGTAGTTTACAATTTACAACTTCACTGTACAAGTATTTAGAATGAGTGGGTTTGCATGGTTTCTGAGATTTTAAAAGGATCATTCATTGGCTGATGTGTAGCCTATTAACTGTGTTACATATTGTTGTGCTGTGTAACTAGACAAACTAAGGTTGAATAAAAAATATTTACCCTTTATCTTTTGTGAGCCGTCATTTCTGACGTCAATATCCTCTATGTTAGAATCCACTACTCCACCGGATTCTTGCCGTAAGCTCTGGACCTTTGCATAGGATCATCGCTGCTAGCTAGGTGCTACCGTGTGGCCATAGTGGCTAACGCCCCTGTCCCGAAGCTAGCACCAGTTAGCCGCGAGCCAGGCGCATCTCCCGGCTAGCAAATGAAATTACTACAACTACAATACCTCTTTCGCCAACTGGCCTGGACCCTTTGTCAACACGGAGCCCCGCCGTTCCACCACAACTGGACTGCCGACGTAACTCCATCCTCTGCCCTCAACCGGCCTTTGCCGGACATCGGAGCAGGCGCTTCTACTAGCCCCAGCCTTTTAAAATCTGTCGGCCCCAGCCTCGAACTCAGGCCCTGTGTGTAGTTAACTGACCCTCTCTGCCCATTCATCGCCATTTTACCAGTTGTTGTCTTCGCTGATTAGCTGTTGTCTTACCCGTTGTTGTCTTAGCTAGCTCTCCCAATCAACACCTGTGATTGCTTTATGCCTCGCTTTATGTCTCTCTCAAATGTCAATATGCCTTGTATATTGTTGGTTAGGATAGTTATCATTGTTTTAGTTTACTGCGGAGCCCCTAGTCCCAGTCAACATGCCTCAGATACCTCCTTTGTCCCACCTCCCACACATGCGGTGACCTCACCCAGCATAACTTGTGCGTCCAGAGATGCAAACTCTCTTATTGTCACAAAATGCCTGGGTTTAACTCCACTGTACCCACACCCTACAATACCCCTGTCTCTACATTATGCCCTGAATCTATTCTACCACGCCCAGAAATCTGCTCCTTTTATTCTCTGTCCCCAAATCACTAGACGACCAGTTTTGATAGCCTTTAGCTGTACCCTCATCCTACTCCTCTGTTCCTCGGGTGATGTGGAGGTTAACCCAGGCCCTGCGTGACCCCAGATACTCTCATTTGTTGACTTCTGTAACCAAAAAAGCCTTGGTTTCATGCATGTTAACATCCGAAGCATCCTCCCTAAGTTTGTTTTACTCACTGCTTTAGCACACTCCGCCAACCCTGATGTCCTTGCCGTGTCTGGATCCTGGCTTAGGAAGGCCACCAAACATTCTGAGATTTCCATCCCCAACTACAACATTTTCTGTCAAGATAGAACTGTCAAAGGGGGAGGAGTTAGCTTGCAAAGTTCTGTCATACTTTCCAGGTCTATGCCCAAGTTCGAGCTTCTAATTTTAAAAATGAATCTCTCCAGAAATAAGTGTCTCACTGTTGCCGCCTGTTATAGACCCCCCTCAGCTCCAGCTGTGCCCTAGACACCATATGTGAATTCATTGCCCCCCATCTATCTTCAGAGTTTGTTCTGTTAGGGGACCTAAACTGGGATATGCTTAACACCCCGGCAGTCCTACAATCTAAGATACCCTCAATCTCACACAAATTATCAAGGAACCCACCAGGTACAACCATAAATCTGTAAACATGGGCACCCTCATAGATATTCTCCTGACCAACTTGCCCTCCAAATACAACTCTGCTGTTTTCAATCAGGATCTCAGCGATCACTGCCTCATTGTCTGCATCCGCTATGGGTCCGCGGTCAATCGACCACCCCTCATCACTTTCAAACGCTCCCTAAAACACTTCTGCGAGCAGGCCTTTCTAATCGACCTGGCCCGGGTATCCTGGAAGGATATTGACCTCATCCCGTCAGTCGAGGATGCCTGGTTGTTCTTTAAAAGTAATTTCCTCACCATCTTAAATTAAGAACAGATATAGCCCTTGGTTCACTCCAGACCTGACTGCCCTCGACCAGCACAAAAACATCCTGTGGCAGACTGCACTAGCATCGAATAGTCCCCGCGATATGCAACTTTTACAGGGAAGTCAGGAACCAATACACGCAGTCAGTCAGGAAAGCAAAGGCTAGCTTTTTCAAACAGAAATTTGCATCCTGTAGCTCTAACTCCAAAAAGTTTTGGGACACTGTAAAGTCCATGGATAACAAAAGCACATCCTCCCAGCTGCCCACTGCACTGAGGCTAGGTAACACTGTCACCACCGATAAATCCACGATAATTGAGAATTTCAATAAGCATTTCTCTTACGGCTGGCCATGCTTTCCTCCTGGCTACCCCAGGAGCTGCAAAACCTGGACCTGTACAAAACAGCTGGGCTAGACAATCTGGACCCTCTCTTTCTAAAATTATCCGCCGCCATTGTTGCAACCCCTATTACCAGTCTGCTCAAACTATTTCGTATCATCCGAGATCCCTAAAGATTGGAAAGCTGCCGCGGTCATCCCCCTCTTCAAAGGGGATGACACACTAGACCCAAACTGTTATAGACCTACATCCATCCTGCCCTGCCTTTTTAAAGTCTTAGAAAGCCAAGTTAATAAACAGATCATTGACCATTTCGAATCCCACCGTACCTTCTCCGCTGTGCAATCCGGTTTCCGAGCTGGTCACGGGTGCACCTCAGCCACGCTCAAGGTACTAAACGTTATCATAACCGCCATCGATAAAAAGACAATACTGTGCAGCCGTTTTCATCGAACTGGCTAAGGCTTTCGACTCTGTCAATCACCGTATTCTTATCGGCAGACTCAACAGCCTTGGTTTCTCAAATGACTTCCTTGCCTGGTTCACCATCTACTTCTCAGACAGAGTTCAGTGTGTCAAATCGGAGGGCCTGTTGTCCGGACTTCTGGCAGTCTATGGGGGTACCACAGGGTTCAATTCTCGGGCCGACTCTTTTCTCTGTATATATCAATGATGTCGCTCTTGCTGCGGGTGATTCCCTGATTCACCTCTACGCAGACGACGCCATTCTGTATACATCTGGCCCTTCTTTGGACACTGTGTTAACAAACATCCAAACGAGCGTCAGTGCCATACAACACTCCTTCCGTGGCCTCCAGCTGCTCTTAAATGCTAGTAAAACTAAATGCATGCTTTTCAACCGTTTGCTGCCCGCACCTGCCCACCTGACTAGCATCACTACTCTGGACGGTTCTGACTTAGAATATGTGGGCAACTACAAATACCTAGGTGTCTGGCTAGACTGTAAACTCTCCTTCCACACTCATATTAACATCTCCAATCCAAAATTAAATCTAGAATCGGCTTCCTATTTTGCAACAAAGCCTCCTTCACTCACGCCGCCAAACATACCCTCGTAAAACTGACTATCCTAGCGATCCTCGACATTGGCGATGTCATTTACAAAATAGCCTCCAACACTCTACTCAGCAAACTGGATGCAGTCTATCACAGTGCCATCCGTTTTATCACCAAAGCCCCATATACCATCCACCACTGCAACCTGTATGCTCTAGTCGGCTGGCCCTCGCTACATATTCGTCGCCAGACCCACTGGCTCGAGGTAATCTATAAGTCTTTGCTAGGTAAAGCACCGCCTTATCTCAGCTCACTGGTCACGATAGCAACAACACCCATCCGTAGCACGGGCTCCTGCAGGTATATCTCACTGGTCATCCCCAAAGCCAGCACCTCCTTTGGCTGCCTTTGCTTCCAGTTCTCTGCTGCCAGTGACTGGAACGAATTGCAAAAATCGCTGAAGCTGGAGACTTATATTTCCCTCACTAACTTTAAACATCAGCTATCTGAGAAGCTAACCGATCGCTGAAACTGTACATAGCCCATCTGTAAATAGCCCATCCAATCTACCTACCTTATCCCCATATTGTTTTTATTTACTTTTCTAGTCTTTTGCACACCAGCATTTCTACTTGCACATCATCATCTGCACATCTATCACTCCAGTGTTAATTTGCTAAATTGTAATTACTTCACTACTATGGCCTATTTATTGCCTACCTCCTCACGCCATGTGCACACACTGTATATAGACTTTCTTTCTATTGTGTTATTGACTGTACTCTTGTTTATTCCATGTGTAATGCTGTGTTGTTGTTTGTGTCGCACTGCTTTGCTTCATCTTGGCCAGGTCGCAGTTGTAAATGAGAACTTGTTCTCAACTAGCCTACCTGCTTAAATAAAGGTGAAATAAAAAAACATGTCTGGCACATTGGAGAAACAAATACTATCTATTCACAGCAACATTTGGTTCTTGAATGCTCCCCAGACAAGGAAAATAATACAACTACAGACAGAAGGGTTAGTTATAAATATGTTTGCTACCTTCAACTCTTTACTACAAGTCCCGTATTGCAACTGGGGTAAGAGCTGCCGAAAAGGAAAGAAAGCGCATACGTTTTTTTTGTTTCTTAGCCGCTATAAACACATTTGAGATTTTTTATTTTTTTTCATAGTTCACATGCCATTCGACAATCCAGAATCTTTGACCTACAGTAAAGTTTTGCAGTTCAGATTTACAAGGTATGTAGCAAGTGGCTAATTTCAAGTGTATGTGGGTGCTAACTTAGCTAAAGTTACCAAGCAATATCTAGAAATACATCGTTATAATATCATATGGTCTAATCTTCTGTAATTTCATAACATAAGAGCTAGAATAATTCTGACCATTAGCTAGCTGTTTGTGTATGATACGGGCTTTTTTTGTTTACTTGGCCAACCAGCCAGCCAGCTAGTCTGGACAGCTTGCCACTTGGCCCAAAACACAACTTGTTCATTTTATGGCATCATTGCTCTGGCTATTTTTTTATTACTAGCTATGTATGCCGCCTACAATGCTCTTCTCATTATATTTTTGCTACAGTGGGGAAAAAAAGTATTTAGTCAGCCACCAATTGTGCAAGTTCTCTCACTTAAAAAGATGAGAGAGGCCTGTAACTTTCATCATAGGTACACTTCAACTATGACAGACAAAATGAGGAAAGAAAATCCAGAAAATCACATTGTAGGATTTTTTATGAATTTATTTGCAAATTATGGTGGAAAATAAGTATTTGGTCAATAACAAAAGTTTATCTCAATACTTTGTTATAGACCCTTTGTTGGCAATGACAGAGGTCAAACGTTTTCTGTAAGTCTTCACAAGGTTTTCACACACTTGCTGGTATTTTGGCCCATTCCTCCATGCAGATCTCCTCTAGAGCAGTGATGTTTTGGGGCTGTCGCTGGGCAACACGGACTTTCAACTCCCTCCAAAGATTTTCTATGGGGTTAAGATCTGGAGACTGGCTAAGCCACTCCAGGACCTTGAAATGCTTCTTACGAAGCCACTCCTTCGTTGCCCGGGCGGTGTGTTTGGGATCATTGTCATGCTGAAAGACCCAGCAACATTTCATCTTCAATGCCCTTGCTGATGGAAGGAGGTTTTCACTCAAAATCTCACGATACATGGCCCCATTCATTCTTTCCTTTACACGGATCAGTCGTCCTGGTCCCTTTGCAGAATAACAGCCCCAAAGCATGATGTTTCCACCCCCATGCTTCACAGTAGGTATGGTGTTCTTTGGATGCAACTCAGCATTCTTTGTCCTCCAAACACGACGAGTTGAGTTTTTACCAAAAAGTTCTATTTTGGTTTCATCTGACATTCTCCCAATCCTCATCTGGATCATCCAAATGCTCTCTAGCAAACTTTAGACGGGCCTGAACATGTACTGGCTTAAGCAGGGGACACGTCTGGCACTGCAGGATTTGAGTCCCTGGCGGCGTAGTGTGTTACTGATGGTAGGCTTTGTTACTTTGGTCCCAGCTCTCTGCAGGTCATTCACTAGGTCCCCGTGTGGTTCTGGGATTTTTGCTCACCGTTCTTGTGATCATTTTGACCCCACGGGTGAGATCTTGCGTGGAGCCCCAGATCAAGGAAGATTATCAGTGGTCTTGTATGTCTTCCATTTCCTAATAATTGCTCCCACAGTTGATTTCTTCAAACCAAGCTGCTTACCTACTGCAGATTCAGTCTTCCCAACCTGGTGCAGGTCTACAATTTTGTTTCTGGTGTCCTTTGACAGCTCTTTGGTCTTAGCCATAGTGGAGTTTGGAGTGTGACTGTTTGAGGTTGTGGACAGGTGTCTTTTATACTGATAACAAGTTCAAACAGGTGCCATTAATACAGGTAATGAGTGGAGGACAGAGGAGCCTCTTAAAGAAGAAGTTACAGGTCTGTGAGAGCCAGAAATCTTGCTTGTTTGTATGTGACCAAATACTTATTTTTCACCATAATTTGCAAATAAATTCATAAAAAATCCTACAATGTGATTTTCTGGATTTTTTTCCCTCATTTTGTCTGTCATAGTTGAAGTGTACCTATGATGAAAATTACAGGCCTCTCTCATCTTTTTAAGTGAGAGAACTTGCACAATTGGTGGCTGACTAAATACTTTTTTTCCCCACTGTATCTGTTAAATCATATAGTACCACAGCATGTATCCTCAAACGGACAAAAAGGAGACACAAGGGCAGGGCACCCCATTCACATTTTAGATCCCAAGGGGTCTTTATTTTCATACTGTATGCTCTCACTCTCCTCACTATCTTTTCTTCGAACTCCATCCACACACACACACACACACACACACACACACACACACACACACACACACACACACACACACACACACACACACACACACACACACACACACACACACACACACACACACACACACACACACACACACACACACACACACACACACACACACACACACACACACACACAGCATCTTGTTTACATTTCTCACATTTTAGGCGTCCAGCTTTAGCCTTGGATGGATCATGTTGCAATGTGATGGTCACAGAGGCAAATTATTTGAACAGGAGAAGAGGATGTGGTTGCTTGTGGAGGGAGAGCAGTGTGAGTGGTGGGTAGACCACCTACAGTGATGCTGATTGGTTGCTGTGGCTCATCAACTCTTGACTAAAAGAAAGAGATTTAGAAATTAGTTTGACCTTGCCATAGTTCAACAGCAGAAAAACACTTTAACATACTCCCAGAGATATTCACTGAATGATGTTACCTACCCAAATCAAAAAATCGAATCAAATTTTATTTGTCACATACACATGGTTAGCAGATGTTGATGCGAGTGTAGCGAAATGCTTGTGCTTCTAGTTCCGATCATGCAGTAGTATCTAACAAGTAATCTAACAAATTCACAACAACTACCTTATACACACAAGAGTAAAGGAATGAATACGAGTATGTACATATAAATATATGGATGAGTGATGGCTGACCGGCGTAGGCAAGATGCAGTAGATGGTATAGAGTACAGTATATACATATGAGATGAGTAATCTAGGATATGTAAACATTATATAAATGGCATTGTTTAAAGTGGCTAGTGATACATTTATTACATCCACTTTTTAATTATTAAAGTGGCTAGAGATTTGAGTCGATGGCCGAACGGCATAGGCAAGATTCAGTAGATGGTATAGAGTACAGTGTATACATTTGATATGAGTAATGTCGGATATGTAAACATTATATACAAAATTGTTTAAAGTGGCTAGTGATACATTTGTTACATCCAATTCCTATTATTTAAAGTGGCTAGAGATTTAAGTCAGTATGTTGGAAGCAGCCACTCAATGTTAGTGGTGGCTGTTTAACAGTCTGATGGCCTTGAGATAGAAGCTGTTTTTCAGTCTCTCGGTCCCAGCTTTGATGCACCTGTACTGACCTCGCCTTCTGGATGATAGCGGGGTGAAAAGGCAGTGGCTCGGGTGGTTGTTGTCCTTGATGATCTTTTTGGCCTTCCTGTGACATCGGGTGGTGTAGGTGTCCTGGAGGGCAGGTAGTTTACCCCCGGTGATGCGTTGTGCAGTCCTCACTACCCTCGAGAGCCTTACGGTTGTTGGCGGAGCAGTTGCCGTACCAGGCCGTGATACAGCCCGACAGGATGCTCTCGATTGTGCATCTGTGAGTGTTTTTGGTGACAAGCCGAATTTCTTCATCCTCCTGAGGTTGAAGAGGCACTATTGCGCCTTCTTCACCACGCTGTCTGTGTGGGTGGACCATTTCAGTTTGTCCGTGATGTTTACGCCGAGGAACTTAAAACTTTCCACCTTCTCCACTACTGTCCCGTCGATGTGGATAGGGGGGTGCTCCCTCTGCTGTTTCCTGAAGTCCACGATCATCTCCTTAGTTTTGTTGACGTTGAGTGAGAGGTTATTTTCCTGACACCACACTCTGAAGGCCCTCACCTCCTCCTTGTAGGCCGTCTCGTCGTTGTTGGTAATCAAGCCAACCACTGTAGTGTCGTCAGCAAACTTGATGATTGAGTTGGAGGCGTGCTTGGCCACGCAGTCATGGGTGAACAGGGAGTACAGGAGAGGGCTGAGAACGCACCCTTGTGGGGCCCCAGTGTTGAGGATCAGCGGGGTGGAGATGTTGTTTCCTACCCTCACCACCTGGCCCGTCAGGAAGTCCAGGACCCAGTTGCACAGGGCTGGGTCGAGACCCAGGGTCTCGAGCTTAATGACGGTCTTGGAGGGTACTATGGTGTTAAATGCTGAGCTGTAGTCGATGAACAGCATTCATAGGTATTCCTCTTGTCCAGATGGGTTAGGGCAGTATGCAGTGTGATTGCGATTGCGTCGTCTGTGGACCTATTGGGACGGTAAGCAAATTGGAGTGGGTCCAGGGTGTCTGGCAGGATGGAGGTGATATGATCCTTGACTAGTCTCTCAAAGCACTTCATGATGACGGAAGTGAGTGCTACGGGATGATAGTCATTTAGCTCAGTTACCTTAGCTTTCTTGGGAACAGGAACGATGGTGGCCCTCCTTGAAGCATGTGGGAACAGCAGACTGGGATAAGGATTGATTAAATATGTCCGTAAACACACCAGCCAGCTGGTCTGCGCATGCTCTGAGGACACGGCCAGGGATTCCATCTGGGCCGGCAGGCTTGCGAGGGTTAACACATTGAAATGTTTTACTCACGTTGGCTGCGGTGAAGGTGAGCCCGCAGGTTTTGGTAGCGGGCCGTGTCGGTGGCACTGTATTGTCCTCAAAGCGAGCAAAGAAGTTGTTTAGTTTGTCTGGGAGCAGGACGTCAATGTTGTTGTCTGATGCTGTCCGGAACATATCCCAGTCCACGTGCTCAAAGCAATCTTGCAGCGTGGAATCAGATTGGTCGGACCAGCGTTGAACAGACCTGAGAACGGGCGTTTCCTGTTTTAGTTTCTGTCTGTAGGCTGGGAGCAACAAAATGGAGTCATGGTCAGACTTGCTGAAAAGAGGGCGGAGAATGGCCTTGTATGCATCACGGAAGTTGGAATAACAATGATCAAGGATTTTGCCACCCCGGGTCGCACATTCGATATGCTGATAAAATTTAGGGAGCCTTGTTTTCAGATTACCCTTATTAAAATCCCCAGCCACAATAAATGCAGTCTCAGGATATGTGGTTTCCAGTTTACATAGAGTCCAATGGATTTCTTTCAGTGCCGTCGATGTGCCAGCTTGAGGGGGGATATACACGGATGTGATTATAATCGAGGAGAATTCTTTTGGTAGATAATGCGGTCGGCATTTGATTGTAAGGAATTCTATTGTCAGGTGAACAAAAGGACTTGAGTTCCTGTATGTTGTTATGATCACACCACGACTCGTTAATCATAAGACACACACCCCCGCCCTTCTTCTTACCAGATAGATGTTTGTTTCTGTCGGCGCGATGCGTGGAGAAACCATGTGGCTGTACTGACTCAGATAACGTGTCCTGAGTGAGCCATGTTTCCGTGAAGCAAAGAATGTTGCAGTCGCCGATGTCTCTCTGGAAGGCAACTCTTGCTCGTATTTCGTCTACCTTGTTGTCCAGAGACTGGACATTGGCAAGTAGAATACTCGGGAGAGTTGCGCGATGTGCCCGTCTACGTAGCCTGACCAGAAGACCACCCCGTCTCCCCCTTCTCCTGCGCCGCCATTGTTTTGAGTCGCCGGCTGGGATTCAGTCTATTGTCCTGGTTGGTGGACCAAACAGAGGACCGTAATCATTGAATGAAGTAGAGTACCCATCCACATTTCCAATTTCATTTATCAATTAGATAAATAATACAAGCACATACAGTTACATTATTGTAGAATAGGCAACTCCTGTATCCACACTATATTAGGACACCGTTATGATATCATTGGTCTTGTCAGGCAGGATTTTAGGTCTTCGATCAAAGTTGTATGTTGTACCTTGTTTCCCTTCTTCAGTGAAAAGTACTTCTGCATCCCTCATTCAATTCAGTTTGAGTGTGAATGTGTAGGCCTAGTGACAGTGGAAAAATAAACCCATAGCTCCAGCACACAATGGCATGAAGGGGTGGTGTATTACAATGTGCAATATGTATATATCCTATAGTACAATGGCATGTAGGGGTAGTGTATTACAATGTAGATATGTATATATCCTATAGTACCACGTGTGTATATTTTCATTTACAATTTAATTAATCATTAAATAAATAATACTAGCACATCAAATTACGTTATTGTACACTAGCCTACTCCCCTATCAACACAGTACATAATATTGCCTACGTGCTTTCGACAATACGTTATCAACTCGTTATCAACAAAATGTCTGTGTCACCTCTGAGCTCTCAAATACCGTGCCAGTCTCTCACTCTATGAATGGTTGCTGCTATCCGGATTCCTTGGGATGTCCTTACCCTGAACCCTAAACTAAGACTAAACTTAACCATTTTACATGTATACTTGATAGAGGTAGGGACATCCCAAGGATCCCAAATAGATCTAAAATGTCAGTCAAAACAATTAACACCATACCTGTTAGCAAAGGTGTCAGCTAGAGATGACGTCCTTCCCCAAAATGTTGCCACAAAGTTGGAAGCACAGAATCATCTAGAATGTCATTGTATGCTGTAGCATTAAGATTTCCCTTCACTGGAACTAAGGGGCCTAGCCCAAACCATGAAAACCACCCCCAGACCATTATTCACCAAACGTTACAGGGCAGGTAGCGTTCTCCTGGCATCCGCCAAACCCAGATGGTGAAGTGTGATTCATCACTCCAGAGAACCTTTTCCACTGCTCCAGAGTCCAATGACGGCGAACTTTACACCACACCAACCGTCCACAGAAGTAATCAATCAATCAATCAGATTCCAAACTCTCCACCATGACCAAGACCAAAGAGCTCTCCAAGGATGTCAGGGACAAGATTGTAGATCTACACAAGGCTGGAATGGGCTACAAGACCATCGCCAAGCAGCTTGGTGAGAATGTGATAACAGTTGGTGCGATTATTCACAAATGGAAGAAACACAAAAGAACTGTCAATCTCCCTCGGCCTGGGGCTCCATGCAAGATCTCACCTCGTGGAGTTGCAATGATCATGAGAACGGTGAGGAATCAGCCCAGAACTACACGGGAGGATCTTGTCAATGATCTCAATGCAGCTGGGACCATAGTCACCAAGAAAACAATTGGTAACACACTACGCCGTGAAGGACTGAAATCCTGCAGTGCCCGCAAGGTCCCCCTGCTCAAGAAAGCACATATACATGCCCGTCTGAAGTTTGCCAATGAACATCTGAATGATTCAGAGGACAACTGGGTGAAAGTGTTTTGGTCAGATGAGACCAAAATGGAGCTCTTTGGCATCAACTCAACTCCCCATGTTTGGAGGAGGAGGACTGCTGCCTATGACCCCAAGAACACCATCCCCACCGTCAAACATGGAGGTGGAAACGTTATGCTTTGGGGGTGTTTTTCTGCTAAGGGGACAGGACAACTTCACTGCATCAAAGGGATGATGGATGAGGCCATGTACCGTCAAATTTTGGGTGAGAACCTCCTTCCCTCAGCCAGGGCATTGAAAATGGGTCGTGGGTGGGTATTCCAGCATGGCAATGATCCAAAACACACGGCCAAGGCAACAAAGGAGTGGCTCAAGAAGAAGCACATTAAGGTCCTGGAGTGGCCTAGCCAGTCTCCAGACCTTAATCCAATAGAAAATCTGTGGAGGGAGCTGAAGGTTCGACTTGCCAAACATCAGCCTCAAAACCTTAACGACTTGGAGAAGATCTGCAAAGAGGAGTGGGACAAAATCCCTCCTGAGATGTGTGCAAACCTGGTGGCCAACTACAAGAAACGTCTGACCTCTGTGATTGCCAAAAAGGGTTTTGCAACCAAGTACTAAATCATGTTTTGCAGAGGGGTCAAATACTTATTTCCCTCATTAAAATGCAAATCAATTTATAACATTTTTTCAGGATTTTTTTTTTGTTATTCTGTCTCTCACTGTTCAAATAAACCTACCATTAAAATTATAGACTGATCATTTCTTTGTCAGTGGGCAGACATACAAAATCAGCAGGGGATCAAATACCTTTTTCCCTCACTGTATGTAAGAATGCTGTTCACTGACTACAGCTCAGCATTTAACACCATAGTACCCTCCAAACTCATCATTAAGCTCGAGACCCTAGGTTCTCGACCCAGCCCTGTGCAACTGGGTCCTGGACTTCCTGACGGGCCGGCCCCAGGTGGTGAGGGTAGGAAACAACATCTCCACCCCGCTGATCCTCAACACTTGGGCCCCACAAGGGTGCGTTCTCAGCCCTCTCCTGTACTCCCTGTTTACCCATGACTGCGTGGCCAAGCACGCATCCAACTCAATCATCAAGTTTGCTGACGACACTACAGTGGTAGGCATGATTACCAACAAGACGGCCTACAGGGAGGAGGTGAGGGCCCTCGGAGTGTGGTGTCAGGAAAATAACCTCTCACTCAATGTCAACAAAACAAAGGAGATGATCGTGGACTTCAGGAAACAGGAGAGGGAGCACCCCCCTATCCACATCGACGGGACAGTAGTGGAGAAGGTGGAAAGTTTTTAAGTTCCTCGGCGTACACATCACGGACAAACTGAAATGGTCCACCCACACAGACAGCATGGTGAAGAAGGCGCAACAGCGCCTCTTCAACCTCAGGAGGCTGAAGAAATTTGGCTTGTCACCAAAATCACTCACAAACTTCTACAGATACGCAATCGAGAGCATCCTGTCGGGCTGTATCACCGCTGGTACGCAAACTGCTGCCACAACCGTGAAGGCTCTCCAGAGGGTAGTGAGGACTGCACAACGCATCACCGGGTAAACTACTTGCCCTCCAGGACACCTACACCACCCGATGTCACAGGAAGGCCAAAAAGATCATCAAGGACAATAACCACCCGAGCCTCTGCCTGTTCACCCCACTGTCATCCAGAAGGCGAGGTCAAATCTCTAGCCACTTTAATAATTAAAGATGTAACAAATGTATCACTGGCCACTTCAAACGATGCCATTTATATAATGTTTACATATCCTACACTACTCATCTCACTCCCATACTTCCGGCCTCTTGCCTGGTGGCACCGGTGGTATGGGAGCTGGACGCGGACATAAAGCAGGCGTTACGTACAGAGCCAACTCCCACTCAGTGTCCAGCTGGGCGTCGGTACGTTCCGTCTGCAGACCGCGACCATCTGATCTATTGGGGCCCACACGTCACCCTCCTCTGGTCACCCTGGCATCGGTCGGACAGTGCGCTGCCTTACTGGGAAGTACTGGTGGCCCACCTTAGCAAGGGACGTGAGGGTTTATGTTTCTAGGCACCTGCCCAGAGGGAAATTACAACCTCTACTCGTTCCACAGCGGCCATGGTCACACCTGTCAGTGGACTTCCTGACGGATCTTCCACCATCACAGGGAAACACCACGATCCTGGTCGTTGTGGATCGGTTTTCTAAGTCCTGCCGCCTCCTTCCTTTGCCCGGTCTCCCTACGGCCTTACAGACTGCGGAGGCCCTGTTCACCCACGTCTTCCGGGCACTACGGGGTGCTGATCGGGGTCCCCAGTTCATGTCCAGGGTTTGGAGGGCGTTCATGGAACGTCTGGCGGTCTCGGTCAGCCTTACCTCAGGTTTTCACCCCGAGAGTAACGGGCAGGTGGAAAGAGTCAACCAGGATGTGGGTAGTACATTTGCAATATGTTTCAATGGGCATTTACCATCACGAATTTGACATGCTCTAATATACTGCAGAAATGCCCAATTGACTGGCCCGTTGAACTTGGGATGGCCGGGCAGTGATCGTGGTTCCTCTCCATCACTCGTTGGTGTTGATTTCAGCATGTCAATTTGGTGATGGTAAATGCCCATTGAAACATATTGCAAATGCACAGTACATTTGAAATATGTTTCAATGGGCATTTACCATCACGAATTTGACAAGCTCTAATATACTGCAGAAATGCCCAATTGACTGGCCCGGCCGGGTTCAACGGTTTTAACTTATTGCAAATGGACAAAAGTCTGTCATCAAGTCAGCGTCAATCAGTCAATAAGATATCATTCTGACACCAAACTGATACAAGCTGACACCAAACCCACTTTTTCCAACTCGTTTAGAAGCCAACTATCACATAAGTCAGAGCAGGCCCACAATTCACAGCGCATTCTGTAAAAACCATAATAAAAATGTAAAACACGTAGCTACGTTCTAGTTGTGGGTCCAGTTCCGACATTATGTTTAGGCCTAGCTGAGGCGACCCCGAATCCCGAGTTTCGGCTCGATAGGTCATTCGGAGCCCGAGCAGCGACCTTAATTGGTGCTGAAAATCCATGTTTTCCGGGCGTTGCTATGGGGTCGTTGAATGAGCTATCGGACAGAAACGTTAGGGTCCGTCTCTATGGGCCGAGGCGGTTTCAATGCACCTAGTCTTGTGACTCTGGGACTTTTATAATTGTTGTCATTTTCACTATGTAAAAATGAATTGAAGTTATTGCAAATGTACGAGGCTGTTTCTCGGCCTGAGAACCTTCTAGAGCCCCATAACTCACTGTGCACTATCAACTTAAGGTCAAGAATAGGTTTCTAAAGTTTCAGAGCTCTATGTCTGACGGTTCTTTGATAGTTCGAACAAAGGTAACTATTGCAGGCTATGTGTGTCTGAAAGCCCCACACTGTGTCACTCCCCATTGACTGTGTGTGTGTGTGTGTGTGATTTCAGAAAATCACAGAAAATCACAGAAATCACGTAGAGCTCAGAAACCCACGTTAACGGATTCGTCTGAACACGCCGTAACTGGATCTATCCTTTTTGGGAAAAAACACATTTCTTTCAGCATTACATTTTATGATTTCTTGAAAATTACAATAGATAAATGTCTGGTTCTTTTTTTCCTTACACCGTAGGTCTAGTAAGGGACCGTACATGGAGATCCTCATCAATCTTACAGCAAATGCCATTCACGTCCCTTAGGTAGGGAAATCTGTAAACATGTTTTTTTCCCGTTGTCTTTCCTGCCTTGTGAGACTTGCCAAATACTGTACAGAAAATGACCATGGTGATTAATCAACTAGTTTTAGGCATTTTAGGGTAGCCACTTGGCTGTTGTTGTCAGAAGAATTAATGCCTTCCAACTTCCAACATGGCCACCTGGAGGCGTCGTACATCAACTGCAAGCTCTCTATAAGGCATGGTATAATTCAATGGCTTTGAGGTTAATTCTTACATATTCTGTGTTTGAGCTGCTTTTTAAAGAAAAAGTCAAGTTAAAAACATTATTGGCATTGTTTAATTTGATTTTCATTATAGCAAGCCACTGATGGATAGGTTAGCTATGTTAGCAATTCTGTTAGCTTGGTTTGGTTAACAAGGCAACTACTGTCCCCATTGGCCTCATGGGCCGAAGGACACCTGTATGTTTGACAGAGCTTGAAGAATTTTTGAAAGAATAATGGTCAAATGTTGCACGATCCCGGTGTGGAAAGCTTTAGAGACTTACCCAGAAAGACTCACAGATATAAAAAGCTGCTTCTACAAAGTATTGACTCAGGGGTGCTAATTTCCTGTCACTGTGAAGTGTGTGCGTGTGTGAGACCACCACCATAATGTCTCCTAATTATCCCCTTCGTGGATCTATTTGATGCTTTTCATAAAATAAAGATTAGCGTCTTAGTGTTGGCGCTTAGCCCAGGAGAATGGCAGATCAGATGAATCATGCCAGCAAAATGTCAGGCAATAAAAATCCTACCTATCCGAAATGTTGTCCCATTTCCAAACCACAAAAAGGAAGGAAATAATTTAGGGGGAAAATCTGTTAGAGCTATAAAAATCAAATCAAATTGTATTTGTCACATGCCCCGAATACAACAGGTGTAGACCTTACTGTCAAATGCTTACTTATAAGCCATTAACCAACAATGTAGTTCAAGAAATAGAGTTAAGAAAATAAACAAAAGTACAACATTTTATAAATGTAGCAATAAAATAACAATAACAAGGCTATATACAGGGGGTACTGGTACCGAGTCAATGTGCGGGGGTACAGGATAGTTGAGGTAATTTGTACATGTAGGTAGGGGTAAAGTGTCTATGCATAGATAATAAACAGCGAGTAGCAGCAGTGTAAAAACAAAGGGGAGGGGGTCAATGTAAATAGTCCAGGTGGCCATTTGATTAATTGTCCAGCAGTCTTATGGCTTGGCGGTAGAAGCTGTTAAGAAGTCTTTTGGACCTAGGCTTGGTGCTCTGGTACTGCTTGCGGTGCGTTAGCAGAGAGAAAAGTCTATGACTAGGGTGGCTGGAGTCTTTGACAATATTTTGGGCCTTCCTCTGACCCCTCTAGTATATAGGTCCTGGATGGCAGGAAGCTTGGCCCAGTGATGTACTGGGCCGTACGCACTACCCTCTGTAGTGCCTTACGGTCGGATACCAAGACGTTGCCATACCAGGCAGTGATGCAACTGGTCAGGATGCTCTCGATGGTGCAGCTGTAGAACTTTTTGAGGATCTGGGGACCCATGCCAAATCTTTTCAGTCTCCTGAGAGGGAAAAGGTGTTGTCGTGCCCTCTTCACAACTGTCTTGGTGTGTTTGGACCATGTTAATTTGTTGGTGATGTGGACACCAAGGAACATGAAACACTCGACCCGCTCCACTACAGCCCCGTCGATGTGAATGGGGGCGTGTTTGGCCCTCCTTTTCCTGTAGTCTATGATCAGCTCCTTTGTCTTGCTCACGTTGAGGGAGAGTTTGTTGTCCTGGCACCACACTGACAGGTCTCTGACCTTCTCCCTATAAGCTGTCTCATCGTTGTCGGTAAGCAAACTTAATGATGGTGTTGGAGTCGTGCTTTGCCACGCAGCCATGGGTGAACAGGGAGTATACAAGGGGACTAAGCACGCACCCCTGAGGGACCCCCTTGTTGAGGATCAGCGTGGCAGATGTGTTGTTGCCTATCCTTACCACCTGGGGAGGGCCCATCAGGATATCCAGGATCCAGTTGCAGAGGGAGGTGTTTAGTCCCAGGGTCCTTAGCTTAGTGATGAGCTTTGTGGGAACTCTGTTGAATGTTGAGCTGCAGTCAATGAACAGCATTCTCACAGAGGTGGTGCTTTTGTCCAGGTGGGAAAGAGCAGTGTGGAGTGCGATTGTGTCATCTGTGGATCTGTTGGGGCGGTATGCGAATTGGAGTGGGTCTAGTGTTTCCGGGATGATGGTGTTGATGTCAGTCATGACCAGTCTTTCAAAGCACTTCATGGCTACCGACGTGAGTGCTATGGGGCGGTAGTCATTTAGGTAGGTTACCTTCACTTTCTTGGGCACGGACTATGGTGGTCTGCTTGAAACATGTAGGTATTATAGACTCGGTCAGGGAGAGGTTGATGAGGTACTTGCCAGTTGGTCCTAGCATGCTCTGAGTACACGTCCTGGTAATCTGTCTGGCCTCGCGGCCTTGTGAATGTTGACCTGTTTAAAGGTCTTACTCACATCGGCTACGGAGAGTGTGATTACACAGTTGTCTGGAACAGCTGGTGCTCTCATGCATGCTTCAGCATAAAAGGCATTTAGCTCATCTGGTAGGCTCGCATCACTGGGCAGCTCGTGGCTGGGTTTCCCTTTGTTGTCCATAATAGTTTGCATGCCCTGCCACATCCGACGAGCGTCAGAGCCGGTGTAGTAGGATTCAATCTTAGTCCTGCATTGACGCTTTGCCTGTTTGATGGTTCGTCTGAGGGCATATCTTATAAGCGTCCGGATTAGTGTCCTGCTCCTTGAAAGCAGTAGCTCTAGCCTTTAGCTCGGTGCAGATGTTGCCTGTAATTCATGGCTTCTGGTTGGGATATGTATGTATGTACGGACACTGTAGGGACGCCGTCGTCAATGCACATGTTAAATGAAGCTGGTGACTGAGGTGGTATACTCCTCAATGCCATTGGATAAATCAGCCACGACTCGGTGAAACATAAGATATTACAGTTTTTAATGTCCTGTTGGTAGGATAGTCTCGAACAGAGATCATCCAGTTTATTCTCTCTAGATTGCACGTTGGCCAATAGAACGAATGGTAGAGGTGGGTTACCCACTCGCTGAGGAATTCCCACAAGGCACCCCGATCTCTGCCCCCTGGATTTCCATCTTTTCTTCATGCGAATGACAGGGATTTGGGCCTGGTCTTGGAGAAGCAGTATATTCTTTGCGTCAGACTCATTAAAGAAAAAAACTTTGTCCAGTTCGAGATAGGTAATCGCTGTTCTGATATCCAGAAGCTCTTTTCAATTATAAGAGATGGTAGCAGAAACATTATGTACAAAATAAGTTACAAACAATGCGAAAAAAACACAAAATAGCACAGTTGGTTAGGAACCCGTAAAATGGCAGCCATCCCCACCGGCGCTGTTATCAATCACTGGTTACGTGTGAAGATACAGCATACTTTGGTGGAGTAGAAAGTATGAGTCTAAAAAGGATGTGATGGTAAAAGTGAGGCATTCTGAACTGAAGGTTTTCAGAAGTAACGAATGAAGTAAGAATTGGGAAATTCAGCAACTAACACGATTGCCTCATTCTCATTCTACACATTCTTTAGAGAATATTCTGCATTCCTTTTGTAGGGTCACTTAGACCTTATGTAGGAAGGCAGATGTACTAATAATGGGTAGAATGGGAATATCTTGCTGTCACTTGCTTTTTTAGATGCATGTGCTTTTTACCCCAACAAAGTCTGTTGTCGGTATAGCTCAAGTGATAAAGTATGTGTTATATTGTTGGAACAGATAAGACAGGAAAATATTGCCTCCCAGTGGCCAGAAGTTTTCAAAGCCTGTTTTGCTTGTACAGTGTATAAGGCAGAATAATTACTATCGGTTTGATAGACAGTCATCAATAGTGAAAACAGCTTCTGACGTAAGCTTGAGAATCACCCTTACACCTTGAGGCTCATGAAGGAGAAGGCCTCTTCTTTGTGACAGAGAATGACAACACTTTCAAAATGGTAGGAATAAAGATTTATTTTCATATGAAGAAGTGGTTTGGATTTCTCTTTTTTACAAGTATGTTTTGATAAAACTTGCAAAAGACTTCTAGCATATCCCAAGAATGGAGACATGAGAAAATGGGATTTATTGCTGAATGTTAAAATGAAGACACTTCACTGAGTGGAAAATGATTTGCTTGCTGCTTTTTCCATGCACCCAACTACCTGGACCGCTAGGACATGCAGGGGGGTGGGGTGAGAGGATTGTGGGAGGAGGGGGCGTCAAGGAGACGAGGACAACTGCTGGACAAACACAAACAATGGTTGTGTGCGTGTGTGTGGGTGCGTGTGAGTAAATATGGAAGGTAGGAAAGATTGGTTGCAAGGGAAGGAGGTAAGAGGGATTTTACATTTCAACTACCACTATAAGCACACTACCCTCACTGGCAGTATCCCACATTGCAAATCCCAGATTGAAAACAGTTTTATTACTAAGACAAACTAGCCAGAACTTTGGGCCATGAAAAAAAACATGTATTTCTCTAAGTGATATTCCACAATAATGGAGTTGGTAGTCTTTTTTTTAAGGTACTTATTTGTATTTTTTTTGTTGATGCATGCATCTCCTGTGAGACTCGATTGTTAAAGGGGCACATTTATAGTTTCATTTAAAACCAACTCCTTTTTCCATTAGGTAGGACCTTTTTACAAGGCAGGACACTCTCGGGACTCTCTGTCCATTTAATCTCATAGTATTTCTGAGGTGAACCCTTTCTGAGGAATGCCTGTAACCCATAGTGGAGTGGGCAAGCTGTTGTCCTGTGTAGGTGTAACATGTCCCATGCTAATAGGTTATGTTATACTCTATGATCTCACTGTCAAGATGGGGGGGTCGGACAGAGACAGACACATACCAGATCATTCAGTCAATGTGGCCAAGCAAAGTATACGTATGTTAATAATAAAGGTATAGGAATGCAAAAAAAAGGATGCAATAATTGATACTACCAAACCGTCTGTTGGCTATGAGGAAAAAAAGTCAAACTGAACAGACTCAAACACACTGCAGTCAGTCAGTCAACGTAGGAGAGACTTCGCAAAAATTAACCGTTGTGACTTGCCACAGCACTCAGCAATCCAGTGCCATCATCACTACGAGCCAATGCCGTGGCCAACATCATCACAGAACAAACCCGTGTCATTACACTGTCATAGAACAATCATCTAAGAGACTCAACATCAACTACATATCAGCATGTTCTGGCATTTTTAAAACCCCACTTTTTTTTCAAGTTTCAAGAGTTTCCAAAACTCCCTACTACATCACACATGAAAACAGACAAGGACAAGGGACATAATGGATCTGGCCTATGGACCATGGTGTTTCTTGGGAAATTTAGTTTTTTTCTTCATAGGTTGTGAAAGTCCTGAGACACAGTGCGGCTTTAGTTAAGCTGCTGGCATAGGAACGGGGGTGGGCAGTCCATGTAGGCCAGAATCAGGCTGGATTGACAGGATTGGCAGCTCCCTGGCCAATGAATGCTCATGGAAGGAGGTTTTACAGTGCAATGGAGCTTCTGGCAGCATGAGGATTGGCCAGTTAAGTATGTCAGTTTAACAGTGACCACACCCTCATAGCTGAATGGACACACTCAGGGCTCCCCTGCTGAGCCTGTGACCAGACTACAACTCATTATGGACACACACACACACACCAAAACCATCACCTACACTCCCATTTAAAAACCCTGAACACCTGTGCAGGTACCTTGAATCACCTACATTCCTCTAAAACAATACACAGACGATGACAGGCGGCGGATGATGACATGAATGACTGATGTAAGTTTGTTGGAGCGACTCATCACTTCCTGTACCAGGACAGGACACCACATCCAGTTGCGTCTGTGATACCTGTCCCCCGTGAAAAAAACAACTGCGTGTGGATCATTCTCATGTAAACATAAACCTTTACACAGGGGTGATTCATATTGCATGATGACAGAATCATATCACAGTTCAAACAGGGAGATCCTAAATCAGAGGAAGTCAAAGTAAAGAGCTCTATAAAATGAGGAGTCTGTATTAGAAAGGCTACAAAAACTCAACTGGACCTCCGGCTTCAGCACACAGCAAAAGGCACCACAATATTATTCTATTGTCTAACTCGTGAAAAAATTGGCACGGAATAATTTTTTCTCACTCTCATAATGCTGTAAATCAAAAACTTTACATATAAATATTTTTCCCCTATAAAAAAAGTATTTGCTGTTAGCTAGTAGACAATTTTTGCTAAAATGAAAATAAATATTTCATTTGTTTAGAATATCTGTCTGTTATACAAAATAAAAATATGTCTCTACTCCACTGTTGTCTTTAGGTGGGTCAAAGGTTTTGGGGTCAGGGGTTAGAGGTCAGTGGTCAAGGTGGGCGGGTCTTAAAGGTGTGTGTTGTCATGTTTCGAGGAGCGCGACTGGGGGGTTTTACTGTGTCCGTTGCTGCGGGTGCTTGGTCGCCCCTGTACCCGGTGAGTCCGTATGTCAGGGGTGGTGCCAGGGGCGGTAGATGATCGGCACCCACGTTCGCACGGCTCCACGTTCATGTTCTGCATACTGAGGAAGGGCGTGCTCTCCCCGTGCCCCTCCTCTTCCTCCTCCTCCTCCTCTGATTGGCTGAAGCTCTGAGAGCTGTAGTCCCGTAGGCCCATTTCACGCTGGGAGACGTGTCCGTTGAGGCGGTTCCGACGCGGGCGCCGGCGGCTCCTGATTGGCTCGCGGGAGGAGGCGTACTCCTGTGTGGTCTCGTAGGCCTCGTCGTCAGGGAGACGGTAGGGGCTGGACGGAAGGCTGCCCGTGCTCTCCGTCAGGTAGGGTTGGCGGGGGCGACGGGGATGCCGGTACAACAGTCCATCCTGCAGGGACAGAAACATAGATAAGACCGTCTCAGGAACACAATGTCATACACGAGACACTGCAGTCTACAATGAACATTATACACTACTTACCCTAATCTACAACTAACATTGTACACTACCTACTTTAATCTACACTAACATTGTGAACTACCTACTTTAATCTACTACTAACATCGTACACTACCTACTTTAATCTACAACTAACATTGTGAACTACCTACTTTAATCTACTACTAACATCATACACTACCTACTCTAGTCTACAACTAACATCGTACACTACCTACTCTAGTCTACAACTAACATCGTACACTACCTACATTAATCTAGAACTAACATTGTACACAACCTACCTTAATCTACAACTAACATTGTACACAACCTACCTTAATCTACAACTAACATTGTACAATGCCTACCCTAATCTACAACTAACATTGTACAATACCTACCCTAATCTACAACTAACATCGTACACTACCTACTTTAATCTACAACTAACATTGTACACTACCTACCCTAATCTACAACTAACATCGTACACTACCTACCCTAATCTACAACTAACATTGTACACTACAACTAATGTTGTACACTACCTATTTTACTCTACAACTAACATTCTACACTACCTACTTTAATCTACAACTAATATTGTACACTACCTACTTTAATCTACAACTAACATCGCACACTAACTACCCTAATCTACAACTAACATCGTAAACTACCTACCCTAATCTACAACTAACATCGTACACTACCTACCCTAATCTACAACTAACATCGTACACTACCTACCCTAATCTACTACTAACATCGTACACTATTTACCCTAATCGACAACTAACATTGTACACTACCTACTTTAATCTACAACTAACATCGCACACAACCTACCCTAATCTAACTTGTACACGTCCTACTAACATTGTACATTACCTACTTTTATCTACAATTTACATTGTACACTACTTACCCTAATCTACAACTAACATTGTACACTATCTATGTCAAGTCCTACTCTTGTTCAACTTCCAAAGGACACGAGGACAACTCAATTTTCCAACTCAATCACTTTTATTTTGTCTGCCAGTTGATTGGTCTGTTCAGTGAAATAGGTTGTAAACCTTTAAAGACAGAGAACAAAAGTTACCATTTTAATTCAACATTTTTAAATGAATTAACCACTTAAGCCTTTTACATTCAATAAAGCAAAAGATAATTTCATGAATTTCCGAATTTGTTAGTAAAAGTTAACATTTAATAGAATGTTTACATTTTTAACTTTGTACCATCCTTTTGTATCTTATTTTTTCAACTCAAAATGAAATATTATTCTAGCAAACCCATTTAACACAAAAGCAATGAAGACAATGCTTCAATGTGTTCCTTAACCAATCTACACAGCAGTTAACATAGCTCAAACATATTAAACAGCATTTCAATCCCCATGAAAGTAAATAAAACATTTCACTGACCATTGGCGTCTCTGGACTGAACCTACGAGTGAACTTGGAGCGTCTTCTCTCTGAAGTTTGTTTCCCTAAATGAATGAGGACCTCCAGGTTTTCACAGGTGCTCCAAATCAGTGAAACTGACTGATCAGGTGACAAGCAGCCGGTTTGCTGCTGCTGCACTCTGGGAAGTGTAGTTCTTTAACACATGAGCTTCAGCTCAACATCTCCCACTTGAGCTCCTGGTTTTCAAAACCAGAGAGGTCACACAACCCTTCATACCTCTGCTTGTTCTTCAGTGGGAAGTAGAATGACAAGGCGTCTGACATCTCTATGAAGAATTGTGGCTGGGATTTTGGGTTGGAGCCTCTTGGTTCTTTTACTATTAGCTCTTGTGGGCCCTTCTTTGCAGTTTCCCTTTGTGATGTGAACAGGATAGCTGGGAAAAGTCTTCACAAGCACATCTCTTACGATGCCTTTGCTGTCAGCATTGGCACCGACCACTCTAGCCAGCTTGTACTGTCCTCTCTACTTTAATCTATAACTAACATTGTGCACTAACTACCCTAATCTACAACTAACATTGTACACTACCTACCCTAATCTACAACTAACATTGTACACTGCCTACTTTCATCTACAACTAACATCGTACACTACCTACTTTAATCTACAACTAACATTGTACACTACCTACCCTAATCTACAACAAACATCGTACACTACCTACCTTAATCTACAACTAACATCGTACACTACCTACTTTAATCTACAACTAACATTGTACACTACCTACTTTAATCTACAACTAACATTGTACACTACCTACTTTAATCTACAACTAACATTGTACACTACCTACCCTAATCTACAACTAACATTGTACACTTACTACTTTAATCTACAACTAACATCGTACACTACCTACTTTAATCTACAACTAACATTGTACACTACCTACCCTAATCTACAACTAACATCGTACACTACCTACCTTAATCTACAACTAACATCGTACACTACCTACTTTAATCTACTACTAACATTGTACACTACCTACTTTAATCTAGAACTAACATTGTACACAACCTACCTTAATTTACAACTAACATTGTACAATGCCTACCCTAATCTACAACTAACATTGTACACTACCTACTTTAATCTACAAATAACATCGTAAACTACCTACTCTAGTCTACAACTGACATTGTACACTACCTACTTTAATCTACAACTAACATTGTACACTACCTACATTAATCTACAACTAACATCGCACACTACCTACATTAATCTACAACTAACATCGCACACTACCTACCCTAATCTACAACTAACATCGTACACTACCTACCTTAATTTACAACTAAAACTGTACACTACCTACTTTAATCTACAACTAACATCGTACACAACCTACCCTAATCTACAACTAACATCGTACACTACCTACTTTAATCTACAACTAACATTGTACACTACCTACCCTAATCTACAACTAACATCGTACACGACCCACTTAAATCTACAACTAACATTGTACACTACCTACTTTAATCTACAACTAACATCGCACACTACCTACCCTAATCTACAACTAACATTGTACACTACCTAACCTAATCTACAACTAACATTCTACACAACCTAACCTAATCTACAACTAATATTGTACACAACCTACTTTAATCTATAAAAAACATTGTACACTACCTACTTTAATCTACAACTAACATTCTACACTACCTACTTTAATCTTCAACTAACTTCGTACACTACCTACTCTAATCTACAACTAACATCGTACACTACCTACTCTAGTCTACAACTAACATCGTACACCACCTACTTTAATCTACAACTAACATTTTACATTACCTACTTTAATCTACAACTAACATTCTACACTACCTACCCTAATCTACAACTAACATTGTACACTACCTACTTTAATATACAACTAACGTTGTACACTACCTATTTTACTCTACAACTAACATTGTACACTACCTACTTTAATCTACAACTAACATCGTACACTACTTACTTGCATCTACAACTAAGATTGTTCACTACCTACTTTAATCTACAACTAATATTGTACATGTCCTATTTTAATCTACAACTAATATTGTACACTACCTACTTTAATCTAAAAATAACATCGTACACTACCCACTTTAGTCTACAACTAACATCGCACACTAACTACCCTAATCTACAACTAACATCGTAAACTACCTACCCTAATCTACAACTAACATCGTACACTACCTACTTTAATCTACAACTAACATTGAACACTACCTACCTTAATCTACAACTAACATTGTACACTGCCTACCCTAATCTACAACTAACATTGTACACTACCTACTTTAATCTACAACTAACATCGTACACTACCTACCCTAATCTACAACTAACATCGTACACTACCTACTTTAATCTACAACTAACATTGTAAATGTTCTACTTTAATCTACAACTAACATCGCACACTACCTACCCTAATCTACAACTAACATCGTACACTACCTACCCTAGTCTACAACTAACATTGTACACTGCCTACTTTCATCTACAACTAACGTCGTACACTACCTACTTTAATCTACAACTAACATCGCACACTACCTACTTTAATCTACAACTAACATTGTACACTACCTACCCTAATCTACAACTAACATCGCACACTACCTACCCTAATCTACAACAAACATAGTACACTACCTACCCTAATCTACAACTAACATTGTACACTGCCTACTTTAATCTTCAACTAACTTCGTACACTACCTACTCTAATCTACAACTAACATTGTACACTACCTACTCTAGTCCACAACTAACATCGTACACCACCTACTTTAATCTACAACTAACATCTTACATTACCTACTTTAATCTACAACTAACATTGTACATGTCCTACTTTAATCTACAACAAACATTGTACCCTACCTACTTTAATCTACAACTAACATTGTACACCATCTACCTTAATCTACAACTAACATTCTACACTACCTACCCTAATCTACAACTAACATTGTACACTACCTATTTTACTCTACAACTAACATTGTACACTACCTACTTTAATCTACAACTAACATCGTACACTACTTACTTGCATCTACAACTAAGATTGTTCACTACCTACTTTAATCTACAACTAACATTGTACATGTCCTATTTTAATCTACAACTAATATTGTACACTACCTACTTTAATCTAAAAATAACATCGTACACTACCCACTTTAGTCTACAACTAACATCGCACACTAACTACCCTAATCTACAACTAACATCGTAAACTACCTACCCTAATCTACAACTAACATCGTACACTACCTACTTTAATCTACAACTAACATTGAACACTACCTACCTTAATCTACAACTAACATTGTACACTGCCTACCCTAATCTACAACTAACATCGTACACTACCTACTTTAATCTACAACTGACATTGTACACTACCTACTTTAATCTACAACTAACTTTGTACACTACCTACTTTAATCTACAACTAACATCGTACACTACCTACCCTAATCTACAACTAACATCGTACACTACCTACTTTAATCTACAACTAACATTGTAAATGTTCTACTTTAATCTACAACTAACATCGCACACTACCTACCCTAATCTACAACTAACATCGTACACTACCTACCCTAATCTACAACTAACATTGTACACTGCCTACTTTCATCTACAACTAACATCGTACACTACCTACTTTAATCTACAACTAACATTGTACACTGCCTACTTTCATCTACAACTAACATCGTACACTACCTACTTTAATCTACAACTAACATTGTACACTACCTACCCTGATCTACAACTAACATCCCACACTACCTACCCTAATCTATAACAAACATAGTACACTACCTACCCTAATCTACAACTAACATTGTACACTGCCTACTTTCATCTACAACTAACATCGTACACTACCTACTTTAATCTACAACTAACATCTTACATTACCTACTTTAATCTACAACTAACATTGTACATGTCCTACTTTAATCTACAACAAACATTGTACCCTACCTACTTTAATCTACAACTAACATTGTACACCATCTACCTTAATCTACAACTAACATTCTACACTACCTACCCTAATCTACAACTAACATTGTACACTACCTACTCTAGTCCACAACTAACATCGTACACCACCTACTTTAATCTACAACTAACATCTTACATTACCTACTTTAATCTACAACTAACATTGTACATGTCCTACTTTAATCTACAACAAACATTGTACCCTACCTACTTTAATCTACAACTAACATTGTACACCATCTACCTTAATCTACAACTAACATTCTACACTACCTACCCTAATCTACAACTAACATTGTACACTACCTATTTTACTCTACAACTAACATTGTACACTACCTACTTTAATCTACAACTAACATCGTACACTACTTACTTGCATCTACAACTAAGATTGTTCACTACCTACTTTAATCTACAACTAACATTGTACATGTCCTATTTTAATCTACAACTAATATTGTACACTACCTACTTTAATCTAAAAATAACATCGTACACTACCCACTTTAGTCTACAACTAACATCGCACACTAACTACCCTAATCTACAACTAACATCGTAAACTACCTACCCTAATCTACAACTAACATCGTACACTACCTACTTTAATCTACAACTAACATTGAACACTACCTACCTTAATCTACAACTAACATTGTACACTGCCTACCCTAATCTACAACTAACATCGTACACTACCTACTTTAATCTACAACTGACATTGTACACTACCTACTTTAATCTACAACTAACTTTGTACACTACCTACTTTAATCTACAACTAACATCGTACACTACCTACCCTAATCTACAACTAACATCGTACACTACCTACTTTAATCTACAACTAACATTGTAAATGTTCTACTTTAATCTACAACTAACATCGCACACTACCTACCCTAATCTACAACTAACATCGTACACTACCTACCCTAATCTACAACTAACATTGTACACTGCCTACTTTCATCTACAACTAACATCGTACACTACCTACTTTAATCTACAACTAACATTGTACACTGCCTACTTTCATCTACAACTAACATCGTACACTACCTACTTTAATCTACAACTAACATTGTACACTACCTACCCTGATCTACAACTAACATCCCACACTACCTACCCTAATCTATAACAAACATAGTACACTACCTACCCTAATCTACAACTAACATTGTACACTGCCTACTTTCATCTACAACTAACATCGTACACTACCTACTTTAATCTACAACTTACATTGTACACTATCTACTTTAATCTACAACTAACATCGCACACAACCTACCCTAATCTAACATTGTACACGTCCTACTAACATTGTACACTACCTACTTTTATCTACAATTTACATTGTACACTACCTACTTTAATCTACAACTAACATTGCACACTACCTACCGTAATCTACATCTAACATTGTACACTATCTACTTTAATCCACAACTAACATCGTACACTACCTACTTTAATCTACAATTAACATCGCACACTAACTACCCTAATCTACAACTAACATCGTAAAATACCTACCCTAATCTACAACTAACATCGTGCACTACCTACTTTAATCCACAACTAACATTGAACACTCCCTACCTTAATCTACAACTAACATTGTACACTGCCTACTAGGGTGCATCAAAAAACACAATTCTTGAATTTTGATATGGCTGGGTGCTAAAAGCGTTCCAATATATGTAGAAACAACACATGCAAAATATTTTTCCAGTACATGATGATTTAGGGGTGCCACCGCACATCGTTTTTTGTTGGATAAAGTGGTTAACAGTGCTCAATGGTCGCCATGGAGATCTGAGGTAAACAATACTACAGCTCAAGAAAACTGAGGTGATCTTTCTGTTTGAGGTGATCTTTATGTGTTGGGTATGTATTATAGCCGCAACAGCCAGACAGTCCCGCTGTGAAAAGGAGCTGGAGGAGGTGACGGCAATGTCCAGCTTGGAGTCGGAGAGTGATGAGGAGTCAGAGGAGGATACTAACACAGTCTATCCACCATCTGAGGCGAACCATCCCACAAGCATAAGAAGACTGGAACAAACGTCTTCATTCCACATGACATCCTTAGCCGACCAAGTGTCGTGTCACTGGCTACAAGGTTGAAGATGTCACCAATGCAACAGGCTGCCTTCACTCGTGGCCTTGTTGCAGAGTCAGGTGGTGAATGTACACATCTCTCTGCATCTTACGCAACAGCTGACCGAGCAAGACGCCAATTGCTGGAGACAATCAGTGAGGAACAGCACAAGCAGTGGACACCACCTCCATTGTGCACCCTACACTGGGACAGCAAGTTAACACCGATGCTCAGCAATGTGCGCCAGTTGGAGGAGCGTCTGACAGTGGTGGTTGGAGATGCAGAGAGGCTGAAACTGCTTGGTGTCCCGGCGTATAAGAAGCAGACCAATGAGGCATGTGGAGTGATCATTGCCCGGTTGACATGCAAGTTGCTGCAGGACTGGTGCTGCGCTGACCAGGTTGTCAACATGGCATTTGACACCACTGTGTCAAACACCGGCCATCTCACAGCAGCCTGCATTGCCATACAGCTCTCACTGGGCCGACCACTGCTTTGGTCTGGGTGCGGCACCACATTGGTGAGGTCCTCCTGAACCAGGTTTTCACAGACCTGAAGGTGGAGTCATCACGCTCGCCAGAGGTTACCTTGTTCACACGTCTGAGAGAAATGGAACCTGTTACCACAAGAATCCAGCAGCCAATGGTCACGCTACATTCCTGGCAACACCGAGCAACCACTCCTGGGCAATTTACATGCTGAACTTGTCAGGTGCGCAAAAGAAGTCACTGACCACAAGCGAGGTGACTACCATGAGTTTGTGCAGCTGTGTCTTGTGTTTCTGGATGCAGATGGTGAAGAGCAGACCGCAGTGAGCTTCCAACGACCGGGAGCGCTCCACAAGGCACGATGGATGGCCAAGCTGCTCTATACTCTCAAGCTGGCTTTGATGGAGCAGCACATCGCGTTGCTTCCCCAGGGCACAATCACCACACGGCAGCAGGTGCCGAAGATTCTGGCATTTGCCATTTTCATTACACACATCTATGCAAAGTGGTGGTTGACCTGCAAGAAAGTTGTAGATGCTGCCTGGAATGACCTGACACTCTACCACCACCTGCAGGCATACAAGGCTGTAGATGAGGGCATTGCAGCATCAGCGATCAAGGCACTGGAGAGGCATCGCTGGTACCTGACAGGTGAGATGCTACCCCTGGCTCTCTTCAGCAGCAAGGTGCCCAATGATGACAAGCGTGCACTTGCCAGAGTGATCTTGGAGCACAAGCCCACTGATCTCCCCATGCACATCCCTGAGCAGCGCTTTGGTACTGGCTTTGGCAAGCCAAAGTTCCCCACCCTCTTGCCAACCACCAGCTTGGCTGACCTCGCCAATAAGGATTGCTGGTTTGGGATGCACCAGCTGCACATTGATCCAGAATTTATGTCTCTCGATTTGAAGGAATGGGTGACCAATGCTGCGTTCAAAAAAAGTGAGGTCAATGTACGTGCAATGAACGTGGTCAATGACTGTGCCGAGCGTGGCGTCAAGCTCACATCCGACTTCGCCGCAGTGGCAAGGAAGGAGCAGCACCTGCAGAATGTGCTGCAGGCAGTTGAACATGACCGCAACCAACAGCCAAACCTTCGCGCTGCAAACGCAAGCTAATCCCTGAATAGGATGGTTACTCTTGGGTGGCGGGTGGGGAGACATATCTGGGGGGAGACGCACTGGCTAGGTTCAGAGTTCAGGTTCAATTTCCTCTCTCTTTCTCCCTGGTGATGTTGCTCAGTGGAGCAGACTCTGGCACAGACTGAGCAATTAAGTTTGAAGTTTAGTTAGTGTCAGCTCTTACCATTAGGCCCTGTTAGTTGCCAGTGAGTTAGCCACTAGAGAGGGTTTGTTCTTTTAAGTGTGTCAGTATCGCCCCTTGTGTTTAACAATAAAGTCAATTAAACTTTATATGTGTGTCCGACATCCATCACTGCTGCACAAAATTCAGGGTAAGGCCACAAGAACATGTCCCATTGACCTCTATTAATTTTGTCTATAGGACAAATGAATGGAGAATCTTGAAAGTTGAATTCTGATAAATGCCCAAGTTGCCCAAAGGGCAAACAAACAACTTTTACTTTGATAACCCTATAGAACATGTTACTGTATAAAAGTTAACTGTACTCAACATTTCCAGGTCAACCTTATGGCAATTAGACAAAAAATTTCACATTTTTTGAAATATCGCCAAAGTTCATGTGTTAGGTGGCACCCCTAAATCTCAATGGAATTCCTCAAAACTTTGCAAAAGTCATTTTTATAATTTGAACAAAATGCAATGCCAGCCAAATTGATATTTTGAAATTAAAATTTCCCATTCAAATTTGATGCACCCTACTGCCTACCCTTATCTACAACTAACATCGTACACTACCTACCTTAATTTACAACTAACATTGTACACTACCTACTTTAATCTATAAATAACATCGTACACTACCTACTTTAATCTACAACTGACATTGTACACTACCTACTTTAAACTACAACTAACATTGTACACTACCTACTTTAATCTTCAACTAACATTGTACACTACCGACTCTAATCTACAACTAACATTGTACACCACCTACTCTAATCTACAACTAACATCGTACACCACCTACTTTAATCTACAACTAACATCTTACATTACCTACTTTAATCTACAACAAACATTGTACACTACCTACTTTAATCTACAACTAACATTGTACACCATCTACCTTAATCTACAACTAACATTCTACACTACCTACCCTAATCTACAACTAACATTGTACACTACCTACTTTAATCTACAACAAACATTCAACACTACCTACTTTAATCTACAACTAACATTGTACACCATCTACCTTGTCCTACTTTAATCTACAACTAATATTGTACACTACCTACTTTAATCTACAACTAACATCGTACACTACCTACTTTAATCTACAACTAACATTGTATGTGTCCTACTTTAATCTACAACTAACATTGTACACTACCTACCCTAATCTACAACTAACGTTGTACACTACCTACTTTAATCTACAACTAACATCGTACACTACCTACTTTAATCTACAACTAACATTGTATATGTCCTACTTTAATCTACAACTAACATTGTACACTACCTATTTTATTCTACAACTAACATTGAACACTACCTACCCTAATCTACAACTAACGTTGTACACTACCTACTTTAATCTACAAATAACATCGTACTCTACCTACTTTAATCTACAACTAACATCGCACGCTACCTACCCTAATCTACAACTAACATCGTACACAACCTAACCTAATCTACAACTAACATTGTACACTACCTACTTTAATCTACAACAAACATTGTACACTACCTACTTTAATCTACAACTAACATTGTACACTGACTACCCTAATCTACAACTAACATCAGTTACACTACCTACTTTAATCTACAACTAACATTGTACATGTCCTACTTTAATCTACAACTAATATTGTACACTACCTACTTTAATTTACAAATAACATTGTGCTCTACCTACTTTAATCTACAACTAACATCGCACACTGCCTACTCTAATCTACAACTAACGTCGTACACTACCTACTTTAATCTACAACTAACATCGTACACAACCTAACCTAATCTACAACTAACATTGTACACTACCTACTTTAATCTACAACTAACATCGTACACTACCTACTTTAATCTACAACTAACATCGTACACTACCTACGTTTATCTACAACTAACATTGTATATGTCCTACTTTAATCTACAACTAACATTGTACACTACCTATTTTATTCTACAACTAACATTGTACACTACCTACTTTAATCTACAACTAACATCGCATACTACCTACCCTAATCTACAACTAACATCGTACACTACCTACCCTAATCTACAACTAACATTGTACACTGACTACCCTAATCTACAACTAACATCGTACATTACCTACTCTAATCTACAACTAACATTGTACACTTCCTACTTTAATCTACAACTAACATTGTACATGTCCTACTTTAATCTACAACTAATATTGTACACTACCTACTTTAATGTACAAATAACATCGTACTCTACCTACTTTAATCTACAACTAACATCGCACACTACCTACCCTAATCTACAACTAACGTTGTACACTACCTACTTTAATCTACAAATAACATCGTACTCTACCTACTTTAATCTACAACTAACATCGCACGCTACCTACCCTAATCTACAACTAACATCGTACACAACCTAACCTAATCTACAACTAACATTGTACACTTCCTACTTTAATCTACAACTAACATTGTACACTATCTACCCTAATCTACAACTAACATCGTACACTACCTACCCTAATCTACAACTAACATCGTACACTACCTACCCTAATCTACAACTAACATTGTACACCCACTACTTTAATCTACAACTAACATCGTACACTACCTACTTTAATATACAACTAACATTGTACACTACCTACCCGAATCTACAACTTACATTGTACACTACCTACCCTAATCTACAACTAACATTGTACACTACCTACTTTACTCTTTAACTAACATTGTATAGGTCCTACTTTAATCTACAATTAACATCGCACACTACCTACCCTAATCTACAACTAACATCGTACACTACCTACTTTAATCTAAAACTAACATCGCACACTACCTACCCTAATCTACAACTAACATCGTACACTACCTACCTAATCTACAACTAACATTGTACACTACCTACTTTAATCTACAATTAACATCGTACACTATCTACTTTAATCTACAACTAACATCGTACACTACCTACTTTAATCTACAACTAACATTGTATATGTCCTACTGTAATCTACAACTAACATCGTACACTACCTACTTTAATCTACAACTAACATTGTATATGTCCTACTTTAATCTACAACTAACATCGTACACTACCTACTTTAATCTACAACTAACATTGTACACTACCTACTTTAATCTACAACTAACATTGTGCACTACCTACACTAATCTACAACTAACATTCTACACTACCTACCCTAATCTACAACTAACATTGTGCGCTACCTAACCTAATCTACAACTAACATTGTACACTACCTACCCGAATCTACAACTTACATTGTACACTACCTACCCTAATCTACAACTAACATTGTACACTACCTACTTTACTCTTTAACTAACATTGTATAGGTCCTACTTTAATCTACAATTAACATCGCACACTACCTACCCTAATCTACAACTAACATCGTACACTACCTACTTTAATCTAAAACTAACATACACTACCTACCCTAATCTACAACTAACATCGTACACTACCTACCCTAATCTACAACTAACATTGTACACTACCTACTTTAATCTACAATTAACATCGTACACTATCTACTTTAATCTACAACTAACATCATACACTACCTACTTTAATCTACAACTAACATTGTATATGTCCTACTGTAATCTACAACTAACATCGTACACTACCTACTTTAATCTACAACTAACATTGTATATGTCCTACTTTAATCTACAACTAACATCGTACACTACCTACTTTAATCTACAACTAACATTGTACACTACCTACTTTAATCTACAACTAACATTGTGCACTACCTACACTAATCTACAACTAACATTCTACACTACCTACCTAATCTACAACTAACATTGTGCGCTACCTAACCTAATCTACAACTAACATCGTACAATACCTACTCTAATCTACAACTAAATTCGTACACTACCTACTTTAATCTACAACTAACATTGTGAACTACCTACTTTAATATACAAATAACATCGTACACTACCTACTTTAATTTACAACTAACATTGTATATGTCCTACTTTAATCTACAACTAACATTGTACACTACCTATTTTATTCTACAACTAACATTGTACACTACCTACCCTAATCTACAACTAACATTGTACACTACCTACTTGAATCTACAACTAACATTGAACACTACCTACCCTAATCTAGAACTAACATTGTACACTGACTACCCTAATCTACAACAAACATCGTACATTACCTACTCTAATCTACAACTAACATTGTACACTTCCTACTTTAATCTACAACTAACATTGTACATGTCCTACTTTAATCTACAACTAATATTATACACTACCTACTTTAATGTACAAATAACATCGTACTCTACCTACTTTAATCTACAACTAACATACACTACCTACCTAATCTACAACTAACGTTGTACACTACCTACTTTAATCTACAAATAACATCGTACTCTACCTACTTTAATCTACAACTAACATCGCACGCTACCTACCCTAATCTACAACTAACATCGTACACAACCTAACCTAATCTACAACTAACATTGTACACTACCTACTTTAATCTACAACTAACATTGTACACTATCTACCCTAATCTACAACTAACATCGTACACTACCTACCCTAATCTACAACTAACATCGTACACTACCTACCCTAATCTACAACTAACATTGTACACCCACTACTTTAATCTACAACTAACATCGTACACTACCTACTTTAATATACAACTAACATTGTACACTACCTACCCGAATCTACAACTTACATTGTACACTACCTACCCTAATATACAACTAACATTGTACACTACCTACTTTACTCTTTAACTAACATTGTATAGGTCCTACTTTAATCTACAATTAACATCGCACACTACCTACCCTAATCTACAACTAACATCGTACACTACCTACTTTAATCTAAAACTAACATCGCACACTACCTACCCTAATCTACAACTAACATCGTACACTACCTACCCTAATCTACAACTAACATTGTACACTACCTACTTTAATCTACAATTAACATCGTACACTATCTACTTTAATCTACAACTAACATCGTACACTACCTACTTTAATCTACAACTAACATTGTATATGTCCTACTTTAATCTACAACTAACATTGTACACTACCTATTTTATTCTACAACTAACATTGAACACTACCTACCCTAATCTACAACTAACGTTGTACACTACCTACTTTAATCTACAAATAACATCGTACTCTACCTACTTTAATCTACAACTAACATCGCACGCTACCTACCCTAATCTACAACTAACATCGTACACAACCTAACCTAATCTACAACTAACATTGTACACTACCTACTTTAATCTACAACAAACATTGTACACTACCTACTTTAATCTACAACTAACATTGTACACTGACTACCCTAATCTACAACTAACATCGTACACTACCTACTTTAATCTACAACTAACATTGTACATGTCCTACTTTAATCTACAACTAATATTGTACACTACCTACTTTAATTTACAAATAACATTGTGCTCTACCTACTTTAATCTACAACTAACATCGCACACTGCCTACTCTAATCTACAACTAACGTCGTACACTACCTACTTTAATCTACAACTAACATCGTACACAACCTAACCTAATCTACAACTAACATTGTACACTACCTACTTTAATCTACAACTAACATCGTACACTACCTACTTTAATCTACAACTAACATCGTACACTACCTACGTTTATCTACAACTAACATTGTATATGTCCTACTTTAATCTACAACTAACATTGTATATGTCCTACTGTAATCTACAACTAACATCGTACACTACCTACTTTAATCTACAACTAACATTGTATATGTCCTACTTTAATCTACAACTAACATCGTACACTACCTACTTTAATCTACAACTAACATTGTACACTACCTACTTTAATCTACAACTAACATTGTGCACTACCTACACTAATCTACAACTAACATTCTACACTACCTACCCTAATCTACAACTAACATTGTGCGCTACCTAACCTAATCTACAACTAACATCGTACAATACCTACTCTAATCTACAACTAAATTCGTACACTACCTACTTTAATCTACAACTAACATTGTGAACTACCTACTTTAATATACAAATAACATCGTACACTACCTACTTTAATTTACAACTAACATTGTATATGTCCTACTTTAATCTACAACTAACATTGTACACTACCTATTTTATTCTACAACTAACATTGTACACTACCTACCCTAATCTACAACTAACATTGTACACTACCTACTTGAATCTACAACTAACATTGAACACTACCTACCCTAATCTAGAACTAACATTGTACACTGACTACCCTAATCTACAACAAACATCGTACATTACCTACTCTAATCTACAACTAACATTGTACACTTCCTACTTTAATCTACAACTAACATTGTACATGTCCTACTTTAATCTACAACTAATATTATACACTACCTACTTTAATGTACAAATAACATCGTACTCTACCTACTTTAATCTACAACTAACATCGCACACTACCTACCCTAATCTACAACTAACGTTGTACACTACCTACTTTAATCTACAAATAACATCGTACTCTACCTACTTTAATCTACAACTAACATATACGCTACCTACCCTAATCTACAACTAACATCGTACACAACCTAACCTAATCTACAACTAACATTGTACACTACCTACTTTAATCTACAACTAACATTGTACACTATCTACCCTAATCTACAACTAACATCGTACACTACCTACCCTAATCTACAACTAACATCGTACACTACCTACCTAATCTACAACTAACATTGTACACCCACTACTTTAATCTACAACTAACATCGTACACTACCTACTTTAATATACAACTAACATTGTACACTACCTACCCGAATCTACAACTTACATTGTACACTACCTACCCTAATATACAACTAACATTGTACACTACCTACTTTACTCTTTAACTAACATTGTATAGGTCCTACTTTAATCTACAATTAACATCACACTACCTACCCTAATCTACAACTAACATCGTACACTACCTACTTTAATCTAAAACTAACATCGCACACTACCTACCTAATCTACAACTAACATCGTGACACTACCTACCCTAATCTACAACTAACATTGTACACTACCTACTTTAATCTACAATTAACATCGTACACTATCTACTTTAATCTACAACTAACATCGTACACTACCTACTTTAATCTACAACTAACATTGTATATGTCCTACTTTAATCTACAACTAACATTGTACACTACCTATTTTATTCTACAACTAACATTGAACACTACCTACCCTAATCTACAACTAACGTTGTACACTACCTACTTTAATCTACAAATAACATCGTACTCTACCTACTTTAATCTACAACTAACATCATACGCTACCTACCTAATCTACAACTAACATCGTACACAACCTAACCTAATCTACAACTAACATTGTACACTACCTACTTTAATCTACAACAAACATTGTACACTACCTACTTTAATCTACAACTAACATTGTACACTGACTACCCTAATCTACAACTAACATCGTACACTACCTACTTTAATCTACAACTAACATTGTACATGTCCTACTTTAATCTACAACTAATATTGTACACTACCTACTTTAATTTACAAATAACATTGTGCTCTACCTACTTTAATCTACAACTAACATCGCACACTGCCTACTCTAATCTACAACTAACGTCGTACACTACCTACTTTAATCTACAACTAACATCGTACACAACCTAACCTAATCTACAACTAACATTGTACACTACCTACTTTAATCTACAACTAACATCGTACACTACCTACTTTAATCTACAACTAACATCGTACACTACCTACGTTTATCTACAACTAACATTGTATATGTCCTACTTTAATCTACAACTAACATTGTACACTACCTATTTTATTCTACAACTAACATTGTACACTACCTACTTTAATCTACAACTAACATACATACTACCTACCCTAATCTACAACTAACATCGTACACTACCTACCCTAATCTACAACTAACATTGTACACTGACTACCTAATCTACAACTAACATCGTACATTACCTACTCTAATCTACAACTAACATTGTACACTTCCTACTTTAATCTACAACTAACATTGTACATGTCCTACTTTAATCTACAACTAATATTGTACACTACCTACTTTAATGTACAAATAACATCGTACTCTACCTACTTTAATCTACAACTAACATTGCACACTACCTACCCTAATCTACAACTAACGTTGTACACTACCTACTTTAATCTACAAATAACATCGTACTCTACCTACTTTAATCTACAACTAACATCGCACGCTACCTACCCTAATCTACAACTAACATCGTACACAACCTAACCTAATCTACAACTAACATTGTACACTTCCTACTTTAATCTACAACTAACATTGTACACTATCTACCCTAATCTACAACTAACATCGTACACTACCTACCCTAATCTACAACTAACATCGTACACTACCTACCCTAATCTACAACTAACATTGTACACCCACTACTTTAATCTACAACTAACATCGTACACTACGTACTTTAATATACAACTAACATTGTACACTACCTACCCGAATCTACAACTTACATTGTACACTACCTACCCTAATCTACAACTAACATTGTACACTACCTACTTTACTCTTTAACTAACATTGTATAGGTCCTACTTTAATCTACAATTAACATCGCACACTACCTACCCTAATCTACAACTAACATCGTACACTACCTACTTTAATCTAAAACTAACATCGCACACTACCTACCCTAATCTACAACTAACATCGTACACTACCTACCCTAATCTACAACTAACATTGTACACTACCTACTTTAATCTACAATTAACATCGTACACTATCTACTTTAATCTACAACTAACATCGTACACTACCTACTTTAATCTACAACTAACATTGTATATGTCCTACTGTAATCTACAACTAACATCGTACACTACCTACTTTAATCTACAACTAACATTGTATATGTCCTACTTTAATCTACAACTAACATCGTACACTACCTACTTTAATCTACAACTAACATTGTACACTACCTACTTTAATCTACAACTAACATTGTGCACTACCTACACTAATCTACAACTAACATTGTACACTACCTACCCTAATCTACAACTAACATTGTGCGCTACCTAACCTAATCTACAACTAACATCGTACAATACCTACTCTAATCTACAACTAAATTCGTACACTACCTACTTTAATCTACAACTAACATTGTGAACTACCTACTTTAATATACAAATAACATCGTACACTACCTACTTTAATTTACAACTAACATTGTATATGTCCTACTTTAATCTACAACTAACATTGTACACTACCTATTTTATTCTACAACTAACATTGTACACTACCTACCCTAATCTACAACTAACATTGTACACTACCTACTTGAATCTACAACTAACATTGAACACTACCTACCCTAATCTAGAACTAACATTGTACACTGACTACCCTAATCTACAACAAACATCGTACATTACCTACTCTAATCTACAACTAACATTGGACACTTCCTACTTTAATCTACAACTAACATTGTACATGTCCTACTTTAATCTACAACTAATATTATACACTACCTACTTTAATGTACAAATAACATCGTACTCTACCTACTTTAATCTACAACTAACATCGCACACTACCTACCGTAATCTACAACTAACGTTGTACACTACCTACTTTAATCTACAAATAACATCGTACTCTACCTACTTTAATCTACAACTAACATCGCACGCTACCTACCCTAATCTACAACTAACATCGTACACAACCTAACCTAATCTACAACTAACATTGTACACTACCTACTTTAATCTACAACTAACATTGTACACTATCTACCCTAATCTACAACTAACATCGTACACTACCTACCCTAATCTACAACTAACATCGTACACTACCTACCCTAATCTACAACTAACATTGTACACCCACTACTTTAATCTACAACTAACATCGTACACTACCTACTTTAATATACAACTAACATTGTACACTACCTACCCGAATCTACAACTTACATTGTACACTACCTCACTCCTAATATACAACTAACATTGTACACTACCTACTTTACTCTTTAACTAACATTGTATAGGTCCTACTTTAATCTACAATTAACATCGCACACTACCTACCCTAATCTACAACTAACATCGTACACTACCTACTTTAATCTAAAACTAACATCGCACACTACCTACCCTAATCTACAACTAACATCGTACACTACCTACCCTAATCTACAACTAACATTGTACACTACCTACTTTAATCTACAATTAACATCGTACACTATCTACTTTAATCTACAACTAACATCGTACACTACCTACTTTAATCTACAACTAACATTGTATATGTCCTACTTTAATCTACAACTAACATCGTACACTACCTACTTTAATCTACAACTAACATTGTATATGTCCTACTTTAATCTACAACTAACATTGTACACTACCTATTTTATTCTACAACTAAAATTGTACACTACCTAGTTTAATCTACAACTAACATCGCACACTACCTACCCTAATCTACAACTAACATCGAACACTACCTACCTTAATCTACAACTAACATTGTACACTACCTAGTTTAATCTACAACTAAAATCGTACACTACCTACTTTAATCGACAACTAACATTGTACACTACCTACCTTAATCGACAACTAACATTGTACACTACCTACTTTAATCTACAACTAACATCGTACACTACCTACCCTAATCTACAACTAACATCGTACACTACCTACTTTAATCTACAACTAACATTGTACACTACTTACTTTAATCTACAACTAACATCGTACACTACCTACTTTAATCTACAACTAACATTGTACACTACCTTCCGGAATCTACAACTAACATTGTACACTACCTAACCTCATCTACAACTGACATTGTACACTACCTACTTTACTCTTCAACTAACATTGTACATGTCCTACTTTAATCTACAACTCATATTGTACACTACCTACTTTAATCTACAAATGACATCGTACTCTACCTACTTTAATCTACAACTAACATCGCACACTACCTACCCTAATCTACAACTAGCATCGTACACTACCTACCCTAATCTACAACTAACATCGTACACTATCTACTTAAACTACAACTAACATTGAACACTACCTACATTAATCTACAACTAACATCGTACACTATCTACTTTAATCTACAACTATCATTGTATATGTCCTACATTAATCTACAACTAACATTGTACACTACCGATTTTATTCTACAACTAACATTGTACACTATCTACTTTAATCTACAACTAATATTGTACACTACCTACTTTAATCTACAACTAACATCGCACACTACCTACCCTAATCTACAACTAGCATCGTACACTACCTAGCATAACCTACAACTAACATCGTACACTACCTACTTAAACTACAACTAACATTGAACACTACCTACCCTAATCTACAAATAACATTGTACACTGCCTACCCTAATCTACAACTAACATCGTACACTACCTACTTTAATCTACAACTAACATCTCACGCTACCTACCCTAATCTACAACTAACATCGTACACAACCTAACCTAATCTACAACTAACATTGTACACTACCTACTTTAATCTACAACTAACATTGTACACTATCTACCCTAATCTACAACTAACATCGTACACTACCTACCCAAATCTACAACTAACATCGTACACTACCTACCCTAATCTACAACTAACATCGTACACTACCTACTTTAATCTACAACTAACATCGCACACTACCTACCCTAATCTACAACTAACATCGTACACTACCTACCCTAATCTACAACTAACATTGTACACTGCCTACTTTCATCTACAACTAACATCGTACACTACCTACTTTAATCTACAACTAACATCGTACACTACCTTCTTTAATCTAAAACTAACATTGTATATGTCCTACTTTAATCTACAACTAACATCGCACACTACCTACCCTAATCTACAACTAACATCGGACACTACCTACTTTAATCTACAACTAACATTGTACACTACCTTCTTTAATCTACAACTAACATCCTACACTACCTACTTTAATCTAAAACTAACATTGTATATGTCCTACTTTAATCTACAACTAACATCGCACACTACCTACCCTAATCTACAACTAACATTGTACACTACCTACTTTACTCTTCAACTAACATTGTACATGTCCTACTTTAATCTACAACTAATATTGTACACTATCTACATTAATCTACAACTAACATCTCACACTACCTACCCTAATCTACAACTAACATTGTACACTGCCTACCCTAATCTACAACTAACATCTTACACTACCTACTTTAATCTACAACTAACATTGTACACTACCTAACCTAATCTACAACTAACATTGTACACTACCTACTTTAATCTACAACTAACATCGTACTCTTCCTACTTTAATCTACAACTAACATACACTACCTACTCCTAATCTACAACTAACATTGTACACTACCTAACCTAATCTACAACTAACATTGTACAATACCTACTTTAATCTTAAACTAACATTATACACATCCTACTTTAATCTACAATTTATATTGTACAATACCTACTTTAATCTACAAATAACATCGTACACTACCTACTTTAATCTACAACTAACATCGCACACTACCTACCCTAATCTACAACTAACATCGTACACTACCTACCCTAATCTACAACTAACATCGTACACTACCTACTTTAATCCACAACTAACATCTCAAACTACCTACGCTAATCTACAACTAACATTGTACACTGCCTACCCTAATCTACAACTAACATCTCACACTACCTACCCTAATCTACAACTAACATTGTACACTACCTAACCTAATCTACAACTAACATTGTACACTACCTACTTTAAACTACAACTAACATTGTACATGTCCTACTTTAATCTACAACTAATATTGTACACTACCTACCCTAATATACAACTAACATCGTTCACTACATACTTTAATCTACAACTAACATTGTACACTACCTATTTTATTCTACAACTAACATTGTACACTACCTACTTTAATCTACAACTAACATCGCACACTACCTACCCTAATCTACAACTAACATCGTACACTACCTACCCTAATCTACAACTAACATTGTACACTACCTACTTTAATCTACAACTAACATAGTACGCTACCTGCTTTAATCTACAACTAACATTGTACACTACCTACCCTAATCTACAACTAACATTGTACACTACCTAACCTAATCTACAACTAACATTGTACAATATCTACTTTAATCTTAAACTAACATTGTACACATCCTACTTTAATCTACAACTAACATCGCACACTACCTACCCTAATCTACAACTAACATCGTACACTACCTACCCTAATCTACAACTAACATCGTTCACTACCTACTTTAATCTACAACTAACATTGTACACTACCTATTTTATTCTACAACTAACATTGTACACTACCTACTTTAATCTACAACTAACATCGCACACTACCTACCCTAATCTACAACTAACATCGTACACTACCTACCCTAATCTACAACTAACATTGTACACTACCTACTTTAATCTACAACTAACATTGTACACTACCTAACCTAATCTACAACTAACATTGTACAATATCTACTTTAATCTTAAACTAACATTGTACACATCCTACTTTAATCTACAACTTATATTGTACACTACCTACTTTAATCTACAAATAACATCGTACTCTTCCTACTTTAATCTACAACTAACATCACACTACCTACCCTAATCTACAACTAACATTGTACACTACCTAACCTAATCTACAACTAACATTGTACAATACCTACTTTAATCTTAAACTAACATTATACACATCCTACTTTAATCTACAATTTATATTGTACACTACCTACTTTAATCTACAAATAACATCGTACACTACCTACTTTAATCTACAACTAAACATCGTACACTACCTACCCTAATCTACAACTAACATCGACGCTACCTGCTTTAATCTACAACTAACATTGTACACTACCTACCCTAATCTACAACTAACATTGTACACTACCTAACCTAATCTACAACTAACATTGTACAATATCTACTTTAATCTTAAACTAACATTGTACACATCCTACTTTAATCTACAACTAACATAGCACACTACCTACCCTAATCTACAACTAACATCGTACACTACCTACCCTAATCTACAACTAACATCGTTCACTACCTACTTTAACCTACAACTAACATCGTACACTACCTACTTAAACTACAACTAACATTGAACACTACCTACCCTAATCTACAAATAACATTGTACACTGCCTACCCTAATCTACAACTAACATCGTACACTACCTACTTTAATCTACAACTAACATCGCACGCTACCTACCCTAATCTACAACTAACATCGTACACAACCTAACCTAATCTACAACTAACATTGTACACTACCTACTTTAATCTACAACTAACATTGTACACTATCTACCCTAATCTACAACTAACATCGTACACTACCTACCCAAATCTACAACTAACATCGTACACTACCTACCCTAATCTACAACTAACATCGTACACTACCTACTTTAATCTACAACTAACATCGCACACTACCTACCCTAATCTACAACTAACATCGTACACTACCTACCCTAATCTACAACTAACATTGTACACTGCCTACTTTCATCTACAACTAACATCGTACACTACCTACTTTAATCTACAACTAACATCGTACACTACCTTCTTTAATCTAAAACTAACATTGTATATGTCCTACTTTAATCTACAACTAACATACACACTACCTACCCTAATCTACAACTAACATCGGACACTACCTACTTTAATCTACAACTAACATTGTACACTACCTTCTTTAATCTACAACTAACATCCTACACTACCTACTTTAATCTAAAACTAACATTGTATATGTCCTACTTTAATCTACAACTAACATCGCACACTACCTACCCTAATCTACAACTAACATTGTACACTACCTACTTTACTCTTCAACTAACATTGTACATGTCCTACTTTAATCTACAACTAATATTGTACACTATCTACATTAATCTACAACTAACATCTCACACTACCTACCCTAATCTACAACTAACATTGTACACTGCCTACCCTAATCTACAACTAACATCTTACACTACCTACTTTAATCTACAACTAACATTGTACACTACCTAACCTAATCTACAACTAACATTGTACACTACCTACTTTAATCTACAACTAACATCGTACTCTTCCTACTTTAATCTACAACTAACATCGCACACTACCTACCCTAATCTACAACTAACATTGTACACTACCTAACCTAATCTACAACTAACATTGTACAATACCTACTTTAATCTTAAACTAACATTATACACATCCTACTTTAATCTACAATTTATATTGTACAATACCTACTTTAATCTACAAATAACATCGTACACTACCTACTTTAATCTACAACTAACATCGCACACTACCTACCCTAATCTACAACTAACATCGTACACTACCTACCCTAATCTACAACTAACATCGTACACTACCTACTTTAATCCACAACTAACATCTCAAACTACCTACGCTAATCTACAACTAACATTGTACACTGCCTACCCTAATCTACAACTAACATCTCACACTACCTACCCTAATCTACAACTAACATTGTACACTACCTAACCTAATCTACAACTAACATTGTACACTACCTACTTTAAACTACAACTAACATTGTACATGTCCTACTTTAATCTACAACTAATATTGTACACTACCTACCCTAATATACAACTAACATCGTTCACTACATACTTTAATCTACAACTAACATTGTACACTACCTATTTTATTCTACAACTAACATTGTACACTACCTACTTTAATCTACAACTAACATCGCACACTACCTACCCTAATCTACAACTAACATCGTACACTACCTACCCTAATCTACAACTAACATTGTACACTACCTACTTTAATCTACAACTAACATCGTACGCTACCTGCTTTAATCTACAACTAACATTGTACACTACCTACCCTAATCTACAACTAACATTGTACACTACCTAACCTAATCTACAACTAACATTGTACAATATCTACTTTAATCTTAAACTAACATTGTACACATCCTACTTTAATCTACAACTAACATCGCACACTACCTACCCTAATCTACAACTAACATCGTACACTACCTACCCTAATCTACAACTAACATCGTTCACTACCTACTTTAATCTACAACTAACATTGTACACTACCTATTTTATTCTACAACTAACATTGTACACTACCTACTTTAATCTACAACTAACATCGCACACTACCTACCCTAATCTACAACTAACATCGTACACTACCTACCCTAATCTACAACTAACATTGTACACTACCTACTTTAATCTACAACTAACATTGTACACTACCTAACCTAATCTACAACTAACATTGTACAATATCTACTTTAATCTTAAACTAACATTGTACACATCCTACTTTAATCTACAACTTATATTGTACACTACCTACTTTAATCTACAAATAACATCGTACTCTTCCTACTTTAATCTACAACTAACATCGCACACTACCTACCCTAATCTACAACTAACATTGTACACTACCTAACCTAATCTACAACTAACATTGTACAATACCTACTTTAATCTTAAACTAACATTATACACATCCTACTTTAATCTACAATTTATATTGTACACTACCTACTTTAATCTACAAATAACATCGTACACTACCTACTTTAATCTACAACTAACATCGTACACTACCTACCCTAATCTACAACTAACATCGTACGCTACCTGCTTTAATCTACAACTAACATTGTACACTACCTACCCTAATCTACAACTAACATTGTACACTACCTAACCTAATCTACAACTAACATTGTACAATATCTACTTTAATCTTAAACTAACATTGTACACATCCTACTTTAATCTACAACTAACATCGCACACTACCTACCCTAATCTACAACTAACATCGTACACTACCTACCCTAATCTACAACTAACATCGTTCACTACCTACTTTAATCTACAACTAACATTGTACACTACCTATTTTATTCTACAACTAACATTGTACACTACCTACTTTAATCTACAACTAACATCGCACACTACCTACCCTAATCTACAACTAACATCGTACACTACCTACCCTAATCTACAACTAACATTGTACACTACCTACTTTAATCTACAACTAACATTGTACACTACCTACCCTAATCTACAACTAACATTGTACACTACCTAACCTAATCTACAACTAACATTGTACAATATCTACTTTAATCTTAAACTAACATTGTACACATCCTACTTTAATCTACAACTTATATTGTACACTACCTACTTTAATCTACAAATAACATCGTACTCTTCCTACTTTAATCTACAACTAACATACACACTACCTACCCTAATCTACAACTAACATTGTACACTACCTAACCTAATCTACAACTAACATTGTACAATACCTACTTTAATCTTAAACTAACATTATACACATCCTACTTTAATCTACAATTTATATTGTACACTACCTACTTTAATCTACAAATAACATCGTACACTACCTACTTTAATCTACAACTAACATCGCACACTACCTACCTAATCTACAACTAACATCGTACACTACCTACCCTAATCTACAACTAACATCGTACACTACCTACTTTAATCTACAACTAACATCTCACACTACCTACCCTAATCTACAACTAACATTGTACACTGCCTACCCTAATCTACAACTAACATCTTACACTACCTACTTTAATCTACAACTAACATTGTACACTACCTAACCTAATCTACAACTAACATTGTACACTACCTACTTTAATCTACAACTAACATCGTACTCTTCCTACTTTAATCTACAACTAACATCGCACACTACCTACCCTAATCTACAACTAACATTGTACACTACCTAACCTAATCTACAACTAACATTGTACAATACCTACTTTAATCTTAAACTAACATTATACACATCCTACTTTAATCTACAATTTATATTGTACACTACCTACTTTAATCTACAAATAACATCGTACACTACCTACTTTAACCTACAACTAACATCGCACACTACCTACCCTAATCTACAACTAACATCGTACACTACCTACCCTAATCTACAACTAACATCGTACACTACCTACTTTAATCTACAACTAACATCTCAAACTACCTACCCTAATCTACAACTAACATTGTACACTGCCTACCCTAATCTACAACTAACATCGTTCACTACCTACTTTAATCTACAACTAACATTGTACACTACCTATTTTATTCTACAACTAACATTGTACACTACCTACTTTAATCTACAACTAACATCGCACACTACCTACCCTAATCTACAACTAACATCGTACACTACCTACCCTAATCTACAACTAACATTGTACAATATCTACTTTAATCTTAAACTAACATTGTACACATCCTACTTTAATCTACAACTAACATCGCACACTACCTACCCTAATCTACAACTAACATCGTACACTACCTACCCTAATCTACAACTAACATCGTTCACTACCTACTTTAATCTACAACTAACATTGTACACTACCTATTTTATTCTACAACTAACATTGTACACTACCTACTTTAATCTACAACTAACATCGCACACTACCTACCCTAATCTACAACTAACATCGTACACTACCTACCCTAATCTACAACTAACATTGTACACTACCTACTTTAATCTACAACTAACATTGTACACTACCTACCTAATCTACAACTAACATTGTACACTACCTAACCTAATCTACAACTAACATTGTACAATATCTACTTTAATCTTAAACTAACATTGTACACATCCTACTTTAATCTACAACTTATATTGTACACTACCTACTTTAATCTACAAATAACATCGTACTCTTCCTACTTTAATCTACAACTAACATCGCACTACCTACCTAATCTACAACTAACATTGTACACTACCTAACCTAATCTACAACTAACATTGTACAATACCTACTTTAATCTTAAACTAACATTATACACATCCTACTTTAATCTACAATTTATATTGTACACTACCTACTTTAATCTACAAATAACATCGTACACTACCTACTTTAATCTACAACTAACATCGTACACTACCTACCTAATCTACAACTAACATAAATTGCTACCTGCTTTAATCTACAACTAACATTGTACACTACCTACCCTAATCTACAACTAACATTGTACACTACCTAACCTAATCTACAACTAACATTGTACAATATCTACTTTAATCTTAAACTAACATTGTACACATCCTACTTTAATCTACAACTAACATCGCACACTACCTACCCTAATCTACAACTAACATCGTACACTACCTACCCTAATCTACAACTAACATCGTTCACTACCTACTTTAATCTACAACTAACATTGTACACTACCTATTTTATTCTACAACTAACATTGTACACTACCTACTTTAATCTACAACTAACATACACACTACCTACCCTAATCTACAACTAACATCGTACACTACCTACCCTAATCTACAACTAACATTGTACACTACCTACTTTAATCTACAACTAACATTGTACACTACCTACCCTAATCTACAACTAACATTGTACACTACCTAACCTAATCTACAACTAACATTGTACAATATCTACTTTAATCTTAAACTAACATTGTACACATCCTACTTTAATCTACAACTTATATTGTACACTACCTACTTTAATCTACAAATAACATCGTACTCTTCCTACTTTAATCTACAACTAACATCGCACACTACCTACCCTAATCTACAACTAACATTGTACACTACCTAACCTAATCTACAACTAACATTGTACAATACCTACTTTAATCTTAAACTAACATTATACACATCCTACTTTAATCTACAATTTATATTGTACACTACCTACTTTAATCTACAAATAACATCGTACACTACCTACTTTAATCTACAACTAACATCGCACACTACCTACCCTAATCTACAACTAACATCGTACACTACCTACCCTAATCTACAACTAACATCGTACACTACCTACTTTAATCTACAACTAACATCTCACACTACCTACCCTAATCTACAACTAACATTGTACACTGCCTACCCTAATCTACAACTAACATCTTACACTACCTACTTTAATCTACAACTAACATTGTACACTACCTAACCTAATCTACAACTAACATTGTACACTACTTACTTTAATCTACAACTAACATCGTACTCTTCCTACTTTAATCTACAACTAACATCGCACACTACCTACCCTAATCTACAACTAACATTGTACACTACCTAACCTAATCTACAACTAACATTGTACAATACCTACTTTAATCTTAAACTAACATTATACACATCCTACTTTAATCTACAATTTATATTGTACACTACCTACTTTAATCTACAAATAACATCGTACACTACCTACTTTAACCTACAACTAACATCGCACACTACCTACCCTAATCTACAACTAACATCGTACACTACCTACCCTAATCTACAACTAACATCGTACACTACCTACTTTAATCTACAACTAACATCTCAAACTACCTACCCTAATCTACAACTAACATTGTACACTGCCTACCCTAATCTACAACTAACATCTCACACTACCTACCTAATCTACAACTAACATTGTACACTACCTAACCTAATCTACAACTAACATTGTACACTACCTACTTTAAACTACAACTAACATTGTACATGTCCTACTTTAATCTACAACTAATATTGAACACTACCTACCCTAATATACAACTAACATCGTTCACTACATACTTTAATCTACAACTAACATTGTACACTACCTATTTTATTCTACAACTAACATTGTACACTACCTACTTTAATCTACAACTAACATCGCACACTACCTACCCTAATCTACAACTAACATTGTACACTGCCTACCCTAATCTACAACTAACATCTCACACTACCTACCCTAATCTACAACTAACATTGTACACTACCTAACCTAATCTACAACTAACATTGTACACTACCTACTTTAAACTACAACTAACATTGTACATGTCCTACTTTAATCTACAACTAATATTGTACACTACCTACCCTAATATACAACTAACATCGTTCACTACATACTTTAATCTACAACTAACATTGTACACTACCTACTTTAATCTACAACTAACATCGCACACTACCTACCCTAATCTACAACTAACATCGTACACTACCTACCCTAATCTACAACTAACATTGTACACTACCTACTTTAATCTACAACTAACATCGTACGCTACCTGCTTTAATCTACAACTAACATTGTACACTACCTACCCTAATCTACAACTAACATTGTACACTACCTAACCTAATCTACAACTAACATTGTACAATATCTACTTTAATCTTAAACTAACATTGTACACATCCTACTTTAATCTACAACTAACATCGCACACTACCTACCCTAATCTACAACTAACATCGTACACTACCTACCTAATCTACAACTAACATCGTTCACTACCTACTTTAATCTACAACTAACATTGTACACTACCTATTTTATTCTACAACTAACATTGTACACTACCTACTTTAATCTACAACTAACATCGCACACTACCTACCCTAATCTACAACTAACATTGTACACTACCTACCCTAATCTACAACTAACATTGTACACTACCTACTTTAATCTACAACTAACATTGTACACTACCTACCTAATCTACAACTAACATTGTACACTACCTAACCTAATCTACAACTAACATTGTACAATATCTACTTTAATCTTAAACTAACATTGTACACATCCTACTTTAATCTACAACTTATATTGTACACTACCTACTTTAATCTACAAATAACATCGTACTCTTCCTACTTTAATCTACAACTAACATCGCACACTACCTACCTAATCTACAACTAACATTGTACACTACCTAACCTAATCTACAACTAACATTGTACAATACCTACTTTAATCTTAAACTAACATTATACGTATCCTACTTTAATCTACAATTTATATTGTACACTACCTACTTTAATCTACAAATAACATCGTACACTACCTACTTTAATCTACAACTAACATCGTACACTACCTACCTAATCTACAACTAACATAAATGCGCTACCTGCTTTAATCTACAACTAACATTGTACACTACCTACCCTAATCTACAACTAACATTGTACACTACCTAACCTAATCTACAACTAACATTGTACAATATCTACTTTAATCTTAAACTAACATTGTACACATCCTACTTTAATCTACAACTAACATCGCACACTACCTACCCTAATCTACAACTAACATCTCACACTACCTACCCTAATCTACAACTAACATTGTACACTACCTAACCTAATCTACAACTAACATTGTACACTACCTACTTTAAACTACAACTAACATTGTACATGTCCTACTTTAATCTACAACTAATATTGTACACTACCTACCCTAATATACAACTAACATCGTTCACTACATACTTTAATCTACAACTAACATTGTACACTACCTATTTTATTCTACAACTAACATTGTACACTACCTACTTTAATCTACAACTAACATCGCACACTACCTACCCTAATCTACAACTAACATTGTACACTGCCTACCCTAATCTACAACTAACATCTCACACTACCTACCCTAATCTACAACTAACATTGTACACTACCTAACCTAATCTACAACTAACATTGTACACTACCTACTTTAAACTACAACTAACATTGTACATGTCCTACTTTAATCTACAACTAATATTGTACACTACCTACCCTAATATACAACTAACATCGTTCACTACATACTTTAATCTACAACTAACATTGTACACTACCTACTTTAATCTACAACTAACATCGCACACTACCTACCCTAATCTACAACTAACATCGTACACTACCTACCTAATCTACAACTAACATTGTACACTACCTACTTTAATCTACAACTAACATCGTGCTACCTGCTTTAATCTACAACTAACATTGTACACTACCTACCCTAATCTACAACTAACATTGTACACTACCTAACCTAATCTACAACTAACATTGTACAATATCTACTTTAATCTTAAACTAACATTGTACACATCCTACTTTAATCTACAACTAACATCGCATACCTACCTAATCTACAACTAACATCGTACACTACCTACCCTAATCTACAACTAACATCGTTCACTACCTACTTTAATCTACAACTAACATTGTACACTACCTATTTTATTCTACAACTAACATTGTACACTACCTACTTTAATCTACAACTAACATCGCACACTACCTACCCTAATCTACAACTAACATCGTACACTACCTACCCTAATCTACAACTAACATTGTACACTACCTACTTTAATCTACAACTAACATTGTACACTACCTACCCTAATCTACAACTAACATTGTACACTACCTAACCTAATCTACAACTAACATTGTACAATATCTACTTTAATCTTAAACTAACATTGTACACATCCTACTTTAATCTACAACTTATATTGTACACTACCTACTTTAATCTACAAATAACATCGTACTCTTCCTACTTTAATCTACAACTAACATCGCACACTACCTACCCTAATCTACAACTAACATTGTACACTACCTAACCTAATCTACAACTAACATTGTACAATACCTACTTTAATCTTAAACTAACATTATACACATCCTACTTTAATCTACAATTTATATTGTACACTACCTACTTTAATCTACAAATAACATCGTACACTACCTACTTTAATCTACAACTAACATCGTACACTACCTACCCTAATCTACAACTAACATCGTACGCTACCTGCTTTAATCTACAACTAACATTGTACACTACCTACCCTAATCTACAACTAACATTGTACACTACCTAACCTAATCTACAACTAACATTGTACAATATCTACTTTAATCTTAAACTAACATTGTACACATCCTACTTTAATCTACAACTAACATCGCACACTACCTACCCTAATCTACAACTAACATCGTACACTACCTACCCTAATCTACAACTAACATCGTTCACTACCTACTTTAATCTACAACTAACATTGTACACTACCTATTTTATTCTACAACTAACATTGTACACTACCTACTTTAATCTACAACTAACATCGCACACTACCTACCCTAATCTACAACTAACATCGTACACTACCTACCTAATCTACAACTAACATTGTACACTACCTACTTTAATCTACAACTAACATTGTACACTACCTACCTAATCTACAACTAACATTGTACACTACCTAACCTAATCTACAACTAACATTGTACAATATCTACTTTAATCTTAAACTAACATTGTACACATCCTACTTTAATCTACAACTTATATTGTACACTACCTACTTTAATCTACAAATAACATCGTACTCTTCCTACTTTAATCTACAACTAACATCGCACACTACCTACCCTAATCTACAACTAACATTGTACACTACCTAACCTAATCTACAACTAACATTGTACAATACCTACTTTAATCTTAAACTAACATTATACACATCCTACTTTAATCTACAATTTATATTGTACACTACCTACTTTAATCTACAAATAACATCGTACACTACCTACTTTAATCTACAACTAACATCGCACACTACCTACCTAATCTACAACTAACATCGTACACTACCTACCTAATCTACAACTAACATCGTACACTACCTACTTTAATCTACAACTAACATCTCACACTACCTACCCTAATCTACAACTAACATTGTACACTGCCTACCCTAATCTACAACTAACATCTTACACTACCTACTTTAATCTACAACTAACATTGTACACTACCTAACCTAATCTACAACTAACATTGTACACTACCTACTTTAATCTACAACTAACATCATGTACTCTTCCTACTTTAATCTACAACTAACATCACACACTACCTACCCTAATCTACAACTAACATTGTACACTACCTAACCTAATCTACAACTAACATTGTACAATACCTACTTTAATCTTAAACTAACATTATACACATCCTACTTTAATCTACAATTTATATTGTACACTACCTACTTTAATCTACAAATAACATCGTACACTACCTACTTTAACCTACAACTAACATCGCACACTACCTACCCTAATCTACAACTAACATCGTACACTACCTACCCTAATCTACAACTAACATCGTACACTACCTACTTTAATCTACAACTAACATCTCAAACTACCTACCCTAATCTACAACTAACATTGTACACTGCCTACCCTAATCTACAACTAACATCTCACACTACCTACCCTAATCTACAACTAACATTGTACACTACCTAACCTAATCTACAACTAACATTGTACACTACCTACTTTAAACTACAACTAACATTGTACATGTCCTACTTTAATCTACAACTAATATTGTACACTACCTACCCTAATATACAACTAACATCGTTCACTACATACTTTAATCTACAACTAACATTGTACACTACCTATTTTATTCTACAACTAACATTGTACACTACCTACTTTAATCTACAACTAACATCGCACACTACCTACCCTAATCTACAACTAACATCGTACACTACCTACCTAATCTACAACTAACATTGTACACTACCTACTTTAATCTACAACTAACATTACGCTACCTGCTTTAATCTACAACTAACATTGTACACTACCTACCTAATCTACAACTAACATTGTACACTACCTAACCTAATCTACAACTAACATTGTACAATATCTACTTTAATCTTAAACTAACATTGTACACATCCTACTTTAATCTACAACTAACATCGCACACTACCTACCCTAATCTACAACTAACATCGTACACTACCTACCCTAATCTACAACTAACATCGTTCACTACCTACTTTAATCTACAACTAACATTGTACACTACCTATTTTATTCTACAACTAACATTGTACACTACCTACTTTAATCTACAACTAACATCGCACACTACCTACCCTAATCTACAACTAACATCGTACACTACCTACCCTAATCTACAACTAACATTGTACACTACCTACTTTAATCTACAACTAACATTGTACACTACCTACCCTAATCTACAACTAACATTGTACACTACCTAACCTAATCTACAACTAACATTGTACAATATCTACTTTAATCTTAAACTAACATTGTACACATCCTACTTTAATCTACAACTTATATTGTACACTACCTACTTTAATCTACAAATAACATCGTACTCTTCCTACTTTAATCTACAACTAACATCGCACACTACCTACCCTAATCTACAACTAACATTGTACACTACCTAACCTAATCTACAACTAACATTGTACAATACCTACTTTAATCTTAAACTAACATTATACACATCCTACTTTAATCTACAATTTATATTGTACACTACCTACTTTAATCTACAAATAACATCGTACACTACCTACTTTAATCTACAACTAACATCGCACACTACCTACCCTAATCTACAACTAACATCGTACACTACCTACCTAATCTACAACTAACATCGTACACTACCTACTTTAATCTACAACTAACATCTCACACTACCTACCCTAATCTACAACTAACATTGTACACTGCCTACCCTAATCTACAACTAACATCTTACACTACCTACTTTAATCTACAACTAACATTGTACACTACCTAACCTAATCTACAACTAACATTGTACACTACCTACTTTAATCTACAACTAACATCATTACTCTTCCTACTTTAATCTACAACTAACATACACACTACCTACCCTAATCTACAACTAACATTGTACACTACCTAACCTAATCTACAACTAACATTGTACAATACCTACTTTAATCTTAAACTAACATTATACACATCCTACTTTAATCTACAATTTATATTGTACACTACCTACTTTAATCTACAAATAACATCGTACACTACCTACTTTAACCTACAACTAACATCGCACACTACCTACCCTAATCTACAACTAACATCGTACACTACCTACCCTAATCTACAACTAACATCGTTCACTACCTACTTTAATCTACAACTAATATTGTACACTACCTACCCTAATATACAACTAACATCGCACACTACCTACTTTAATCTACAACTAACATCGCACACTACCTACCTAATCTACAACTAACATCGTACACTACCTACCCTAATCTACAACTAACATCGTTCACTACCTACTTTAATCTACAACTAACATTGTACACTACCTACTTTAATCTACAACTAACATCGCACACTACCTACCCTAATCTACAACTAACATTGTACACTGCCTACCCTAATCTACAACTAACATCTCACACTACCTACCCTAATCTACAACTAACATTGTACACTACCTAACCTAATCTACAACTAACATTGTACACTACCTACTTTAAACTACAACTAACATTGTACATGTCCTACTTTAATCTACAACTAATATTGTACACTACCTACCCTAATATACAACTAACATCGTACACTACCTACTTTAATCTACAACTAACATCGCACACTACCTACCCTAATCTACAACTAACATCGTACACTACCTACCCTAATCTACAACTAACATCGTTCACTACCTACTTTAATCTACAACTAACATTGTACACTACCTATTTTATTCTACAACTAACATTGTACACTACCTACTTTAATCTACAACTAACATCGCACACTACCTACCCTAATCTACAACTAACATCGTACACTACCTACCCTAATCTACAACTAACATTGTACACTACCTACTTTAATCTACAACTAACATTGACACTACCTGCTTTAATCTACAACTAACATTGTACACTACCTACCCTAATCTACAACTAACATTGTACACTACCTAACCTAATCTACAACTAACATTGTACAATATCTACTTTAATCTTAAACTAACATTGTACACATCCTACTTTAATCTACAACTAACATCGCACACTACCTACCCTAATCTACAACTAACATCGTACACTACCTACCCTAATCTACAACTAACATCTTTCACTACCTACTTTAATCTACAACTAACATTGTACACTACCTATTTTATTCTACAACTAACATTGTACACTACCTACTTTAATCTACAACTAACATCGCACACTACCTACCCTAATCTACAACTAACATCGACACTACCTACCCTAATCTACAACTAACATTGTACACTACCTACTTTAATCTACAACTAACATTGTACACAACCTACCTAATCTACAACTAACATTGCACACTACCTACCCTAATCTACAACTAACATTGTACACTACCTAACCTAATCTACAACTAACATTGTTCAATACCTACTTTAATCTTAAACTAACATTATACACATCCTACTTTAATCTACAATTTATATTGTACACTACCTACTTTAATCTACAAATAACATCGTACACACCTACTTTAATCTACAACTAACATACACACTACCTACCCTAATCTACAACTAACATTGTACACTACCTAACCTAATCTACAACTAACATTGTACAATATCTACTTTAATCTTAAACTAACATTGTACACATCCTACTTTAATCTACAACTTATATTGTACACTACCTACTTTAATCTACAAATAACATCGTACTCTTCCTACTTTAATCTACAACTAACATACACACACTACCTACCCTAATCTACAACTAACATTGTACACTACCTAACCTAATCTACAACTAACATTGTACAATACCTACTTTAATCTTAAACTAACATTATACACATCCTACTTTAATCTACAATTTATATTGTACACTACCTACTTTAATCTACAACTAACATCTTTCACTACCTACTTTAATCTACAACTAACATTGTACACTACCTACCTAATCTACAACTAACATCGTACACTACCTACCCTAATCTACAACTAACATCGTACACTACCTACTTTAATCTACAACTAACATCTCACACTACCTACCTAATCTACAACTAACATTGTACACTGCCTACCCTAATCTACAACTAACATCTTACACTACCTACTTTAATCTACAACTAACATTGTACACTACCTAACCTAATCTACAACTAACATTGTACACTACCTACTTTAATCTACAACTAACATCGTACTCTTCCTACTTTAATCTACAACTAACATCGCACACTACCTACCCTAATCTACAACTAACATTGTACACTACCTAACCTAATCTACAACTAACATTGTACAATACCTACTTTAATCTTAAACTAACATTATACACATCCTACTTTAATCTACAATTTATATTGTACACTACCTACTTTAATCTACAAATAACATGTACACTACCTACTTTAACCTACAACTAACATCGCACACTACCTACCCTAATCTACAACTAACATCGTACACTACCTACCCTAATCTACAACTAACATCGTTCACTACCTACTTTAATCTACAACTAATATTGTACACTACCTACCCTAATATACAACTAACATCGCACACTACCTACTTTAATCTACAACTAACATCGCACACTACCTACCCTAATCTACAACTAACATCGTACACTACCTACCCTAATCTACAACTAACATCGTTCACTACCTACTTTAATCTACAACTAACATTGTACACTACCTATTTTATTCTACAACTAACATTGTACACTACCTACTTTAATCTACAACTAACATCGCACACTACCTACCCTAATCTACAACTAACATCGTACACTACCTACCCTAATCTACAACTAACATTGTACACTACCTACTTTAATCTACAACTAACATTGTACACTACCTACCCTAATCTACAACTAACATTGTACACTACCTAACCTAATCTACAACTAACATTGTACAATATCTACTTTAATCTTAAACTAACATTGTACACATCCTACTTTAATCTACAACTTATATTGTACACTACCTACTTTAATCTACAAATAACATCGTACTCTTCCTACTTTAATCTACAACTAACATCGCACACTACCTACTTTAATCTACAACTAACATTGTACACTACCTAACCTAATCTACAACTAACATTGTACAATACCTACTTTAATCTTAAACTAACATTATACACATCCTACTTTAATCTACAATTTATATTGTACACTACCTACTTTAATCTACAAATAACATCGTACACTACCTACTTTAATCTACAACTAACATCGTACACTACCTACCCTAATCTACAACTAACATCGTACACTACCTACTTTAATCTACAACTAACATCTCACACTACCTACCCTAATCTACAACTAACATTGTACACTGCCTACCCTAATCTACAACTAACATCTTACACTACCTACTTTAATCTACAACTAACATTGTACACTACCTAACCTAATCTACAACTAACATTGTACACTACCTACTTTAATCTACAACTAACATCGTACTCTTCCTACTTTAATCTACAACTAACATCGCACACTACCTACCCTAATCTACAACTAACATTGTACACTACCTAACCTAATCTACAACTAACATTGTACAATACCTACTTTAATCTTAAACTAACATTATACACATCCTACTTTAATCTACAATTTATATTGTACACTACCTACTTTAATCTACAAATAACATCGTACACTACCTACTTTAACCTACAACTAACATCGCACACTACCTACCCTAATCTACAACTAACATCGTACACTACCTACCCTAATCTACAACTAACATCGTTCACTACCTACTTTAATCTACAACTAATATTGTACACTACCTACCCTAATATACAACTAACATCGCACACTACCTACTTTAATCTACAACTAACATACACACTACCTAACCTAATCTACAACTAACATCGTACACTACCTACCTAATCTACAACTAACATCGTTTCACTACCTACTTTAATCTACAACTAACATTGTACACTACCTACTTTAATCTACAACTAACATCGCACACTACCTACCCTAATCTACAACTAACATTGTACACTGCCTACCCTAATCTACAACTAACATCTCACACTACCTACCCTAATCTACAACTAACATTGTACACTACCTAACCTAATCTACAACTAACATTGTACACTACCTACTTTAAACTACAACTAACATTGTACATGTCCTACTTTAATCTACAACTAATATTGTACACTACCTACCCTAATATACAACTAACATCGTACACTACCTACCCTAATCTACAACTAACATTGTACACTACCTACTTTAATCTACAACTAACATTGTACACTACCTACTCTAATCTACAACTAACATTGCACACTACCTACCCTAATCTACAACTAACATTGTACACTACCTAACCTAATCTACAACTAACATTGTTCAATACCTACTTTAATCTTAAACTAACATTATACACATCCTACTTTAATCTACAATTTATATTGTACACTACCTACTTTAATCTACAAATAACATCGTACACTACCTACTTTAATCTACAACTAACATCGCACACTACCTACCTAATCTACAACTAACATTGTACAATAGCTACTTTAATCTTAAACTAACATTGTACACATCCTACTTTAATCTACAACTTATATTGTACACTACCTACTTTAATCTACAAATAACATCGTACTCTTCCTACTTTAATCTACAACTAACATCGCACACTACCTACCCTAATCTACAACTAACATTGTACACTACCTAACCTAATCTACAACTAACATTGTACAATACCTACTTTAATCTTAAACTAACATTATACACATCCTACTTTAATCTACAATTTATATTGTACACTACCTACTTTAATCTACAAATAACATCGTACACTACCTACTTTAATCTACAACTAACATCGCACACTACCTACCCTAATCTACAACTAACATCGTACACTACCTACCCTAATCTACAACTAACATCTTACACTACCTACTTTAATCTCTACAACTAACATCTCACACTACCTACCCAAATCTACAACTAACATTGTACACTGCCTACCCTAATCTACAACTAACATCTTACACTACCTACTTTAATCTACAACTAACATTGTACACTACCTAACCTAATCTACAACTAACATTGTACACTACCTACTTTAATCTACAACTAACATCGTACTCTTCCTACTTTAATCTACAACTAACATCGCACACTACCTACCCTAATCTACAACTAACATTGTACACTACCTAACCTAATCTACAACTAACATTGTACAATACCTACTTTAATCTTAAACTAACATTATACACATCCTACTTTAATCTACAATTTATATTGTACACTACCTACTTTAATCTACAAATAACATCGTACACTACCTACTTTAACCTACAACTAACATCGCACACTACCTACCCTAATCTACAACTAACATCGTACACTACCTACCCTAATCTACAACTAACATCGTTCACTACCTACTTTAATCTACAACTAATATTGTACACTACCTACCCTAATATACAACTAACATCGTACACTACCTACTTTAATCTACAACTAACATATACACTACCTACCCTAATCTACAACTAACATCGTACACTACCTACCCTAATCTACAACTAACATCGTTCACTACCTACTTTAATCTACAACTAACATTGTACACTACCTACTTTAATCTACAACTAACATCGCACACTACCTACCTAATCTACAACTAACATCACTACCTACCCTAATCTACAACTAACATCGCTCACTACCTACTTTAATCTACAACTAACATTGTACACTACCTACTTTAATCTACAACTAACATCACACTACACTACCTACCCTAATCTACAACTAACATCGTACACTACCTACCCTAATCTACAACTAACATTGTACACTACCTACCCTAATCTACAACTAACATCTCACACTACCTAACCATATCTACAACTAACATTGTACACTACCTAACCTAATCTACAACTAACATTGTACACTACCTACTTTAAACTACAACTAACATTGTACATGTCCTACTTTAATCTACAACTAATATTGTACACTACCTACCCTAATATACAACTAACATCATTACACTACCTACTTTAATCTACAACTAACATCGTACACTACCTACTTTAATCTACAACTAACATCGCACACTACCTACCCTAATCTACAACTAACATCGTTCACTACCTACTTTAATCTACAACTAACATTGTACACTACCTATTTTATTCTACAACTAACATTGTACACTACCTACTTTAATCTACAACTAACATCGCACACTACCTACCCTAATCTACAACTAACATGTACACTACCTACTCCTAATCTACAACTAACATTGTACACTACCTACTTTAATCTACAACTAACATCGCACTACCTGCTTTAATCTACAACTAACATGCACTACCTACTAATCTACAACTAACATCTCACACTACCTACAATCTACAACTAACATTGTACACTACCTACCCTAATCTACAACTAACATTGTACACTACCTAACCTAATCTACAACTAACATTGTACAATATCTACTTTAATCTTAAACTAACATTGTACACATCCTACTTTAATCTACAACTAACATTGTACACTACCTACCTAATCTACAACTAACATCGTACACTACCTACCCTAATCTACAACTAACATCTTTCACTACCTACTTTAATCTACAACTAACATTGTACACTACCTATTTTATTCTACAACTAACATTGTACACTACCTACTTTAATCTACAACTAACATCGCACACTACCTACCCTAATCTACAACTAACATCGTACACTACCTACCCTAATCTACAACTAACATTGTACACTACCTACTTTAATCTACAACTAACATTGTACACTACCTACCCTAATCTACAACTAACATTGCACACTACCTACCCTAATCTACAACTAACATTGTACACTACCTAACCTAATCTACAACTAACATTGTTCAATACCTACTTTAATCTTAAACTAACATTATACACATCCTACTTTAATCTACAATTTATATTGTACACTACCTACTTTAATCTACAAATAACATCGTACACACCTACTTTAATCTACAACTAACATCGCACACTACCTACCCTAATCTACAACTAACATCGTACACTACCTAACCTAATCTACAACTAACATTGTACAATATCTACTTTAATCTTAAACTAACATTGTACACATCCTACTTTAATCTACAACTTATATTGTACACTACCTACTTTAATCTACAAATAACATCGTACTCTTCCTACTTTAATCTACAACTAACATCGCACACTACCTACCCTAATCTACAACTAACATTGTACACTACCTAACCTAATCTACAACTAACATTGTACACTACCTAACCTAATGTACAACTAACATTGTACAATATCTACTTTAATCTTAAACTAACATTGTACACATCCTACTTTAATCTACAACTAACATCGCACACTACCTACCCTAATCTACAACTAACATCGTACACTACCTACCCTAATCTACAACTAACATTGTACACTACCTACTTTAATCTACAACTAACATTGTACACTACCTATTTTATTCTACAACTAACATTGTACACTACCTACTTTAATCTACAACTAACATTGTACACTACCTACCTAATCTACAACTAACATCGTACACTACCTACTTTAATCTACAACTAACATTGTACACTACCTACTTTAATCTACAACTAACATTGTACACTACCTACTTTAATCTACAACTAACATTGTACACTACCTACTTTAATCTACAACTAACATTGTACACTACCTACTTTAATCTACAACTAACATTGTACACTACCTACTTTAATCTACAACTAACATTGTACACTACCTACTTTAATCTACAACTAACATCGCACACTACCTACCCTAATCTACAACTAACATCGTACACTACCTACCCTAATCTACAACTAACATTGTACACTACCTACTTTAATCTACAACTAACATTGTACACTACCTACCTAATCTACAACTAACATTGTACACTACCTACCCTAATCTACAACTAACATCTCACACTACCTAACCATATCTACAACTAACATTGTACACTACCTAACCTAATCTACAACTAACATTGTACACTACCTACTTTAAACTACAACTAACATTGTACATGTCCTACTTTAATCTACAACTAATATTGTACACTACCTACCCTAATATACAACTAACATCGTACACTACCTACTTTAATCTACAACTAACATCGCACACTACCTACCCTAATCTACAACTAACATCGTTCACTACCTACTTTAATCTACAACTAACATTGTACACTACCTACTTTAATCTACAACTAACATTGTACACTACCTACCTAATCTACAACTAACATTGTACACTACCTACCCTAATCTACAACTAACATTGTACACTACCTACTTTAATCTACAACTAACATTGTACACTACCTAACCTTAATCTACAACTAACATTGTACACTACCTACTTTAATCTACAACTAACATTGTACACTACTCTAATCTACAACTAACATTGTACACTACCTACTTTAATCTACAACTAACATTGTACACTACCTACTTTAATCTACAACTAACATCGTACACTACCTACTTTAATCTACAACTAACATTGTACACTACTTTAATCTACAACTAACATTGTACACTACCTACTTTAATCTACAACTAACATTGTACACTACCTACTTTAATCTACAACTAACATCGCACACTACCTACCCTAATCTACAACTAACATTGTACACTACCTACCTAATCTACAACTAACATTGTACACTACCTACTTTAATCTACAACTAACATTGTACACTACCTACTTTAATCTACAACTAACATTGTACACTACCTACCCTAATCTACAACTAACATTGTACACTACCTAACCTAATCTACAACTAACATTGTACACTACCTACTTTAATCTACAACTAACATTGTACACTACCTACCCTAATCTACAACTAACATTGTACACTACCTACTTTAATCTACAACTAACATTGTACACTACCTAACCTAATCTACAACTAACATTGTACACTACCTACTTTAATCTACAACTAACATTGTACACTACCTACTTTAATCTACAACTAACATTGTACACTACCTACTTTAATCTACAACTAACATTGTACACTACCTACTTTAATCTACAACTAACATCGCACACTACCTACCCTAATCTACAACTAACATTGTACACTACCTAACCTAATCTACAACTAACATTGTACAATACCTACTTTAATCTTAAACTAACATTGTACACATCCTACTTTAATCTACAATTTATATTGTACACTACCTACTTTAATCTACAAATAACATCGTACACTACCTACTTTAATCTACAACTAACATCGCACACTACCTACCTAATCTACAACTAACATCGTACACTACCTACCTAATCTACAACTAACATTGTACACTACCTACTTTAATCTACAACTAACATTACACTACCTACCTAATCTACAACTAACATTGTACACTACCTACTTTAATCTACAACTAACATTGTACACTACCTACCCTAATCTACAACTAACATTGTACACTACCTACTTTAATCTACAACTAACATTGTACACTACCTACTTTAATCTACAACTAACATTGTACACTACCTACTTTAATCTACAACTAACATTGTACACTACCTACCTAATCTACAACTAACATTGTACACTACCTACTTTAATCTACAACTAACATCTCACACTACCTACTTTAATCTACAACTAACATTGTACACTACCTACCTAATCTACAACTAACATTGTACACTACCTACTTTAATCTACAACTAACATCGTACACTACCTACTTTAATCTACAACTAACATTGTACACTACCTACTTTAATCTACAACTAACATTGTACACTACCTACTTTAATCTACAACTAACATTGTACACTACCTACTTTAATCTACAACTAACATCGCACACTACCTACTTTAATCTACAACTAACATCGTACACTACCTACCTAATCTACAACTAACATTGTACACTACCTACTTTAATCTACAACTAACATTGTACACTACCTACTTTAATCTACAACTAACATTGTACACTACCTACTTTAATCTACAACTAACATTGTACACTACCTACTTTAATCTACAACTAACATTGTACACTACCTACTTTAATCTACAACTAACATTGTACACTACCTACTTTAATCTACAACTAACATTGTACACTACCTACCCTAATCTACAACTAACATCGTACACTACCTACTCTAATCTACAACTAACATCGTACACTACCTACTTTAATCTACAACTAACATCGCACACTACCTACCCTAATCTACAACTAACATCGTACACTACCTACCCTAATCTACAACTAACATCTCACACTACCTAACCATATCTACAACTAACATTGTACACTACCTAACCTAATCTACAACTAACATTGTACACTACCTACTTTAAACTACAACTAACATTGTACATGTCCTACTTTAATCTACAACTAATATTGTACACTACCTACCCTAATCTACAACTAACATCGTACACTACCTACTTTAATCTACAACTAACATCGCACACTACCTACCCTAATCTACAACTAACATTGTACACTGCCTACCCTAATCTACAACTAACATCTTACACTACCTACTTTAATCTACAACTAACATTGTACACTACCTAACCTAATCTACAACTAACATTGTACACTACCTACTTTAATCTACAACTAACATTGTACACTGTCCTACTTTAATCTACAACTAACATTGTACACTACCTACCTAATCTACAACTAACATTGTACACTACCTACCTAATCTACAACTAACATTGCACACTACCTACTTTAAATCTACAACTAACATTGTACACTACCTACTTTAATCTACAACTAACATTGTACACTACCTACTTTAATCTACAACTAACATTGTACACTACCTATTTTAATCTACAACTAACATTGTACACTACCTACTTTAATCTACAACTAACATTTACACTACCTACCTAATCTACAACTAACATTGTACACTACCTACTTTAATCTACAACTAACATTGTACACTACCTACTTTAATCTACAACTAACATCGCACACTACCTACTTTAATCTACAACTAACATTGTACACTACCTACTTTAATCTACAACTAACATTGCACTACCTACTTTAATCTACAACTAACATTGTACACTACCTATTTTAATCTACAACTAACATTGTACACACTACCTACTTTAATCTACAACTAACATCGTACACTACCTACCCTAATCTACAACTAACATCGTACACTACCTACTTTAATCTACAACTAACATTGTACACTACCTACTCCTAATCTACAACTAACATTGTACACTACCTACCCTAATCTACAACTAACATCTCACACTACCTACTTTAATCTACAACTAACATTGTACACTACCTAACCTAATCTACAACTAACATTGTACACTACCTACTTTAATCTACAACTAACATTGTACATGTCCTACTTTAATCTACAACTAACATATTGTACACTACCTACCTAATCTACAACTAACATCGTACACTACCTACCCTAATCTACAACTAACATTGTACACTACCTACTTTAATCTACAACTAACATTGTACACTACCTACTTTAATCTACAACTAACATTGTACACTACCTACTTTAATCTACAACTAACATTGTACACTACCTACTTTAATCTACAACTAACATCGCACACTACCTACCCTAATCTACAACTAACATTGTACACTACCTACCCTAATCTACAACTAACATTGTACACTACCTACTTTAATCTACAACTAACATTGTACACTACCTAACCTAATCTACAACTAACATTGTACACTACCTACTTTAATCTACAACTAACATTGTACACTACCTACTTTAATCTACAACTAACATTGTACACTACCTACTTTAATCTACAACTAACATTGTACACTACCTACTTTAATCTACAACTAACATTGTACACTACCTACTTTAATCTACAACTAACATTGTACTACCTACTTTAATCTACAACTAACATTGTACACTACCTACTTTAATCTACAACTAACATTGTACACTACCTACTTTAATCTACAACTAACATCGTACACTACCTACCCTAATCTACAACTAACATTGTACACTACCTAACCTAATCTACAACTAACATTGTACACTACCTACTTTAATCTACAACTAACATTGTACACTACCTACTTTAATCTACAACTAACATTGTACACTACCTACCCTAATCTACAACTAACATTGTACACTACCTACCTTTAATCTACAACTAACATTGTACACTACCTACTTTAATCTACAACTAACATCGCACACTACCTACCTAATCTACAACTAACATGTACACTACCTACCTAATCTACAACTAACATTGTACACTACCTACTTTAATCTACAACTAACATTGTACACTACCTAACCTAATCTACAACTAACATTGTACACTACCTACTTTAATCTACAACTAACATTGTACATGTCCTACTTTAATCTACAACTAATATTGTACACTACCTACTTTAATCTACAACTAACATCGTACACTACCTACTTTAATCTACAACTAACATTGTACACTACCTACCCTAATCTACAACTAACATTGTACACTACCTAACCTAATCTACAACTAACATTGTACACAATACCTACTTTAATCTTAAACTAACATTGTACACATCCTACTTTAATCTACAACTTATATTGTACACTACCTACTTTAATCTACAAATAACATCGTACACTACCTACTTTAATCTACAACTAACATCGCACACTACCTACCTAATCTACAACTAACATCGTACACTACCTACCCTAATCTACAACTAACATTGTACACTACCTACTTTAATCTACAACTAACATCGTACACTACCTAACCTAATCTACAACTAACATTGTACAATATCTACTTTAATCTTAAACTAACATTGTACACATCCTACCCTAATCTACAACTAACATCGTACACTACCTACTTTAATCTACAACTAACATCGTACACTACCTACTTTAATCTACAACTAACATCGTACACTACCTACTTTAATCTACAACTAACATTGTATATGTTCTACTTTAATCTACAACTTACATTGTACACTACCTATTTTATTCTACAACTAACATTGTACACTACCTACTTTAATCTACAACTAACATCGCACACTACCTACCCTAATCTACAACTAACATTGTACACTACCTAACCTAATCTACAACTAACATTGTACACTACCTACTTTAATCTACAACTAACATTGTACATGTCCTACTTTAATCTACAACTAACATTGTACACTACCTACCTAATCTACAACTAACATTGTACACTACCTAACCTAATCTACAACTAACATTGTACACTACCTACTTTAATCTACAACTAACATCTCACACTACCTACCTAATCTACAACTAACATCTTACACTACCTACCCTAATCTACAACTAACATTGTACACTACCTACTTTAATCTACAACTAACATTGTACACTACCTAACCTAATCTACAACTAACATTGTACCCTACCTACTTTAATCTTCAACTAACATTGTACATGTCCTACTTTAATCTACAACTAATATTGTACACTACCTACTTTAATCTACAACTAACATCGTACACTACCTACTTTAATCTACAACTAACATTGTACACTACCTACCTAATCTACAACTAACATTGTACACTACCTAACCTAATCTACAACTAACATTGTACAATACCTACTTTAATCTTAAACTAACATTGTACACCTCCTACTTTAATCTACAACTTATATTGTACACTACCTACTTTAATCTACAACTAACATCGTACTCTACCTACTTTAATCTACAACTAACATCGCACACTACCTACCCTAATCTACAACTAACATCGTACACTACCTACCCTAATCTACAACTAACATCGTACACTACCTACTTTAATCTACAACTAACATCTCACACTACCTACCTAATCTACAACTAACATTGTACACTACCTACCTAATCTACAACTAACATCTTACACTACCTACTTTAATCTACAACTAACATTGTACACTACCTAACCTAATCTACAACTAACATTGTACACTACCTACTTTAAACTACAACTAACATTGTACATGTCCTACTTTAATCTACAACTAATATTGTACACTACCTACCCTAATATACAACTAACATCGTACACTACCTACTTTAATCTACAACTAACATTGCACACTACCTACCCTAATCTACAACTAACATCGTTCACTACCTACTTTAATCTACAACTAACATTGTACACTACCTACTTTAATCTACAACTAACATCGTACACTACCTACTTTAATCTACAACTAACATTGTACACTACCTACTTTAATCTACAACTAACATTGTACACTACCTATTTTATTCTACAACTAACATTGTACACTACCTACTTTAATCTACAACTAACATCGCACACTACCTACCCTAATCTACAACTAACATCGTACACTACCTACCCTAATCTACAACTAACATTGTACACTACCTACTTTAATCTACAACTAACATCGTACACTACCTACTTTAATCTACAACTAACATTGTACACTACCTACTTTAATCTACAACTAACATTGTACACTACCTACTTTAATCTACAACTAACATTGTACACTACCTACTTTAATCTACAACTAACATTGTACACTACCTACTTTAATCTACAACTAACATCGCACACTACCTACCCTAATCTACAACTAACATCGTACACTACCTACTTTAATCTACAACTAACATTGTACACTACCTACTTTAATCTACAACTAACATTGTACACTACCTACCTAATCTACAACTAACATTGTACACTACCTACTTTAATCTACAACTAACATTGTACACTACCTACCTAATCTACAACTAACATTGTACACTACCTACCCTAATCTACAACTAACATTGTACACTACCTACTTTAATCTACAACTAACATTGTACATGTCCTACTTTAATCTACAACTAACATTGTACACTACCTACTAATCTACAACTAACATTGTACACTACCTACTTTAATCTACAACTAACATACACACTACCTACCTAATCTACAACTAACATTGTACACTACCTAACCTAATCTACAACTAACATTGTACACTACCTACTTTAATCTACAACTAACATTGTACACTACCTACTTTAATCTACAACTAACATTGTACACTACCTACTTTAATCTACAACTAACATTGTACACTACCTACTTTAATCTACAACTAACATTGTACACTACCTACTTTAATCTACAACTAACATCGCACACTACCTACCCTAATCTACAACTAACATTGTACACTACCTACCCTAATCTACAACTAACATTGTACACTACCTACTTTAATCTACAACTAACATTGTACACTACCTACCCTAATCTACAACTAACATTGTACACTACCTACTTTAATCTACAACTAACATTGTACACTACCTACTTTAATCTACAACTAACATTGTACACTACCTACTTTAATCTACAACTAACATCGTACACTACCTACTTTAATCTACAACTAACATTGTACACTACCTACCCTAATCTACAACTAACATTGTACACTACCTAACCTAATCTACAACTAACATTGAACAATACCTACTTTAATCTTAAACTAACATTGTACACCTCCTACTTTAATCTACAACTAACATCGTACACTACCTACTTTAATCTACAACTAACATCGTACACTACCTACTTTAATCTACAACTAACATCGCACACTACCTACCCTAATCTACAACTAACATCGTACACTACCTACCCTAATCTACAACTAACATTGTACACTACCTACTTTAATCTACAACTAACATTGTACACTACCTACCCTAATCTACAACTAACATTGTACACTACCTACTTTAATCTACAACTAACATTGCACACTACCTACCTAATCTACAACTAACATCGTACACTACCTACTTTAATCTACAACCAACATTGTACACTACCTACTTTAATCTACAACTAACATCGTACACTACCTACTTTAATCTACAACTAACATTGTACATGACCTACTTTAATCTACAACTAACATTGTACACTACCTATTTTAATCTACAACTAACATTGTACACTACCTACTTTAATCTACAACTAACATTGTACACTACCTACCTAATCTACAACTAACATTGTACACTACCTAACCTAATCTACAACTAACATTGTACACTACCTACTTTAATCTACAACTAACATTGTACATGTCCTACTTTAATCTACAACTAATATTGTACACTACCTACCCTAATCTACAACTAACATTGTACACTACCTACCTAATCTACAACTAACATTGTACACTACCTACTTTAATCTACAACTAACATTGCACACTACCTACCTAATCTACAACTAACATCTTACACTACCTACTTTAATCTACAACTAACATTGTACACTACCTACTTTAATCTACAACTAACATTGTACACTACCTAACCTAATCTACAACTAACATTGTACACTACCTACTTTAATCTACAACTAACATTGTACATGTCCTACTTTAATCTACAACTAACATTGTACACTACCTACTTTAATCTACAACTAACATTGTACACTACCTACTTTAATCTACAACTAACATTGTACACTACCTACCCTAATCTACAACTAACATTGTACACTACCTAACCTAATCTACAACTAACATTGCACACTACCTACTTTAATCTACAACTAACATTGTACACTACCTACTTTAATCTACAACTAACATTGTACACTACCTACTTTAATCTACAACTAACATCATTACACTACCTACTTTAATCTACAACTAACATTGTACACTACCTACCCTAATCTACAACTAACATTGTACACTACCTACCTAATCTACAACTAACATTGTACACTACCTACTTTAATCTACAACTAACATTACACTACCTACCTAATCTACAACTAACATTGTACACTACCTACTTTAATCTACAACTAACATTGTACACTACCTACTTTAATCTACAACTAACATTGTACACTACCTACCTTTAATCTACAACTAACATTGTACACTACCTACTTTAATCTACAACTAACATTGTACACTACCTACTTTAATCTACAACTAACATTGTACACTACCTACCCTAATCTACAACTAACATCGTACACTACCTACTTTAATCTACAACTAACATTGTACACTACCTACCTAATCTACAACTAACATCGTACACTACCTACCCTAATCTACAACTAACATTGTATTACCTACTTTAATCTACAACTAACATTGTACACTACCTACTTTAATCTACAACTAACATTGTACACTACCTACTTTAATCTACAACTAACATCGTACACTACCTACTTTAATCTACAACTAACATTGTACACTACCTACTTTAATCTACAACTAACATTGTACACTACCTATAATCTACAACTAACATTGTACACTACCTACTTTAATCTACAACTAACATTGTACACTACCTACTTTAATCTACAACTAACATTGTACACTACCTACTTTAATCTACAACTAACATTGTACACTACCTACTTTAATCTACAACTAACATTGTACACTACCTACTTTAATCTACAACTAACATTGTACACTACCTACTTTAATCTACAACTAACATTGTACACTACCTACTTTAATCTACAACTAACATTGTACACTACCTACCCTAATCTACAACTAACATTGTACACTACCTACTTTAATCTACAACTAACATCGCACTACCTACCTAATCTACAACTAACATTGTACACTACCTACCTAATCTACAACTAACATTGTACACTACCTACTTTAATCTACAACTAACATTGTACACTACCTACCCTAATCTACAACTAACATTGTACACTACCTACTTTAATCTACAACTAACATTGTACACTACCTACTTTAATCTACAACTAACATTGTACACTACCTACCCTAATCTACAACTAACATCGTACACTACCTACCTAATCTACAACTAACATTGTACACTACCTACTTTAATCTACAACTAACATTGTACACTACCTACTTTAATCTACAACTAACATTGTACACTACCTAACTAATCTACAACTAACATTGTACACTACCTACTTTAATCTACAACTAACATTGTACACTACCTACTTTAATCTACAACTAACATCGTACACTACCTACTTTAATCTACAACTAACATTGTACACTACCTACTTTAATCTACAACTAACATCGTACACTACCTACTTTAATCTACAACTAACATTGTACACTACCTACTTTAATCTACAACTAACATTGTACACTACCTATTTTAATCTACAACTAACATTGTACACTACCTACTTTAATCTACAACTAACATCGCACACTACCTACCCTAATCTACAACTAACATTGTACACTACCTAACCTAATCTACAACTAACATTGTACACTACCTACTTTAATCTACAACTAACATTGTACACTACCTACTTTAATCTACAACTAACATTGTACACTACCTACCTTTAATCTACAACTAACATTGTACACTACCTAACCTAATCTACAACTAACATTGTACACTACCTACTTTAATCTACAACTAACATCTCACACAACCTACCCTAATCTACAACTAACATCTTACACTACCTACCCTAATCTACAACTAACATTGTACACTATCTACTTTAATCTACAACTAACATTGTACACTACCTAACCTAATCTACAACTAACATTGTACACTACCTACTTTAATCTACAACTAACATTGTACATGTCCTACTTTAATCTACAACTAACATTGTACACTACCTACTTTAATCTACAACTAACATCGTACACTACCTACTTTAATCTACAACTAACATTGTACACTACCTACCCTAATCTACAACTAACATTGTACACTACCTAACCTAATCTACAACTAACATTGAACAATACCTACTTTAATCTTAAACTAACATTGTACACCTCCTACTTTAATCTACAACTTATATTGTACACTACCTACTTTAATCTACAACTAACATCGTACTCTACCTACTTTAATCTACAACTAACATCGCACACTACCTACCCTAATCTACAACTAACATCGTACACTACCTACCCTAATCTACAACTAACATTGTACACTACCTACTTTAATCTACAACTAACATTGTACACTACCTAACCTAATCTACAACTAACATTGTACAATATCTACTTTAATCTTAAACTAACATTGTACACATCCTACCTAATCTACAACTAACATTGTACACACTACCTACTTTAATCTACAACTAACATCGTACACTACCTACTTTAATCTACAACTAACATCGTACACTACCTACTTTAATCTACAACTAACATTGTATATGTTCTACTTTAATCTACAACTAACATTGTACACTACCTACTTTAATCTACAACTAACATTGTACACTACCTACTTTAATCTACAACTAACATGTACACTACCTACCCTAATCTACAACTAACATTGTACACTACCTAACCTAATCTACAACTAACATTGTACACTACCTACTTTAATCTACAACTAACATTGTACACTACCTACTTTAATCTACAACTAACATTGTACACTACCTACTTTAATCTACAACTAACATTGTACACTACCTACCTAATCTACAACTAACATTGTACACTACCTACTTTAATCTACAACTAACATTGTACACTACCTACCTAATCTACAACTAACATTGTACACTACCTACTTTAATCTACAACTAACATTGTACACTACCTACTTTAATCTACAACTAACATTGTACACTACCTACTTTAATCTACAACTAACATTGTACACTACCTACTTTAATCTACAACTAACATTGTACACTACCTACTTTAATCTACAACTAACATTGTACACTACCTACTTTAATCTACAACTAACATTGTACACTACCTACTTTAATCTACAACTAACATTGTACACTACCTACTTTAATCTACAACTAACATTGTACACTACCTACTTTAATCTACAACTAACATTGTACACTACCTAACCTAATCTACAACTAACATTGTAATACCTACTTTAATCTACAACTAACATTGTACACTACCTACTTTAATCTACAACTTAATATTGTACACTACCTACTTTAATCTACAACTAACATCGTACTCTACCTACTTTAATCTACAACTAACATCGCACACTACCTACCTAATCTACAACTAACATCGTACACTACCTACCTAATCTACAACTAACATCGTACACTACCTACTTTAATCTACAACTAACATTGTACACTACCTACTTTAATCTACAACTAACATTGTACACTGCCTACCTAATCTACAACTAACATCTTACACTACCTACTTTAATCTACAACTAACATTGTACACTACCTAACCTAATCTACAACTAACATTGTACACTACCTACTTTAATCTACAACTAACATTGTACATGTCCTACTTTAATCTACAACTAATATTGTACACTACCTACCCTAATCTACAACTAACATTGTACACTACCTACTTTAATCTACAACTAACATTGCACACTACCTACCTTAATCTACAACTAACATCGTACACTACCTACCCTAATCTACAACTAACATTGTACACTACCTACTTTAATCTACAACTAACATCACACACTACCTACTTTAATCTACAACTAACATTGTACACTACCTACTTTAATCTACAACTAACATTGTACACTACCTACTTTAATCTACAACTAACATTGTACACTACCTATAATCTACAACTAACATTGTACACTACCTACTTTAATCTACAACTAACATTGTACACTACCTACCTAATCTACAACTAACATTGTACACTACCTACTTTAATCTACAACTAACATCGCACACTACCTACCTTAATCTACAACTAACATTGTACACTACCTACCCTAATCTACAACTAACATTGTACACTACCTACTTTAATCTACAACTAACATTGTACACTACCTAACCTAATCTACAACTAACATTGTACACTACCTACTTTAATCTACAACTAACATTGTACACTACCTAACCTTTAATCTACAACTAACATTGTACCTACTTTAATCCACAACTAACATTTGTACACTACCTACCCTAATCTACAACTAACATTGTACACTACCTACTTTAATCTACAACTAACATCAGACACTACCTACTTTAATCTACAACTAACAACACTACCTACCCTAATCTACAACTAACATTGTACACTACCTATTTTAATCTACAACTAACATTGTACACTACCTACTTTAATCTACAACTAACATCGCACACTACCTACCCTAATCTACAACTAACATTGTACACTACCTACCCTAATCTACAACTAACATTGTACACTACCTACTTTAATCTACAACTAACATTGTACACTACCTAACCTAATCTACAACTAACATTGTACACTACCTACTTTAATCTACAACTAACATTGTACATGTCCTACTTTAATCTACAACTAATATTGTACACTACCTACTAATCTACAACAACATTGTACACTACCTACTTTAATCTACAACTAACATTGTACACTACCTACTTTAATCTACAACTAACATTGTACACTACCTACTTTAATCTACAACTAACATTGTACACTACCTACCCTAATCTACAACTAACATTGTACACTACCTACTTTAATCTACAACTAACATCGTACACTACCTACTTTAATCTACAACTAACATTGTACACTACCTACTTTAATCTACAAGTAACATTGTACACTACCTACTTTAATCTACAAGTAACATTGTACACTACCTATTTTATTCTACAACTAACATTGTACACTACCTACTTTAATCTACAACTAACATCGCACACTACCTACCCTAATCTACAACTAACATTGTACACTACCTAACCTAATCTACAACCAACATTGTACACTACCTACTTTAATCTACAACTAACATTGTACACTACCTACTTTAATCTACAACTAACATTGTACACTACCTACCCTTTAATCTACAACTAACATTACACTACCTGCCTAATCTACAACTAACATTGTACACTACCTACAATCTACAACTAACATTGTACACTACCTACTTTAATCTACAACTAACATTGTACACTACCTACCCTAATCTACAACTAACATTGTACACTACCTAACCTAATCTACAACTAACATTGTACACTACCTACTTTAATCTACAACTAACATTGCACACTACCTAATCTACAACTAACATTGTACACTACCTACTTTAATCTACAACTAACATTGTACACTATCTACCTAACATCACTACCTACAATCAACATTGTACACTACCTACTAATCTACAACTAACATCGTACACTACCTACTTTAATCTACAACTAACATTGTACACTACCTACTTTAATCTACAACTAACATTGTACACTACCTATTTTATTCTACAACTAACATTGTACACTACCTACTTTAATCTACAACTAACATCGCACACTACCTACCCTAATCTACAACTAACATTGTACACTACCTAACCTAATCTACAACTAACATTGTACACTACCTACTTTAATCTTCAACTAACATTGTACATGTCCTACTTTAATCTACAACTAATATTGTACACTACCTACCCCAATCTACAACTAACATTGTACACTACCTAACCTAATCTACAACTAACATTGTACACTACCTACTTTAATCTACAACTAACATTGTACACTACCTACTTTAATCTACAACTAACATTGTACACTACCTACTTTAATCTACAACTAACATTGTACACTACCTACTTTAATCTACAACTAACATCGTACACTACCTACTTTAATCTACAACTAACATTGTACACTACCTACTTTAATCTACAACTAACATCGCACACTACCTACCCTAATCTACAACTAACATCGTACACTACCTACCCTAATCTACAACTAACATCGTACACTACCTACTTTAATCTACAACTAACATTGTACACTACCTACTTTAATCTACAACTAACATTGTACACTACCTACTTTAATCTACAACTAACATTGTACACTACCTACCTAATCTACAACTAACATTGTACACTACCTACCCTAATCTACAACTAACATCGTACACTACCTACTTTAATCTACAACCAACATCGTACACTACCTACTTTAATCTACAACTAACATATTACACTACCTACTTTAATCTACAACTAACATTGTACACTACCTACTTTAATCTACAACTAACATTGTATATGTTCTACTTTAATCTACAACTAACATTGTACACTACCTATTTTATTCTACAACTAACATTGTACACTACCTACTTTAATCTACAACTAACATTGTACACTACCTACCTAATCTACAACTAACATTGTACACTACCTACTTTAATCTACAACTAACATTGTACACTACCTACTTTAATCTACAACTAACATTGTACACTACCTACTTTAATCTACAACTAACATTGTACACTACCTACCCTAATCTACAACTAACATTGTACACTACCTAACCTAATCTACAACTAACATTGTACACTACCTACTTTAATCTACAACTAACATTGTACACTACCTACTTTAATCTACAACTAACATTGTACACTACCTACTTTAATCTACAACTAACATTGTACACTACCTACTTTAATCTACAACTAACATTGTACACTACCTACCCCTAATCTACAACTAACATTGTACACTACCTAACCTAATCTACAACTAACATTGTACACTACCTACTTTAATCTACAACTAACATCTCACACAACCTACCCTAATCTACAACTAACATCTTACACTACCTACCCTAATCTACAACTAACATTGTACACTATCTACTTTAATCTACAACTAACATTGTACACTACCTAACCTAATCTACAACTAACATTGTACCCTACCTACTTTAATCTTCAACTAACATTGTACATGTCCTACTTTAATCTACAACTAATATTGTACACTACCTACTTTAATCTACAACTAACATCGTACACTACCTACTTTAATCTACAACTAACATTGTACACTACCTACCCTAATCTACAACTAACATTGTACACTACCTAACCTAATCTACAACTAACATTGAACAATACCTACTTTAATCTTAAACTAACATTGTACACCTCCTACTTTAATCTACAACTTATATTGTACACTACCTACTTTAATCTACAACTAACATCGTACTCTACCTACTTTAATCTACAACTAACATCGTACACTACCTACCCTAATCTACAACTAACATCGTACACTACCTACTTTAATCTACAACTAACATCTCACTACCTACCTAATCTACAACTAACATTGTACACTGCCTACCCTAATCTACAACTAACATCTTACACTACCTACTTTAATCTACAACTAACATTGTACACTACCTACTTTAATCTACAACTAACATTGTACACTACCTACTTTAATCTACAACTAACATTGTACATGTCCTACTTTAATCTACAACTAATATTGTACACTACCTACCCTAATCTACAACTAACATCGTACACTACCTACTTTAATCTACAACTAACATCGCACACTACCTACTTTAATCTACAACTAACATCCTACCTAATCTAACATCATTACACTACCTACCCTAATCTACAACTAACATTGTACACTACCTACTTTAATCTACAACTAACATTGTACACTACCTACTTTAATCTACAACTAACATTGTACACTACCTACTTTAATCTACAACTAACATCGTACACTACCTACTTTAATCTACAACTAACATTGTACACTACCTACTTTAATCTACAACTAACATTGTACACTACTTTAATCTACAACTAACATAATCTACCTAATCTACAACTAACATTGTACACTACCTACCCTAATCTACAACTAACATTGTACACTACCTACTTTAATCTACAACTAACATCGTACACTACCTACTTTAATCTACAACTAACATTGTACACTACCTACTTTAATCTACAACTAACATTGTACACTACCTACCCTAATCTACAACTAACATTGTACACTACCTACTTTAATCTACAACTAACATTGTACACTACCTACCTAATCTACAACTAACATTGTACACTACCTACTTTAATCTACAACTAACATTGTACACTACCTACCTAATCTACAACTAACATTGTACACTACCTACCTAATCTACAACTAACTACACACTACATTGTACACTACCACTTTAATCTACAACTAACATCGCACACTACCTACCTAATCTACAACCAACATCGTACACTACCTACCCTAATCTACAACTAACATTGTACACTACCTACTTTAATCTACAACTAACATCGCACACTACCTAACCTAATCTACAACTAACATTGTACACTACCTACTTTAATCTACAACTAACATTGCATATGTCCTGCTTTAATCTACAACTAACATTGTACACTACCTACTTTAATCTACAACTAACATTGTACACTACCTACTTTAATCTACAACTAACATTGCACACTACCTACCCTAATCTACTAACTACACTACCTATAATCTACAACTAACATTGTACACTACCTACAATCTACAACTAACATTGTACACTACCTACTTTAATCTACAACTTCGCACACTACCTACTAATCTACAACTAACATTGTACACTACCTACTTTAATCTACAACTAACATTGTACACTACCTACTTTAATCTACAACTAACATCGTACACTACCTACTTTAATCTACAACTAACAACATCGTGACACTACCTACCTAATCTACAACTAACATTGTACACTACCTACTTTAATCTACAACTAACATTGTACACTACTAATCTACAACTAACATTGTACACTACCTACTTTAATCTACAACTAACATTGCACACTACCTACCTAATCTACAACTAACATTGTACACTACCTACTTTAATCTACAACTAACATCGCACACTACCTACCCTAATCTACAACTAACATTGTACACTGCCTACCCTAATCTACAACTAACATCTTACACTACCTACTTTAATCTACAACTAATATTGTACACTACCTACCCTAATATACAACTAACATCGTTCACTACCTACTTTAATCTACAACTAACATTGTACACTACCTATTTTATTCTACAACTAACATTGTACACTACCTACTTTAATCTACAACTAACATCGCACACTACCTACCCTAATCTACAACTAACGTCGTACACTACCTACCCTAATCTACAACCAACATTGTACACTACCTACTTTAATCTACAACTAACATCGTACACTACCTAACCTAATCTACAACTAACATTGTACAATATCTACTTTAATCTTAAACTAACATTGTACACATCCTACCCTAATCTACAACTAACATCGTACACTACCTACTTTAATCTACAACTAACATCGTACACTACCTACTTTAATCTACAACTAACATCGTACACTACCTACTTTAATCTACAACTAACATTGTATATGTTCTACTTTAATCTACAACTTACATTGTACACTACCTATTTTATTCTACAACTAACATTGTACACTACCTACTTTAATCTACAACTAACATCGCACACTACCTACCCTAATCTACAACTAACATTGTACACTACCTAACCTAATCTACAACTAACATTGTACCATACCTACTTTAATCTTCAACTAACATTGTACATGTCCTACTTTAATCTACAACTAATATTGTACACTACCTACCCCAATCTACAACTAACATTGTACACTACCTAACCTAATCTACAACTAACATTGTACACTACCTACTTTAATCTACAACTAACATCTCACACAACCTACCCTAATCTACAACTAACATCTTACACTACCTACCCTAATCTACAACTAACATTGTACACTATCTACATTAATCTACAACTAACATTGTACACTACCTAACCTAATCTACAACTAACATTGTACCCTACCTACTTTAATCTTCAACTAACATTGTACATGTCCTACTTTAATCTACAACTAATATTGTACACTACCTAATTTAATCTACAACTAACATCGTACACTACCTACTTTAATCTACAACTAACATTGTACACTACCTACCCTAATCTACAACTAACATTGTACACTACCTAACCTAATCTACAACTAACATTGAACAATACCTACTTTAATCTTAAACTAACATTGTACACCTCCTACTTTAATCTACAACTTATATTGTACACTACCTACTTTAATCTGCAAATAACATCGTACTCTACCTACTTTAATCTACAACTAACATCGCACACTACCTACCCTAATCTACAACTAACATCGTACACTACCTACCCTAATCTACAACTAACATTGTACACTACCTACTTTAATCTACAACTAACATCGTACACTACCTAACCTAATCTACAACTAACATTGTACAATATCTACTTTAATCTTAAACTAACATTGTACACATCCTACCCTAATCTACAACTAACATCGTACACTACCTACTTTAATCTACAACTAACATCGTACACTACCTACTTTAATCTACAACTAACATCGTACACTACCTACTTTAATCTACAACTAACATTGTATATGTTCTACTTTAATCTACAACTTATATTGTACACTACCTATTTTATTCTACAACTAACATTGTACACTACCTACTTTAATCTACAACTAACATCGCACACTACCTAACCTAATCTACAACTAACATTGTACCATACCTACTTTAATCTTCAACTAACATTGTACATATCCTACTTTAATCTACAACTAACATTGTACACTACCTAACCTAATCTACAACTAACATTGTACACTACCTACTTTAATCTACAACTAACATCTCACACAACCTACCCTAATCTACAACTAACATCTTACACTACCTACCCTAATCTACAACTAACATTGTACACTATCTACTTTAATCTACAACTAACATTGTACACTACCTAACCTAATCTACAACTAACATTGTACCCTACCTACTTTAATCTTCAACTAACATTGTACATTTCCTACTTTAATCTACAACTAATATTGTACACTACCTACTTTAATCTACAACTAACATCGTACACTACCTACTTTAATCTACAACTAACATTGTACACTACCTACCCTAATCTACAACTAACATTGAACAATACCTATTTTATTCTACAACTAACATTGTACACTACCTACTTTAATCTACAACTAACATCGTACACTACCTACTTTAATCTACAACTAACATTGTACACTACCTAACCTAATCTACAACTAACATTGAACAATACCTACTTTAATCTTAAACTAACATTGTACACCTCCTTCTTTAATCTACAACTTATATTGTACACTACCTACTTTAATCTACAACTAACATCGTACTCTACCTACTTTAATCTACAACTAACATCGCACACTACCTACCCTAATCTACAACTAACATCGTACACTACCTACCCTAATCTACAACTAACATCGTACACTACCTACTTTAATCTACAACTAACATCTCACACTACCTACCCTAATCTACAACTAACATTGTACACTGCCTACCCTAATCTACAACTAACATCTTACACTACCTACTTTAATCTACAACTAACATTGTACACTACCTAACCTAATCTACAACTAACATTGTACACTACCTACTTTAAACTACAACTAACATTGTACATGTCCTACTTTAATCTACAACTAATATTGTACACTACCTACCCTAATATACAACTAACATCGTACACTACCTACTTTAATCTACAACTAACATTGCACACTAGCTACCTTAAATCTACAACTAACATCGTACACTACCTACCCTAATCTACAACTAACATTGTACACTACCTACTTTAATCTACAACTAACATCGCACACTACCTACTTTAATCTACAACTAACATTGTACACTACCTACTTTAATCTACAAGTAACATCGTACACTACCGACTTTAATCTACAACTAACATTGTACACTACCTACTTTAATCTACAACTAACATTGCATATGTCCTGCTTTAATCTACAACTAACATTGTACACTACCTATTTTATTCTACAACTAACATTGTACACTACCTACTTTAATCTACAACTAACATCGCACACTACCTACCCTAATCTACAACTAACATCGTAAAGTACCTAACCTAATCTACAACTAACATTGTACACTACCTACTTTAATCTACAACTAACATCGTACACAACCTACTTTAATCTTCAACTAACATTGTACACTACTTACTTTAATCTACAACTAACATCGCACACTACCTACCCTAATCTACAACTAAAATCGTACAATACCTACTTTAATCTACAACTAACATTGTACACTACCTACCTTAATCTACAACTAATATTGTACACTACCTACATTAATCTACAAATAACATCGTACACTACCTACTTTAATCTACAACTAACATCGCACACTACCTACCCAAATCTACAACTAACATCGTACAGTACCAACCCTAATCTACAACTAACATTGTACACTACCTACTTTAATCTACAACTAACATCTCTCACAACCTACCCTAATCTACAACTAACATCGTACACTACCTACCCTAATCTACAACTAACATTGTACACTATCTACTTTAATCTACAACTAACATTGTACACTACCTAAACTAATCTACAACTAACATTGAACCCTACCTACTTTAATCTTCAACTAACATTGTACATGTCCTACTTTAATCTACAACTAATATTGTACACTACCTACTTTAATCTACAACTAACATCGTACACTACCTACCCTAATCTACAACTAACGTCGTACACAACCTACCCTAATCTACAACTAACATTGTACATGTCCTACTTTAATCTACAACTAATATTGTACACTACCTACTTTAATCTACAAGTAACATCGTACACTACCTACCCTAATATACAACTAACGTCGTACACAACCTACCCTAATCTACAACTAACATTGTACACTACCTACTTTAATCTACAACTAACATCATACACTATTGTACACTACCTATTTTATTCTACAACTAACATTGTACACTATCTACTTTAATCTACAACTAACATTGTACACTACCTATTTTATTCTACAACTAACATTGTACACTACCTACTTTAATCTACAACTAACATCGCACACTACCTACCCTAATCTACAACTAACATCGTAAAGTACCTAACCTAATCTACAACTAACATTGTACACTACCTACTTTAATCTACAACTAACATCGTACACAACCTACTTTAATCTTCAACTAACATTGTACACTACTTACTTTAATCTACAACTAACATCGCACACTACCTACTTTAATCTACAACTAACATCATACACTATTGTACACTACCTATTTTATTCTACAACTAACATTGTACACTATCTACTTTAATCTACAACTAACATTGTACACAACCTACCCAAATCTACAACTAACATTGTACACTACCTAACCTAATCTACAACTAACATCGTACAATACCTAATCTAATCTACCACTAACATCGTACACAACCTACTTTAATCTACAACTAACATCGTACACTACCTACTTAAACTACAACTAACATTGAACACTACCTACACTAATCTACAAATAACATTGTACACTGCCTACCCTAATCTACAACTAACATCGTACACTACCTACTTTAATCTACAACTAACATCGTACACTACCTACTTTAATCTACAACTAACATTGTATATGTTCTACTTTAATCTACAACTTACATTGTACACTACCTATTTTATTCTACAACTAACATTGTACACTACCTACTTTAATCTACAACTAACATCGCACACTACCTACCCTAATCTACAACTAACATTGTACACTACCTAACCTAATCTACAACTAACATTGTACCCTACCTACTTTAATCTTCAACTAACATTGTACATGTACTACTTTAATCTACAACTAATATTGTACACTACCTACCCTAATCTACAACTAACATTGTACACTACCTAACCTAATCTACAACTAACATTGTACAATACCTACTTTAATCTTAAACTAACATTGTACACTACCTAACCTAATCTACAACTAACATTGTAAACTACCTACTTTAAACTACAACTAACATTGTACATGTCCTACTTTAATCTACAACTAACATTGTACACTACCTACCCTAATATACAACTAACATCGTACACTACCTACTTTAATCTACAACTAACATCGCACACGACCTACCCTAATCTACAACTAACATCGTTCACTACCTTCCCTAATCTACAAATAACATCGTTCACTACCTACTTTAATCTACAACTAACATTGTACACTACCTATTTTATTCTACAACTAACATTGTACACTACCTACTTTAATCTACAACTAACATTGCACACTAGCTACCTTAAATCTACAGCTAACATCGTACACTACCTACCCTAATCTACAACTAACATCGTACACTACCTACTTTAATCTACAACTAACATTGTACACTACCTACTTTAATCTACAAGTAACATCGTACACTACCTACTTTAATCTACAACTAACATTGTACACTACCTACTTTAATCTACAACTAACATTGTATATGTCCTGCTTTAATCTACAACTAACATTGTACACTACCTTTTTTATTCTACAACTAACATTGTACACTACCTACTTTAATCTACAACTAACATCGCACACTACCTACCCTAATCTACAACTAACATCGTAAAGTACCTACTTTAATCTACAACTAACATCGTACACAACCTACTTTAATCTTCAACTAACATTGTACACTACCTACTTTAATCTACAACTAACATACACACTACCTACCTAATCTACAACTAACATCGTACACTACCTACCCTAATCTACAACTAAAATCGTACACTACCTACTTTAATCTACAACTAACATTGTACACTACCTACCTTAATCTACAACTAATATTGTACACTACCTACATTAATCTACAAATAACATCGTACACTACCTACTTTAATCTACAACTAACATCGCACACTACCTACCCAAATCTACAACTAACATCGTACAGTACCTACCCTAATCTACAACTAACATTGTACACTACCTACTTTAGTCTACAACTAACATCTCACACAACCTACCCTAATCTACAACTAACATCGTACACTACCTACCCTAATCTACAACTAACATTGTACACTATCTACTTTAATCTACAACTAACATTGTACACTACCTAACCTAATCTACAACTAACATTGTACCCTACCTACTTTAATCTTCAACTAACATTGTACATGTCCTACTTTAATCTACAACTAATATTGTACACTACCTACTTTAATCTACAACTAACATCGTACACTACCTACTTTAATCTACAACTAACATTGTACACTACCTACCCTAATCTACAACTAACATTGTACACTACCTAACCTAATCTACAACTAACATTGTACAATACCTACTTTAATCTTAAACTAACATTGTACACCTCCTACTTTAATCTACAATTTATATTGTACACTACCTACTTTAATCTACAAATAACATCGTACTCTACCTACTTTAATCTACAACTAACATCGCACACTACCTACCCTAATCTACAACTAACATCGTACACTACCTACTTTAATCTACAACTAACATCTCACACTACCTACCCTAATCTACAACTAACATTGTACACTGCCTACCCTAATCTACAACTAACATCTTACACTACCTACTTTAATCTACAACTAACATTGTACACTACCTACTTTAAACTACAACTAACATTGTACACTACCTACTTTAAACTACAACTAACATTGTACATGTCCTACTTTAATCTACAACTAATATTGTACACTACCTACCCTAATATACAACTAACATCGTACACTACCTACTTTAATCTACAACTAACATCGCACACTACCTACCCTAATCTACAACTAACATCGTTCACTACCTACCGTAATCTACAACTAACATCGTTCACTACCTACCCTAAACTACAACTAACATTGTACACTACCTACTTTAATCTACAACTAACATCGTACACTACCTACTTTAATCTACAACTAACATTGTACACTACCTACTTTAATCTACAAGTAACATCGTACACTACCTACTTTAATCTACAACTAACATTGTACACTACCTACTTTAATCTACAACTAACATTGTATATGTCCTGCTTTAATCTACAACTAACATTGTACACTACCTTTTTTATTCTACAACTAACATAGCACACTACCTACCCTAATCTACAACTAACATCGTAAAGTACCTAACCTAATCTACAACTAACATCGTAAACTACCTACTTTAATCTACAACTAACATCGTACACAACCTACTTTAATCTTCAACTAACATTGTACACTACCTACTTTAATCTACAACTAACATCGCACACTACCTACCCTAATCTACAACTAACATCGTACACTACCTACCCTAATCTACAACTAAAATCGTACACTACCTACTTTAATCTACAACTAACATTGTACACTACCTACCTTAATCTACAACTAATATTGTACACTACCTACATTAATCTACAAATAACATCGTACACTACCTACTTTAATCTACAACTAACATCTCACACAACCTACCCTAATCTACAACTAACATCGTACACTACCTACCCTAATCTACAACTAACATTGTACACTATCTACTTTAATCTACAACTAACATTGTACACTACCTAACCTAATCTACAACTAACATTGTACCCTACCTACTTTAATCTTCAACTAACATTTTACATGTCCTACTTTAATCTACAACTAATATTGTACACTACCTACTTTAATCTACAACTAACATCGTACACTACCTACTTTAATCTACAACTAACATTGTACACTACCTACCCTAATCTACAACTAACATTGTACACTACCTAACCTAATCTACAACTAACATTGTACAATACCTACTTTAATCTTAAACTAACATTGTACACCTCCTACTTTAATCTACAATTTATATTGTACACTACCTACTTTAATCTACAAATAACATCGTACTCTACCTACTTTAATCTACAACTAACATCGCACACTACCTACCCTAATCTACAACTAACATCGTACACTACTTACTTTAATCTACAACTAACATCTCACACTACCTACCCTAATCTACAACTAACATTGTACACTGCCTACCCTAATCTACAACTAACATCTTACACTACCTACTTTAATCTACAACTAACATTGTACACTACCTAACCTAATCTACAACTAACATTGTACACTACCTACTTTAAACTACAACTAACATTGTACATGTCCTACTTTAATCTACAACTAATATTGTACACTACCTACCCTAATATACAACTAACATCGTACACTACCTACTTTAATCTACAACTAACATCGCACACTACCTACCCTAATCTACAACTAACATCGTTCACTATCTACCGTAATCTAACACTAACATCGTTCACTACCTACTTTAATCTACAACTAACATTGTACACTACCTATTTTATTCTACAACTAACATTGTACACTACCTACTTTAATCTACAACTAACATCGCACACTACCTACCCTAATCTACAACTAACATCGTACACTACCTACCCTAATCTACAACTAACATTGTACACTACCTACTTTAATCTACAACTAACATCGTACGCTACCTACTTTAATCTACAACTAACATTGTACACTACCTACCCTAATCTACAACTAACATTGTACACTACCTAACCTAATCTACAACTAACATTGTACAATATCTACTTTAATCTTAAACTAACAATGTACATATCCTACTTTAATCTACAATTTATATTGTACACTACCTACTTTAATCTACAAATAACATCGTACTCTTCCTACTTTAATCTACAACTAACATCGCACACTACCTACCCTAATCTACAACTAACATTGTACACTACCTAACCTAATCTACAACTAACATTGTACAATACCTACTTTAATCTTAAACTAACATTATACATATCCTACTTTAATCTACAATTTATATTGTACACTACCTTCTTTAATCTACAAATAACATCGTACACTACCAACTTTAATCTACAACTAACATCGCACACTACCTAACCTAATCTACAACTAACATTGTACCATACCTACTTTAATCTTCAACTAACATTGTACTTGTCCTACTTTAATCTACAACTAATATTGTACACTACCTACCCTAATCTACAACTAACATTGTACACTACCTAACCTAATCTACAACTAACATTCTACACTACCTACTTTAATCTACAACTAACATCTCACACAACCTACCCTAATCTACAACTAACATCTTACACTACCTACCCTAATCTACAACTAACATTGTACACTATCTACTTTAATCTACAACTAACATTGTACACTACCTAACCTAATCTACAACTAACATTGTACCCTACCTACTTTAATCTTCAACTAACATTGTACATGTCCTACGTTAATCTACAACTAATATTGTACACTACCTACTTTAATCTACAACTAACATCGTACTCTACCTACTTTAATCTACAACTAACATTGTACACTACCTACCCTAATCTACAACTAACATTGTACACTACCTAACCTAATCTACAACTAACATTGTACAATACCTACTTTAATCTTAAACTAACATTTTCCACCTCCTACTTTAATCTACAACTTATATTGTACACTACCTACTTTTATCTACAACTAACATAGCACACTACCTACCCTAATCTACAACTAACATCGTACACTACCTACCCTAATCTACAACTAACATCTCACACTACCTACCCTAATCTACAACTAACATTGTACACTGCCTACCCTAATCTACAACTAACATCTTACACTACCTACTTTAATCTACAGCTAACATTGTACACTACCTAACCTAATCTACAACTAACATTGTACACTACCTACTTTAAACTACAACTAACATTGTACATGACCTACTTTAATCTACAACTAATATTGTACACCCCACCTACCCTAATATACAACTAACATCGTACACTACCTACTTTAATCTACAACTAACATTGTACACTACCTATTTTATTCTACCACTAACATTGTACACTACCTACTTTAATCTACAACTAACATCGCACACTACCTACCCTAATCTACAACTAACATCGTTCACTACCTACTTTAATCTACACCTAACATTGTACACTACCTATTTTATTCTACCACTAACATTGTACACTACCTACTTTAATCTACAACTAACATCGCACACTACCTACCCTAATCTACAACTAACATCGTACACTACCTACCCTAATCTACAACTAACATTGTACACTACCTACTTTAATCTACAACTAACATCGTACGCTACCTACTTTAATCTACAACTAACATTGTACACTACCTACCCTAATCTACAACTAACATCGTACACTACCTACCTAATCTACAACTAACATTGTACACTACCTACTTTAATTTACAACTAACATCGTGACGCTACCTACTTTAATCTACAACTAACATTGTACACTACCTACCTAATCTACAACTAACATTGTACACTACCTAACCTAATCTACAACTAACATTGTACAATATCTACTTTAATCTTAAACTAACATTGTACACTTCCTACTTTAATCTACAACTTATATTGTACACTACCTAACCTAATCTACAAATAACATCGTACTCTTCCTACTTTAATCTACAACTAACATACACTACCTACCTAATCTACAACTAACATTGTACACTACCTAACCTAATCTACAACTAACATTGTACCATACCTACTTTAATCTTCAACTAACATTGTACTTGTCCTACTTTAATCTACAACTAATATTGTACACTACCTACCCTAATCTACAACTAACATTGTACACTACCTAACCTAATCTACAACTAACATTGTACACTACCTACTTTAATCTACAACTAACATCTCACACAACCTACCCTAATCTACAACTAACATCTTACACTACCTACCCTAATCTACAACTAACATTGTACACTATCTACTTTAATCTACAACTAACATTGTACACTACCTAACCTAATCTACAACTAACATTGTACAATACCTACTTTAATCTTAAACTAACATTTTCCACCTTCTACTTTAATCTACAACTTATATTGTACACTACCTACTTTAATCTACAAATAACATCGTACTCTAACTACTTTAATCTACAACTAACATCGCACACTACCTACCTAATCTACAACTAACATCGTACACTACCTACCCTAATCTACAACTAACATCGTACACTACCTACTTTAATCTACAACTAACATCTCACACTACCTACCCTAATCTACAACTAACATTGTACACTGCCTACCCTAATCTACAACTAACATTTTACACTACCTACTTTAATCTACAACTAACATTGTACACTTCCTAACCTAATCTACAACTAACATTGTACACTACCTACTTTAAACTACAACTAACATTGTACATGACCTACTTTAATCTACAACTAATATTGTACACCCCACCTACCCTAATATACAACTAACATCGTACACTACCTACTTTAATCTATAACTAACATTGTACACTACCTATTTTATTCTACCACTAACATTGTACACTACCTACTTTAATCTACAACTAACATCGCACACTACCTACCCTAATCTACAACTAACATCGTTCACTACCTACTTTAATCTACACCTAACATTGTACACTACCTATTTTATTCTACCACTAACATTGTACACTACCTACTTTAATCTACAACTAACATCGCACACTACCTACCCTAATCTACAACTAACATCGTACACTACCTACCCTAATCTACAACTAACATTGTACACTACCTAACCTAATCTACAACTAACATTGTACAATATCTACTTTAATCTTAAACTAACATTGTACACTTCCTACTTTAATCTACAATTTATATTGTACACTACCTAACCTAATCTACAAATAACATCGTACTCTTCCTACTTTAATCTACAACTAACATCGCACACTACCTACCCTAATCTACAACTAACATTGTACACTACCTAACCTAATCTACAACTAACATTGTACCATACCTACTTTAATCTTCAACTAACATTGTACTTGTCCTACTTTAATCTACAACTAATATTGTACACTACCTACCCTAATCTACAACTAACATTGTACACTACCTAACCTAATCTACAACTAACATTGTACACTACCTACTTTAATCTACAACTAACATCTCACACAACCTACCTAATCTACAACTAACATCTTACACTACCTACCTAATCTACAACTAACATTGTACACTATCTACTTTAATCTACTTTAATCTACAACTAACATTGTACACTACCTAACCTAATCTACAACTAACATTGTACAATACCTACTTTAATCTTAAACTAACATTTTCCACCTTCTACTTTAATCTACAACTTATATTGTACACTACCTACTTTAATCTACAACTAACATACACTACTACCTACCTAATCTACAACTAACATCGTTCACTACCTACTTTAATCTACACCTAACATTGTACACTACCTATTTTATTCTACCACTAACATTGTACACTACCTACTTTAATCTACAACTAACATCGCACACTACCTACCCTAATCTACAACTAACATCGTACACTACCTACCCTAATCTACAACTAACATTGTACACTACCTACTTTAATCTACAACTAACATCGTACGCTACCTACTTTAATCTACAACTAACATTGTACACTACCTACCCTAATCTACAACTAACATCGTACACTACCTACCCTAATCTACAACTAACATTGTACACTACCTACTTTAATTTACAACTAACATCGTACGCTACCTACTTTAATCTACAACTAACATTGTACACTACCTACCCTAATCTACAACTAACATTGTACACTACCTAACCTAATCTACAACTAACATTGTACAAGCTACTTTAATCTTAAACTAACATTGTACACTTCCTACTTTAATCTACAACTTATATTGTACACTACCTAACCTAATCTACAAATAACATCGTACTCTTCCTACTTTAATCTTCAACTAACATCGCACACTACCTACCCTAATCTACAACTAACATTGTACACTACCTAACCTAATCTACAACTAACATTGTACAATACCTACTTTAATCTTAAACTAACATTATACACATCCTACTTTAATCTACAATTTATATTGTACACTACCTACTTTAATCTACAAATAACATCGTACACTACCTACTTTAATCTACAACTAACATCGCACACTACCTACCCTAATCTACAACTAACATCGTACACTACCTACCCTAATCTACAACTAACATTGTACACTACCTAACCTAATCTACAACTAACATTGTACAATATCTACTTTAATCTTAAACTAACATTGTACACTTCCTACTTTAATCTACAACTTATATTGTACACTACCTAACCTAATCTACAAATAACATCGTACTCTTCCTACTTTAATCTACAACTAACATCGCACACTACCTACCCTAATCTACAACTAACATTGTACACTACCTAACCTAATCTACAACTAACATTGTACCATACCTACTTTAATCTTCAACTAACATTGTACTTGTCCTACTTTAATCTACAACTAATATTGTACACTACCTACCTAATCTACAACTAACATTGTACACTACCTAACCTAATCTACAACTAACATTGTACACTACCTACTTTAATCTACAACTAACATCTCACACAACCTACCCTAATCTACAACTAACATCTTACACTACCTACCCTAATCTACAACTAACATTGTACACTATCTACTTTAATCTACAACTAACATTGTACACTACCTAACCTAATCTACAACTAACATTGTACAATACCTACTTTAATCTTAAACTAACATTTTCCACCTTCTACTTTAATCTACAACTTATATTGTACACTACCTACTTTAATCTACAAATAACATCATTACTCTAACTACTTTAATCTACAACTAACATACACTACCTACCTAATCTACAACTAACATCGTACACTACCTACCCTAATCTACAACTAACATCGTACACTACCTACTTTAATCTACAACTAACATCTCACACTACCTACCCTAATCTACAACTAACATTGTACACTGCCTACCCTAATCTACAACTAACATTTTACACTACCTACTTTAATCTACAACTAACATTGTACACTTCCTAACCTAATCTACAACTAACATTGTACACTACCTACTTTAAACTACAACTAACATTGTACATGACCTACTTTAATCTACAACTAATATTGTACACCCCACCTACCCTAATATACAACTAACATCGTACACTACCTACTTTAATCTATAACTAACATTGTACACTACCTATTTTATTCTACCACTAACATTGTACACTACCTACTTTAATCTACAACTAACATCGCACACTACCTACCCTAATCTACAACTAACATCGTCACTACCTACTTTAATCTACACCTAACATTGTACACTACCTATTTTATTCTACCACTAACATTGTACACTACCTACTTTAATCTACAACTAACATACTTTTACAATTACCTACCTAATCTACAACTAACATCGTACACTACCTACCCTAATCTACAACTAACATTGTACACTACCTAACCTAATCTACAACTAACATTGTACAATATCTACTTTAATCTTAAACTAACATTGTACACTTCCTACTTTAATCTACAACTTATATTGTACACTACCTAACCTAATCTACAAATAACATCGTACTCTTCCTACTTTAATCTACAACTAACATCGCACACTACCTACCCTAATCTACAACTAACATTGTACACTACCTAACCTAATCTACAACTAACATTGTACCATACCTACTTTAATCTTCAACTAACATTGTACTTGTCCTACTTTAATCTACAACTAATATTGTACACTACCTACCCTAATCTACAACTAACATTGTACACTACCTAACCTAATCTACAACTAACATTGTACACTACCTACTTTAATCTACAACTAACATCTCACACAACCTACCCTAATCTACAACTAACATCTTACACTACCTACCCTAATCTACAACTAACATTGTACACTATCTACTTTAATCTACAACTAACATTGTACACTACCTAACCTAATCTACAACTAACATTGTACAATACCTACTTTAATCTTAAACTAACATTTTCCACCTTCTACTTTAATCTACAACTTATATTGTACACTACCTACTTTAATCTACAACTAACATCGCACACTACCTACCCTAATCTACAACTAACATCGTTCACTACCTACTTTAATCTACACCTAACATTGTACACTACCTATTTTATTCTACCACTAACATTGTACACTACCTACTTTAATCTACAACTAACATCGCACACTACCTACCCTAATCTACAACTAACATCGTACACTACCTACCCTAATCTACAACTAACATTGTACACTACCTACTTTAATCTACAACTAACATCGTAACGCTACCTACTTTAATCTACAACTAACATTGTACCCACCCTACCTAATCTACAACTAACATCGTACACTACCTACCTAATCTACAACTAACATTGTACACTACCTACTTTAATTTACAACTAACATCGTGACGCTACCTACTTTAATCTACAACTAACATTGTACACTACCTACCCTAATCTACAACTAACATTGTACACTACCTAACCTAATCTACAACTAACATTGTACAAGCTACTTTAATCTTAAACTAACATTGTACACTTCCTACTTTAATCTACAACTTATATTGTACACTACCTAACCTAATCTACAAATAACATCGTACTCTTCCTACTTTAATCTTCAACTAACATCGCACACTACCTACCTAATCTACAACTAACATTGTACACTACCTAACCTAATCTACAACTAACATTGTACAATACCTACTTTAATCTTAAACTAACATTATACACATCCTACTTTAATCTACAATTTATATTGTACACTACCTACTTTAATCTACAAATAACATCGTACACTACCTACTTTAATCTACAACTAACATACACTACCTACCTAATCTACAACTAACATCGTACACTACCTACCCTAATCTACAACTAACATCGTACACTACCTACTTTAATCTACAACTAACATCTCACACTACCTACCCTAATCTACAACTAACATTGTACACTGCCTACCCTAATCTACAACTAACATCTTACACTACCTACTTTAATCTACAACTAACATTGTACACTACCTAACCTAATCTACAACTAACATTGTACACTACCTACTTTAATCTACAACTAACATCGCACACTACCTACCCTAATCTACAACTAACATCGTACACTACCTACCTAATCTACAACTAACATCGTACACTACCTACTTTAATCTACAACTAACATCTCAAACTACCTACCCTAATCTACAACTAACATTGTACACTGCCTACCCTAATCTACAACTAACATCGTACACTACCTACCTAATCTACAACTAACATCGTACACTACCTACTTTAATCTACAACTAACATCTCACACTACCTACCTAATCTACAACTAACATTGTACACTGCCTACCTAATCTACAACTAACATCTTACACTACCTACTTTAATCTACAACTAACATTGTACACTACCTAACCTAATCTACAACTAACATTGTACACTACCTACTTTAATCTACAACTAACATCGCACACTACCTACCCTAATCTACAACTAACATCGTACACTACCTACCCTAATCTACAACTAACATCGTACACTACCTACTTTAATCTACAACTAACATCTCAAACTACCTACCCTAATCTACAACTAACATTGTACACTGCCTACCCTAATCTACAACTAACATCTCACACTACCTACCCTAATCTACAACTAACATTGTACACTACCTAACCTAATCTACAACTAACATTGTACACTACCTAACCTAATCTACAACTAACATTATACAATACCTACTTTAATCTTAAACTAACATTATACACATCCTACTTTAATCTACAACTTATATTGTACACTACCTACTTTAATCTACAAATAACATCGTACTCTACCTACTTTAATCTACAACTAACATCGCACACTACCTACCCTAATCTACAACTAACATCGTACACTACCTACCCTAATCTACAACTAACATCGTACACTACCTACCCTAATCTACAACTAACATCGTACACTACCTACTTTAATCTACAACTAACATCTCACACTACCTACCCTAATCTACAACTAACATTGTACACTGCCTACCCTAATCTACAACTAACATCTTACACTACCTACTTTAATCTACAACTAACATTGTACACTACCTAACCTAATCTACAACTAACATTGTACATGTCCTACTTTAATCTACAACTAATATTGTACACTACCTACCCTAATATACAACTAACATGGTACACTACCTACTTTAATCTACAACTAACATCGCACACTACCTACCCTAATCTACAACTTACATCGTACACTACCTACCCTAATCTACAACTAACATTGTACACTACCTACCCTAATCTACAACTAACATTGTACACTACCTACCCTAATCTACAACTAACATTGTACACTACCTACTTTAATCTACAACTAACATCGTACACTACCTACTTTAATCTACAACTAACATTGTACACTACCTACTTTAATCTACAACTAACATTGTACACTACCTACCCTAATCTACAACTAACATCTCACACTACCTACCCTAATCTACAACTAACATCGTACACTACCTACCCTAATCTACTACTAACATCGTACACTACCTACTTTAATCTACAACTAACATCTCACACTACCTACCCTAATCTACAACTAACATTGTACACTGCCTACCCTAATCTACAACTAACATCTTACACTACCTACTTTAATCTACAACTAACATTGTACACTACCTAACCTAATCTACAACTAACATTGTACACTACCTACTTTAATCTACAACTAACATCGCACACTACCTACCTAATCTACAACTAACATCGTACACTACCTACCCTAATCTACAACTAACATCGTACACTACCTACTTTAATCTACAACTAACATCTCAAACTACCTACCCTAATCTACAACTAACATTGTACACTGCCTACCCTAATCTACAACTAACATCGTACACTACCTACCCTAATCTACAACTAACATCGTACACTACCTACTTTAATCTACAACTAACATCTCACACTACCTACCTAATCTACAACTAACATTGTACACTGCCTACCTAATCTACAACTAACATCTTACACTACCTACTTTAATCTACAACTAACATTGTACACTACCTAACCTAATCTACAACTAACATTGTACACTACCTACTTTAATCTACAACTAACATCGCACACTACCTACCATAATCTACAACTAACATCGTACACTACCTACCCTAATCTACAACTAACATCGTACACTACCTACTTTAATCTACAACTAACATCTCAAACTACCTACCCTAATCTACAACTAACATTGTACACTGCCTACCCTAATCTACAACTAACATCTCACACTACCTACCCTAATCTACAACTAACATTGTACACTACCTAACCTAATCTACAACTAACATTGTACATGTCCTACTTTAATCTACAACTAATATTGTACACTACCTACCCTAATATACAACTAACATGGTACACTACCTACTTTAATCTACAACTAACATCGCACACTACCTACCCTAATCTACAACTTACATCGTACACTACCTACCCTAATCTACAACTAACATTGTACACTACCTACCTAATCTACAACTAACATTGTACACTACCTACCTAATCTACAACTAACATTGTACACTACCTACTTTAATCTACAACTAACATCGTACACTACCTACTTTAATCTACAACTAACATTGTACACTACCTACTTTAATCTACAACTAACATTGTACACTACCTACCCTAATCTACAACTAACATCTCACACTACCTACCCTAATCTACAACTAACATCGTACACTACCTACCCTAATCTACTACTAACATCGTACACTACCTACTTTAATCTACAACTAACATCTCACACTACCTACCCTAATCTACAACTAACATTGTACACTGCCTACCCTAATCTACAACTAACATCTTACACTACCTACTTTAATCTACAACTAACATTGTACACTACCTAACCTAATCTACAACTAACATTGTACACTACCTACTTTAATCTACAACTAACATCGCACACTACCTACCCTAATCTACAACTAACATCGTACACTACCTACCCTAATCTACAACTAACATCGTACACTACCTACTTTAATCTACAACTAACATCTCAAACTACCTACCCTAATCTACAACTAACATTGTACACTGCCTACCCTAATCTACAACTAACATCGTACACTACCTACCCTAATCTACAACTAACATCGTACACTACCTACTTTAATCTACAACTAACATCTCACACTACCTACCCTAATCTACAACTAACATTGTACACTGCCTACCCTAATCTACAACTAACATCTTACACTACCTACTTTAATCTACAACTAACATTGTACACTACCTAACCTAATCTACAACTAACATTGTACACTACCTACTTTAATCTACAACTAACATCGCACACTACCTACCATAATCTACAACTAACATCGTACACTACCTACCCTAATCTACAACTAACATCGTACACTACCTACTTTAATCTACAACTAACATCTCAAACTACCTACCCTAATCTACAACTAACATTGTACACTGCCTACCCTAATCTACAACTAACATCTCACACTACCTACCCTAATCTACAACTAACATTGTACACTACCTAACCTAATCTACAACTAACATTGTACACTACCTAGCCTAATCTACAACTAACATTATACAATACCTACTTTAATCTTAAACTAACATTATACACATCCTACTTTAATCTACAACTTATATTGTACACTACCTACTTTAATCTACAAATAACATCGTACTCTACCTACTTTAATCTACAACTAACATCGCACACTACCTACCCTAATCTACAACTAACATCGTACACTACCTACCCTAATCTACAACTAACATCGTACACTACCTACCCTAATCTACAACTAACATCGTACACTACCTACTTTAATCTACAACTAACATCTCACACTACCTACCCTAATCTACAACTAACATTGTACACTGCCTACCCTAATCTACAACTAACATCTTACACTACCTACTTTAATCTACAACTAACATTGTACACTACCTAACCTAATCTACAACTAACATTGTACACTACCTACTTTAAACTACAACTAACATTGTACATGTCCTACTTTAATCTACAACTAATATTGTACACTACCTACCCTAATATACAACTAACATGGTACACTACCTACTTTAATCTACAACTAACATCGCACACTACCTACCCTAATCTACAATTTACATCGTACACTACCTACCCTAATCTACAACTAACATTGTACACTACCTACCCTAATCTACAACTAACATTGTACACTACCTACCCTAATCTACAACTAACATTGTACACTACCTACTTTAATCTACAACTAACATCGTACACTACCTACTTTAATCTACAACTAACATTGTACACTACCTACTTTAATCTACAACTAACATTGTACACTACCTACCCTAATCTACAACTAACATTGTACACTACCTAACCTAATCTACAACTAACATTGTACAATATCTACTTTAATCTTAAACTAACATTGTACACATCCTACTTTAATCTACAACTTATATTGTACACTACCTACTTTAATCTACAAATAACATCGTACTCTTCCTACTTTAATCTACAACTAACATCGCACACTACCTACCCTAATCTACAACTAACATTGTACACTACCTAACCTAATCTACAACTAACATTGTACAATACCTACTTTAATCTTCAACTAACATTGTACACAACCTACTTTAATTTACAACTAACATTGAACACTACCTACCCTAATCTACAACTAACATTGAACACTACCTACCCTAATCTACAACTAACATCGTACACTACCTACTTTAATCTACAACTAACATTGTATATGTCCTACTTTAATCTACAACTAACATTGTACACTACCTATTTTATTCTACAACTAACATTGTACACTACCTACTTTAATCTACAACTAACATCGTACACTTCCTACTTTAATCTACAACTAACATTGTACACGACCTACTTTAATCTACAACTAACATTGCATTTGTCCTACTTTAATCTACAACTAACATTGTACACTACCTACTTTAATCTACAACTAACATCGCACACTACCTACCCTAATCTACAACTAACATCGTACACTACTTACTTTAATCTACAACTAACATCGTACACTACCTAACCTAATCTACAACTAACATTGTACACTACGTTCCCTAATCTACAACTGACATCGTACACTACCTACTTTAATCTACAACTAACATTGTACACTACCTATTTTAATCTACAACTAACATCGTACACTACCAACCTTAATATACAACTAACATCGTACACTACCTACTCTAATCTACAACTAACATCGTACACTACCTACCCTAATCTACAATTAACATTGTACACTACGTTCCCTAATCTACAACTGACATCGTACACTACCTACTTTAATCTACAACTAACATTGTACACTACCTATTTTAATCTACAACTAACATCGTACACTACCAACCTTAATATACAACTAACATCGTACACTACCTACTCTAATCTACAACTAACATCGTACACTACCTACTCTAGTCTACAACAAGACAATAAGGAAGTGGAAAATTGTAAAATGGTCTGCTTTCTGCCATGTGTGTAGTCACGTAGTCACTAGTGTGTGTAGCGGCATGGTCATGGTCACCTTGGGGCATCTCAGCAGGGGCTGGTCGTCTTCTCGCTGGTAGGCTGCGGCAGCGGGCAGCAGGGCGAGGGCGTGGCCCGTGTTGGGAGAGGTGATGTGGAAGGTGGGCACCTGGGGGGACAGCGGGGGGTAATGGAACTCAACGGGCGACTGACGGGCTGGCGTGGTCAATGCTGACACATACCTGTGGGGAGGAATGGGGGAAACGGAGACACAAACAAACAAACAATTTTTATTAAATCTGGTTCAGAGGCCCAAAACTGAGACCATAGACAATAACTAATATTGTGGTTTTTACATCTACAAATCTTTGGCGAAGATTCAAACTAGTCGTCTCACCTGTCGCTATGAGGTGAATCTCTCAGAGAGTCGTAAGAGTCTCCATACTGCAGGCTGGCTCCCTCAGAACCGCCCCAGTAGGCGGCCCTCTGTGCCCGTGCCTCCATGCAGGTCGGGCTGCTGCATTTACTGGTGCCCACTGACGAGGACAGCGCCCCCGACTGGCAGTCTGAGTTCATACTGTCTGTCCTCTCTATACTCCACGTCCGCTCCTCGTGTCTATAGGGAGAGGGGAGTAAGTAAGGAGAGGGCTTTGGGAAATTTCTGATCAGCAGAAATTCTCTGACGTGTGTGTGTGTCTCTACGTGTGTGTGCGTGTGTCTATGTTTCTGTGTGTTACTACAGCACCTGGAGTTGTGGGAGACTGTAGATGAGTGGTGGGATCTGGTGGACATTCGGCTTCCTGCGTAGTTTACGGATTCTTCCGGTCCATGCTGTATAATACTACACTCTGTAGTAGGAGCGTTCTTTGAGATGTACTGTGAAAGGAAGAGAGAGATATGCATTGTGGGAGCTGCATGGGCATGGGCGATATGGGAATAAGGACGTTACAAACAAAACAACACCCGTTACAAACAAAACAAATCTGTTTCTGAGCCGGAGGTAGTTTGTAGGCCCTGTACACTCAGTTTGTACAACTGGTGTACAATGTATTTGACAAAACAATTGTGATCCAACGGAAGGTTTGTCTGCACAAAAATGTTTACACAGCGGTTTCGAGAAACAATGGTTGTGTAAAAAAGCGTGTGCAGACAAACTTGTAACCACAACTGTTGTGTCAAATGTGTTGTACATCAGTTGTACAGTGGGGGAAAAAAGTATTTAGTCAGCCACCAATTGTGCAAGTTCTCTCACTTAAAAAGATGAGAGAGGCCTGTAATTTTCATCATAGGTACACTTCAACTATGACAGACAAAATGAAAGAAATGACAGAAAATCACATTGTAGGATTTTTTATGAATTTATTTGCAAATTATGGTGGAAAATAAGTATTTGGTCAATAACAAAAGTTTATCTCAATACTTTGTTATATACCCTTGGCAATGACAGAGGTCAAACGTTTTCTGTAAGTCTTCACAAGGTTTTCACACACTGTTGCTGGTATTTTGGCCCATTCCTCCATGCAGATCTCCTCTAGAGCAGTGATGTTTTGGGGCTGTCGCTGGGCAACACGGACTTTCAACTCCCTCCAAAGATTTTCTACGGGGTTGAGATCTGGAGACTGGCTAGGCCACTCCAGGACCTTGAAATGCTTCTACTGAAGCCACTCCTTCGTTGCCCGGGAGGTGTGTTTGGGATCATTGTCATGCTGAAAGACCCAGCCACGTTTCATCTTCAATGCCCTTGCTGATGGAAGGAGGTTTTCACTCAAAATCTCACGATACATGGCCCCATTCATTCTTTCCTTTACACGGATCAGTCGTCCTGGTCCCTTTGCAGAAAAACAGCCCCAAAGCCTGATGTTTCCACCCCCATGCTTCACAGTAGGTATGGTGTTCTTTGGATGCAACTCAGAATTCTTTGTCCTCCAAACACGACGAGTTGAGTTTTTACCAAAAAGTTCTATTTTGGTTTCATCTGACATTCTCCCAATCCTCATCTGGATCATCCAAATGCTCTCTAGCAAACTTTAGACGGGCCTGAACATGTACTGGCTTAAGCAGGGGACACGTCTGGCACTGCAGGATTTGAGTCCCTGGCGGCGTAGTGTGTTACTGATGGTAGGCTTTGTTACTTTGGTCCCAGCTCTCTGCAGGTCATTCACTAGGTCCCCCCGTGTGGTTCTGGGATTTTTGCTCACCGTTCTTGTGATTATTTTGACCCCACGGGGTGAGATCTTGCGTGGAGCCCCAGATCGAGGAAGATTATCAGTGGTCTTGTATGTCTTCCATTTCCTAATAATTGCTCCCACAGTTGATTTCTTCAAACCAAGCTGCTTACCTATTGCAGATTCAGTCTTCCCAACCGGGTGCAGGTCTACAATTTTGTTTCTGGTGTCCTTTGACAGCTCTTTGGTCTTGGCCATAGTGGAGTTTGGAGTGTGACTGTTTGAGGTTGTGGACAGGTGTCTTTTATACTGATAACAAGTTCAAACAGGTGCCATTAATACAGGTAATGAGTGGAGGACAGAGGAGCCTCTTAAAGAAGAAGTTACAGGTCTGTGAGAGCCAGAAATCTTGCTTGTTTGTATGTGACCAAATACTTATTTTCCACCATAATTTGCAAATAAATTCATAAAAAATCCTCCAATGTGATTTTCTGGATTTTTTTTCCTCATTTTGTCTGTCATAGTTGAAGTGTACCTATGATGGAAATTACAGGCCTCTCTCATCTTTTTAAGTGAGAGAACTTGCACAATTGGTGGCTGACTAAATACTTTTTTCCCCCACTGTACAACCTGAATGGGTACGGGGCCGTAGTGACTCACGTCGACCATGGGGATCTCCTCAGGGCCTGGCCCGGGGTGGTTCGGACCGTTAGCCAGCATGCGGTTGGGCTGCTCCACACACTGGTTCTGGTTAACGTTCTGGTTCAGGTGGCCATGCATCTTCTTCCTCTGCTTCCTGCAAGACATACGCAAGAAAAAGTGTAATGAGTTATTGTTCTAGAATACATTGAGAAAGATAGTAGATAAGGAAAGATAGTAAGTAAGGAAATAAAATGTTGATAGAAAATGTAAATAAATACAAACTACACTGTTACAGTTATTTTACAAATTATGTTCTGTTTGTCATCAAAATACCCAGCTTCAAACATGAATACTTTTTTATATATAATTAGTTAGTAAAGCTCATCTGAGAAGTTTAAAAGCTTAATTTCTGACATTATAGCTGTGATCATTGTGCAGCCCCAGTCAGTGAATGCCTCCTGGGCTACGTGAAGAACTGGTTGAAATGATGTCATAATGACGCCATTAAAATCAGTTATGCCCAGTTGGGTGGGCTCTGTACAGTACTAGTACGTACTTGGTTTTGCAGTATGCCACCACACAGACCATGCCCACTACCAACAGTGCCACACAGATGCCTGTGATGGTCAACACCCGCCGCTGGTACAGCTCCTCTGCCTCTGTGAACAAACCACACACACACACACACACACACACACACACACACACACACACACACACACACACACACACACACACACACATAAACACACACACACACACACAGACACATACACATACGTGTGAGCGCTACTCTACGGGAATAATCAAACAAAAGCTAACTCAGCTCCTCCCCTTTCCCTCCATACTCTGACATCACTGACCTCTGACATCTAACCTCCCTAAAAGTAACCAATCGTGTTCCTCCTCCACCTTAATAGTGCTAACCTTAGACAAACCAAAACCGTGATGGTATTAACCCTGTAGGTTAACAGTGGCTTAGCCACAACATAGGCTGTTTCAGTTAGGAGGTGCTTATATTTCTCCTGTTTCACACATGTTCAAGCGTGTAACAGTTCAATTTACAACGTCCAACAGTTAACCTCTAGTATACTTTTTTTACTGGCAGTACTAACTTCTGTAGGCTTACTGTATGTCAAGTTCAAACAATCTCTCAGAAACTTGGCCTCATTCTACATAGACCTCCATGTTGCAATGTGTGGTTGGTCTGGATTCCCCCTCTGCTTTCCCTACGTGCACTAATGTACCATAATGTCTATGGAATGTATGTCAAAGAGGTCTAAGGACACATGCCTGTATGATGGAATCGGATGATAATCATAAGAAAAAAAGCATTTTAGAGCAGAAACACCACAATGGTTTGGGGATATTTATAAAACTCACCGCCAACTAAATAAACACCTTAAAATTGACCAGAGAACGCACGGATGTAGAACTCACAGATTACTCACAGTCTTCATACGTTAACGAGCGAAATATAATGCAGCTTTTGCATAAGAGTTATCATTATTTTGCAAGGTTTAACTGATCGTTTGTGTCAGATCAAAAGTGTCTAGAATCCCTGTTGTCATGGTGAAGCTTTATGAATACCTCCCTCTCAGGTGTTCTGATGGCGTTTAACTGAACAAGGTGGAACATTGTCAGCAGATGAGTCACAATGACAGAGAAAAACAAACAGAACATGGGGAGAGAGGGAACGAAAGAAAGAAAGAAAGAAAGAAAGAAAGAAAGAAAGAAAGAAAGAAAGAAAGAAAGAAAGAAAAAGGAAGATGGAAAGAGGAGACGGTCAGACGGTGGAGGAAGAGGGTCTGGGAAGGTGTGGGGCGGGGGTCTAAAATGGGGTAGTGGTGGGGCTTTTAGTGCTAAAGGTAGGGGGACTGGGGTGCTGTCTAGAGAGCCTTAGCCTGGCATTGTATGTGTGTCACAGAAGAGGGGACTGATAGGGGATGGGATTGGTGGTTGGCTGCTACTGAAGGAGATAGGTCACTATCACTTGCAGGAGCCTCTGATTCAATGCCAATCAACTGGGGAATGCTGGACCTACCACTGGCTGTCTCTATGGAAGATAGTCTTATGGGACGCGGTGTGGTGTTACTGATATATAACCATCAGCACATTTCTCGCCAGTTTGTCTCTCTGTGACTCAAAAGCTTCACTCATAATGTAGCCTCATAACTTCTGCTTCTACAGTGTCTTCCTCTCGATCATCAACATGTCTGTGGCTTTGCTGTCTCCCTCTCTATACAGTAACATAATGGCGTGTACAACAAAGCTTAGTTTCAAGGTTTTCTATAATTGAAAGAGAGGGCTAGCATGCATGCAGAGGGACAAGTGTCTTTGGACCTGGTAGGTTAGTGGGCGAGTGACAGATCAACAGATCAGAGAAGAGCTATTGGTTCTAGAGAGATGGTAGTAGTAATGTGTGACTGTGAGAGGATCTTGGCAACTCTTAAAATTAACAATATACATTCAAATGAATAATTGTTCCATACCCATAAATTCAATTCCAAGATGCTCTGCCAACGCAGAAAGTTGGACACAATGAAAAGGAAAGAGAAGAAGTTTCAGATAGTGATCGTCTACATTGGAACATAGATATATAGATAGTAGATACTGAACCATGAGGTTAGTATGGAATTTGTCCGTGACGTACAGTAATAATCGTGACTGGCAGGTGCCACGTCCAGTAACAGACAGACAACGCAGACAGCCGCAGCTCTGTGACCCCAGAAACGAAAGAAAAGGAAAGAAAGAAGCATAACTAATAAAAGAGAGAGGGAAGCAGGCAGGAGACATGCAGAGACAAAGACAGCCACTTCCCTTACTGCCATATTTACTACACCTCATTTCTGGGGTAAACAATTTTTTTTTGTGGACAAAAAAATGAACAAATAAAACAAGATAAAAAGCAGTTTGTTACTTTCCAACGTTTTGGAGATGAGCTGGTTGGCACAGAAATGGGAGCAGCTTTGTAGGTCGACAGATTAATGGCACGTTCTAATTGTGTCCCTCATTGTTTCTTGTGTTTACTAAAAATAGTATTTTTTATCACATTGTCAACCTATAGCTTCTCTCTGGTCTTTTTCTTCCTGAAATGATTATGATAAAATATGACAGTGCTTTCTATTTTACAGTGTGAGCACCAGTAGAAAAAGGTGTGCCTTTAATTTACTTGTTATGATGCCACCCCTGATAGAACAGCCTGGTCTCATAGACTAGACATAACATAGTAAACATAGTAAATCTGTGACACTCAAATTAGTATGATATGTTACGTTCGTTATGATTACATAGAACAGAACATAACTTAACTCAAAAACTATAAGCAGGCTATGTGTTAACTCTGTTGTGTGGTCAGGGTGTATGGATAAGCGTATAACACGAATGTCCAGCAACCAAAAGGTTGCGTGTTCAAATCTCATCACGGACAACTTTAGCATTTTAGATAATTAGCAACTTTGCAACTACTTACTTCTTTTTAGCATGTTAGCTAACCCTTCCCTAACCCTAAACTTAACCCTTTAACCTAACTCCTAACCTTAACCCTAAACTTAACCCGTAATCCTAACCCCTAGATTAGCTAACGTTAGCCACCTAGCTAATGTTATCATTAGCCAACTAGCTAATGTTAGCCACAACAAATTGGAATCTGTAAAATATCTTATGTTTTGCAAATTCATCTACATTTTGTATAAATTGTAATTCGTAACATATCATACGAAATGGATTATGGACATCCACAAAGGAATACATATTATACAAAATGTAACATATCAGACTAACTCAAGTGTCCCGGATTTACGTTACGTCTACACCTGAGTCCAGGTTGCATAGAAAAGAGACTGATCATTGCAGGATTAACCAAATATAATATATATGTACTGCAAATAGTATGTAGTATATATTAATATTGTGCTCCTATTAGGGAAGAACGATGAGAAACTTGTTCAAAGTGCTTTACTCCCAGCTACTATACTCTGTGCACTGTACTGTACTTCCATGGCAAAGAACTGGTCACACAGGTAAACAGGACATTGATGAGGCAAACAAACTAGACACTTGAATGATTTGAATATCAGAACTGATTTAGGATGAGCTCTCAGGAAATATTATGACAATGGGTTATCAGTTGCCCATCTGCAGCAGTACTACTTCTCTACTGTACTAACATCTAGTCAGAACATCACAGATAACTACAGGTCTTCGCATCAAGCATTGCATCAAGCCATCCAAGCTGCATATCAGGTGCACCCTGTAAATTACATTCACTGTATCATTATCCAATCTCTACTGCAGCATACTGTGTAGCACATGATCAGGAAGGCATGCATAGGGACCTATGTGTTAACTCTGTTGTGTGTTTCTCTGCATGCACCTCTGTTCATTATTAAGGGGTCTACTGGTTAACTCCCTCTGTGTAAAGGACCAGCTCCAGTTAGGACATATAGTGCAGCAGAGGAAGGTGAGAGGAATGGCAACAGGAAAGGGATTGACATAGAGGCATGCACATACACACACACACAAGCGTAAGCAGGCATACGCACACACACACACACACACACACACACACACACACACACACACACACACACACACACACACACACACACACACACAGGTACTGTAGGTATCCACCTCCAGAGCATGCAGCAGTGTCCCAATGAGGAAGACAGACAGACAGACAGACAGACAGACAGACAGACAGACAGACAGACAGACAGAGACAGACAGAGACCGACAGACAGAGACCGACAGACAGAGATAGACAGAGAGACAGACAGCAAGACAGACAGACATAGAGACAGACAGACAGGAGGAAATGAACATACTGTAAAAACCTGCCATGACGGATTTTTGACAGCGATCACCTGTATAGTCATTTGGACACCTGATGGGGGAAACAAGCCACAGAAGGAGAGGAGGGAGGAGGTTGAGAGACGGAGGAGGGAGTACATATAAGAGGAGGGAGAGACCAAGGGAGGGAGGGAGAGAGAGAGAGAGGGAGGGAAGGAGGGAGGGAGGGACACAAGAGAGCAGAGAACATGGAGTTAGAAACAGAGCACAACCTAACAGTATGTGACAGAGGTACAGAGAGCGTTATCAACGACAGTACAGTATGAAGATATGTAGAAACGGCTTCTCCAATAGAAATCCCCGATCACACTTGTAGGCGATGTCATGGCGACGTTAGCTAGCATAGCTCATGCATAGAAAGACGTCATTGGGTTTATTGGTTGTGGCACGCTGAACTGCGCATGTGCAGACTATAAAATAAAACTAATTTGACATAAAGTTGTTTTGGACAAAAATGAAAATGTGTCAGTTGGTAACTTTCACAAGGTTGTAGTAATGACACGTTCAGGTTGTGCCTTTAGAATACGAGAATATTAACAACAAAGGACACATCACTTCTCCCATTGACTTGCCAAACCCCAAAACCTAATCTAGTCTGTCTGGTCTGCTTTGCGACGCGTTTCCGGAAGTATCGCAATGTTGCACCTCTGGGTTTGAAAACTCTGTGGCGTAAGGACATTGCTATGACATCATCACAATGAAGTCAACGCTATGATACCATTGCATGTGGAAGGCTGGAAGATGTGGGAGAAGTCAGATCTGAAAGCAATAGCAGAAACACCCCCTAGACATGACTGCTGGACAGGGTTTGTTTCCCAAGATGCACTTTAATAGAGGTTGGGCTTGAAAAACTGCAAAGGCTAAGTCTGCAAGGAAGCCCCCCCCTTTGCTGAAGGACCTCATTGACATCTAGGAGAGAAAGGTGGGGGATTGGAGTACACAGGGGATGTCCAAGTTCTCACACTTACCGTACTGTAACTACACTGCAACTACACTGCAACTACACTGTAATTACAGTGTGAGTCCAGGCAGCATAATTCAGTTCAGTTCAACTAATCTCACAGGGTCTGCATATTCATAAAATGAATAAAACTGCACAGGATATATTTTTTCCTCATACAGTACCAAAGACACAACATCACTGTGCATTTTGGATCAATTAAAGCAAAAACCTCACTCAGCAAAAGACCCCACTCAGCAATTTCCCATGCAGTTATAAATAGAGTAGAAGCAAAGAGTGGATCTGAGACACTTGAGGCAGCATGCAGGCTAGCAGATCTTCTCTCTCTCTCTCTCTCTCTCTCTCTCTCTCTCTCTCTCTCTCTCTCTCTCTCTCTCTCTCCCTCCTTCTCTATCTCTCTCTCACCATCCCTCCTCACTTCCTCTCAACCCTTCTATCTCCCCCCTCTCTCTCTCCCTCTATCTCCCCTCTTTCTCTCACTATTCTTCTTTCACCCTCTCACTATCCTGCTATCTCCCCACTCTCTCTCTCTTCTCCACTTTTCGTCAGTCTTGAGAACAAGCTAAAGAAAAAGGGAAACAGACTCCACTCATCTCCACAGAGGGATAAACCAGCAGTCATCTGAATGATGTCATTCCTCCATTTCATTCTCTTGTTATGTCTCTCTGATGCTGAAGGGGGATTGGAGGGAAAGGGATTTGTCTGAGAACTGCTAACCTCTAACATAGAATGCCAGTGCCACATCATAGCCAGGCTAGTCTGCTTTGTTCATTCAGAGCTGCGCTGATCCGTCTAAACAGACTGGCATCTTGGCTCAGAGAAAACACAACATAGCTCTAACTCTATGTTCCTCTACCAGCAGTTCTGTCACAACATAGCTCTAACTCTGTGTTCCTCTACGTGCAGTTCTGTCACAACATAGCTCTAACTCTGTGTTCCACCATGTGCAGTTCTATCACAACATAGCTCTAACTCTGTGTTCCTCTACGTGCAGTTCTATCACAACATAGCTCTAACTCTGTGTTCCTCTACGTGCAGTTCTATCACAACATAGCTCTAACTCTGTGTTCCACCATGTGCAGTTCTGTCACAACATAGCTCTAACTCTGTGTTCCTCTACCAGCAGTTCTGTCACAACATAGCTCTAACTCTGTGTTCCACCATGTGCAGTTCTATCACAACATAGCTCTAACTCTGTGTTCCACCATGTGCAGTTCTGTCACAACATAGCTCTAACTCTGTGTTCCACCATGTGCAGTTCTGTCACAACATAGCTCTAACTCTGTGTTCCTCTACGTGCAGTTCTGTCACAACATTGCTCTAACTCTGTGTTCCTCTACGTGCAGTTCTGTCACAACATAGCTCTAACTCTGTGTTCCTCTACGTGCAGTTCTGTCACAACATAGCTCTAACTCTGTGTTCCTCTACGTGCAGTTCTGTCACAACATAGCTTTAACTCTGTGTTCCTCTACGTGCAGTTCTGTCACAACATAGCTCTAACACTGTCCCTCTCCACACAACTCAGACACAACTCACGATCAGGAAGAGCTACCCTTAATTCACCGGCGACATGACTGGATACACATCTACCTCCCACGGCCTGACAGAGTACAGTGTTCTGTGTAGGTTAGGGTATCAGCCAGCCAGCACCCAAACGCATGAAACGGAACAAGGTATAACTAGTTTTTAGGCTGTCTGTCACAGTACGAAACGGATCAAGGTACTGTATAACCAGTTTTTTGGCTGTCTGTCACAGTATGAAACGGAACAAGGTATAACTAGTTTTTAAGCTGTCTGTGGGGCCTTGTTGACCTGGAAGACGTAAATGCATTCCACCCCCATTACCTCACTGCAGTGCTTGTTTAAAAAAAATTGGGGCTACAAAATCATTTAACAGCATGCAGCCATTCAAGCAATTGTCTGAGAATGAGCTGGATATTTATTAGAGAGAGATAATAATAGAAAGAGAGAGAAAGAGAGGGGAAGAGAGCAAGAGAAAGAAGGAGAAAGAGATGAAGGGGAAGACACCTAGATTTCGAGATGAGGACAGATCAGAGATAGGGGAAAGATTCATGTTTGTAGAGAGGAAGAGAAACAGGGGTGAAGAGAGAAGAAGAATGAGTTTTCAATCAACAGGGAAGCATTTTAATGTTGCACCCAGACTAATCCTTGAGAGGATAATTTACAGTGAGCTTGATGACACTTGGCATTCTGTGGCTGGAGAAGGAGATTGGCGATTGGGTTAACAGGGTGAAGAACACACAGCTGAAGCCACACAGTGACAGACACAGCAGGAGGACAGGATCACTCACTTACTTGCATGACAGTTGGTTTATACCGTGTATGAAATAACAGTCTCCACCGTTCACACAGTACGACTTCTCTGTGTCGTTACAGCGCCGGGCGTGACTCGAGCCCGGAGACAGAGTAGTGGCCACTTTGGAGTAGAGAGAGTAAGAGTAGGGGTCAGCAAGGAAGAGGGGGAGCGTGGCGGTAACTAACGAAGAGAAGGAAAGTGTAGAGGTCACTACAGAGAGGGGTAATAAATGGTTACTAAGGAAGAAAGGGAAAGAACATTGCCGTGGTGGATGTCAAGAAAGAGAGAATGAACATGGTGGTAACTAAGGAAGATAGACAGAGGATTGTGGTTGTCAAGGAAAACAGAGTCTGTGGTAGTTAATGAAGAAGGTGGAAAGAGTGTGAATGTCATACTGTAGATAGAGGATGGTGTGTCTGTGGACTCACGGCTCTGGACGCTGATGTTGCTCGTAGCGTTTTCTTGGCCCAGCGTGTTTTCAACCACACACGTGTAGTTCCCAGAATCCTCCAGCCTCGCTCGGTTGATCTGGACTTTTGAGTTTTTCCTTCAGAAAATGAGCAAGGGAGAGAGGAGAGAGAGAGAGAGAGAGAGAGACATGGAGTGAGAGTGATTCATTTGAGTCAATATGAATGGTTGTTCGAAACAGAAACAGCAAGTGTCTATAAAATATTTTTTTGAACCTCTTGACTTTGCTGTGTATGACTGGAGGTTGGCCGGTCTCTGAGACTCACTTATTGGTCTTGATTTTGACGTCTTTTCCCCTCTGGAGCTCTCGGCCATCTTTGTACCACTGGAAGGAGGGGCTGGGGTTCCCTGACGCCTCACACTTCAGATACAGCCTCTCCCCCTCCATTAGAGACTGGCCCCGCATCGGTCGCAACTTAGGGGCCACAGCTAGGGAGCGAGAGTGACACACAGAGAGAGAGAGAGAGAGAGAGAGAGAGAGAGAGAGAGAGAGAGAGAGAGAGAGAGAGAGAGAGAGAGAGAGAGAGAGAGAGAGAGAGAGAATGAAATGTCTCTATTCCTTTATAACTTTTGTGAGTGTAATTATTGTTTTTATTGTTTATTTCACTTTGTTTATTATCTATTTCACTTGCTTTGGCAATGTAAACATATGTTTCCCATGCCAATAAAGCCCATTGAATTAAATTGAATTGAGAGAGCGAGAGAGAGAGAGAGAAAGAGAGAGAGAGAGAGAGAGAGAGAGAGAGAGAGAGAGAGAGAGAGAGAGAGAGAGAGAGAGAGAGAGAGAGAGAGAGAGAGAAAGAGAGAGAGAGAGATGGGCGGGCGGGCGGGCAGAGAGAGAGTTAAAAAGAAGGAGAAGGATAGAGGGAAAAGTAAGAAACAAGGCTAACATGATTTGTTCATCAACTGCAGGATCTGAGGACTAGCCACTAGCCACTAGCCACTAGCCACTAGCCACTAGCCACTAGCCACTAGCCACTAGCCACTAGCCACTAGCCACTAGCCACTAGCCACTAGCCACTAGCCACTAGCCACTAGCCACCGTGCTTCTACACCTGCATTGCTTGCTGTTTGGGGTTTTAGGCTGGGTTTCTGTACAGCACTTTGTGACATCAGCTGATGTAAGAAGGGCTTTATAAATACATTTGATTGATTGATTTGACTGTTTCCTCAGCACAAGTGTGCACACATCTTTGGATCATTGACTTCAATTTATTACTCAATAGCCCCCCAGGTGAACCCTGACCCCAGCTGGCGTTTTGACATGGGCACTTGACACTAATTGATTCTCTGTTCCAAACCACCTCCGTTACAGAGCAGCTCAGTATTATGTGACTTCATACACTAACACTGGACTGAATCCTGGAGAGTCAGTGTTTTCACCTTTCGCATTTCTTTGTCCCCTTAAAAAGAGAGGGATGAATCTTGAGAAGTTAAAGCTATTATAGCTAGCCTCTGCAGTAGAGCTTTGATAAGGAGTGCTGTGTTTTCCAACCTCGCTATGCCATCAACTGGCACAGTGTGAATCTCTGGAGACCCTCACTCTCTTCCCCTTAAAAAATAGAACAGCCTGCAACACTGACATGAGCCAGAGCAGGGGAGCACAAAGTCCACTATGGAGCGCCGTTTGGGTCTTTGCCTGTCAAAAAAGATACACGTCAAATAACGCTGTTTGACGCATCACATAAGCTTGTTGACCAATCAGGACCTGAATATGACTGCACCTCACATAATTATTTAACACGTTTATACATTTTTTACGTAGTTATTGCACATTAATTACACTAACACTCGTATTTCATATGTCACAGCAATTCACCGATATGTATACTATGATGCTGTGTATGTGACAAATACAATTTGATTTGATTTGAATCCACATATGTGAAGCTAGACACAATAAGGATTAGCCACAATAGTGGAATTTCCAGTTCGCTTTCAAAATAAAAGTCTCTCACTGAAAGTGATGCAAATGAAAACATATAGCACCATAATAGAATAGATCATGCTAAACGAGTTTTGAATGTTTTTATATAATTTCAACAAAAGACAATAATTTGTTGATTTGACAAAAATCTGTTGAAATCACACCTGATGTATTAGACATTAGAATTGCATTGGGGGCATACTTATTTCACTGTACAGCCTTACCTATGGATTGTGGATCAATGACATGGGGTATCAGTCTACTCAGTGACACCTGTATAAGCCCCTTAGATATTAATTTAGAATCCTCTAAAGGACATTTTATGGATCTACAAGTATTTATTTAATTTAGAGATTCCGGTAAACTCTTAGATGTTTCATTTCATGTGCCCTACCAATTATTACTGGATTATTCACCATGGCAACCACTTGTTAGTATAAAAACGAAACTTCTTTCTCAGTTAGGTTGGCTTTCGTGGAGATCAGACCGTTTTCATTTGCAGGGACATTTGTGCGTTTTTGACGAAGTGTAAGTCAGAACAAATACTTTATTTTATAAAATTTCTGTTGCTATTGTTATATGTAAATACAATACATTTGTATGTAGAGGGGTAACTTTGTTCACCAGTTCTCTACCATTTTGTACATTTATGTAATTAGCCTATCAGTTGGTGTAATTGTAATGTTAATTCTCTTGAGAGGAATTATGATGTGTTCATTTTCTCTTATTGTCAATTGTTTAAAGAGATTGCTGACACTACTGTTTAATGTAATATTGTTTATACAATGTAGTAATTTGATATATATTTTTATCCTGTTCCCCTCTGTACACAGACCACATGTATACTCTCATCATTGATTTCATCATTAAACTCCTAGACTGGGCTTCTGTGTCTGTCATCACTCTTTGACCAGAGTGCAGTCCGGTATCCGTTTACTCCCAGTGGCCTATCTACACATTAGAGAACACCAGACTCCGTTTTAACACCCACAAAACATTAGCGTCGTAGCTCTTATTGCGGGACTCTGAAACCACTGTGAAATTAGCTACATTTATTGTACCAGTCAATCTACTATGTGCATTTGTAAAAATTTTATGCAAACTTTATTTAACTAGGCAAGTCAGTTAAGAACAAATTCTTATTTACAACGATGGCCCATACCGGCCAAACCCAGACGACGATGGGCCAATTGTGCACCCCTCTATGGGACTCCCAATCACGGCCGGATGTGATACAGCCTGGAATCAAACCAGGGACTGTAGTGACGCCTCATGCACTGAGATGCAGTGCCTTAGACCACTGTGCCACTCGGGAGCCGATTCTAGCCATCCTTTATGGCGAGTTCTAGTCGGGCAGCTTAGTCTCCTATTCAGAGGACCCCCACTTTTTTTTGTGTCTTATACAGTGAGGGAAAAAAGTATTTGATCCCCTGCTGATTTTGTACGTTTGCCCACTGACAAAGAAATGATCAGTCTATAATTGTAATGGTAGGTTTATTTGAACAGTGAGAGACAGAATAACAACAACAAAAATCCAGAAAAACGCATGTGAAAAATGTTATAAATTGATTTGCATTTTAATGAGGGAAATAAGTATTTGACCCCTCTGCGAAACATGACTTAGTACTTGGTGGCAAAACCCTTGTTGGCAATCACAGAGGTCAGACGTTTCTTGTAGTTGGCCACCAGGTTTGTACACATCTCAGGAGGGATTTTGTCCCACTTCTCTTTGCAGATCTTCTCCAAGTCATTAAGGTTTCGAGGCTGACGTTTGGCAACTCGAACCTTCAGCTCCCTCCACAGATTTTCTATGGGATTAAGGTCTGGAGACTGGCTAGGCCACTCCAGGACCTTAATGTGCTTCTTCTTGAGCCACTCCTTTGTTGCCTTGGCCATGTGTTTTGGGTCATTTTCATGCTGGAATACCCACCCACGACCCATTTTCAATGCCCTGGCTGAGGGAAGGAGGTTCTCACCCAAGATTTGACGGTACATGGCCCCGTCCATCGTCACTTTGATGCGATGAAGTTGTCCTGTCCCCTTAGCAGAAAAACACCCCCAAAGCATAATGTTTACACCTCCATGTTTGACGGTGGGGATGGTGTTCTTGGGGTCATAGGCAGCATTCCTCCTCCTCCAAACACAGCGAGTTGAGTTGAGTTGATGCCAAAGAGCTCCATTTTGGTCTCATCTGACCACAACCCTTTCACCCAGATGTCCTCTGAATCATTCAGATGTTCATTGGCAAACTTCGACGTGCATGTATGTGTGCTTTCTTGAGCAGGGGGACCTTGCGGGCGCTGCAGGATTTCAGTCCTTCACGGCGTAGTGTGTTACCAATTGTTTTCTTGGTGACTATGGTCCCAGCTGCCTTGAGATCATTGACAAGATCCTCCCGTTTAGTTCTGGGCTGATTCCTCACCTCAAATGATCATTGCAACTCCACGAGGTGAGATCTTGCATGGAGTCCCAGGCCGAGGGAGATTGACAGTTCTTTTGTGTTTCTTCCATTTGCGAATAATCGCACCAACTGTTGTCACCTTCTCACCAAGCTGCTTGGCGATGGTCTTGTAGCCCATTCCAGCCTTGTGTAGGTCTACAATCTTGTCCCTGACATCCTTGGAGAGCTCTTTGGTCTTGGCCATGGTGGAGAGTTTGGAATCTGATTGATTGATTGCTTCTGTGGACAGGTGTCTTTTATACAGGTAACAAACTGAGATTAGGAGCACTCCCTTTAAGAGTGTGCTCTAATCTCAGCTCGTTACCTGTATAAAAGACACCTGGGAGCCAGAAATCTTTCTGATTGAGAGGGGGTCAAATACTTATTTCCCTCATTAAAATGCATATCAATTTATAACATTTCTTTTCACATGCGTTTTTCTGGATTTTTTTGTTGTTATTCTGTCTCTCACTGTTCAAATAAACCTACCATTAAAATTATAGACTGATCATTTCTTTGTCAGTGGGCAAACGTACAAAATCAGCAGGGGATCAAATACTTTTTTCCCTCACTGTAGGTCAAGGTCATGCCAAATACTTATCACCACATCTCGCTCAGCCTATCAGCAGTCTTGATTCCCGGGACCCCAGCATGCTGTGTGGTCAGAAACATGCTTTCCCCATCCTGATGAGCTTTTCCACAGTTTCCCCTCCTGCTGAACTTTTCCTCCTGTGGACTGAATCCCTGTATGTCTGATGTCTTAGAGTTACCTCTGCTGCAGATGATAAGTTCATTAGAGCTACCAGCCTCAGAAATTGCAGCCCAAATGAATGCTTCACAGAGTTCAAGTAACAGACACATCTCAACATCAACTGTTCAGAGGAGACTGTGTGAATCAGGCCTTCATGGTCGAATTTCTGCAAAGAAACCCCTACTAAAGGACACCAATAATAAGAAGAGACTTGCTTGGACCAAGAAAAACGAGCAATGGACACTAGACCGGTGGAAATTTGTCCTTTGGTCTGGGGTCCAAATTTGAGATTTTTGGTTCCAACATCCGTGTCTTTGTGAGACGCGTTGTGGGTGAACGGATGGTTCCCATCGTGAAGCATGGAGGAGGAGATGTTATGGTGTGGGCTGCTTTGCTGGTGAATTCAAGGCACACTTAACCAGCATGGCTACCTCAGCATTCTGCAGCAAAACGCCATCCCATCTGGTTTGGGCTTAGTGGGACTATCATTTGTTTTTCAACAGGACAATGACCAAACACACCTCCAGGCTGTGTAAGGGCTATTTGACCAAGAAGGAGAGTGATGGAGTGCTGCATCAGATGACCTGGCCTCCACAATCCCCAGACCTCAACCAAACTGAGATGGTTTGGGATAAGTCGGACCGCAGCGTGAAGGACAAGGAGCCAACAAGTGCTCAGCAAATGTAGTAACTCCTTCAAGATTGTTTTTATTTTACCTTTATTTAACTAGGCAAGTCAGTTAAGAACAAATTCTTATTTTCAATGACAGTCTAGGAACAGTGGGTTAACTGCCTGATTTTTACCTTGTCAGCTCAGGGATTCTAGCTTGCAACCTTTCGGTTACTAGTCCAACGCTCTAACCACTAGGTTACCTGTCTGCTACCTGCTTCCCCTGTCGGCTACCTGCTTCCCATTCCAGGTGAAGCTGGTTGAGAGAATGCCAAGAGTGTGCAAAGCTGTCATCAAGGCAAAGGGTGGCTATTTGAAGAATTTAAAATCTAAAAAATATTTTGATTTGTTAAGCACTTTTTTGTTTATTACATGATTCCATATGTGTTATTTCATATTTTTGATGTCTTCACTATTATTATACAATGAAGAAAATAGTAAAAATAAATAAATACCCTTGAATGAGTAGGTGTTCTAAAACTTTTGACCGGTACTGTATATCACTCATGCTCATTGAATTTGTATTATATATACATTTCAACATTAATGTAATGTTTATTGAGCACATTTGAGTTTCATGTGGACAAGTCCCATAGGTTGTTTAGTCTATTGCCATGTGACTAGGCCTTATGCCTGCTATAGTGTATAGCCCTTGCTGTTATATACTTACTTATTCATTCATATTATAACAGTGCTGTAGCCTAAGTATTCTTTCTCCGTTTTATTTTCAGAACCATAGTTAGTCAATTCTCACTGGACATGATTCTCAGTTATCATGAGTGGTCAGATGTGTGTGTGTGTGATGTGTGAATGTGGACATCTTCTTCCATTAAACTCCCCTTAACTTGGACATCCGCCTCATCCTTGTTCTGACCGGACATTCTGTAGTGGTTGCTACCGGGCCTTAAGCCAGCATCTAAGATTTCTTATTACATTCATGGTCCTTCGGTTCGCTACAACCCTACCCTTGTTTTTCAGTATTGAACACTATTCAAGAGGAAAAACAATATAACCTGGATGTTTTGGAGTCTGATAACTTAGGAGGACTGCAAAAAAAGCATTTGGGTACTAAGTAAACTGATACCCAATTTTATTCATCCCAAATACTTAGGTAAGGCTGTACAGTGCAATATGAATGTCAATATGCGCAATAGGCAGACTGGGGAGGTGATTTCCAAAGTCCTACAATAAGAGATACGATGCTAATATTTGCGTAAACTCTTCACAGTTGTGTTCTGTGGGTGTCACCGAGTAGACTGATACCCCATTTCACTGCTCCACATTCCAATACGCCAACCTGGTTTAGCATTATCTAGTCTAAATATGGCAGGATTCCACCAATAGTAAGCGTGTGCATCACGTTTTATTTAGAAGGCAAACTGCAAATTCCACTATTGTGACTAATCCTTATTGTGGCTACTTTCACAATACATAACCGGTCTGGTCAAGCCTCACTGAAGCTAGCTGGCTGCTTATAACGTTAGCTTTGTTTGCAGACACTTTAAATAATAGAAAATTGGATGTAACAAATGTATCACTAGCCACTTTAAACAATTTTGTATATAATGTTTACATATCCAACATTACTCATATCAAATGTATACACTGTGTTCCATCTACTGAATCTTGCCTATGCCGTTCGGCCATTGACTAAAATCTCTAGCCACTTTAATAATTAAAAAGTGGATGTAATAAATGTATCACTAGCCACTTTAAACAATGCCATTTATATAATGTTTACATATCCTACATTGCTCATCTCATATGTATATACTGTACTCTATACCATCTACTGCATCTTGCCTATGCCGGTCAGCCATCGCTCATCCATATATTTATATGTACATACTCGTATTCATTCCTTTACACTTGTGCATAAGGTAGTTGTTGTGAAATTGTTAGATTACTTGTTAGATACTACTGCATGGTCGGAACTAGAAGCACAAGCATTTCGCTACACTCGCATTAACATCTGCTAACCATGTGTATGTGACAAATAAAATGTGTTTTGATTTGAGACTGTTTTTTTTTTGACAGCTTTGACAGTGATACTGATCGTAGTGGTGGCGCTTGGCTTGCACATGCAAATTCAGCACACACAACATTCTATAATAGAATTGTGTTATTTGACGTGTATCTTTTTTGACTCGCAAAGACCCAAACGGCGTTCCATAGTCCACTGACATGAGCCAGAGCAGGGGAGCACAAAGGAAATCCACTGACATGAGCCAGAGCAGGGGAGCACAAAGGAAATCCACTGACATGAGCCAGAGCAGGGGAGCACAAAGGAAATCCACTGACATGAGCCAGAGCAGGGGAGCAAAAAGGAAATCCAAACACAAGAGACAACAGCAGCATAGTGATTGAATAGCTGCACACACACAGGCATGCACACATACACACACAAGTGGACACACGCAAGCATGCACATGGATGGCAGGTAGCCTAGTTGTTAAGAGCGTTGGGCCAGTAACCAAAAGGTTGCTGGATCGAATCCCTGAGCTGACAAGGTAAAGAATCAGTCGTTCTGCCCCTGAACAAGGCAATTAACCCACTGTTCCCTGGTAGGCAGTCATTGTAAATAAGAATTTGTTCTTAACTGACTTGCCTAGTTAAATAACTTTTTTTTGTGTAGCGGCAGGTAGCCTAGTGGTTAGAGCGTTGGACTTGTAACCGGAGGGTTGCAAGTTCGAATCCCCGAGCTGACAAGGAAAAAAATCTGTCGTTCTGCCCCTGAACAAGGCAGTTAACCCACTGTTCCCTGGGCGCCGAAGACGTGGATGTCGATTAAGGCAGCCCCCCGCACCACTCTGATTCAGAGGGGTTGGGTTAAATGCGGAAGACACATTTCGGTTGAAGGCATTCGGTTGTACAACTGACTAATAATGGTGACTTTGACTACACACGAGAATGCACGCACACACACACAAACAGTCCATCGACAATTAAGAAAAAATAAAGAGAGAACCCTGTTGTTATAGTGCCCTCCTTATTGCATCACCATCTCTCTCTCTTACTACCCTCTCCATAATGATCCTCTCTCTATACTACTCTCTCCATAATGATCCTCTCTCTCTATACTACCCTCTCCATAATGATCCTCTCTCTCTATACTGCCCTCTCCATAATGATCCTCTCTCTCTCTTACTACCCTCTCCATAATGATCCTCTCTCTATACTACTCTCTCCATAATGATCCTCTCTCTCTATACTACCCTCTCCATAATGATCCTCTCTCTCTATACTGCCCTCTCCATAATGACCCTATCTCTCTATACTACCCTCTCCATAATGATCCTCTCTCTCTATACTACCCTCTCCATAATGATCCTCTCTCTATACTACCCTCCCCATTACGATCCTCTCTCTCTATACTGCCCTCTCCATAATGATCGTCTCTCTCTCTATACTACCCTCTCCATAATGAACCTCCCTCTCTATACTACCCTCTCCATAATGATCTTCTCTCTATATTACCCTCTCCATAATGATCCTCTCTCTATTCTACCCTCCCCATAATGATCCTCTCTCTCTATACTACCCTCCCCAAACGAATCCTCTCTCTGTACTACCCTCTCCATAATGATCCTCTCTCTATACTACCCTCTCCATAATGATCCTCTCTCTCTATACTACCCTCTCCATAATGACCCTCTCTCTCTATACTACCCTCTCCATAATGATCCTCTCTCTCTCTTACTACCCTCTCCATAATTATCCTCTCTATACTACCCTCTCCATAATGATCCTCTCTCTATACTACCCTCCCCATAATGATCCTCTCTCTCTATACAACCCTCTCCATAATGATCCTCTCTCTCTATACTAACCTCTCCATAATGATCCTCTCTCTCTATACTACCCTCTCCATAATGATCCTCTCTCTCTATACTACCCTCTCCATAATGATCCTCTCTCTATACTACCCTTTCCATAATGATCCTCTCTCTCTATACTACCCTCTCCATAATGATCCTCTCTCTATATACTACCCTTTCCATAATGATCCTCTCTCTCTATACTGCCCTCTCCATAATGATCGTCTCTCTCTCTATACTACCCTCTCCATAATGATCCTCTCTCTCTCTATACTACCCTCTCCATAATGATCCTCTCTCTCTCTATACTACCCTCTCCATAATGATCCTCTCTCTCTATACTACCCTTTCCATAATGATCCTCTCTCTCTATACTACCCTCTCCATAATGACCCTATCTCTCTATACTACCCTCTCCATAATGATCCTCTCTCTCTATACTACCCTCTCCATAATGATCCTCTCTCTCTATACTACCCTCTCCATAATGATCCTCTATCTCTATACTACCCTCTCCATAATGATCCTCTATCTCTATACTACCCTCTCCATAATGAACCTCCCTCTCTATACTACCCTCTCCATAATGATCTTCTCTCTATATTACCCTCTCCATAATGATCCTCTCTCTATTCTACCCTCCCCATAATGATCCTCTCTCTCTATACTACCCTCCCCAAACGAATCCTCTCTCTGTACTACCCTCTCCATAATGATCCTCTCTCTCTATACTACCCTCTCCATAATGACCCTCTCTCTCTATACTACCCTCTCCATAATGATCCTCTCTCTCTCTTACTACCCTCTCCATAATTATCCTCTCTATACTACCCTCTCCATAATGATCCTCTCTCTATACTACCCTCTCCATAATGATCCTCTCTCTCTATACTACCCTCTCCATAATGATCCTCTCTCTCTATACTACCCTCTCCATAATGATCCTCTCTCTATACTACCCTCTCCATAATGATCCTCTCTCTCTATACTACCCTCTCCATAATGATCCTCTCTCTATACTACCCTTTCCATAATGATCCTCTCTCTCTATACTACCCTCTCCATAATGATCCTCTCTCTATATACTACCCTCTCCATAATGATCCTCTCTCTCTATACTACCCTCTCCATAACAATCCTCTCTCTATACTACCCTTTCCACCATTAACCTCTCTTTCTCTCTACTACCCTCTCCATAATGATCTTCTCTCTATACTACCCTTTCCACCATTAACCTCTCTTTCTCTCTACTACCCTCTCTATAATGATCTTCTCTCTATACTACCCTCTCCACAATGATCCTCTCTCTATACTATCCTCTCCATAATGATCCATTCTCTATATTACCCTCTCCATAATGATCCATTCTCTATACTACCCTCTCCATAATGATCCTCTTTCTATTCTACCCTCTCCATAATGATCCTCTCTCTATACTACCCTCTCCATAATGATCCTCTCTCTCTATACTACCCTCTCCATAATGTCCCTCTCTCTCTATACTACCCTCTCCATAATGATCCTCTCTTTCTCTATACTACCCTCTCCATAATTGTCCTCACTCTCTCTATACTACCCTCCACATAATAGTCCTCTCTCTCTCTATACTACCCTCTCCACAATGATCCTCTCTCTCTATACTACCCTCTCCATAATGATACTCTCTCTATAATACCCTCTCCATAATGATCCTCTCTCTCTATACTACCCTCTCCATAATGATCCTCTCTCTATACTACCCTTTCCATAATGATCCTCTCTCTCTATACTACCCTCTCCATAATGATCCTCTCTCTATATACTACCCTTTCCATAATGATCCTCTCTCTCTATACTGCCCTCTCCATAATGATCGTCTCTCTCTCTATACTACCCTCTCCATAATGATCCTCTCTCTCTCTATACTACCCTCTCCATAATGATCCTCTCTCTCTCTATACTACCCTCTCCATAATGATCCTCTCTCTCTATACTACCCTTTCCATAATGATCCTCTCTCTCTATACTACCCTCTCCATAATGACCCTATCTCTCTATACTACCCTCTCCATAATGATCCTCTCTCTCTATACTACCCTCTCCATAATGATCCTCTCTCTCTATACTACCCTCTCCATAATGATCCTCTATCTCTATACTACCCTCTCCATAATGATCCTCTATCTCTATACTACCCTCTCCATAATGAACCTCCCTCTCTATACTACCCTCTCCATAATGATCTTCTCTCTATATTACCCTCTCCATAATGATCCTCTCTCTATTCTACCCTCCCCATAATGATCCTCTCTCTCTATACTACCCTCCCCAAACGAATCCTCTCTCTGTACTACCCTCTCCATAATGATCCTCTCTCTATACTACCCTCTCCATAATGACCTCTCTCTCTATACTACCCTCTCCATAATGATCCTCTCTCTCTCTTACTACCCTCTCCATAATTATCCTCTCTATACTACCCTCTCCATAATGATCCTCTCTCTATACTACCCTCTCCATAATGATCCTCTCTCTCTATACTACCCTCTCCATAATGATCCTCTCTCTCTATACTACCCTCTCCATAATGATCCTCTCTCTCTATACTACCCTCTCCATAATGATCCTCTCTCTATACTACCCTCTCCATAATGATCCTCTCTCTATACTACCCTTTCCATAATGATCCTCTCTCTCTATACTACCCTCTCCATAATGATCCTCTCTCTATATACTACCCTCTCCATAATGATCCTCTCTCTCTATACTACCCTCTCCATAACAATCCTCTCTCTATACTACCCTTTCCACCATTAACCTCTCTTTCTCTCTACTACCCTCTCCATAATGATCTTCTCTCTATACTACCCTTTCCACCATTAACCTCTCTTTCTCTCTACTACCCTCTCTATAATGATCTTCTCTCTATACTACCCTCTCCACAATGATCCTCTCTCTATACTATCCTCTCCATAATGATCCATTCTCTATATTACCCTCTCCATAATGATCCATTCTCTATACTACCCTCTCCATAATGATCCTCTTTCTATTCTACCCTCTCCATAATGATCCTCTCTCTATACTACCCTCTCCATAATGATCCTCTCTCTCTATACTACCCTCTCCACAATGTCCCTCTCTCTCTATACTACCCTCTCCATAATGATCCTCTCTTTCTCTATACTACCCTCTCCATAATTGTCCTCACTCTCTCTATACTACCCTCCACATAATAGTCCTCTCTCTCTCTATACTACCCTCTCCACAATGATCCTCTCTCTCTATACTACCCTCTCCATAATGATACTCTCTCTATAATACCCTCTCCATAATGGTCATCTCTCTAAATACTACCCTCTCCATAATTATCCTCGCTTTCTCTATACTATCCTCCCCATAATGATCCTCTCTCTATACTACCCTCTCCACAATGATCCTCTCTCTCTATACTACCCTCTCCATAACGATCCTCTCTCTATAATACCCTCTCCATAATGATCATCTCTCTCAATACTACACTCTCCCCTCTCCAAAACGATCCTCTCTCTCTGTACTACCCTTTCCATAATTATCCTCTCTTTCTCTATACTACCCTCTCCATAATGCTCTTCTCTCTATACTACCCTCTCCATAACGATCCTCTCTCTATAATACCCTCTCCATAATGATCATCTCTCTCAATACTACACTCTCCCCTCTCCAAAACGATCCTCTCTCTCTGTACTACCCTTTCCATAATTATCCTCTCTTTCTCTATACTACCCTCTCCATAATGCTCTTCTCTCTATACTACCCTCTCTACAATGATCCTCTCTCTCTCTATACTATCCTCTCCATAATGATCAATTATCTATACTACCCTCTCCATAATGATCCATTCTCTATACTACCCTCTCCATAATTATCCTCTCTCTATACTACCCTCTCCAAAATGATCCTCTCTCTATACTACCCTCTCCAAAATGATCCTCTCTCTATACTACCCTCTCCATAATGATCATCTCTCTCTTTATACTACCCTCTCCATAATGATCCTCACTCTACTGTCCTCTCCCCTTAAACTGAGCATCTCTCTCTCCATATACTGTCCTCTACCCTTTAATTGAGCATCTCTCTCCCCATATACCGTCCTCTCCCCTTCTCTCTAATAATGAATCAAAGAAATCTGTGAAATATTGTATACACACTTTACACACTGTACACAGATGCACACATACACACCTGGCACTGACACACCACCTGTGTGTGTGTGTGAAACCAAACTTGCTGAGCCAAGCCTTCTATATCATTGAGTGATCTGAGGATGCCGCTGTTCGAACACATGGGGCAGGGCCTAGCCAGAATAGAACACAATCTGACCAATCAGACATGACCAGCACTCACAGCCTTCCATCAAGAGGTCCTCTCAAGGTCAGCTGACGCTCACACTGCCTCCCCCCTCCTCCCACCACTCCTCCCCATCTCCTCTCCCCCTCTTCCCCTTCTTCTCTCCCTCCAGAGAAAGGCAGCAACAAAATTGATCAGATTTTTTGGTAAGCGTGATTCAATAACAGAGAGTGATATGAAATCCAAATCAATTAGGACTGTTCACAGCAGGGTGTGTGTCACAGCGTCAAGCCAACTCATGTAGAGGAACACAGCACATGGACACATGGAGGGAGGGGATCTATAGACCATGATGTGAAGGCGACACCACAGTAAATTTATCATCTACATGTCCTGTGTGAAACAGAATGTTGGTAGTTAATGCTCTGTGCGATTGGTGAATGTATGAACATATGTTAGGGTTGCGTTCTGCATATGTATCTGTGTGTGTGTGTGTGTGTGTGTGTGTGTGTGTGTGTGTGTGTGTGTGTGTGTGTGTGTGTGTGTGTGTGTGTGTGTGTGTGTGTGTGTGTGTGTGTGTGTGTGTGTGTCCGTGTGTGTCCGTGTGTGTCCGTGTGTCCGTGTATGAAAGAGAGAAGCACTTCTATCTCAGTCTCAGATCGGTGTGATTTCTGCAGCGCACAGCTGTCACCATGGAAACCAGAGAGGGAGAGGGAGTGAGAGAGAGGGGTAGAGAGAGAGAGTGAGGCAGAGGGAGAGGGAAAGAGAGAGGGAGGGAGGCAAGAGCGGGAGAGCGAGAGATGCGCATTAGAGTGTGTCCCTCCATGACATGCTCTCTCTCTGTCTCTGTTTCTCTCTGTCTCTGTCTCTCTCTCTCTTTCTATCTGTCTCTGTTTCTCTCTCTCTGTCTCTCTCTCTGCCTTTGTCTCTCTCTCTCTCTCTCTCTCTCTCGCTCTCTCAGTCTCTGTCTCTGTTTCTCTCTCTCTTTCTCTCTCCCTCTATCACTTCCTCTTTCTCTCGATCTCCCTCTCTCTCTCACCCTCTCTCCTTTTCTCTCTGTCTTTCTCTTTGACAACAGTGCACGTCAATCTCTCCCTGTCTCATTTATTGATTGGATTATTTTTAGATGCACATTTAAATCTAAACAGGATCTCCTGTATACATGTAGGCCTAATCAAATATCTAAGCTCAATGTAGCCTGGAGAGAGCAGTATGCAAGACTACTGAAGAGCACAGATCAGGGGAGAACACACACACACACACAAACACACTGCAAGCCTACACAGATAAGCTACTGTACAAGATGAACTCACTCTTTCCTCCTAATATGTACAGCCTGTTGTGTGAGAAACAAGAACAGAGAGTGTGGGAGTGAGGGAACATAAGAGAGAGGAGACTTTGGGAGAATTTGGGAAAGTAGGGAGAGGTGAGACAAGGGGAGGCAGAAATAGAGAGAGAAAGAGATTGCTTATGTGTGTGTACTAGGTCGGAACTAGAAGCACAAGCATTTCGCTACACTCGCATTAACATCTGCTAACCATGTGTATGTGACAAATAAAATTTGATTTGATTTGATTTGATTTGAAGAGAGAAGATGGAGGAGAGAAAGAGATTGATAATGTGTGTGTAAGAAAGGAGGAGGAGAGAAAGAGATTGATCATGTGTGTGTAAGAGAGAAGGAGAGAAAGAGATTGATAATGTGTGTGTAAGAGAGGAGGAGGAGAGAAAGAGATTGATCATGTGTGTGTAAGAGAGAAGGAGAGAAAGAGATTGATAATGTGTGTGTAAGAGAGAAGGAGGAGAGAAAGGAAGACATGATGTGTGTGAAAATAAACGATTGCATGGGAAAGAGAAAGGTGAGGTTAGGTAGAAACGGGGGATAGGGAGGAAGAGAGAGAGAGAGAGAGAGAGAGAGAGAGAGAGAGAGAGAGAGAGAGAGAGAGAGAGGACGAGCAGTTAGTGATGAATAGTTGATGAAGCGCTTGCGGGCAGAGCAGTGGGGAAAAGCTATTCTCTCCCCCTCCTCTCCCTTCTCTACCACCCCCCCCTCTCTGTCTACCCCTTCCTGACAGGAATCGTGTGCAAGCCATGCTACTACCCCTCTGTCCCCGACTACCTCTCCTCTTCCCTCCATCTATCTACCTCTCTCCCTGGGCCCCCTCTCTAACCTCCACTCTCTTCCTCTCTGACACCTCTCCCTCATTACCCTCTCTCCCTCTCTTTTATATTTATCTATCCCCTCATTTCTCACTCACACACTTCTCAATAAGGGGTTCTAAACCTTCGAAGCCTGCATAACAGACAGTATTCTACTGATTTGAGGATTGAGGCAATGATTCCATACATCTTCTGTGAAGAGCTAGGGATTCTAAACAAGAGAGGGAGACTGAAAGAGAGAGATAATCTCCCATACCTAGAGAGAGAGAGAGAGAGAGACAGAGACAGAGACAAAGACAGACAGCGAGACAGAGGCAGAGACAGAGAGACAAGAAAGATAGAAAAAGGGGTGTGCCAACAATCTTTGAGCGTGGGATGGATAGATGCATGGCTGAGGAGGGGGACCGGTACTCCACTGGCCAATCAGACGTGACCAGCACTCTCTCTCTGTGTTTGTAAAAGGTTCCTCTCAGTTACAAATACAAACATCTCCTCTTCTCATCTTCATTCTAAAAGGCCCCCTGACTTGGTTCAGTTTCCACTGAGGGAAAGGATGAGTGCTGTTACACTATTCACAGAGGGACTGGCATGGTGACTACACACAAACAGGAGCAGTGCTTGTATAGCTTACCTGTCTGTGTCTGACACAACACACAGCTGTAGTGGTAGCAGCTGGCTGATGAGAGAGCCATGTTCACACCCAATCCGGATTCTAATAACCAGTTCATGGAAGTGACCACATACATGCTCATCCTCAATGCAGTCCTCAGCTGACATGTAATGATTGTGTTTAAAAAAAACCTCTAGGAACCCCCCACACACACACACACACACAAACACACACACAAACACACACACACAAACACACACACGTCTGGGCAAGCAATAACTGTATCCAAGGCAAAGCAGAACAGTTTTATTACTGCAACACTGGTATATACAGCCTGCCTACAGGACACACACACACACATACAGAGACACACTCACAGACACACACACATGCACACACACACACAGACACACACACACACATACAGACACACAGACACACAGACACACACAATTCAGCCTTCTGTTATCCAGTCAGTGTGCATAATTTATACAAGCCCCAGATCTCTCTGCTAAAGACAGCATGCTGAGGCATTTGCAGCAGAGCAGCAGCAGTTCATTGATGTGTGCATGTGTGTTTGTGTGTGTGTGTGTGTTTGTGTGTGTGTACAGTTTATGTGCTTGCATGAGGCAGTGGCTCAGGTATAATGCTGCTCTACATAGACAGAAATGACAATGACAGAGAGAGAGAGAGAGAGAGAGAGAGAGAGAGAGAGAGAGAGAGAGAGGGGTAGATGACTTGTGTGTACTCAAAGCATTAGAGCCTGTCTCACTGTACATCAGGGACTTTGCATGATGCGGTTCCAGTGGTGAGTAAGAGTCTGTATGTGTCACTGTTGAGTCAAGGAAGTGCGGTCTTTGATGGCAGAAATGGCAGAAGTGTGGTCTTTGAGTAGCAGATTACCTACACTACAGTCATCCCTGCCACAGTAAGACTATTTGACACTAAAGCTGCTCTGTGGCTAACTAAGTAGCTAAATAACAACTATATCACCAGCTGTAGACAGGGAATGGTTCAGCCATACAGAAACACACAGAGACAAACACTCCTAGCATTCTGTTGTCTCCTCTCTATTATGAGCACTGATAGGTGAAAATGGTGAATAGGTCTCAACTGCATCCATTTCACCCACCAAGGCCTTTCAAATGACTGGTGATGGGAGCAATGAGTTGAGGATTTTTACATTCTTTGTGTCTCATCATGATCTAACAGCACCAACCGGTTAGGCCTAGATGGTTGGTCTCCCTACTTCCTGTCACATGGTGTCAGTCTCCAGGTGTCAGAGAATGTGAACTGTCCATGGTGCTGAAGCGCTATCAGGATGATGTTGACATTAGCCTCAGGTAGAGACCAGGGGCTGTATGTATCAAGTGTCTCAGAAAATGAGTGCTGATCTAGGATCAGGTCTTTCCTGTCCATGTAACCTTATTCATTGTGATCTAAAAGGCTAAACCAATCCTAAATCAGCACTACTACTCTGAGACGCTTGATACATACGGCCCCTGATCATACCGGTATTGTTTCATCATGCTAAAGGTGATGAGCTGAGCAAAGACTGCTTCAGTTCTCCAGACTATTTGGACACATCCAAAGAATATGTCACAGAGAATAGCAAATAATGTAACTGAAGGTTTAAAGAGATAATAGGCCACTGTCTTACTCGTATCATACATGACAACAAGTAAAACAGACTGAGAATGGATGGATGCTATTCAGAGGTCAGAGAATATGAGCTGTCCACGGTGTTGAAACATTGTCATGCCTCTCATCTTTAGTAAAGGGCCCTAAAGGACTAATATCCACCACCTGATCAAACAGCACCAACTGGTTAGGACTAGATGGTTGGTCTCCCTATTTCCTGTCACATGGTGTCAGTTTCCAAGTTGTTTGAAAGCTAACTGACATCTGAATGAATACTGATGGGTATTTGAAATGAAACTGAGTCAGATTCTGTCAGATTCACTATCTCTCTCTCTCTCTCTCTGATACCGCTCTCTCTCTCTTTCTCACTCTCTCTCTTTCTTTCTCTCTCTCTGATACCTGTCCACCTCATTCTCAGACATGGGCTACTACACACACACACACACACACACACACACACACACACATACACACACAAACAATTTGGTTAAACTACATAGCCAAGCATGTCAATATCTTACCAACATGCACACTATAGATGGTAAATCATTTTCATATTGATGGATTGTCCATATCAAATCAATGTGCTTTGTACATGGGAATCGTCTCACTCGTCACGTATAGCCTATTCTACATCACTCTCACCTATAGCCTAATGTACTACAGTCTCTATGATATCTGTCTCACACATCCATGAATCCACATCCTGGAAAAAGAACGAGCCGTCTTAGTTATGTGTCGCCAGGGCATGGAGATGTGAACTGTGTCAATCATCACCGATAAGCGCTCACAGGGAGACCAGAGACTCGTTATATCACAGGGGCTTTAGCGTGCGGCCCTAAAGCGTCCAATAAAAGCTAAACTTACCGCAGTCCTCGCACAACACGCTCTCCACATCCTTCTTCAGGTCCGTTCCGCTGGCGTCCAGCGGAGCAAACGATGCCTTGAATACTAAAGGCTCGCCTGTTGGGTCCATGAAAAATATATATCTGTGGTTCTCCTCTACAGTGGTGCACGGGGCCTCGGAACCGAAGTCCCCGACGGTCACGAGCTGCTCCCGCTCGAGTCCGCCGCTGTTCACGGGCCATACGTCTAGCACTTTGACATTCACACTGTACGGGTCCCGAGAGACGTTTTCCGGTGAGGAGCGCACCTCGCCCTCGATGACCACGGCGGATCGGTATGCCTGGTCCTGGAGGGAATTGAGACTCGGGGCGTAACAGGCGAAAGAGACCCCGATGACCAGCATGGAGAAATGGACCGGATCAAGCCTCATGCCGTCGGCCGTGGCTCCGTTGCTGCAGTGCTGGGGCGGCTGAGGGGCGCGGATGACGGAGCGTGGTTGAAGTGGGAGACTGCGAATAGGCTCCGATAGCAGGGCAGAGCGGCAGACCTTGCGTAAGTGTCCATGCCATCTGTGTCTGCCGCTTTCCCCATACGGTTTCAGATGGGGACACACCAGCCTAAGAACCGGAAACGGCCCGGTTCTGCATGGTTAAAAATGTGGTTGCTGCATCCTCCTTCAAACCTATTATTTTCTCTTGAAACGCAAAACAAGACTCGTAAATTACCCTCTACTCGAAACCAGAGGTTCAGCATGAAGCCTCTATAGTTTATCCTCTCCAGCAAATGGCATTGCATGGGTGGGCGCATTGGCTTTCTATAACGGAAAACGAACGTTAGATTTCGCGCACAGAAAAGCACAAATACGCACAGATCCACCTTCAGAAATGTAGAAATCTGATTACTTTTCGGTAAAACGAAGAGGACAGAAGATAGCTGTTATCTGGTTATCCGGTTAGGCAAAGCCACAGCGCGCTCCCTCCAGCCTCGTCCCCTACACCCCTCAAACACGAGCGGCTTACGTGAGCAAACATCACCTGCCCGGCCACTGGCGTCTGCTACCACTTCCTGCGCAAACACACTAATGACCGGAGCCGCGCACCCAACACCTCTTCACCTCAGACCACTGACCACGGGTCAATGAAACCGCGTTGAGTCAGAACCACGGGCAACCAAGATAGCAACAGCATATGGTTCGGTCGCGGTTAAGTTTAAAAAGATCCACCAAACCCAACGCTTAGAGGAGTGCGTACTGAACCACAGGGCTGGCGATTCAGAGAGTAAGTATAGAGAGTCAAGGCTACACTGCGGCTATTGCGATGACTAACGCTGCGAAAATCTCAATAGCTCCAGTAGTAGCCTATTGCACGGCAACCTGTGAGTTGGAGACCCCTCTTTCAAACCACTGGTTACTATGCAGCCAAAGCCAAGCAGGCAACCCCCACGGAATGATACCCAACAGCCGCTTCACCTGTTGAAAGGCACCGGGTCCTACGGGCATGTTCATACAGGGCTGGAGATTTCTGCACCAAAATAAAATTAGTAATGTGTGTGATGGTGGCGGAGTGGCTCAGCGTGTGGCCACATGTCAGAATATCGATTACCATTATTGAAGTAATGGGGAAGCCACATGTGGATAGGTGTATACATTTCAAATGTGTGCTTTTTCTCTTCTCAAACCGCCAACAGTGTGACGAAAGATGGCTCATACACTATGACATACACAGCTTCATGGTGGTGGTATTTTCCTCCCTCTACCAGTCGCCCCCCATCAATCAATCACGTAATTCATTCAAGATTCCCCCGCTCGCGCATTCAGAGCGCAAGCTAGATGTCAACTAGATGTCCTTGCTTAGAGGTCAGAAAACGTGCGCTGTCTGTGGTGCTGAAACGGCGTCAGAAAGAGGATATAAGTTACCGGTAGAGAAGTGATCATACGGTGATTTCTGATCATACTAAGGAGATTTGACTGATTTTACCTCATGATTTTACAGATGACATTATATAGACTAAATATTGTTTTAATTATTCCCATCTGTCATCAAATTCTATTTCCTTTTGACGCTCTGTTTTCATCCTCAATCAAATCACTCATTCAACACGTAGGAGTCAATTATCTCACAAAGAGACAAATAAACTGTTATCACTTAATTAGACTATTACATCTCATTTTATCCACCATGCTGTACATGCACATCAATAAAATACACATTTGTATGGTCTGTCTCTTCTCTGTTCGACACATGGGTGGGCTAGTGTTTCGTTCGAGGAATTTGTTAGATGCTACAGATGCAGGCGAAACACCCGTTTCTCTCATGACGGATGATGACCATGTTGGGGTATTTTGTGTAATATGAGGATGTTATATTAGTAATAGGAAATGAAAATCAGGGACATTATAGTGATGCATTGCATCATCACACATTATGAAGGACTTCAATTTAGTTGAAACGTTACTGAATTATATGCAGCTGCTGCACAGTTTAGGCGCAAACGTGTATGTCTTGAACACACCCCTCTCCAGAACTACAGTAGTCCACTTTCATTTCCTTTCTAAAGCGTAGAGCTCTCGCGATATCGGCGGAGTGGTTGACGGGTAGTCGAGGTTGCAGCAGGCTGAGGGAGACCGTGGAAGGTAAGCAGGGAGGCAGCATCATGGCGGATAGAGACAGTGGCAGTGACCACGGCGGGTTGGCCACAGGCCCCGGCTCGCTGCCTCCGGGCGCGATGGGCGCCGCGGCAAGACTCCAACACGACACCGAGGAGCTCGCATCGAAGCGAGTCGACATCCAGAATAAGCGCTTCTACCTAGATGTGAAGCAGAATGCAAAAGGCCGCTTCCTAAAGATAGCCGAGGTCGGAGCTGGGGGAAACAAGAGCCGCCTGACTCTCTCTATGTCAGTGGCAGTGGAGTTCCGCGACTATCTCGGGGACTTCATCGAACATTACGCCCAGCTGGGCCCGAGCAACCCGGACATAGTGCAGGACGAGCCCCGGCGAGCCCTCAAGAGCGAATTTCTAGTGCGAGAGAATCGCAAATATTACATGGATCTGAAAGAGAACCAGAGGGGGCGGTTCCTCAGGATCCGTCAAACCGTTAATCGGGGGCCCGGATTGGGAAGCGCACAAGGCCAGACAATCGCGCTTCCAGCGCAGGGACTTATCGAGTTCCGTGACGCTTTGGCCAAACTCATCGATGATTACGGTATGGATGAGGATCCAGCCGAACTACCCGAGGGCACCTCCTTGACTGTTGACAACAAGCGCTTTTTCTTCGACGTGGGTTCCAACAAGTATGGAGTGTTCATGCGGGTCAGCGAGGTGAAGCCTACCTACCGGAACTCCATCACTGTTCCGTGCAAAGTCTGGTCCAAATTCGGCAACACGTTCTGTAAATATGCCGAGGAGATGAGAAAGATCCAGGAGCGGAGTAGAGAGAAACGGGCCTCCGAACTACTACCGGAGGGCCAACATGGTGACGACGGGGACGATGATTGACGGATTACCGGCTTGAGCAGAAATAAATAAATAACAACAAACAGACTTTATAATCAGACTTTTACTATAAAATATAAAGAGAGAATTCCAAGGGAACCACCCCACACACAACCTTCACAGTCAGATTGGCAGTACTGTCTCGTCGCTCATTGCTGGATATCACCCACTTACCAACCATTTTAACAGTAAGCCGCTGCTATCAATAACTGTTTGAACTGTAAAATATGAACTGTTTCCTACTTGATTTAAATGACAATGAACAGAGTGTTTATTCCTCTAACAAACAAACAAACCGATTTTGCACACGTCCATGCTATTTCGAAAAGGTTTCCAAAGTGCAAATAAAAAAAATACAAAATAAAAACCGGGGTATAAGCCTACATGGAAATCACGACGATCTCCATGTGATTTGTCATCAGCACAAAGAGAATATATATACATTACTTTACCAAACCAAAATCTGAAATCGGATGTAGTTTATTATTATAAGGTACGCAGGAAATAAAAATGAAAGCGCTATCTATTAATGTGTACTGCAGAACGCAACGCACAGGCTGAAAGATTGACACATCTGCCAATATGCCTACAACTTTTTTTTAAAAGGCATTTGAGAAATAATAGTGTTTTATTTGATCAAAAATGTAGCTATAAATTGTTTCTATCATGTCATAGGCCTTCATTATGGAGTCTTTATAAATGAAGAGGAGAGTGTAAATACTGCGCTTCTATATAGGCCTAAACAGGATAAAATCATCTTTACTATTGAATATCTACCCCTTTGCACCATGTCCATTCAAATTTGGACCAATGGTTAGATGAAAAAAGTGCTAACCTAGATATACTAATTATGATTTTGTGAATCAGCTGTATTTAAATCCTAAAATGCCCACGTTTTCTGTGGGCGAGTTTTATTTTTTTATTTTTATTTCTTTTGGGGGTTGTATGGGGTGTAAAAATGAGACGCTCAACCGGTGATGGGAGCGCGAGACGAGTAAAAAAGACGCATCAGCGTGCGGCTACATGCATGCTGAGCCGCGAGGGCGCATCCTCTCTGACGTCAGAACAACCTGGTGCCTTATACACTCCACTCGTTTACGTGTTTCACATTGGGGTCGATGATATCTCTCTCAACCACTGTATGTTTTCATTGATGAGTACTGTAATGCAGTATGGCTATTGGTTAACACTAACTAGCCAAAACCAGAGGCCCTTTTCTGTAGTCTGTCTCCCTCCACAGGTGAGGGGAGCAGAGAATGGCCTCTAGAACAGCAACAGCAGCAGCACTTCTAATGTGAGCATGGATAGTCATCAGAGATGTGGCGTTGAGTCTGTCCACCTCTTGCACCATGTAAAATAAGATGGGTTGTAACTGGACGTGTACAGTAGTCAGTCAGTGGGGATGACATGGAGACGTATGATGGATGAATGCCCTAAGAGCCCCTTGGATTTTGGATGTAGGCCAAAAGGCCAAGGCAGTATCTTTCTATGGTGCTACAGCCCCAATATAATTCAAACTAGACTGGGCTTGTCGGTCTAATTTGTCATCTTGCATTATTTGATTTCTCAATGTTACTCTCCACATGATGTTGTCTGAGCAGCAGTCTCCCTCTACACACTGTGATGACAGACAGTGAGGACATTACATTATAGTGTGCAATATTGTATGTGCCAATCGTGGCATTGTATGTTGTATAGACAAAAAAAAAATACAAATATATACGTGTTTGATATTTGAAAAGCATGAGGCTGAATTCTGCATTATTACGGTAATGTGAAGTCTTTCTCTGCACTTAAGTGAAAAGATGTCAAACTAGTGTAAGATTTCCCATCACTTTCATATACAGTAACCCCACTGTGTTTCAGTGAGTGTAGCCAAGTTTCTGGTGTTTCTCTTTCCACAGAATCGCTACAGAGACATAGCTACTTCCCCCCTCACAAATCAGAGAGCTTATCTCATCTTCCAGTCAGTGTTAAAGGCGCAGTCCTTCCCCTTCTGTGTCTTGTAATTTAATTGAATAGTATCTTGAAACTTTTGTTTTACTTGGATAAAGTCAGAAGGAGAAAAGTTAAACGAAAATTACACAATGTCAACAAATTGACCAGATGACAGAGGGGGTAGCCCTGACGATGAAGTGACCAACCATTCTGCCTGGGGTGAAGACAAATCATTCTGACAGTTACCCAGTATCCCTTTCTCTCAGTTCAGCAGTAAACAATGCCATAGAGGATTTCTTTAAGCGATGATTAACAATCAGACAGCTAGGTTCACCATCAGTAGCTGGATTTAGAGTATCACAGGGTGGCTTGGATTAGTTCATTAGATCTAAACCTACTCTACTGTACTGCCATCAGACCGGCTGGCATGATGTTGAAGACAGACTGAGCAGTAGTAGGTCTGCTATAATTCCACCTGCCATTTGGATTGGGTCGGAGTTACAAGTGTAAGAAAGAGGCCTCGAGATGCATGGGTCCCTATGTGGGGCCCCATATAGGGCCCCTATTATATGGCCCTTTACTAGGCCAGCATTAAAGCTTCATTGGGTTTCTCTCCTCTTCTGGAGAATATTATATTCCCTAACACTGCCCCAGAATGTCAGAGATCCTTTGCATAGAGTAAAATCCACAGTTTATCTGCTACATTGTGCCCCACACATAAAGCACATTTGAGTCCAGAATTCAGTCAATACTGCACTAATGCTGTGAAAGACCAAATGCTATTTCTACACAGTACAGGCTTGATTGAATTCAGGTCTTAAATGCGAGACTTGAAGACTGGAAATTCAATCCACCTTTTTAACACTCTCTTACTTGCCAATCCTAGACATACTAATTCTAACTCATTCAGCTCACATTTTACGTTTGTATGCCTCGCTCTGTAAAATGCACACATTTAAAAAAATATTAAACAAAAGTGATTCTTTTTTTGTCAGTTCACAAGGTGCTATTGGGTACGTTCTGGTTCCGGAGTGGAGTGGTTCTGTGTAGTAGATTCTAGAACTCTGCCTATTATAAAGGTACAGCACAGTGTTGGGGTCAGAACCAACTGCCACGGTCCAGAGTGGATTACTTTATCATGTTGCTCACATTGCACAGTTAATCAATGGGGCACAAAATGGACGCCCTGTGTTTTTATCCGATAATCAAAACCTGCAGTGGGTTGATTGAAACTGTGCAGCATGGCTAGTTCAGTTCGGTGTAACATTGGTGGTGGTGATGGTGCTTGTGCGGTTTGCATCAGAGAGAGATGTCTTAGAATTTATGACCTATTAGAGGTGCTTTGTTCTTATTTGTACTTAACAGTGGGAATGTGTATTTTCTGACCAGTGATCTAAACAACAGCTGCACGACCATGATAACAACCTCTACCAGTCCCTTTGGAGGTTTGGTCTTCTGGAATCTCTCCCACTAGAATTCCAAAACAGACTTAACTAACTTCCATTCATTCTACCAAGCTGTTTAAAGATCTGTTCACCTGATGTTTGTTTTCTTCAGTTCAACTGATCTAGTTTCAGTGTTCTATTGTCACTATGACGTTTCACTGGGCCTTCAAGTTCAGACCAATCACACAGACAAAGTCTATAATATGGGCAAGGCCAATCACAATCTTGTTTGTGAAGCCAACAGTCATCTTGACCATTACTAGCTCAGCACGCATTCTGTTTTGCACATACCAATGCAGAGTCCTTCATGTATGCAGACTGTATAGGCTACCGTTATGTACAGGGACGAGACATTGAGAAAAGGGGCTATAAAAGTCAATAGGGATGAAGGGGGTCAATGCACAATGAACATATCCCATGTCACCGTATGGTCTAACTACCCGTTTATCAACCCTATATTATATGTTGTACCTTTCAAAATATTTTATCTGTGGTGTGTGTGTGTGTGTGTGTGTGTGTGTGTGTATATATATATATATATGGTTTGTTAAATATGATGATCCTTTCAGAAAAATCTAACATACAGTATAAACAGGAAAAGCATATTGCTGTTTTTTTTTCCTTTGTATTTTATACTTACAGAAAGCATTGAATAAAATGGAGAAATACTTGCACTTTAGATATATTAAGAAAATACAAAATCTGCATATTATTTTTGATAGGGATCTCACATTCAGAGTATAAATTACTTTCCAGGCTTCATGACATTGCTGGACAGAGATGTATCGAGTTCTACTTATTTAAGTATATTTTGTCTGTGTTTCAGAAGGTTTACTAAAGTAAATTGCATGATTAAGTAGTGCTACACCAATATTGTTATTTTTTAGTTGGTAAAAATGTCTGAAAACTGTGATAACAGTCCACATGTCCCATGTATAACTTCTTCTCTCATACATTCTAGAGCAGTTCTTACTGATTTATGGCCTTTCCTGACTACATGACGATGGTGCTTAAGTTGGCTTTGAAAAATCTGCTCATCCTACATCTGGCATCATCATAACTTGCATCTTACTGTACTTCATTACTTTGTTTATGTACTTTCACTACCTTATTAAATTTATGTTGATGGAAAAAAGTGTGCTGTTTTGTACGTTGTTGTTTTAATGTTGGAAAGCCGTTAGTCTGAAAATGACTAATTTCAATACACCGTCATTCCTCATGCTCGTGTCTATAGAGTGTCTGGCTGAGTTCCACAGAAAATATTCATCAGAATGGTCTAAAATAACTTAAATATGGAAGTACTGGTAGTGGCGCCAATAGACCTACCTGCTGGTGAAATGTGAAGTTCGCTAGAAGAGGCTTCAGGCGCTTTCCAACGTGCTGGTGATGGCAATATGGGACAATGGTGCGTCCATGGTGCTAAAATAGGCCTATTCGTATGAAGGCCAAAAGGTTCAAATCGTCTTACCTGGAACAAAATTCTTAACACTTGTAAGTATCATTTTTCACTTGGTCAAGAATAGACGGGTTGGCTGACAACGTCACGAGTTGAGTCCGAGTTGATGTGCAGGGGTACGAGGTAATTGAGGTATATATACTGCATGTACATATAGGTAGGGATAAAGTAACTAGGCAACAGGATATACAATAAATAGTAACAGCAGCATATGTGGTGAGTAAAACTAGTTAGTGCAAAAATGGTAAATGCAAATAGTTAAATAGTTAACCAATAGCTACCCGGAACAACTATTTAGCATTCTTATGGCTTGGGGGTAGAAGCTGTTCAGGGTCCTGTTGGTCCAGACTTGGTGCATCAGTACTGCTTGTCATGTGGTATCAGAGAGAACAGTCTATGACTTGGGTGGCTGGAGTCCTTGACAATTTTTAGGGCCTTCTTCTGACACCATCTGGTATAGAGGTCCTGGATGGCAGGGTGCTCGGCCCCAGTGATGTACTGTGCGATACGCACTACCATCTGTAGTGCCTTGCGGTGATGCAGCCAGTCAAGATGCTCTCAATGGTGCAGCTGTGGAACCCTTTGAGGATCTGAGGGCCCATGCCAAATCTTTTCAGCTTCCTGAGGGGGCAAGAAGCGTTGTTGCACCTTCTTCAAGACTGTGTTGGTGTGTGTGGATGACTGTTGGTGTTAATTCCTTAGTGATGTGGACACCAAGAAACTTGAAGCTCTCGACCCGCTCCACTACAACCTCGTCGATATGGATGGGGGCGTGCTTCATTTCCTGTAGTCCACAATCAGCTCCTTTGTCTTGCTGACGTTGAGGGAGAGGTTGTTGTCCTGGCACCACACTGCCAGGTCACTGACCTCCTCCCTATAGGCTGTCTCATCGTTGTCGGGGATCAGGCCTACCACCGTCATGTCATCAGCAAACTTGATGATGTTGTTGGAGTCGTGCGTGGCCACAGTCGTGGGTGAACAGGAAGTACAGGAGGCAACTAAGCACGCATCCCCGAAGGGCCCCCCCGTGTTGAGGGTCAGTGTGGCGGATGTGTTGTTGCCTACCCTCACCACCTGCGGGTGGCCCGTAAGGAAGTCCAGGATCCAGTTGCAGAGGGAGGTGTTCAGTCCCAGGGACCTGATCTTGGAGGGTACTATGGTGTTGATTGCTGAGCTGTAGTCAATGAACAGCATTCTCACATAGGTGTTCCTCTTGTCCAGGTGTGAGAGGGCAGTGTGGAGTGCAATAGAGATTGCGTCATTTGTGAATCTATTGGGGCAGTATGCAAATTGGAGTGGGTCCAGGGTGTCTGGGATGATAGTGTTCATGTGAGCCATGACCAGCCTTTCATAGTAATTCATGGCTACAGATGTGAGTGCTACGGGTCGGTAGTCATTTAGGCAGGTTACCTTTGTGTTCTTGGGCACAGGGACTATGGTGGTCTGCTTGAAACATGTTGGTATTACAGACTCAGACAGGGAGAGTTACCTTGACAACAAGTGCTCATTGTGTCCACGATGTGGATGTGATGTGTATTAGTAATAAATTGTGAACTAGCTATGCATGCAAGTCGCCAATATTCTTTAACTCAAACTGAAAGACACCATTCTCCACATATTTCCTTGCCTGCATTACATTTCTCTTATAGAAACATTGTGCTGAGGCAATATCTCTAGCTAAAGAATTTATAATAAAAACATCACCACCAATTTCTATTATATATAAAAGATGACTTTATGAACCCCTGACAATAATAACTAGTAAAGATTTCTTTCACTATAAACTGCTCAAAACAAACAGAACAACTATATAACATTTCAATTTTTTACAACAAAGTGCCCTAGCTTCCTTAGTTAAAAAAAAGACATACTAATATTTTAGACAGGACCAGCAAAGTAAAAAACCTTCTCACATTTCTATATTACAACAGCACTGCTCTACCCTAAAACATAGGGAAAACAATGGTTAGTTAGCACAACAGCCAAAGTGACAAGGTCGGTCCTCAGAGTAAGAAAGACATAACTAATAATGTATAAAATGGCAGTTCCGAATTCCACTTCAGTCAACAGAACTAAGGATCTCTGATCCAGTCTCATCACTATGGAATAGAAAAACACAGGATCTATATTGCCCCTGTGTCTGGTCTGACCGTGCAAAGATTCCGTACCGCTTTACTGTCGAGAAAGAGATAATAAGAATTAGGGACACTTTCCCATCTGAAGTCCAGTCAGGAGAGGGGGAAGGTAGAAAGAGAAAGAGAGGGTGATGAGTTTCAATGTTCAATGAAGAATAATGTAGTCCAGCAGAACCACTGCCTTCCTTCCTCCCTCCATCTTTCTATGGTTCCTTCTTGGAGAGAGAGAGAACTGGGTTAGTCTCCTCTCTCTGGTCTCCGATATGAATATGATTCTACACCACGTGTAACGCTGTGTTGTGTTCACCACTTCATCTACTTCCTCTGCTGTTCACCACTTCATTTACTTCCTCTGCTGTTCACCACTTCTGCTACTTCCTCTGCTGCTCACCACTTCCTCTTTTTCCTCTGCTGTTCACCACTTCATTTACTTCCTCTGCTGTTCACCACTTCATTTACTTCCTCTGCTGTTCACCACTTCATTTACTTCCTCTGCTGTTCACCACTTCATTTACTTCCTCTGCTGTTCACCACTTCATTTACTTCCTCTGCTGATCACCACTTCATTTACTTCCTCTGCTGTTCACCACTTCATTTACTTCCTCTGCTGCTCACCACTTCATTTACTTCCTCTGCTGCTCACCACTTCATTTACTTCCTCTGCTGCTCACCACTTCCTCTTCTTCCTCTGCTGCTCACCACTTCCTCTTCTTCCTCTGCTGCTCACCACTTCTGCTACTTCCTCTGCTGCTCAGCCTGTGCAGTCCTGCTGCTTTGTCTTTCAGTCTTTTATTGTTTTATCTGCTCTCTGATGATGATATGACAGGAAGATGAGCTAGCTCCAACTCAGGGAGAGACGTCTTCTCTTCTTCTGCATCAAAGAATATCAACACAGAACACAGATCCTTTAGCGTTAGACCTGCTTCCTTTAACCCTTGACCCAACGTTCACTGGCCATCCCTCAAACACACACACACACACACACACACACACAGTACTTAATCAAAATATTCAATTCAACAACAATTCTCACTTTTTTGCATAAACCGTTACTCCTCATACTCAGTCAAATCCCTCCAGCTTCCACTCAGCGTAACAGCCGTACAGGTGTTCAGACAGTAACATAGAACTAAGGGTTATACAACATGGCACAGTGCTTTCATTCAGTCTGATATCATATATGAAGCTCAGGTTCAAGGGGAAGAAGACATCTACAATAAATAAATACATATCAATAATAAATAGTCTACACAGCAAGGAGTTGATCATCATAACAGTTCTGATCATCATAAGGCTCCCATACAGTAGGTGTGTTACATAGGCCTGCTCAGTAGGCCTGTTTAGATACACTGAGTCTCCATGCTCTATATGGTCCAGAGAAGCCTGTTGAAGGCTCAGGTGAGAGAAACTACTTGATGCTACTGTGCCCCTCCACCCTGAAATCCACCATCCACCTCCTCAAACCAAAACACTCCACACTTCCTTATGATGTCACTTCCTTTATGCAGGTAAGTCCTCTCTCCTCTTCCATCCTTTCTTCCACATCTTCGTGTTCTCTGTTATAAGTCTTCTTATAAACACTGCCAGAGACAATTAGCTTTTGGTTAAATAAGACCAGTAATACTGTATAGCTGGAACAATTATTACCGCTTTACTGTGCAATGAAATAGGAAGGAGGGAGGATTTGGGGGGAGTTGGTTGGATATGAGTCCAGTGCTTAGGCATTTAGGGGGGTGAGCCCTTTGGCTCAGAGGATAGTTACAGGGGGGTGCATGATGATGCTTTTAAGGGGGGTCTCTTCTCAACTCCGCTGGTCCGGGGCAGTGCGTCCAGAAGCCCTGCCGTTGAGACTGTGCTGGCTGATGGAAGGAGAGGACTGGGTCTTCCGGAGGTAACCCTCGCGCCCCCCTCGGCCCTCCTCGATCCCACTCATCACGCTAGCCTCTATCTTCTCCAGGTCGTCTGTCTCTGCCCTCATCTTGGCCTGGAGCAGGTTGATATACGTCTCGTACCGACTCTTCTGCAATGAAGAGAGAGGGGGAATGAAGATTATGTGACTATAAATATGTGTATATCACACATATGGCTCATTTAACACATAGCTATTACACAATGCTCCCCTACAGAGAGAAAGAGGATGAATGTCCAATTAGCTCATGATGGGGGAAAACACAGACAAAGGAAATATAGGACATTAATAATGTGATTCTGTCACAACTATAACACAACAACAGCACATCTATTTGAGATTTACCCAGACCTATGCACAGAGAAACAGTTACAGAGAGAGAGAGATAGAGAGAGAGGAGAGAGAGAAAGAGAGAGTGAGAGAAAGAGAGAGATGATATTAATTAACAACAATTTTGATCCGAATGTGCAAATTGTCCAAACAGATCCGCAAGGTAGATGGACTATTTAAAAATGGTTATTGGACCATAAACAGATTTGGCTCATTAATATACTATACTGTCCAAATAATGATGATCCACGCTTCTTTGAAAATACATATAATAATTTATCAAGCCTACAAGCAATAGAAGACTCTATTATTATGGTGGGAGATTATAATACGTTTTAAATACCTCAATGGACCATAAAGAAAATCACACTCCAAACAATCACCCTCATGTACTTAAGATAATCATGAATGTCATGGATATATTGGAATTAGTGGATATATGGAGGCTTAAACATCCTGACCTAGTGAGATATACATGGAGGAGGCTTAACCATCCTGACCTAGTGAGATATACATGGAGGAGGCTTAAACATCCTGACCTAGTGAGATATACATGGAGGAGGCCTAAACATCCTGACCTAGTGAGATATACATGGAGGAGACTTAAACATCCTGACCTAGTGAGATATACATGGAGGAGACTTAAACATCCTGACCTAGTGAGATATACATGGAGGAGGCTTAAACATCCTGACCTAGTGAGATATACATGGAGTGGAGCCCCAGATCGAGGAAGATTATCAGTGGTCTTGTATGTCTTCCATTTCCTAATAATTGCTCTCACAGTTTATTTCTTCAAACCAAGCTGCTTACCTATTGCAGATTCAGTCTTCCCAACCTGGTGCAGGTCTACAATTTTGTTTCTGGTGTCCTTTGACAGCTCTTTGGTCTTGGCCATAGTGGAGTTTGGAGTGTGACTGTTTGAGGTTGTGGACAGGTGTCTTTTATACTGATAACAAGTTCAAACAGGTGCCATTAATACAGGTAATGAGTGGAGGACAGAGGAGCCTCTTAAAGAAGAAGTTACAGGTCTGTGAGAGCCAGAAATCTTGCTTGTTTGTATGTGACCAAATACTTATTTTCCACCATAATTTGCAAATAAATTCATAAAAAATCCTACAATGTGATTTTCTGGATTTTTTTTCCTCATTTTGTCTGTCATAGTTGAAGTGTACCTATGATGAAAATTACAGGCCTCTCTCATCTTTTTAAGTGAGAGAACTTGCACAATTGGTGGCTGACTAAATACTTTTGTATGGGACACTTTTAAATGTGCCTTTAGAGGCCATGCAATTCAATACTCATCTTTAAAACAAAAGCAATTTAGGTCAAAAGGGTCCATATTAACAAAGGAAATAGAAGGACTAACAGTACAGATAGATAGCAATAAAAACTGTACCATAGAGGCACAGAATAAGTTAGAGGAAAAACAAAAAGAAATGGAGGAACTTAGTCAAGAAAGATCCAGTGTAATATATTATAAAAGTACTTTAAGCATATGTTTTCGTTTCAGTCTCCTGCATCTCCACTAACCGAAGTTAATTGTACAGACAGACTCATGTGAAGGCCAAATTACAGAGGAGGAACTTCTTGATGCAATTAAAGCCAGGAAAACTCCAGGGCTGGATGGCATATAGGAACGTTATTAGCACATTTTAACCACTCCTATAAAAATGGTAGATTATCAGATACTTAACAAGAAGGTCTCATTTCATTAATACTGAAACAGGACCCTAGTGGTACAGATCTATAAAGATCCAGTCCATTTAATTGGAGGCCTCTTACACTTCAATGGTGTGATGCAAAAATTCTGGCAAAATGTATAGCGCATAGAATTAAAAAGGTATTGTCGGATAAAATTAATCCTAATCAGACAGGTTTTTTACGTGGAAGATACATTGAGGATAATATAAGACAAGTACTGGAAACAATAGAATACTATGAAATATCTGAGAAACCATGCCTGGTTTTCATAGCTGACTTTGAAAAGGCTTTTGATAAGGTATGACTCATTTGATTCATTTATAAATGCCTGGAATATTTCAATATAGGAGAATCTCTTATAAAATGGGTTAAAGTTATGTATAGTAACCCTAGGTGTAAAATAGTAAATAATGGCTACATCTCTGAAAGTATTAAACTGTCAAGAGGAGTAAAACAAGCTTGTCTGCTATCGGCATATCTATTTAATATGGCCATCGAAATGTTAGCTATTAAAATCAGATCTAACAATAATATCAAGTAGGGATTAAAAACGAAGGTGTCATTGTACACTGATGATTCATGTTTTATTTTAAATCCACAATTTGGATCCCCCCACAGCCTCATAGAGGATCTAGATACTTTGATGAGTGTACTATATTATGTATCACAAAAAAATGGTCCGACTGTGACTGTGATGTGGACATACTCAGTATTCATATCCCGAAAGAAAGAAATTATCTCCCTACAATACATTATAATAGAAAGTTAGCAAAAGATAATATCTTGCTACCATGGAAAGGAAAATACCTGTCTATTTCTGGAAAAATCCCCCTGATTAACTCTTTAGTCATATCCCAGTTGATCTATTTGCTTATGGCCTTGCCTACACATAGCAACAAGCTTTTTAAATTATATGAGCAAAAAATATTCCATTTAATTTGGAACGGCAAGCCAGACAAAATGAAAAGGGCTTATTTATATCATGAATATGAATTGGGAGGACAGAAATTATTAAATATTAAAGCATTAGACCTCTCTCTAAATGATTCAGTCATACAAAAGTTATACTTCAATCTGAACTGGTTCTCTAGCAGATTAGTAAGAATGTCCCTTGTTCAAGAATGGCCTTTTTCTCTATATTCAGATTAGAACTTCTCACTTTCGGTTATTTGAAAATGAAATCATCTCTAAAATAATACAACACATATTGTGGTTAAACTCAAATATACTAATTGATCAAAAAAACATTATTTTGGGAAAAAAATGCTTAAAAAGGTTATCATCTTTGTAAATTATATTATAAATAGGACTGGTGGAGTTAGGTCACACATGCAGCTAACAAAAATATATGGAAATGTCTGCTCTACCCAAAATTACAACCAAACTAACTGCAGCATTACCGCCAAAATGGAAGAGGCAAGTGGAAGGGGGGGGGGGAAGTAAGGAGCTTGTCTGTCAGCCCTGCATTAAAGACCAAAATTGGTTAAAGAAAATTGTGATGAAAAAGTATACCAGTTTCATTTAAGGTCCAAAAAATTGAAAACTGTGCCATAAGGATTTGAAAATAGTTGTGAAGAGATTTTCGATGTACCGATTCCATGGCACATGGTTTATGAGCTCATACACAAAACGACTGCGGATTCAAAACTTTAAATTGTTCTATTTAAATGATTATACAAAATTCTTGCAACCAATATAATGTTATATATGTGGAGGATACAACCATCCCAGCTCTGTAGATTTTGAGACAGAATCATTAGATTCTTTGTTTTGGTACTGTCCATATCTAGCTTGTATTTTGTCGCAGGTTCAGGAATGGCTGAAGAATTGCAACATTTACCTGGAGCTAACACTGCAAATAGCACTGCTGGGTGATTTGAAAAGTCATAGTCAATCGATCAATAATACAATACTACTTTAAGCAAAAATGTTAATCTATAATTTACAATCTGTAGAAACTATGAGAATAGAAAGGGTCAGAACTTTTGTGGAACATCACAGCAAAGTTGAAAAATATATGGCAAATAGAAATCAAAACTGGATGGTCTTCAGAGATACATGGGAAGTGTTGAGGTTAGCTGAAGGATGGGACTATATTATGTAGAAGCCTAAGTGTTGTTATCCATTTACTCCAATTAGGGGAGAGGTGGTAGGGTTAGGGGAAACTAATGAAGGTAAATATATGAAAATATTGTAATATACACAATACCAGTCAAAAGTTTGGACACACCTACTCATTCAAGGGTTTTTCTTTATTGTCACTATTTTCTACGTTGTAGAATAACAGTGAAGACCTGAAATAACACATATGGAATCATGTACTGTAGTAACAAAATTATTTTTAAACAAATCAAAATATATTTTATATTTTGGATTCTTCAAAGTATTCACCCTTTGCCTTGATGACAGCTTTGCGCACTCTTGGCATTCTCTCAAACAGCTTCACCTGGAATGCTTTTCCAACAGTCTTGAAGGAGTTCCCACATATGCTGAGCGCTTGTTGGCTGTTTTTCCTTCACTCTGCGATCCAGCTCATCCCAAACCATCTCAATTTGGTTGAGGTCGGGTGATTGTGGAGGCCAGGTCATCTGATGCAGAACTCCATCACTCTCCTTCTTGGTCAAATAGCCTGTAGGTGTGTTGGGTCATTGTCCTGTTGAAAAACAAATGATAGTCCCACTAAGCGCAAACCAGATGGGATGGCGTATTGCTACAAAATGCTGTGGTAGCCATGCTGGTTAAGAGTGCCTTGAATTCTAAATAAATCACAGACAGTGTCACCAGCAAAGCACCCACACACCATCACACATCCTCCTCCATGCTTCACGGTGGGAACCACACATGTGGAGATCATCCGTTCACCTACTCTGTCTCACAAAGACATGGCGGTTGGAACCAAAACATTTTGACGCATCAGACCAAAGTACAAATTCCCACCAGTCTAATGTCCACTGCTCTTGTTTCTTGGCCCAAGCAAGTCTCTTCTTATTATTGGTGTCCTTTAGTAGTGGTTTCTTTGCAGCAATTCGACCACGAAGGCCTGATTCACGCAGTCTCCTCTGAACAGTTGATGTTAAATGTGTCTGTTACTTGAACTCTGTGAAGCATTCATTTGGGCTGCAATTTTCTAATAAACTTATCCTCACCCAGAGGTGACTCTGGGTTTTCCTTTCCTGCGGCGGTCCTCATGAGAGCCAGTTTCATCATTGCGCTTGATGGTTTTTGCGACTGCACTTGAAGAAACTTTCAAAGTTCTTGAAATGTTACGTATTGACTGACCTTCATGTCTTAAAGTAATGATGGACTGTTATTTGAGATTTTCTTGACATAATATGGACATGGTCTTTTACCAAATAGGGCTATCTTCTGAATACAAACCCTACCTTGTCAACAACACAACTGATTGGCTCAAACGAATTAAGAAGGATAGAAATTCCACAAATTAAAGTTTAACAAGGCACATGCATTCCAGGTGACAAACTCATGAAGCTGGTTGAGATAATGCCTAGAGTGTGCAAAAATGTCAACAAGGCAAAGGGTGAACAATCTCATATATAAAATATATATGAATTTGTTTAACACTTTTTTGGTTACTACATGATTTCGTATGTGTTATTTCATAGTTTTTATGTCTACACTATTACTGTACAATGTAGAAAATAGTAAAAGTAAAGAAAAACCTGTAATGAGTAGGTGTGTCCAAACTTTTGATTGGTACTGTGTATATTTATATTTTTTCATATATTTTCCTTCATTATTTTCCCATAACCCTACCGCCCCTCCCCTAATTTGAGTAAACTAATGGATAACAACAACACACTGGGGGATTGGAAATGACGCAGACAATTACATTTGTATTTGTATTTATTTTAAGTCAGTTAAGAACAAATTCTTATTCACAATGACGGCCTACCCCGGCCAAACCCTAACTCGGACCATGCTGGGCCAATTGTGCGCCGCCCTACGGGACTCCCTATCACAGCCGGTTGTGATACAGCCTGGAATCAAACCAGCGTCTGTAGTGATGAGATGCAGTGCCTTAGACCACTGCGCCACTCGGGAGCCCCATTGATAGAAGCCACAATCTATTTGCAATATTGAAGCTGATCTACCCCCCAAAAAGACAGAGAGAAAGAAAGAGATGCAATATTTGTCCTTTAAGACAAACTACACACACTATGCAAAATGATGTGGGCCAGAATATCTGCCTGCCTGCCTACCTATCTGCTGTGTCTCTTACCTCATATATGAGGTAGTGCTCTTTGATTCGGTACTCCTCCCACTCTCTGCTCTTGGGAGAAGGCGAGGGCGGACACTTCCTGTGTTCCTCCACCTCCACACTCATCTGCTTCAGCTTCCCCTCGTGAAACTGCAGCTGCTCCTCCTGCACCAATCACAGCAACCCATCAACCAGCAGTAGCAGACAATCAAATACCACAATCAATCTAGGGTGCACTGTAAGGACCTATCAAACTACGCTATATTTGTGGCTATGTGTGTACCAAATGTATGTGAGAGAATGTGTGCATGCATTGTCAATGTATGTGATTGATTGAACACACACACATGAGTTAATGAGTTAACCTGGTTTAGCCGGGTAGAAGAGGAGGGCAGTAGAGGTCTACAGAACGTCTTCATGGAGCCGATGGCAGCAGGAAAGGCCGGGGCGGAGAACAGAGCTGCTACCAGGTTAATACGAAATATCCATGACATCATCTCTTCCTCACTCCTACAGAGAGAGAGAGGGAGAGGGAAAGAGAGGAAGGAAGAGAGGGAGGGAGAGAGAGAGGAAGGGAGAGAGAGAGAGAGAGAGAGAGAGAGAGAGAGAGAGAGAGAGAGAGAGAGAGAGAGAGAGAGAGAGAGAGAGAGAGAGGGAGGGAGAGGGAGTGACAGGGGGGAAAGATAGATGTGTCTGAGGGAGCTAAGTTGGTAGAGCATGACACTTTTAGTGCCAGGATAGGGACCACAGTACGTAAAATGTGTTCATGCATAACTGCAATTTGTTTTGGATAAAAGTGTCAGCTAAATAGCATACATTATTATTATTGTATTATGAGAGAGAGTATGCCACAATTTGCGACAAAATATCTAAAGGTTAATACTTTTTGGCTAATAAATTCTGTACATCATGAAAGTCAGTTATCATTGCGTGACAAAATAACAATGTGCATCAGGGGACACAAAGCTGGTTCCCATGAACAGGCCTCCCCTACAGGGCAGAGTAGCAGAGGACCTACGGTGCCTGCAGCAGGAACACTCTCCAGTCAGAGGTCTTCAGTTTGAGGACGTTGGGTCTCTTGCTGTAGTCTGTAGCGCAGGTGGCTAACGCATGGTGGATACGCACAGCATTCTTCAGGTCCCCCTCACACAGCTCTGCATCAGCCTTATACTCATCCTGTCAACAGGGGGAGACACACAAATATAATGTCGTCAGAGAGCTCTTACTACTGTGTGTGTGTGTGGGGGGCAGAGAGAGTCACACACACATGCAGCAGAGCTACCACTGCTGCATCCCCTTGTCACCACTACTGCAGTGGTAGAAGTCTGTTTCTATGGTAACGGAGAGGTATCTGGTACCTTCTGGAGATAAAGGATCATCCCCTTTAGAACCGCATAGAACTTCTTCCAGCCTCGCCGTCCTCGTGGGGCTAGAGAGAGACAAGCGTTATTTATAACATTATTTAAATCCCAACAACTCAAGACTCATGCATTAAGAAATCCCCTGTGTGTTTTATATTGTGTGTGTAGATGTGTGTGTGGTTGTGTGTGTTTGTGTGTGTCCTCACTGCGTTTGCCGTCCATGTCTGCGTGGCTCTTGCCGGGTCAGGACACCATGTTTATAGGTGACAGCGTTGAGTAGGATGGGGATGGCGATGAAAGGGTTATTGCCATCCGTTACCCTGGCAACCCCCCTCTTCCCCCCTCCCTCACACTGCTCCTCTACCAGCTCTGATAGACTCTTCCTGAACTCCTCTTCCTCACTGCAATACATCAGACATCAGATATAACATAGGACACACATGCGTGCGCACACACACGAACAAGCATCATACACACACACACACACACATCTGAGAATGGATACTCACATTGCCCATTCAAGCTTCTCGTTCTTTATTGAATTATACAGCACCTAAACAGGAAGAGGAAATGAAGAAATCAAAATGGTGGGAGAGAAAACTCACATTACACCTCATTGTACTGAATGAACTTCAGTGTAATGCCGACTTTGGAATCTGACCAAATATTACATTAGCAATATTGTCCTAGCATTGGTTAACATACCTTTAATAGGTCTTTAGGGAAGTCTTTGCCGTCATTTAGGCTATCCAGATTACTGATGAACTGCTGGCAAGACATCTTCTTCCCAATGTTCTGGACAAGAGAAACAAAACCACACAGAAAAGTATAAAGCTAAATACTGTATCTGTTGAGAAACCTTTGAAATATTTACCACTAGGTGTCAGTGCTGTGCAGTTAGGACACTAGCTATTGTCATCATCATGCACAATGTGTTGATTGGTTACATTACAGCCACAGATATACTGTATACTGTACATGGAGAGACATAGAAGAGGTTAGTGCTAAAAGCCACTTACCACCTACGGAGCAGGACAGGTCACACAGAGGACAGACAGAATGCAGGAGGATAGAGGGAATGAGAGGAGAGGAGAAGAAAGGAAGGAGAGAGGGAGAGATTGTGAGAGTGCATGTTAAAGTGACACTGGCTAAGAGTTTGTATATTGTGGTATGTAGTAGTAGGAGACAGAAAAAGCTGGCAGAAGGAGACAGAAAGAGGAGGCAGGAGACAGAAAGAGGAGGCAGGAGATAAAAAGAGGAGGCAGGAGACAGAAAGAGGCAAAAAAAAGTAGGACAGAGGACATAAGAGAGAGAGAGAAGAGAGAGGGAGAGGGATAGAGAGAGAGAGAGAGAGAGAGAGAGAGAGAGAGAGAGAGAGAGAGAGAGAGAGAGAGAGGAGCTATGTTGATGCAGCACATCACTTCTAAACAGGTGTTGCTTGGCTTAAGGGGGACGGGGGGGTATTCTTATTCTTAAAGACAGCCAAGCTAAAAATATAAATACAATGAGTTGACTGCGGCCGTTTTTTCTATGTCGATAGTGTTGGTGTGTGAGTATGCTGTATGTCAAATGAAATTTAAGATATCAATCTTATTTGATTTATATCTTAAGATCCATCTCCACAGATTGTAGGTTTGATAACAGAGCTGTGCATACGTGTCCATGTAGATCAGTGTTGAGCAGCATTAGGGCGCAGGTTAACGTATGGGCTCCGTCTGTTGGAAGAAGAGAACATGTTATTGAATGTTATCTAAATGCCATGAGTGATTATCTTATATTTTGAAGTCTCAAAAATATCTGGCATAATACTTTATAATATGCCATTCAAAATGTAAATGTAAGAAATGTCATGTTTTTTTCATGTTTTTTGGGAGAATCTGGTTGGGGGCAGCTCCACCTCACAGGCAAAACCTTTTAGTGGCCTACCTCTTGACGACGAAGAGAAAAATGAGCAGCTCTAATGTTAATGTCCTGCAATTCTTCACATTTTGCCATGGGGCGTAGAGAAATCATTGCAGTTTTAAAGCACAGTTTTGACAATTCTACACATTTCCCCATGGGATGGTGAGAAACTTTTTCAAATGTATAGCTAATTTCCAGCAATTCTACACATTTTCCCATGGGGCAGAGAGAACATTTTATAGTTTTAAAAATAATTTAATGTGATTCTGCTCACTTTGCCATGGGGCAGAGAACATTTTGTAGTTTTAAAACTAATTTAATGCGATTCTGCTCACTTTGCCATGGGGCGGAACTAAAACTTTGCAGTTCTAAAGCGAATTTCCTGCCATTCTACACATTTTGCCATGGGATGGAGAGAATCTTTTTCAGTTTCATAGCTAATTTCCAGCAATTCCACACATTTTGCCATGACTTACAATGCCTTCAAAAAGTATTCACACAACTTAACTTTTTTACACATTTTGTTGTGTTACAGCCTGAACTTCAAATAGATTCAATAGCGATTTTTTTGTCACACACAATACCCCATAATGTCAAAGCAGAATTATGTTTTTCAGAAAAAATGCTAATTAATAAAAAATGTTAAGTTAAAATGTCTTGAGTGAATAAGTATTCAACCCCTTTGTTATGGCAAGCCTAAATAAGTTCAGGAGGAAAACTTTGCTTAAAAAGTCACATAATAAGTTGCATGGACTCACTGTGTGTAATACTAGTGTTTAACATGATTTTTTAATGACTACCTCATCTCTGTGCCTCACACATCCACTTATCTGTAAGGTCCCTCAGTCGAGCAGTGAATTTCAAACACAGATTCAACCACAAAGACCAGGGGGGTTTCCAATGCCTCACACCTATTGGTAGATGGGTAAATAAAAAATTAAAAAAGCAGACATATCCATTTGAGTATGGTGAAGTTATTAATTTCACTTTAGATGGTGTATCAATAAACACAGTCACAAACTAAGTTGCCAAAGAAGAAAGAAACCGCTCAGGGATTTCACCAGGGATTTGACTTTAAAATATTTAGAGTTTAATCGCAGCGATAGGAGAAAACTGAGGATGGATCAACAACATTGTAGTTACTCCACAATACTAACCTAATAGACAGAGTGAAAAGAAGGAAGCCTGTACAGAATAAAAATATTACAAAATATGCATCCTGTTTGCAACAAGGCGCTAAAGTAAAACTGCAAAGAATGTGGAAAAGAAAACTTTTTCTCCTGAATACAAAGTGTTATGTTTGGGGGCAAATTTAACACAACACATCACTGAGTACCACTCTTCATATTTTCAAACATGGTGGTGGCTATATCATGTTATGGGTATGCTTGTCATCAGCAATGACTAGGGTGTTTTTTATGATAAAAAAAACAGAATAGAGGGAAACACAGGCTAAATCCTAGAGGAAAACCTGGTTCAGTCTGCGTTCTAACAGGAAAATTCACCTTTCAGCAGGACAATAACCTAAAATACAAGGCCGAATATACACTGGAGTTGCTTACCAAGACGACATTGAATGTCCAAGTTACAGTTTTGACATAAATTGGCTTGGAAATCTGAGAAAGAATTGTAAATGGCTGTCTAGCAATGATCAACATCCAACTTGGCAGAGCTTGAAGAATAAAAAAAAAGTGTAATTTGCAAATAATGTACAATCCAGGTGTGCAAATCTCTTAGAGACTTACCCAGAAAGACTCACAGCTGTAATCGCTGCCAAAGGTGATGCCAACATGTATTGACCCAGGGGGTTGAATACTTATCAAATAAAGATATATTAGTGTTTAATTTTTCATCTTTTGTTTTTAAACAAATTTTAGAATTTGTCTTCCACTTTGAAATGACAGAGTATTTTGTATAGATCCATTTTAATCCCACTGTGTAACACAACAAAATGTGGAGAAGGTAAAGAGGTGTGAATACCTTCTGAAGGCACTGCATGCCATGTTAATATGCTATCTGAGTGAGCGTGATCAACAAAGTCAATTGGGACCCCCTGGAAGTCAGGGCCACGTGCCTTGCATACCCGGTCAGTAATTCGGCAATGATTACTACAAGGTTTAGATAGCTGGATAGACTAACTTACCTAGTAATCTATAAAACTGACATGGGATAATTGAGTGACTGTCAGTGACTGAGTTAACAATAAAAAAAACTGCTTACGCACTACCCAGTTGTTTAAATTGCACCTTGTGTGTTTTACTATTCTCACTTCCTAAAAAAAGGAAAGGGGGTTGGGGCCCCCAGCGGCCATGAGTCCCTAAGCGTATTCTTATGTCGCTTAGTGGCAAGACCCGGCACTGGTTTTTCATTTAAGGCAACAAAGCTGTTATCGTCTAGTGATGAAAATTGTTATGTTTGTGCTTTTCTAATAACCAATTTCTGTGTTCATGCAAGTGACTGATTGAACGAATCCTCACTATCAGTATCTGCAATTTGGCAGTATGCCCAGACCCTTGTTTTTAGAACGAAAGATATCTCAGTTTCAAGGTCTCAGTTTGGAGAAAAGACGCCTCGTGAGGTATTGGCATGAACCAGTATTGGTCGGTCACATAAATGAAGCAAACGTTAATGATGAATTCATTATGAATGATGAATATGCTAAATCATGCAAATATAACTTGTCTGCAGTATATAAGAGAACTAACTAACAGGACTGCCCCGAGAGAGCTCCTGATCGACATGTGTACTTGGTGCATTGAGTTGGTTGGAACCTCTCCAGCGCGCTGATAATAAAGAATGATTCATAAAAGATTGACTTTGAGTGTCCCTGTGTAGAATGTCCAAGACAGTCTTCATCATCATCCTCATCATAGTCTTCCCAAGCCTCCCCAACACCCTAATTATAATCCTCATCACCATCATCTTCTTCATCATTATCATTCCGTTCGGATATGTCCTTTCCTTCGGGGGCGAGGGCTGCGGGGTTGCAGACACAGAACCTCTTAGAGAAGTGAACCAGGATCCTTTCTCTCTCCTGGGTCTCCCCCATCAGAGGAAAGGCTTTCAGGAAGTTCCTGAGAATTAGGTCAAAGACCAACGAGTTAGAAGGCAGTATTGTTTTCAGGCTAGAATGCAGAGTGTATCTGTCCGTACAGTGATATAGGCCATAAGCTACAGTCTCCATTTCTAGGCTTCCTCACATTTATTTTTGAAATCGATAATGGCGTCGTATGAGTGAGGCTAAAGTAGATTAGTACAGTACAATGCAGTGCACATTCATTCAGTGTAAACTCAGTGTAAGTGTGGTTCACCACTCCCAATACAAACATGTTCAATTACTCTGGATATCTGCATGCTGTCTTTTAATACATGCATTCAAGACAGTCCCAAATCATGGCATACTGTATTCCAGGAGGTGACTGTTGACTGTACAGCAAAATAGAGACATACTACAACTCTATACTCAGAGAAATCAGTGTTAGGCTAATGTGTTGTGAGCAGTGCTGTGAGAATAGTGCTGACTGGGCTTACCTCAGGGCCTTGTCCAATGACAGGCCAGAGAAGTCAAAGAAGCTGAGGTACTCTGACGCCACCAGCTGGCTGAACTCATTACTGCATGATGGACAGAGAGAAGGGATGGGGGAGAGAGAGAGAAAGGGGGAAACAGATTGAGGGACAGGGACCGATAGAAAGAAAGAGAGAGAGCGATATGAAGTTCAAGATGATACAAAATACAATATAAACACTGTGAGACATATGCATGTGTATCAGTGACTAACTGAATAACTGTGTGTGTGTGTGTGTGCGTGTGTGTAGTCTTGGGTCTTGTGTGTGGTCTGTCTTGTGTGTGTGTGGTCTTGTGTGTGTATGCCTGAAACCCCACTTCTTGCCCAGGTGGCGTGCCACATCGCAGCGTTTGAAGCCCTCCAGGTAGAACAGGCGCTTGGCAAGGCGTTTGGCGGCATTACATTCGGCACGGCAACCGTTGGCCAGGGTGTCCGTGCTGCCTCTCTCCAGCTGCTCCAGACCGCCCAGCTCTGAGTTCGAGTCCGACAGCACGTCAGTGACGTTGGTATCACTGAGGAGGACACACACAGGGACATTCAGAGATTAGGACAGACACTCTCCACTTGATAACTGTGGACCTTGCAACATGTGAGGTTGGCATTGTTGAGAACACAACCCAAACAGACAGATTTCTGTGGACCAACCAACATGACAGCCTTAGTGAGCTGATAGTTTGGCAGGGGCAGAATGAAAGATTTTTACCTTGTCAGCTCGGGGATTCGACCAACGCTCTTACCACTTGGCTACCTGCTGCCCCACAAAGTAAATTAGATAAGATTTTTCTCATATAACCCTGATTCAATAATAAGAATCCCCTGAAGACACATAAAGATAGCATATCTGAAACAGAGTCCTTACATCTCTCTATCCCTCTAACCAAAACACATAAAACATCATAAACAAACAGTACTGAAATAGTAGTAAAAACAAACGTCAAATGCCTCCATACCATACCAGACCTGGTAGTCCCTATCATTTTATGTGTCTCTTTTATTTGACATTGTCAACGTTCTCTCTATAGATTCGGATTGTTCTGCATAATCTAATTAGAGCGATTTCATTCATTCCTAAATTCAATACGCCTTCGCACAGTAATGTGTTGGTTGCCGTGGATACGACGGGCGGCGGAACCCGGTGTCCTAGGAGAGATGACAGGCGCAATTACTACCCCTCCCAGGTTGATGTCTCCTACATCACAATTACCCACAACCCTCAACTAGGCAACAGCACGCAATGAGCACAAGCCTCACACAAGGATGGAACTATCCCCAAAATATTTCCAAATCTGCCCCTAGACTACAACACACGTGTTTTTATCTTCATATCTTACAGACGCATTTCCCTAGCCTTCTCTCCACGTTGGCCGCCATGCTTCATCCTAACCACATTTCTGTTCACAAAAACAATGTCGATCTACTGAATAATGAACAACTCGTGTCAGCCTAGGAGTCACGGCAATCCAAGGGCCCCAGTGAAGACATGCAATGTCCATCAAACGCACAACACACTGGCAGAGTCCTAAATTGAACTCTATTTCCTATAGTACTTTTGACCAGGGCCCAAAGGGCTGCACTGTGTAAGGAATAGAATGCCATGTAAAACAAAGACACTGACTCACAGCCACTGGCATTCAATATGGATTTTGACCCTTGATCTATATCTTGGATGAAGTGACCAGTACAGTACAGTTCCATGTACCTTTCATTGTAACTATTATGCATTTGAGAAGTTGTGAATAGTCAGCTAATTTAAAAGTGAATCGGTGTGTGTGTGTCTGTCTGTCTGTGTGTGTGTCTGTGTGTGTCTGTGTGTGTGTGTGTGCAAATACTTAGAGCATGAGACAGCATGTCTGTGACTCACATGGCAATCTCTCTCTCCCAGTTGTGCTGTGTGCCATCCAACCCTAGGCCAGCAAGGGTGTGTCGGGTGAAGGGCATGACGGCTGTGTCTGTGAGTGTGTGTGTGTGTGTGTGTGTGTGTGTGTGTGTCTGTGTCTGTGTGTGTTTCTGTCTGTCTGTCTGTCTGTGTGTGTGTTAGAAAATGGGGTGAGTGTGTATGTTATTTATGAGTAGGGGTGTGTGTGTCTGAGTGTTTCATAACTGAGGCTTGTAGCTGTACGTGCTATCACTGGCATCCTCTGTGCAATGTCTTGATGGAATAATACCAAGGACTCAGCATTAAGTGATCCAACACACCAGTCTAATACACCACTGGATCATTCATAACCTACTGCCCCCTCAGTCTCATTCTGTTATTCAAACCCCAACACTTCTAAAATAACACAGCATTCACTGATGCTGCACTACAGTATACTGCCGTGACAATACAGTATACTGCCGTGACAATACAGTATACTGCCGTGACAATACAGAATACTGCCGTGACACTACAGAATACTGCCGTGACACTACAATATACTGCCGTGAATCTACAATATACTGCCGTGACAATACAGTATACTGCCGTGACACTACAGTATACTGCCGTGAAACTACAATATACTGCCGTGACAATACAGTATACTGCCGTGACAATACAGTATACTGCCGTGACAATACAGTATACTGCCGTGACAATACAGTATACTGCCGTGACACTACAATATACTGCCGTGACACTACAATATACTGCCGTGACAATACAGTATACTGCCGTGACAATACAGTATACTGCCGTGACACTACAGTATACTGCCGTGACACTACAATATACTGCCGTGACACTACAATATACTGCCGTTACAATACAGTATACTGCTGTGACAATACAGTATACTGCCGTGATACTACAGTATACTGCCGTGACACTACAATATACTGCCGTGACACTACAATATACTGCCGTGACACTACAATATACTGCCGAGACACTACAATATACTGCCGTGACACTACAATATACTGCCGTGACACTACAATATACTGCCGTGACACTACAATATACTGCCGTGACAATACAATATACTGCCGTGACACTACAATATACTGCCGTGACAATACAATATACTGCCGTGACACTACAATATACTGCCGTGACACTACAATATACTGCCGTGACACTACAATATACTGCCGTGACAATACAGTATACTGCCGTGACACTACAATATACTGCCGTGACAATACAATATACTGCCGTGACACTACAATATACTGCAGTGACAATACAATATACTGCCGTGACACTACAATATACTGCCGTGACACTACAATATACTGCCGTGACACTACAATATACTGCCGTGACAATACAGTATACTGCCGTGACACTACAATATACTGCCGTGACAATACAATATACTGCCGTGACACTACAATATACTGCAGTGACAATACAATATACTGCCATGACACTACAATATACTGCCGTGACAATACAGTATACTGCTGAGACACTACAGTATACTGCCTTGACACTACAGTTTTTTTTATACGGCATAGTCAATTAGCTATTCTCTAACGTATGTCAATTATACTTAAAGTAGCCACATTTTTCATGATAGTGTTCTTAAACTGAATACTGGCAAATCCATGCTTTAGTTGATTTGCAACGGTTGTCAAAACTGTTCCGCTCAATATTGTAATTGCAAATACAGCACACACTCCCGCTTATTCTGAGTCTGACTGACACAAGAAACTTCAGAACAATTTAACTGTGGGCGAAACCATGGAAAAAAGACTTACAGAAGTTCAAGAAGCAAGTCGAAATGACAGTCATATTCCTCTTTCCACATTTTCTTTCCCGCGTTCGAGGATGGGAATCAGTGTCAAGGAGCGCACGACATCATCCAGCGGTGTTGGGTAAAATCCGGCATTTAGTCTTTGGCAGTATTTACCCAGAGGCTTAAACAATCAGATTTTCGTCAGTCTTTTCCTACACAAACGACCCTCGAAGCCCTGCATGGTTGTTACCCGGTTTAAGAGCACATAATTATCTAACTATAGTGTTTGTAGCCTACAGCCTTTCCCCACAGTGTGAATGGATATTAGATTTTTCCCTTTAAGGTTTTTGGAAGTCTCCCTCAAAAAAGGATGTGAGGGGCGGAGCGACAGACCACAGAATCTACTGAATTATGTTTCTAAATCTTGTTAGTACACACTCCCTATGATGATCATTCAGGTCTGTACATAACCCATTAGGCCACTCCCTCCCTGGTCTTTTTCCATGGGTTGCTATGTTGTGAAGCAAAGAAATGCCTGTTTTCTCTTGGCCTAATGCTCAGAAACCACATAGTTAACATAATTCTTCAGAATATCAGTCATTTTCTAAAGATGTGTCATATGATCATATTCAAAGGCAGGTCCACTTCTACCCTACAGCTAAGGTAATTTCCCTCTACAATGCATTCGGAAAGTATTCAGACCTCTTAATTTTTTCTATATTTTGTTATGTTACAGCCTTATTCTAAAATTAATTAAATAGTTTTTTTCCCTCATCAATCTACATACAATATCCCATAATGACAAAGGAAAAAAAGGTTTTTGGAAATTATTGCACATTTATAAAATACAATTTAAACTAAAATAATACATTTGCATAAGTATTCAGACCCTTTACTCAGTACTTTGTTGAAGCACCTTTGGCAGCAATTACAGCCTCAAATCTTCTTGGGTATGACGCTACAAGCTTGGCACACCTGTATTTGGGGAGTTTCTCCCATTCTTTTCTGCAGATCCTCTCAAGCTCTGTCAGGTTGGATGGGGAGTGTCACTGCACAGCTATTTTCAGGACTCTCCAGAGATGTTCGATCAGGTTCAAGTCCGGGCTCTGGCTGGGCCACTCAAGGACATTCAGAGACTTGTCCCGAAACCACTACTGCGTGGATTTTGGCTGTGTGCTTAGGTTTGTTGTCCTGTTGGAAGGTGAACCGTCACCCCAGTCTGAGTTCCTGAGCGCTCCGGAACAGATTTTCATCAAGGATCTCTCTGTACCTTGCTCCGTTCATCTTTCCCTCAATCCTGACTAGTCTCCCAGCCCCTGCTACTGAAAAACATCCCCACGGCATGCTGCTGCTATCACCATGCTTCCCCGTAGGGATGGTATTGGCCAGGTGATGAGCGGTGCCTGGTTTCCTCCAGATGTGACGCTTGGCATTCAGGCCAAACATTTCAATCTTGGTTTGATCAGACCAGGTAATCTTGTTTATCATGGTCTTAGAGTCCTTTAGGTGCCTTTTTGGCAAACTCCAAGCGAGCTGTCATGTGCCTTTTACAGAGGAGTGGCTTCCGTCTTGCCTATCTACCATA